>CM069449.1:68585720-69109263 GCA_035610835.1 Ophiura sarsii | reverse complement strand
ACGATGCCGGACACGGGCGTATTCACGAATATTCAAGGTTAAAATATGCGTACCAGGTACGTTACGTGATCAAGTGAATGGGACGAACGCTTAACAACGGATTTAATTCAAAACATGATACTAAAACTGGAGTTGGTTATCTAACTCCATCAGTTTTAGGATGAAATAATTTAGTTCCAACGTGTGATGAAATTTATGGAGTCATATTATCAAAATCCATTTTCAATGTATACATTGAAACCAATGGAAATTCAAAATGTACGACCGTGCGTGTCCGCCATCGTATGGTTTCTACAAAGAACTCACAACTAGCATCTTTCTGACTAAGACATCTCCATCCCCCACACACACTTTTTATTCAATATTCAAAATTTGAATATGAAAATCATTGAGAAATTTGAATATTGAACATTTCAATATTCGCAATTTGAATATGATATTTAATATCATATCAAATTTTAAAGAGTAGGGAGAACTTCTCCGGAAGTTGCAAATGGATCTCGATGATGATGTACATGCATACTGGGTATTATATGGTTTTAAAAAAAATAGTTGTCTGCGTCAAATAGCTGGGTGCGGTCTATGTACTAAGCGTATCTTGGGACGTGGTGGCGCTATTTCCTTTCAGGATTACTACAAAGAACTCAAAAGTTCTTCAATTGATCGACAATAATGTAATCAGCAAAAGAAGATAAAACCCTTCCCTTAGAATTAATACGCATTTACTGTTAACCGGTTTACAGTGTTTTATACCCCATATTTCCCCCACATACATATACCGCTGTAACATTTGGAGTCAAATTTCAACAATATCCACAAATATGATATAGGCCTAAACTTCTCCCAAAAAAAGTTCGGAATTTTTTTCCAATCGCCATATTTCTAATGTTTCATGATATTCATTATGTGTTACATATCAATGGAAAGCTGATGTTATCTTTTTTCAAACAATATCACTTAGTAGCAATCACTTGTTTTATGCTCAGCCACTTGCTTGAGAATGTGGGGAGGTCTCAATCAACATGAAATCAAATCAAAATGTGACAAATTCACCACTATTTTGGACACGCTATTTTGAGCTCAAAAACAATTCTGTCCTCTATTTATGAAGTGTTACATTGACAACTACTACAGGCTGTCCCAAAAGATAAGCACCCATCTGTACCCTAAAATCTTTTTTCTAATCACGAAAAGAACCCTTAACATGTTTAATTCGAATTTTAGATCATGAAAATCGGACTTATCACACTGAAGATAAGTCAGTTACGGTGGTTCAAATAATTAATAATTCTTCATTTTAATTCATTTTGTAGGGGAAAATGGGTCCATGCTTTGTTTTTTTATTTCGGTAGTTTTGAAGTTTTAAATAGTTAAAGAAGTGGTCTTGGATGATTTGCAGTGTGTCATATTTCTTTTTTTGGGGTGGTTGGGGTGGAGTTTCTGACCAAATTGGTAACCCCTTACTTTTTAACCACATATTAAAACTGAGTATAATGTATGCTCGATTGTCCTTAGGCCAATAAAAAAAGTTGTTTGTTTGTCCACGTCCGACCGACCGTGTACCTAGGTGCCGACCGTAATACTTTTTATTTTCGATAATTTTTTTAAAACAACTTTTTGAGCAATTTGAATGGCTAAACGGACCGTTTTTATTCCTTATTTCGTATGATATCGTCATTCTGGTATTTGCAACACCATCCCCAATGCGCAATCCCGTGTACACACGATGTTTAATGCATGAACTTGGCACCCGCGGGACTATTAAAAGGACTAAATGAAAATCAGTGGTCGCACGTGCAAGTGATGTCATTTTAATACTAAAAACGCAGTGTGAGAAAATATGAAAAATCTAGTTCATAATCTTTGGGGTAGTTAGTGCGGGAAAATAGGTTCAGCAATACTTTCACGTATATATTTCTAGCAAAACTTCAACACAACGTTATTTCACTTTGTGCAACGTTCAATCACAATGGCGGCGTCCTACGGTATCTGCGCATTGCAAACTCAGTACAAAAATTGATCGAGTTTGTAGTGTTGCAACCAATGCGACAATAATGGAACTTTAAATTGACAATCTGCCCCATCCCCAGCAGGAGAAAGAGATCAAAATCAGCGGTGTGAAGAGTAAAGCAACAATGTCGCAAGCTTATGAAAAGTGAGGTGTTTTGGTGTGTGTTTGGACTTTAATTCACAGTATTCATGCCGAATTTATATTCCCAAATACAATATCCGTATTAAAAAATATTTTAAAAAAATAACAAAAATCCGACCTACCGACCCTACCTTTTGAGGACCCTCTATGGACAAACAAACACCTTTTTTTTTTGGCCTTATGCTAATAATTGTCATGCTTAAGGGAGGGGGGAGGGGTATGGGGTTTGTAGTCCAATATTGATAATAAATTTTGACAACTTTCCTAAAACTCAACATATAAGTATTATATATCATAATGGCCCATAACAAGACGCTTCAAAATTACGGGGGGGGGGGGGGGGTTGTTCTTGTTCTGGTTGCTATGGTAACCGTACAGGAGAAAATCACAAAAAATCACTTTTTGACCAATTTGTTTGGGGACAAGCTTACAAAATTATCTTTGAGTTAAAAAATGCCCAAAAATTGCTTGATTATACTATTAAGACCCTAATCTATAGGGACAATTTCTCATTTTTTCTTCTTAAGCCGTACTTTTGAAATTTTGACCAAAAATGGCACTTTTTGGTCACAATTTCAAAAAATACAAGTTTAGGTAAAAAAATGAGAGAACGGTCCCTAGATTAGTGACATAACATTGGAATCAAGTATTTTTGGGCTTTTTTAATGTTGTTAGCTTGTTCTAAAACAAATTGGGTCCCAAAAGTGAATTTTGTGATTTTCTCAAAAATTCCACATTTTTGGTCAAAATTTACGCCAAATTTGGATTCTCTGATCCATTTCCTTTCCAAAAATGTATACTTTTGTATGCATTTGATTAATATTTCAATAATTACAGCACTCACAAAAATCAAAAAATCAAATCAAAAACTTCCTTGAGTCCCCCCTTAACTACAATTTCGGAATAGGCTTTTTGTCCTTTTCTCCCTTGCCCTTTTTTCAGGTACCAAAAGTAAAATGAGATGTACTTGTTGTGGTAACCAGCACGGGTTCGCGTATAGGCTTTCAAATATGTTCAAGTTTCAGACCCTATTAAAATCGAAAAAATACAGTTTAAAAACCAGTCAACTTCCTTCAACGAACATGTCATGCTACCATGTCAAAAACATCTTATAAGGATTGAAATACAGAGAGAGAGAAAATTTAAAAAATAACAATTTCCCTCGCCTCGACTATAGCGAATAGTGATCAAGATCTTCCGAGCATTCCGACGTCATCAATAATCAAGTTATAATGAATCAATAAATTCAATATGAATCTTCAAAAACATGTTCGTCATTGGTTGTATTCGTTACATGTTGTGTGATTCCACCAATCACGGCCACACTTACTTAACGGGTCTAATCGAGATATGAAGTCAAAGGTCCAAACGTGCTACCCTGCTCCGTAATGTACTAATCAAATACTTAAGCGTAGCAAATATAAGACCCATTTTGAGGAATTTACCTATAACTATTTAGTGAAAATTGTTGTCTAAATAATAAAAAATGAGTAATACGATAATTGAGGGTATCGCGGAATGTGGTAATTATTTAATATCATTTTAACAGTAAAGCCAACAAATAGCAAAGCCGTATACATGTGGTACCACACCCACCGACGTAACCCATCACCGGAAGAACTCACAAAATCAAGATTCTGGCGAGGAAAATTAATCTGTAAATCTGTAATATTTTGATGATTATTTTTATTTTCTAAACGATGGAATACATTTGTGATTTTCGACTAAAATGTGTAAAAAGATGAAATTTTCGAGAAACAAAAAAGAGAAAAAGAAAAAGGATTTTGTGTCGGAAAGATTTCGATGGTCGGACAGGCGAGAGAAAGCAAAACAAATTGCCAAATTACTGCAACCGAAAGCGGAAAATTGATAAGCAAACAATTTCATCTTGTGTGAGGTATAAATCTTTCCGGTGGGAAAAAATAAAGATTTTCACTGTAAAAAAAAGGTTAAAAATTCATTCCATCCGTATGCAAATTATGAAACTCGGCGGTACATAGTAACTTTTTTGATTTGACAGTGAAAGTGGGTTACAATTCCTTTTAATTCATTTATTATTTTATCTCAATATTATAAACCATATATAGATTGTTTCCATTCGGCTAATTTAATAGAGTGCAATATTGATTGAAAGTAGAACCGTTTGGGCTGAACCATGGCTCTATGGTTGAACCAAGCAAGTGCACTTAGAAATAGAAATAATAATTTCCATTTCCCGCTCGCGCATTTTTGTAATTAAACCACTTTTCATGAATTCAACGAAACCTTCATAATGAAAACAAAAAATGGTTTGTAATATCCGTCACTTACCATCACCATAGCAACATTATATAATGGTGATATTATTTTAAGGAAATTGGCTGGTGCATTATGCATACCTATTGGGTACTAGTATTTTGAATAACCTCGTGATACAAATTTGATGTTTAAAGAGATTTTTTTTAGTTAGTATGTTATGGTTAAGTCACTGGTGCTGGAACGGAACGGCCACACGGAACAGTATGCAGGTATATAGAACATGTATAGAGCCTGCCCTTCTTTTAAAATCGCTTCGTAATGAAAGTTTTCAAATCTTTATTTTAAATTTGGTGTTTTATCTGTATTATGTAATGATACGTTGCTGTTTTGTTCAACAAAGTGTTCTTATTTTCTTGCGTCCATCAGATGAGTCTACTGATGTGGATTGCAACCACTGTGATCGTGTTGGGTTTGTGCAATACAGGTAAGGCTGTACAGGTTGTGTGGATTACTATCAGTCCCCTATACTGTGCTTCTTTACATCTCTTATGTCATACTTGTTAGTTTTAGACGAGGGGCTTTCAGCTTGTTCATGGCTGCAGAGTGCAGACAATAGGAGTGCCAAAGTTTCTTCAAGCAACCAGCTCTCCTTCGTAGTAACCTGTACTGAAGCAGTTATAATATGTTGGCATTTTCTCACATGCTTACTAACTATTAACAATGATTCCTACATGAATAAAACCCAAATACAAAGTGTGTACATTCAAAATCTAACTAAAACAACATCCGCACCAAGAACATGATTGTATGCACAAATCGAAATGATTTTACTTAAAACATATATTTTCTAATTGTCTTCTTCTTCTCCCTACTTCTTACCCTTCCTCCTCCTTCTTCTCCTCTTCCTCCTCCAATTTCGTCCTATTTACTTTTTACTCTTTTGTCAATGGGCAGCCACTACATATAGATATACCACTGAGCCCGTTCAGTGGATGAAGAATATATATGTGTTTCATGCGCTCCACTATAATAGGCCAACCCCCCAGGAATTGGAGTGTTTATAGATCTAGCAAATAAGTTGATAATCGAACCTTCGACGCTCATCTGTGGAAACCAATTCATCAGGCACGATATCCATCCGTGTTGCGTGTTTCAACAAATTGTTCAGATCCATCTGTTTCCTGTTTTGTAACACTGTTCCTTTTTTGCTGTTCTTCCTTTTCACTTCTTTTCCCCCTTCTTTCTACAGGTACTCATCATTAATTGCCTTTGACATGTTTATGATCTTGTTAGCACCGATAGATTTCATCATAAGAGCAGCCAATTCACAAGATTGAACAATGCATATCGTTAAAAAGTTTACTTTATATTTAGGTGCCATTTCTGTTATAATTGACGGAGGACAATATGCACCGAAGATAAGTACCAATGTGCAAGGCAAACACATGTGTCAAATTGGGCAGGAAATTGACCCGCACAATGAGGGTGAATATCGATGGACAATTGTAGGTAAGCGCACTATTTATTTAGATGACTTTCTATTGAGGGAATTTGCAGGTATGCTCACTACTTGGATGACTTTCCATTGAAGACATTTGCAGGTAAGCTCACTACTTGGATGACTTTCTATTGAGGACATTTGCAGGTAAGCTCACTACTGGGATGACGTTCTATTGAAGACATTTGCAGGTTAGCTCACTACTTGGATGACTTTCTTTTGAGGAAATTTGCAGGTAAGCTCACTACTTGGATGACTTTCTATTGAGGATATTTGCAGGTAAGCTCACTACTTGGATGACTTTCTTTTGAGGACATTTGCAGGTAAGCTCACTACTTGGATGACTTTCTATTGAGGACATTTGCAGGTAAGCTCACTACTTGGATGACTTTCTATTGAAAACATTTGCAGGTAAGCTCACCACATGAATGACTTTCTCTTGAGGACATTTGCAGGTAAGCTCACTACTTGGATGACTTTCTATTGAGGACATTTGCAGGTAAGCTCACTACTTGAATGACTTTCTATTAAGGACAGTTGTAGGTAAGCTCACTACTTGGATGACTTTCTATTGAGGACATTTGCAGGTTAGCTCACCACTTGAATGACTTTCTATTGAGGACAGTTGTAGGTAAGCTCACTACTTGGATGACTTTCTATTGAGGACATTTGCAGGTTAGCTCACCACTTGAATGACTTTCTATTGAGGACATTGGCGGGTTAGCTCACTACTTGAATGACGTTCTATTGAAGACAGTTGTAGGTAAGCTCACTACTTGAGTGACTTTCTATTGAGGACATTTGCGGGTAAGCTCACTACTTGAATGACTTTCTATTGAGGACATTTGCAGGTTAGCTCACCACTTGAATGACTTTCTATTGAGGACATTGGCTGGTTAACTCACTACTTGAATGACGTTCTATTGAAGACAGTTGTAGGTAAGCTCACTACTTGAGTGACTTTCTATTGAAGACATTTGCAGGTAAGCTCACTACTTAGATGACTTTTTATTGACAATGAACTTTAACTATATTATCCATTGATTTTTGTAGGATGTTCGGATACCATTAGGTATTCCAATTTGATACTAAATACTGGGGATATTCTGCTGGTCTGGGCGTCCATTATGAAGTAGGCCTACTACAACCCAGATTTTTACAAGAATTAGGTTCATGTATAAATTGTCCCATCTTGTCTGTGGCCTTATCCCTTCCGACAACGACAGTGGGAGAGCGTGTTGGCGCAGCGGTAGATACCCTCGCTTTGCACCAATGAATCCCGGGTTCGAAATCTGTACTCGGTCGGGCTTTATGTGCATTTGGTTTATCACGATCCATACACGCTCTCGCAGGTTTTCTCCGGGATCTCCGGTTTCCTCCTGCTTTCAAAATCTGTGATTAGTTGCTTCGGTTATCAAAAACTTCCTTGACCCAATGGTATTTGGGGAACTGCATTGAAAAATGGTGGATGTTACAATCTAAGTGCGGATAGGTTTGCGCTAGAAATTGGCAGCACCCTAGTTGATGCGACCTGATTCTGATGATTCACCAGCAGCGAAATTACAGCGCTTTGATCACTTTGAAAAGGCGCTATATAAATACTAATTATTATTATTTTATTATTTTATTATTAACGCAAAGTATACCTAATACAATTCAGCTTAACAATGCGAAGTACACTATAGTAAATGACTGTACGTTTGCTTATCACTCACTATTTGGATGATTTTCTACCGATAGATCCTGCATGTCCGGTTACTCATCATGGTCATTCCGATTGCCATACATTATTTCTTGGCGGTGTTGATGTGAAGCCACCTATAAAACCAAATGATTGCATCACACCAGCAAGTGGTAAGTTTCCGCTCCCATCGAGTGATTTCAACATTTATGGAAAAAATGAGATCCTAAAGCAGTCGCTGAAGGAAGCTAGTATTTTACAGATTTTATAGATTGTAAGTATTGTAGTATGTCTTCAAATTGGCCTATAAACAACAACTAATATAACGACAATTTTTAGTTTATTGATGACATCGAAATAAAGCGATGTTAAAATGTCCATGCATTGATTTGAGACTTTTAGATAACGACTTGAATAAAAAACTCTATTACATCTACAACAATAAGAAATAATGACAAACAAAAAACTTACTGACAAAATATTCTCTTTCGCAGACTCATCTACTCCGAGAACAACCCAGGCTGTTCCATCCAACGGAACACCAATCCTAGTCAGTAATAATCACATGGAACAGGCAACAACCCAGTCTGTCCCATCCAATGGAACACCAATCCTAGTCAGTAATAATCACATGGAACAGGCAACAACACAGTCCGTTCCATCCAACGGAACACCAATCCTAGTCAGTAATAATCACATGGAACAGGCAACAACACAGTCCGTTCCATCCAACGGAACACCAATCCTAGTCAGTAATAATCACATGGAACAGGCAACAACCAAGTCTGTCCCATCCAATGGAACACCAATCCTAGTCAGTAATAATCACATGGAACAGGCAACAACCAAGTCTGTCCCATCCAATGGAACACCAATCCTAGTCAGTAATAATCACATGGAACAGGCAACAACCCAGTCTGTCCCATCCAATGGAACACCAATCCTAGTCAGTAATAATGACATGGAACAGGCAACAACCAAGTCTGTCCCATCCAATGGAACACCAATCCTAGTCAGTAATAATCACATGGAACAGGCAACAACCAAGTCTGTCCCATCCAATGGAACACCAATCCTAGTTAGTAATAATCACATGGAGCAGGCAACACTAACCAATTATGGTCATCCAATGACCAGTCGGGTTGAAGCCTCTACTACTGCTTCTCATGATAAGACCACCGGTGTATCGGTCTCGTCCACCCAAACAATGCTTACCGAACCAACTTCTTCTAGGGCGTCAAACTCAAGCGCAGCTTACTCATCAGCAGGAGGGACGATATCTGAGAGTATGCCTAGCCCTAGTTCTACAGCCTTCATCGATTCAGCCTCGCTCATCTCTACCAAATCGACATCATCTCCAGACGGTAATCAAGCTGCTTCAACCGGGGTGGGGGTTACTTCAGATCCAAATGGAATCAATTCTGTTCCTGCAACTACTGGAACCATATCAGCCATGTCAACCACACCTTCGGTTAGCCTCGATGCCCTTGTTACAATGAACGACGATGTAACTACCGACGTTATTATACCAGCCCAAACAAGTGAAACTGCGGTTCCAGGTGTTACAACGTCCGCATACGAAGTCGGCGCGGAATTTTCTACTGTACCGGCTGTTGTTGGGTACTCGACTGGGAAACCCCCGCAGAATCCAACAACCCTGCCTCGTAAGTGACAGTCATTATTTTATAGGTTTATTCCATTGAGTCCAGTGGCTGCACTTAAGGGGTAATACACGCTCGTGTTTTTTGAACTCCTCAATAGTTTTAACTTAAAAGGGAAACGGTCATGGTTAGGATTCTAACGAAAATTGAACAGCGCGCGGCGACTATTTGAATCTAAACAAGTTGGACATTGGCGCAGTCTGTAATCGTTCTACGTATGTTTACATGCAAGCGGTATTGTGTGCGACTCTACACCAATCTCTTAACCCAATGTGAACGGCGCGCTCAATCAACCATCCTTCATTTGATTGTACGCATTTTCTATCATGTAATATAAGTGATGTATTAGTTATTCGCTAAGGTTTAGCTGGACCAACAATCGCCGTCAGCGGTTCTTTTTCTCACCATGACCGCTTTCCTTTAACATCTGGAACAACCAAGAAGGTACTACATCACATGGAAAATATATAATTAAACATGTTCCCCTCTAAAATTATCAAAACTGCGCCAAATAGCATAAATCAAACACCAAGTCAAGAGAAAGAAATGGACCATAATAAATCGCGATTCGCTAGTAAAAGGTACATTGCTAAAATGTTGAGTAAAACGTTTACTCAACGTTGAGTAACTATGCAACAGTTCAACAGTTGAGTAAACAATGCCCAATATGTTCAATAGTTGAGTAAAAATGCCCAACATTTTTCTCAACTGTTGAACACATTGGGCATTTTACTCAACTGTTGAACATATTGGGCATTGTTTATTAAACTGTTGAACTGTTGCATAGTTTACTCAACGTTGAGTAAACGTTTTACTAAACATTTTAGCAGTGTATCCTTTGAGAAAAAGCTAAATCTAGTATTTTTACACTATGGGGTCAAATCCCAAGGGGGTGTTCTCAATTTTTTTTTACAGGGTGTGCTACTGAGGGAGGTTTGAAATACTGATCAACTTTTAGGGGTGTTATCCCTAAACTGATTTGACTGTTTTATTATTTTATTCGCGATTTTGGGTCCCATGTTTTGGGTTTTTCGTCATTCGGGACCCATATTTAGGGTTTACCATACTCTACGTTTAGGGAATTCTGCTAATAAAGATACCCATAGAGCAGGCACATACCTGTATACCTCATATGAGTGAGTACCCCACCCTGGGGACAAATAACCAAACTTTGTTTGCATTCTACCGACAGCCCTTCCACTCCCAGACCCGCTCCCAGAAGTTCCAGTGTTTCGTGATTGCGTATTAGCACGTAACAACGGCTATACTATATCCGGTGTTTACAGTCTGTCTATGCTAGGTATCATAACGCCTTTCTGGTGTGATATGGACACTGATGGAGGTGGATGGATGGTAAGAACACACGTAAACTCATCAAACAAAGATGCAAATCTTTTTCAATCGCCAATTGTTCGGATATTTCGTGATATATTTATAATTATTGTGTTTAACATCTATAAAATGTTGATGTGTCCCTCTTTCCAACGATACCTCATTCGTAGCAATCACTTGTTTCGGTGTTAAGCCACCTGTTTGAGAATGTTGGGAGATCTCATTCAAACATTGAAAATTCCCCCTGGTATATCTTCGCACTCATCTTCAGGATGACAATGACATATTTTTGTTGCTTTACCCTTCGACAGGTTTAGTTGTCTGGTTTAGTTGTCTGTTACTGTTCATAGCTACAGTAGAATCAGTCCTCCTCTATGGATGTGAGGCATGGACAGTCACCCCAAGGCTTGGTAAACAATTGGATGGATGCTACTCTAGGATGCTAAGATCTGTGTTCAACATCAACTGGAGTCAGCATGTGACGAATAAAGACCTGTATGGGGACATGCCAAAAGTCTTGGACAAGATCAGAGAACGCAGAGCAATATTTGCTGGACACTGCTTCAGGGGGTCCAAGGAGCTTGTACACAAACTCATACATTGGATTCCAAAGCATGGAGTAAGAAAGCGTGGCAGACCAGCCCTAACCTACATTGACATACTAAAACGTGATACAGGACAGCAGGTGGAAGAAATCAAGACAGCTATGTTGGAAAAGAAGATCTGGAGAGGCATTGTGGTTCGGAAAAATCATCCGCCATAAGTCAAGTCAAGTCAAGTCAAGTTTAGTTGTCTGGTGTGTGAAAATTGCCCCTGGTCTTGAAGGAAAATTATAATATGTGTACGTGTACAATGTAGCTCCGGTTTCTTACTATCTTATTTCAAGCCCTGATTATTAGCTATCATTCATTATTGTTCTGATTCTGTACATCAGGTTTTTCAACGTCGACAGGATGGCAGTGTAAAATTCGCAACGAGGTCATGGATTGAATATGAATCAGGATTTGGAAGTGTCGATGGGGAGTTATGGTTAGGTAAGTGCAAGTCCAGAGAAGAAGAGCCACAACACTTGTCAAGAGGCTGAGAAATAAACCATGGAGAGAGATTGAGAATCCTCAAACTCTATCCGTTGGAAGTAAGGAGAAAAAGAGGAGACCTAATTGAAGTCTTTAAAATCCTCAACGGACTGGAAGACATAAACCCAGAGGACCTTTTCACCATTTCTCACAACATCGGAACTAGGGGGCACAGTTTCAAACTCTTCAAAAAGCAACTGACAACAGGATTGGAATTACGGAAGCATTTCTTTCTCTCAGCGTGTCGTGTATGTATGGAACAAACTCCCTCAATCAGTTGTCAAAGCAAAATCGACAAATCAATTCAAGAACCAACTAGACAAATTTTGGTCCGAATATGGTATGGGGATCTAAAAGGTTTACACCTATAATTGTTTACCCATCAAATCTTAAGTGTAAGTGTAAGGCATACTACCTGGTAAACATTTTACGAAATACATCACAGGAAATGTAATTGTTGAGTTGTTCAACATTTCCCACGCGGCAGGCGTCTGCATGGGAAATGTTGAACAACTCAACAATTACATTTCCTGTGATGTATTTCGTAAAATGTTTACCAGGTAGTATGCCTTACACTTACACTTAAGATTTGATGGGTAAACAATTACAAAATTTCACAAAATGTTTCAAAAATGTCAAAATAATTAAATTTCATTACCATATTTGGAATCACCATGAAAAATGCATTAAAATAAGTACACAAATTCTTATTATTGGTTCAGTAATTCTTGAGGTAGGCTTTGACAGTTGGGAAAGGTTTCTAAAACATCTGTTTGTAAAATGGTAAAACTAATAGCCGCGTGGAAAGTGTTTTAAGAGTTCTATTACTGACACACCCAAGAAATATACAGGTACTCTATAATAATAATATCCAACAAATTTACCCGAATATCATCACATCATGAAACCAGTTTGAGAAGTTTTAAATGGGTATAGATCGACTCCACCATCTGTGATTCAACATACATGCAGAACTTACGGTTTTGATAAGTGGGGGTGGTTCAAATCTCATTAAACACGTTTGTCAGATCAAATCAAAGGCCATCCCGTCACGGTGTAAATAACATTTCATCCAATCTAGAGGCGCATCACCCAGTGTAAAATAAGGGTTTTTTCTGATTTCTTCTTGGAATATTTCGTATTACAGGTAATGCCGCGCTGAAACAAATGACCAGTAGTTACAACTTTGAACTCCGTGTAGACCTGTTCGACTGGGAAGGTAACCATACCTACGCTTCATATCAAGAGTTTTCGGTTGGGAAAACCGGTAACAAGTATGGTTTGGTTGTCAGCGTATATTCTGGTACAGCAGGTATGAACATTTCCAACGATGACTTTTTCCAGAGGTGTGCATATGCAATAAGGGGATGTTAAAACACTTTCTATGCGGCAGGCGGCTGCAGACGACATTCGAAAATTTAACAAAATGTTTTAAAAATGTCAGAATTATTGAGTTTCATTACCTATGAGAAATGCATTGAAATAAGTACAAACATGCCTAGTATTGGTTCAGTGATCCTAGAGATAGACCTTGAAAGTTGGGAAAGGTTTCTGAAAAATCTATTTTGTATACGGGTAAACCAATAGCCGCGAAAAAAGTGTGAAGATGCAATAGGAGATAATATGGTTACCATTTTCCTCATGAGCATTCAATATTTGTATACTATTTTATCAAAAATTGTTCATCTTAAAGTTCCGAGAAACTTAAATTCAGCATCTTTCGTATTCTATTTTTCGTAAGTTTTCTACAATAGGTAAAACAATTACTTTGGGATCATCGTAAAAGTACGCTGGAGACCTGCGTACCAATCTCGCACCTACGACTTAAAGCTGATCTTATGAAGCCTGTAGATATTTGTCAGTTCACCAGGGCCCCATTGCATAAGGTTAAGATATAGATTAATCTTAAGTGAACTCAAATAATAACTCTTCTTATGCCTGGTTTAGAAGAATGTTTAAGAATTATTGCTACGTTGAGCTTTATAAGAAAAGCCAAGTTCTAAAGTTTGATCTAGGGTCTATATCAATGTTGTCGTTCCTTCTAGGTGACGTTTCATCATCCGGGATCATTCAAGTTACAAAAAACAGTTTACCTTTCATTTCCCAGTGGCGTAGCTAGGATTTTTTTCAGGTGGGGGGCAAGATTTCTAAAATTTTCGTAAAAGGTTGCCCCAATTTTTTTTCAAGTCACTTACCTCGTGAATTTCACGTAAGTGGGGGTGGGGGGGGGGGGGGAGGGGGGGTTATTAAGTTCAAAATCAAAAAATTTCGCACAGGACAAAATAAATCGCACAGTAAATGTACTTATGTACAATTTTGCCTTCTTTTTGGCTAATAACCTCGGTCTTTTTTCTCATTTTTTTCCTATTTACTTTTTTTTTCACCCCTTTTTTTTAGGGGGGGTGGGGGGCGGGGGCCCAAATTGAGTTTTTTCGTCAGGGAGGGGCATATTTCCTCCTCATTTTCTCGTTTTGTGTCCACTCAGGTGACTCGTTATCGTATGGTAGTAACCCCTCGTTTAGCACTCTTGATAGGGACAACGACGCCGCACCGCAAGGAGAAAGTTGCATGGAAAGATTTGGTGGCGGATGGTGGACCAATAATTGCTTCAACTGTAATCTGAATAGGTGGGTGTGTGTGTTTTAAGCTCTTCGATAAAAAGACCTTATAAGTTTTGAGGTCAAAAGAGAAATTGCAAAATATGAACCTTATTTCGTCGATGTCTGTGGTATAAATATGGGATTGTTTGCAGCTTGTCACCTATCAAGTAATTACATTTGGGGTAACGAGCTGTAAGTAGCCCCATGTTCACGCCCTCAACAACAATAAATTGCGAGATCCGCTTCGGTAACTTGGAAATCCGGATATTTTACAAATACCTCTAGATACATCCGCGCTATTTACACTGTATGTGGACAGAATGATGGAAGCAACTAAGCTGCTTCCATTGTTCCGTCCAAGGTAGACCGATGATGATTTACATACACTACAATGACTTTTACAGACGAGGGAGGATGTTATATGGAAGAGCACGTTAAACCAAGAATCCTAATGGTTACCTCTTTTCTTGTCCCTTTTATTACAGCTACTACCATAACTCGTCTCTCCTATCGGATTCTAAAGGTATCGTCTGGGTAGGATGGAGAGGTCCAACCTACGCCCTCAAAGCAACAGAGATGAAGATGAGAATGAAACCATAAGATTAAATTATTGACCAATCACATCCATGACCAGTGTTTTCTGCTGGGGGCACTCCCATATTAGGGAGTGTACCCTCCTCTACAGCATCGATCTCACCCAATGACCCAATTTTAAATATAATAATAAACTAATGAACAATATAGGCCTAAAGAGCATGTAAAGCTATGTGGGCCAAAATATGACTAACAATGAAACAATGGAGCTGTGAAAATTCATTGATTAATCGGATTTGCACATGACAGTGTTTTTTCATAATATTTCATACAAATTGACTTCTTAGATATTTTTACACTAATATTGGATCTTGGATTGGTAAACCCCTAAGGGCAATTATAGATTTGGATGTGTCAGTGTTTTCGTCGATTCCAGGGGCGAGCTTGTTTCATTCTGTGACAATCCTCATGAAGGAGTTGGCATAATTAATGAGTCGGTTCTTAGGTGCTTTTGTTGAAATTGATATGCATGATCACGTCTGTTTCTAGATATCTTCAGGTGGTATAATCCTTGTGGTTGATGTCTATCTGACCATGTATCATCTTATGAAGGCAGGCGAGTCTGTCTGTGATTGGAGCCCATTTTAAAGGTGATGTTCCGATCACTTTAGTTGGGGTTTTCCCATCAACATATTTTGATATCAGAAGAAACCCCATATTTTTCTCATTATTTCTGTAAAATGTTTATGTTCCATTTATATGTTATAGGCCATAACCACCTTGCGCCCTACTCAATGGGCACATTTCATATCACCTTGTGCTTTAAAAATAAAAATAAAACATTGGAATTATACAACTCAAACTTTGGAATACATCTATTTTAAGGATGATCCTTCATGTACAATAGAAAACACATCAAGTTCAAAATCGGGCCTGCAATCAGACCACCTACCTTTAAAGGGTACTAAGAGATGTATGAAGGCTGTGCCCTTAATTAGGATAAAAACCGGGATTTCTACAATTGTATTACATACACAAACTTACAGCTGTAAGGATTAAGAAAAATCAGCCGTCTTTGTGCAATAAAAGGTTCAAAATATTCCATCCCCAGCTCAGACAGCATTTTATGGTAAACAGCGTTAGGCTATTTTTCTTTTTGATTCAAATTACATATGATATTACATAGAGGACGGGTGTTTTTAAAGTTTCAGTAAGTAGTGATGATATTTCAACATATTTCAACATTGTTTTATTCAATTTTGTTTGTGTTTTGTGAGAAGAAACAACAATAATGGCCAATTATATTGATTATCTTTGATATTGAAGTAAATTTTGTATTAAAAAAATAAATCTCTTAGTACCTCTATAAAATTACTTCTATAGCACTAACTCAAAAGGGCTGTTTGTCTTTTATAAAATTTAAAAAAAGATTCATACAAGCTTATAAGAAGGTGAAAATGGCCAAACAAATGTGAAATTTGTACATAAAGGAAGTCATGAAAATGATATTTGGCTAAATCAAATTTTGGGGCGCACACCCATGTTCCCAAATTGAGAGTTTGGTGTGACACTTTCTTATTTGACAATAAACAACTCACAACTGGCATTATTTTAAAAAGTATTCTTCTTTTATTATCATTTTCTTTGTATTAAATGAAAAAAACCTAACAAACTATACTCACTATCTTACTATCCTCTACAAAAGCCATCATAACCTCATCCCATGGACACAGTTCACCAATTGTTACATATGGGTGAAGTTTATTGAACTTCCTATATGGGACATGATGGAAACCAAACATATAGCGCCCCCTCGGATTAGATTCACAATCATCATTATGGACAAAAAGACTGTGGTATACTAGTATTCCATTCAAACTGCCAATCCCCCCCCCCCCTCCCCCCCCAACCACCGGAATAGGAATCTTGACCAAAAACCAAATTGTAATTTTTCGTAAAATCATTTAAAACATCAAACTGTGATAATTCAATATATTTTAACATTTAACCAAATGAACATCTTAGCTTCGTAAATTGTAGCGATATTTACAGGTCGAAATACAAAAATGTCATTTCTTATCAAAATGTTTTAATACACCACTTTTTCATCATTTTCCAATGTTACCAGAAGTTACGAAGCAAAGTATGGGGCTGCAGTGATCATCTACATTTATTTCTGACCCAGTTTTACCCTCAATTTGCACAATTTTCTTTTTTTATTATTTGAAATTTCAATCTTCGGTGAAGATTGACCTTGCAGCTGCTTCAGAAATATATCAATGCTGATAGTAATATTATTAAAAGCACCAATGTCTTGTCTTGCTTATGACACACTCACTACACTACAGAATAAGAACTACCAGCTGATTGGTCAGAAAGATGGATAGGCCTGGAAATAGCACCCGCCCACCTGCCAATAGCGGTTAACTATTGCGTAGGGCGGGTGAAAATGCCAAAGTTCCCGACCAACTGGTGGGTAAAAATGTTTAAACTCACAATGTAAGGGCGTGTTCTCACTGTGCGAATGTGGACTCATACCTAGGTGCGAGTCTACATACATAACAGTGATGTTGCGTTCTCATTGTATGATTAAAATACATCAAAATACCGATGTGGTATCGAGTCCACTTACCCGGATGTTACTTGTTTACAAGTTTAAGCGAGTGCGCCGTGTGTACTTACTGCGTAAATACCACGCGTGCATGACATTTGGCCGCGTGAAATTGCATTTTGAAGCGCGCGGTGGACGGCGGCGCAGTCTGACGCAGCGCAACACGCTTGTTTTTGTGGAACAAGTGGTACGAGTCCACATACGATAAGTAAAACGCGTTCTCACTAGCGATTTTGATACCACGTCCTAGGTGCGAGACTACCTCTTCGAGTAGGTTTCGACCCTACATCGTTGATGTAGGGTCGAAACCCCTTATTGCGCGTTCCCACTAGGCTTGGAAGTAGGTTCGATGTAGCATCGAGTCCACGTCCTGGTATCAAACAGCCACAGTGGGAACGCGCCCTTAGTGAGTTATACGACTGGTGGAATTTCAGTTAGACAGGTAATTATGTGAGTTACCTATCCGACTGGCTCGTTGAAAAAAAAAGTTCCAGTCCTGAAGATGGATACTTCATTTCTTGCACCAATCAGAGACATTGTTCGAATAATTGTATGATCCCTTTTATTTCCATATTAAAAATGACTATGTTCACACATATTTCTGCTGTTTTTCACTTGTGATCGGCGATGTTGGTACACTTGACCTCTGACCCCATCAGAAAAATGGCCAACAAAACGATGAGCTGCACCGGAAGTAATATTGAAAAGGCTTATTATTATGATACTGCTTCTTACAAATTTCACTCTAATCTTAACCAGGGATACAATTATTCCAACAATGTCTTTGATTGGTGCAACAAATGGTGTATTCTTATTTTTGACCAATCGGATGGCAGATCTCAAGCGGTGAAGTTATGAGCTAGCAACACTTTTTCTTTCAACTAATATACAGTCTATGACCCCGAACACACTATAAAATTACTTCAATTAATGAACATTAGTTGATCTTCATTAGTTAATGTATATAGTTAATGAAGGGAGCATACACACTTCCAAGTCGCTTCATTCAATTAACATGCATCTTTATTGAAAGAACCTCCTTTAAATTTGCTTCGATCATTGAATAAAGATTAGTTTTGCTTCATTCAATAAAGGAAAAAGCATCATGCCGAGCTAAGCTTGCGCGCGGAGTGCCCTCTCTCTTTCCTTGGCGTTTAAAGGCCAGATTCCTCCTTGATGTGTTTGCTGTGGGGGTTCGCCACTCCTCCCACACAACAAGTCTGTTTACCTTCCTAACATTAATTAATGCCGGTACCCATTTATACACCTGGGTGAAGAGAGGCAACCCACAACCTTTGTATTGTGGAGCGAGAACTTGTCCATGCGTGCCCATATACTATAATGCACCTTTATTAGTTAATCTTCATTATCGCTTCATTCAATGAAGGGATTTTTGTTAGTGTGTACAGGGTCCAACTTCCAAACGTATACAGGGTGTATCAGAATGAACTATACCCTGTTTCTAAAATACATAAAAAATACAAAAATGATTATTGTTTTAAATTTAAACACCTGCAATATAAAGGTGAACATGTTTCCTACATTATATGTTAATTTCATTGAGATATCTCTTTTTTGTTCTCATGTGGCAAGACTTAATCGAAAATCGATGAAAAACGTGTCCTTAAAATAGCTCAAGGAATTCACAAACCTTGAAAAGCCATCGGCACATCTGATTAAACGCATGGTTTCTTCCCACACGTATTTGATGTCAACTACATTTATTATTTAAATTGATCATTTTGTCCAAAATTGAAATCTACCATCTTTACCAGAAAGTCTGTATTTTCCATCAGAAATGTCAGATTTTCAAAATCTAAAATTCTTATGAAAGCTGGGCGTTTGCACAAGATATATGTGAAAACGGTTTGAACAATATCAACCAAATTCATACCGTAATAAATCATATTGCCTCGGTATAGTTCATTCTGATACACCTTGTATTTCAAGTCACTGCCCCCTAACATTGTGCCTGTATTTCTTACGTGATTATGATAGCATATAAATCATGTGAGATGTATCTTTCATATACAGTAAACTACCTTTTTTTGGCCAAAATCCTGACTAAAAACATGCACATTTGTGATGCAACACATTAAAAGGGGGGTTTGCAGAAGAAGTCAATTTTGAGTTATTATGTGTGCTCTTAGAGCATTTTAAGCTTTAAAATGACACCAAATTCATCAAGGCATTCAGATTGAGAAATGACTTCTAAATTCATATTATTTTCTTTATTTTTTTCTGTCCGTTTTCATCTCTATCTTGAAAAACACACAGCTGCAAAGTCTCTTTTGATGTGCTGCATCATATTTGTGACTTTCTATCCACCACAAATGGAATGTAAAGTCCGCCGTAACCTTTTTTTTATAGATATTCAATAGGCGAATTCCCCAGAAAAAACAGCTTGACATGAAATATATCCATATAATTGTTAAATAGGTAGTACAAAATCAATGAATCCATTGAAAAGTCTATTTATTCTAATGTTTGTTGAAGTGTTTATTGAGCCATATCTCAGAACGTGCTCTACCGACTTTACGGCTCTTTGTTCTGGATGGTCACATTAATGGGCTACAACTACGTGGCTATCTAGCAGTTATGTTGAAACCAAAAACACCAGAATGTCGTATTCAAAGTATGAAAATATAAATCACTACCATACTAGTATATCAACTATCTATTTATAGATGTACACAATGTACTGTTTTATACAATGATATATACTTTGTGTCAACTACTGCAGTTGAGAGGTGATGTCAAAACCTTGTATCTCCATCCGGCCCTTCAGCATGTATAAAGTAATACTTCCTATGTATAACATTTGGGCAGTCTGCTCTAAACATGTTCAAGAGCCAAAAACACATCTATCAAAAACCTTGTAAGTGTTCTTGCCCCTGAACATGTGTAAAGCAACATTTTCTACACATAAACGTTAGGCAGTTTTACTTCATACATGCTGAAGGGCCAGAAAAACATACAAGGTTTTTTGACCGAACAGCGATGATATGAGTTATATACATGTGATTTTGTGATTTGATCACCAGAATACAATGCTGACGTCAATTCCCCTTAACCCCCTGAATCTACCGGCCGATTGGTCAGAAAGATAGATACATCATTTATTGCACCAATCACAAACAGTGTTAGAATAATTGTATCCCTGATAAAGATTAGAGTGAAATATGTTACAAGCTGCATTTTAATTGGCTATTCAAATGAGTATATTGCAATAAACCAATCAGAACCACTGGAAGACGGTAGTGCCCAGGGGGTTAACTTGAGGTGGCACAGGGTACATAGGGTAGTCTATTCCATGTCTGTAATATACATTAGATCTCTTATGGCTCGCCATACTTACTTTATTGCCGTAGTTGCATGGCTGCATAGGAAAAAAATATAACATCTCTGTACGGTATGTATGGTGAGCCAAAGTGATCAATAAATAAGAGGCAAGGTCTACATCGAGCAGACTACAAAGTTGGTGATACATATTTACTAATTACATTTTTTGAAAGTCAAAACATGTGCAACCAGTTCCCTCTCAAACAAACAAAACAATGGGTAATAAAAAGAAGGGATACAAGAAAAGGGACTATTGTTTCCAATACACAGGCAGGCATAGCTTTGGTTTATATACATAAATTGAATTGGGTGTATAAAGTACCTTCAGAATTCTCATGACAAACATGAATATTATTTTGAGCTATAACTAATCAAAAAAAAAGAACATTTATTTTCAATTGTTTTGAAGATGAAGACTCCTCCATTGAACAAACCTTTAGAATTGTATTCCATGTCCTGAACATATGGAACGGAGTTTACTTCAAAATAAAGATGGCCGTTGTGACGTTGGCTCTAGGGCCTCTATTATATTTTATGGTGCAATAGTTGAATGCTACATCATTCAAATATTCTAGATACAAATCTTGTTTAAACATTTTATTACCATCATTCCATCTTGGACTTGTTTAAGTCTAGCAGTATTTTAATGAATATGTGTGGCATACAAAAGTTACTGCCATTGTTGTCCAATTTCGGAATTCAATATAATATTCATATTGGGATGGGGAAAACATCCTACATGTATACTCAGTATATGAACTAATTATCTAGCAGTATTACAAAATATGAAGACATTTCATGTAATTATTACAGTTCTTAGTTTAATTTTTCAAAAGATGCACAAATACATATCCTAGTGAGGAGGGGGGGGTCGATAGCAAGTCGAAAATAGAAATAATAACCCCTAAAATGAGAAAGGAGCAAACCAACCAACCACATGGAAGCAAAACTCAATTACATAAAACTGTATTCATACACTTTTAATAGTAGTGACATAAAGCCGGAAGCCATAGACGATGTAACCCTGTAACGTCACAGCAGACAAGCAAACAAAAGCTTGCCAGCCGTTGTGCGCGCAAATTTGCGCAGGTGCATTGATTCGTATATTTTTTTCAAGAAACAAAACATACGCATGTATTGAATTAAATTTATACACGAACCTACACAAATAAAAATTGACTATGCTGTGCATACATTTAATCTCTTTAATAACGAATAAAAACATGTTTACAAGTTTGCTATGCCTGCAGTAAAAATCTTCGAACCCAGGCTCCCTGAACTATGAATCCAAATAATGTGTGTGATGCGCGCACTATACAGCGCGAACGCGTGGTGCAATTAGACACTTTCAATGCACTCTGCATATTTTAGTTTCCTGCTTTCTGATCACTTGATACTACTAAGAGTGTATGAATATCCTCTGGTGCATCCATACAAAACAATCAACTTGGGTTGGTTGATTCCAGGCATACCTGGATCAATGCTGACGTTATATGTGCTCTAGGAGAGGATTGACATATAAAATGGTAAACAAAGTTAACAATGAAATATTTTCACATCTCATAAACATGGTATTGACCTGTACAAAGTTTTCAATGAAAAACGTTCATATCTCATAAACATGGTATTGGCCTGTACAAATGTTACAAAGAAATATTTTCACATCTCACAAACACACCCCGAGTATTGTTACAACAATTTAATTTCAATATGTGCATGATAATAATTTAGATATAAAATCTGATAAATTATTTTGAATAAATTTAGATTTGCTGGAACATATTATTGTTATTTTCATTTTCTTTGCTTTAGTAACATGAAAACGAAAATAACTATAAAAATGTGACAACATTGTGCTGGTTGTTTGATAATATTACCAATTACCAAAACAAGACCCATTATATTAGCAAAAGTAGGTAATGAGTGATAGATACATCATTTTATAACAAAATTTCAGTTTTCCTGTTTCAAAAGCTCCAAAGGTGAACCGGTCAACTTCACGGCTTATAATATATTGAGGGTTGAGCGCCAGAAGGCCGTTGGGCAATTTGATATTTTGGTACAAAAATAAACCATAAAGAGATAACCCATAACACTCTTAATTTGACTAAAATTAGAGTTATAAGTCGGGTGCTAACAGTGTATTGTAATGAGTCCCAAATTTTTGAAAGTCGATTATCTCAAAATAGCATTTCTTGAGTTACGACCGTCTAGCGCTCAACCCTCGATATGTGACCTGTCACATCAAAAGGGTGATTTTGTCGGTAAAATGCATTTTGAGATATTGATGGAATCAGGCATGGAAAAACAAACAAATTATAGACACTTTTACAGTATTTTGTCTTCATAAAATCAGAAAGCAACATCCAATCTTAACCATAGGTGTCATTTTGAAGCATTCACAATGCTCCTTTTGTTGGTTTTAAAGGGGCATTGAGAGATACGTATGGGAGTGTGCCCTCAATTATCCTGGAAATCAGTTATTTTGCATTAATGTAATACTTAGGCATATACTAACTACCATCTGAAACAGTTTACCAACATTCGCAGTTATCATATAAAATTTCATGATTTTCTTTGATTCGATATGATCATATCGAAACTAGGTGCTGAATTCGGAAGTTATGTTATCATTTTACTTGCGAACTTTCGCGGCAAATCTCAACCCGGAAGTGCCGTGATTTGTCAGAATTGTATGACATTTTGCAATTGGGCTATATAATGTTGATGATTATCTTTATGTTATTTGCTCATATAGTATATCAATACATCTCTCAATGTCCCTTTAAGATCTCAACTTTTTATTTGCGAGACTACTGTAGCCTTTTAGTGCGGCTGTAAACATGTGACATGTCACGTCAAAAGGGGGATTTTGTCAGCAGTATGAGTTTTAACACTTTCCACGCGGCACGCGGCTGCAGACGACATTCCAAAATTTCACAAAATGTTTAAAAAATGTCAAAATTATTGAATTTCATTAACATATTTAGAATCACCATGAAAAATGCATTGACATAAGTACAAACATGCCTATTATTGGGTCAGTAATCCTTGAGATAGACTTGTGAAATTGTGAAAGGTTTCTGAAAAATCAGTTTTGTGTATGGTAAAAATAATAGCCGCGTGGAAAGTGTTAAGATATAGAGGAAGTAAAGCATGAAAAAACAAAAGAAATAAAAAGGAATATCTTCCTAATAGTTAAGGTAGCTACATCGGCTACGGCGTCATGCTCAGATTCGCTTCAAAAAGATACAGGATGTGTATATTGACAAGATAAACACACTTGCCGATTTTGAATTTTTTCCATCCAGCCGTTTTCGAATGGTGCAATTTTTTGTCTTCAAAAAACCCCATAAACTTACTGTGTGTTAGGTTTTTGGCACGTTGCCAAATTCCCCAAAATGGCTTCTTTTCTCAAAACACACTCTATTTATGAATTATTTTTTTAACCCTTTATATCCTTAGGATGAACTTGTTATTTATATTATGTTTTTGCCAAAATACCAATGCATAATAATTAATGTATTTATTTCCACATTTAAAATCATAATATGGATTGAATGGAGTGGGAATGTTAGTACTTAACAAAAAAAATGTATTTTTTCTAGAAACACTAAATAGTCAAACTTTGGGAATATTTTTAAAGAGAAGTACAGCTCCTATTTCAACAAACAAGGTGTCATATGAAAGGTAATTTAATTTAGAAGATTCTCTCGCCAGCTTTTTCTATTAAAGTGTTTCTAGTCCTTTTTGTGTCAATTTGAACTTTTCCATTTAAAAAATCCCTAAAAAAATAATTTTCTCAAAAAGTAAACTTTATTTACAAAAACTGGCGAGAGAATTTAGGTAATATGTTTATTAACTACCCCCCCCCCCCCCCCAAGTGACAGACCCATAGCACTTTCCTACTTGGCTGAAAATATTCAAATGTCCAAATATTTAGGGAATTTTCAAAAAATAAAGAAAAACATAAGAAATATCCAAATTAATCTGAAAGTTCTCACAGAGGTAGAGTAAAGACTTTTCTTTAATGTGGTCACAAAAACATAAGTATAGATATAATTCATTTGGCACAATAGTTGTTTTTCTGCAGTGGTGTAATAGCCGATATAGCTACCTTAAATCCACATAAATATGAATGCATTGACCAATTCGTCGGTCTCATCACATACAGATCTATTCGACGTCACTTTTTGTTTGAGAAAAAATGTTTTCACATACAGATCCATAAGTTTAATACCATATAAATTAATGTTCATTAAAAGATTAGCGTAAATAATTCACTAATATAAAATTTTTAAAGTGTTTTCTTGATATAAAAACCGTTTCAGACAAATTCATCAAGAAATGAATGAGGTATAAGCCAAATCCAAGTGGTGCGTCGAATAGATCTGTATGTGATGTGTTTTTTACGGTGCATGGAATAGATCTGTATGTGATGAGACCGACGAATTGTATCAAGGGAGGTATCATTTTAAAGCATAGAAAATGCACATTTGCATGAAAATAAAATCTTAATTTTCAATGTGAACAACAACGGCCCCCTTTTTGATGTGACTGGTCATATAAGTGGGTCCCATGTGACCCACCCACCCATGTTGTTTTGGGGTAGGTGACACATCTTTTCATACACATTTATATTGATATACCGGGTGGTTCAAAAAAAAGTTGACCCAATTTCAAGGTAACTTTTCAACCACATTTAAAATTTCAGAGCATTTGTGTCTACTAAGTCTTGATCAGCATAATAAGTTTTAAAATTATCCTTAAAAAATGGTACATTTAGCCTTTTTTTGGTTTTTCAGTTATGGTTCATTATAAAAAGCATGCACACAACTGTCTTGTCCACGGGAGCGTCCTTTTAGTAGAGATGGCATGTATGAAACAGAATTTTCCATGGAAGCTGTATCGTAAATACACACAATTGTTCCGAATGTACTGCTCCCGTGGACAAGTCACGTTTTGTACATGCTTTCTGTTATGAACCATATCTGAAGAAATAACCAAGCTAAATGTACCATTTTTTGAGGATAATTTCAAAACTTACTGCTGATCAAGACTTAGTAAACACAAATTCTCTGAAACAATAAATGTGGTTGAGAGATTACCTTGAACTTGGGTCAACTTTTATTGAACCACCCGATATTGAAATGAAAGCCAAACTCAATTTCTAGAAAAAAAGTTATAGCTAGCCAAAAGTCAATGCTGACTGTAATCTGCCTCATTTTCAGACCTGAAAATGACCTTCAGTGAAAAAAAATGAGTGAAATTGAGGTAAAATAGCTCAAATAAGGCTGAAAACAAAAAGTGTATCAACAAAATGAAATGAAATCAGCTTAAAAGCTGAAAAGTTTCAGGTCTGCAATTTGTGTCACAATTACCTAGGGTGGTTTCTAAAACTAAAAGGTGCTTTAAGAAATAATAGGTACATTTTGTCCAGTTATACTGGTTAGCAAACCTGACACCAGCAGAAAACAGCTAAGCTATAACCCTGTTTCTAGACCTAAACACTGAATTCCACCAAAATCCCTTCAACTCATTTTTGCAACATCACATGAATCCAAGGCATTCCCAAATATAAATCTGGTCTTATGCTGCATGTATCACTGCAACAATTATTCTATGATACCTATTCAGAAAGGAAGTTGTGGAAGTCCTTCTCCGTTGCATTCGCCCCATGGCAGGAATCCTTGTAGCTGTCACAACCATGATATCCACCCACTGCAAATGGTTGTCTAAGATATTCGAACCAGCAGACTCAAATCTTCACTAGAAGTATAGCCAATTCTTTCTTAACCATTGGTTTCAATGAAAATAGCAATGAGTGCCCAGCACAGAGAAGTAGTGGACATCCTTCAAGGGCCATTTTACCGACATAGCCCCACTTTTGCTGAGTTGCGATGATGTCGGCGTAGTGCTTCCATGACTGGTTGCTAACTGATATACGGTAGCCCCCGATGTTCACAATTTGATTAGTGCCCTCTTGGCCTTATAAAGAAGCCCAATTAGGCTACTAACTAAATTATGGCAACTCTGTTTGCAACAGTGTTGCCACAATTTACATGGAATACATGTTGGCATCAACCAACATCGTGCTCAATGTCAAATAACAGCACTGTTTCCCTCACACCTATCCCCTAAACACACCATCAGTTGGTGTCAAGGAAACTTATGTGCGTTCAGGTGCCACAGGGTCCATACCGGCCTGTTGCATCTGTGCCCTCAACAGCATGTTCTCGTTTTTAAGTTCCTCCACTTGTTGCCGTAGCAACTCGGAGTCAACTGATAGTCTCTCCATGTCCTTGAGGCTCTCAGCCATCCTGGTGTTGGCGCCGCGGAGTTCATTGATGTAGTCAACTGTTTTCATTAGGATACCGCCTTTACTCTGTATGCAAATATCAAATAGAATGATGCTGTAAGTTACAAAGAATGTGGCAACTCTTGATTTAACCATGAGAACTACCTGCCCATTGGTTGAAACTTAGGAAGTCTCAGATACCTCAAAGCCTTTTATCTAAAAAAAAAAAATCGCACAGCACTCGGCTATTTTGCTTATGTTTCTGAGATGAACCTTCTTCTTTGTTTGGCCTTAACAGTCCACTTTTTAATGACCATAGCGTGATAGTGCACTTTCGTAGTTATATACAATTCAACAATTCGGATACTGGTAGTTCTGCCCAAGTTGACATGGGAATTAGGCAACAACAAAAAGTATTGTGTTGCCCTCTAGTGCCAAAAATCTTGAAGTCTGGTCGGTCGGTCAATTTTCCTTTATTTTGTTTGTTTTTTGCTGACAAATTTTACTGACAGACCGTGGCTCATGAAAAGAAAAAATTGGTAAATGTCAATTTGACTAACGTTTCTAGTGTGATAGTAGCAATCTATTCAAACAAACTTATTCATTTCAAGCAGAAAATAGTAATATTTGACAAATTGGGTAAAATATTTAAAAAAGCAGCAATTATTTTTGTTGGCGTTAGACTTTGTGTCACCTCAAATTGCGAAGTGAAGGCATCATGCTATCTCACGCATAACTTCAATGCAATGGCGTTTGCTTCCTCAAAGAAGAATGTAGGCTGAAGCGTATTGACTTCAAAATCAGGGTTTGAAAAGGTTTGCGGAGCCCTAAGATTGAGAACCAGTGGGGTGCTATATTATGAACATTGAGAAAAATAGTAAGACAAATTCCTGACACTGAAAGCAGATTTTGTTTATATTTTAGAGAAATTATGTGATGTTTTTATGAAAAATATGCTCAAGATAGGTTAATAGGTTAATAAAGAAAACAAATGTGAGTGTGAAAATTTGAAAAGGATCACATAACATTACTTGCAGCATATATGCTATTGTGATGCCATCAAGTCACCCTCAATTTCAGGTGCTCAGCATACGAGGGGGTATCAAAAAGTTCTTGACATCACCAAGAAGTGAAGTAGCCAGAAACCTTTTTTTTGTTATGTGACTCTTGAGACATCTTTAAAAAGTCACTGTGCAAAGTCACACATTTCTCCCACTTTTTATTACCTGTCCACAGACCGCCATTGTAGAGATCCTCAGATTGACCGCCATTGATTGATCCTCAGATTGCCTCAGATTGCGTTATTCACCAAAACAGCAATAAATAGTTTAAAGTTTTGACAGAAAGGGGTCAAAGGTCATTACAAACCAGCTTGGTGACAATAACCTTATGGGTAACATGGAGTATAAACAGATTGACCTCTAATGACCCTACATGACCTTTGACCCCTTTCTGTCAACACTTTAAACCATGTATTGCTGTTTTGGGAATAACGCAATCTGAGCATCTATCAATGGCGGTCAATCTAAGGATCTCTACGATGGCGGTGTGTGGACAGGTAATAAAAAGTGGGAGAAATGTGTGACTTTGCACAGTGACTTTTTTTAAAGATGTCTGAAGGGTCACATAACAAAACAAAGTTTCTGGCTCCTTCACTTCTTGGTGATGTCAAGAACTTGTTGATACCCCCTCGTATATAGATAATAAACACAACATAAACAAGAAATCAAATTCTGTGAGATTTAATGATGGGTATTAGAGACATATCTTCAATAAATTGTGCTTCTGAACCAGAACTGTAACTGTGGTAGTATGGAAAGATCTGTTTTGGATAAGCGGTCATTATGGAGAGATCCTGTGTTTTGGATTAGCGGCCATTTTGGAGAGATTCTGTGTTTTGGATTAGCGGCCATTTTGGAAAGATCCTGTGTTTTGGATTAGCGGCCATTTTGGAGAGAACAATAAACTCATCTCAAGTAACTCTTGGCTAAAAATGCTTATTATTTATTTTGTCTAACTTTTATTTTTGAGTTTCGGGAACTTGCGCGTCCAAATGGACGGTAAATACATAAGCCTAGAGTTTGAAAATGCGTCTGAATTATCTAAAAATCGCCTGCTTGAGGCGGGAAGAAGAAAATAGACTCTATGTTCCAAGTTGCACAATTTATTGAAGCTATATCTGGGCTTTGATGTGTTATACTTACAACGTTATCTGTCTTAACCTGCCCAGATTTAGTATGGTCCATGTTACATTCTGGTACCACTTTGGACAGTTTCACGATCCAGTTGTTGATTTTGTCTCTTCTCCGTCTCTCCACCTCGTTGTGCGTTGCCCGCCGTCTCTCGTCCCTCGCCGTTCTCGTACCGTCAATTTTTCTAGTGGAAAAATATAAACACATTTTTGAAATTTGAAGACTTTTATTATTTGAAAGCAACTTGTGGCCCATTCAAAAGAAATTTGGCAATGCCGTTAAAGGTAGATGACCCGATCACATTTTCGTAACACAGAATTATTTCAAACATACAGGGATTTTCATATCATATGAAAGCTCGTATTTTTCTCATCATCATACTGACGGCCTAAATTGGTATAATTACGGAGAAATCTATGAAATAACGTCGAATTACCGTGAATGGTGGTAACCACCGATATAGTGTGTGTACTACTCAATGGGTACAGTTCACAGCATCTTGTGCGTCTAAAATAAGAACCATTAGAGCTATGCAACTCAAACTTTGGAACACAACTTTTTTAAGGATGACCTTTCATGTAGAATAGAAAACTTCAAGTTGAAAATCGGAACATCTACCTTTAAGTCTTATATGCGAGATTTGAGTTTGTAATGTGAAAATGATTTCCTTGTTGGTAAGTGTTATCAATTATAAACAATAAATGAAATTGCTGAGCTTCCTGAGCTTCCTTTTTCAAAGTGCTATAAAGTTGCATCATTCACCATTGGATTTCTGACCAGTTGGGTATAGGTCACATGATTGATGAATCTGAGCCCCTGTAATTGCCTGCTACCAAGCTAGTGACAGTTGAAAGCACAACTTTCTTATTCAGTGATGGTTGTCAATTACCTCTTTGATGCTGCTCTCCTGCCACCTCTGCTCTTGCTATCGGATTACATCGCCCTCTGTTTTGAACTTAAGACTAGGCTCTTTTATGTAACCCGACGAGTCAGTTGTCTGACAAAGTCCCACTGCAACCGATGTAACACATTCACACAGTAAGTCCAGTAATGTGATTTATTATTTGCTCTGATACAGCTACTGGATTGATGACTGAGAGCATTACCAGGGATATTATTAATTTTGGGATGAGAAACTCCTATACTGTGAATGGCCCCTTTGAGGAACCAAATTGAGATTCTGGATCTCCCCTACTGTAAAACCAGAAATATTTGTGAGATTAAATTTTTTACGAATAAGCAATACTGGCCTAATTCATGGCATGAACATTTCCCGAAAGTAACTTTGCATTGCACTGCTACAAGGTTTATTGGATATTTGCGGCATGAAATTTCTGCGAGTAAGCTCTCCTCGCGAAATTTAAATGCACGCGAACATTGCTGGTTTTACAATACTTCCTTATCATATACTTACGGAGTAAAATTGTGTGTTCTGGGTGCAATTGTCCTTTGTGTTGCATTCTGTAACACATCTTGAGGTGACATCATGACATAGAATTGTCCGGTTGGAACTGTGAACAAAATATGTCATAAGGCTATATTAAAAAATCTTTTGTCTCAAAGCTCTTCTGTTTTTTAAAACCTAATCGGAATGCGTTTATTTTAGGTTTTTTTTATAGATATAAAATATTGAAATCCTTGTGAAAGTGACCTTTTGTATTTGAAATGATGTGATCAATGAAAATCTGAAAAATTGGTGAAACTTAATTAACTAACGCGCGGGAGCTTTGAGAATTTTTTTTTTAATATAGCCTAAGCATTCATTTTAAAGTAGGTAACGCAACGGAAAAAGAAACCCTGTTCTACAGGCCCGACCGACCCACTTTTTTAAGAAATTTATGAAAAAAATTCATGTGCAAATACTGATACCGACCCACAAATTATTTTTTGCTTGTCAAAAAACTGACAAATGTAAACAGATTTAGGGGATTTGTTATGGTCATTTTGAAGGGGAAACAGAAAGAAACAGTTTGTTATTTTTACTATTTGTATACATAAAATACAGGTGTCTGTAAAGGATTCAACAACTCCCCCATACCTAAGTACATACAATAGCAAAGCATTGTTAATTTGAGATAAACCACCCTGCTATTGAAACCAGCACGGCAATAGAACCGTACCAAGCGGATAATGTGTTTTCCCACTAGGCAATCGCAGCTGCAGTATGTGTTGTATTGTATTGATTGTTGTTAACATCGACTTTTGAAACTAAAAGGAACTTGATTGTTATTTTAATTTGGTTATTTTAGTGTTAATCTTTTGAAAATAGTTTGAATGAAATTGTTAAAAAGTACAATTAAATTATGTTCTGATTTGCATTGTCTATTTATGAAATGTCGTTCAAATCCTTTGTCGTTGTTGAAAGGGATTAAATTCTTATGTTTTAGCGTAAATGTGCATCACCAATCTACAACTTGCGTTCTGCGCGTCTGCATGTTTATCTAAATAAACCACACAGATGACGCAATCACCGTTGTACATTGGTGATATAACATAAGCTGAAACATGATTACATAATCCCTAATTCAAATATAAGACTTGAGTTTACATATTATTTTACAGTACTGTTTCGTTGGGGGCCTGAGAATAGACCTCAGAAATAAAACTATTCTAAACCAACAAAGATTAAATACAGATTTTGATTATATGATTAAAAAATAACACCACACATTGAATCTTGTTTTACTTCATCCTAAAACTATTGGAGTTGGAATTACTATTACTATTAATTATTACCCATTCTCGTACGCATAACAAACCGTGAATATTTGTGGATTTTTTTATGTTTGTTTTGTTGTTGTTCAAATTCAATAAGCGCCCTCTATATCTCCCTTACCTCCACTGTTTGCCTGCGCAAGCGTGGCTTCTGCCGTAGTTGGTGCTATGGTGACAGGTGCCTGCTCTGCTTGGACCGATGTCGCCGGGAAGTAGGTGAATCGTGTCTCGCCTCCCGCTCCTTCCGTTGTGGGACTTTCTCCATTACTGAAGGGACTTTGTATTACCTGCAAGAATAGCAATATTAAAATGTTTCTATTCAAAATAAAATAAGAAACAAATATGGAATTTTTCGTATTTGCAGGATTTTTAGGTCCAATTTAATATTGAAATGCGTTTCATCAAGTTTTTAATTAAGAACATATGATAGATAATGTCAAACCTGGTGACTAAACAAGGTGGTGGTGGGTGGTGTTCTTTTTTTGGGTGGGGTAATTGGGGGTTCATTCAAATTTGGAACTGACTAAACTATTATTAATTAATTTAGATAACATAATATCACACTTTTTCTTAAATAACTTTTCAACTATTTGCAATAACAATTTTTCTTCTACATCTAACCCTTTTATTGGGGGGGGGTTAATTTCTTTGATTTTTATTTGATTTTTTTATCTATTTTTTTTAATTTGAAAGAATTTACCCCCAAAATAATAATAAAATAAAACAAAAAATATTATTATTCATATGAGCCTCCCAAACGTTAAACGTAAAGTATGTATTGAATATTGTGCACCATACGAACAATATTCAAAAAATATTGTGTGGCGCAAAAGATGTGCGCATGAGTATTATGGGCGTATATTTTTTGAGATTGGAATTCCAATCTCGCTGAAATTAATGTCAGTTTGGGATAATTTATATAATCTTTAGGAAAACAGTCCATTATAATTAATAACATAATAGACATTGTCTTATTTTTACGTGATACAAGGATATAATATTGTATCACATATTGCACTCCTTTGTGCTTGTTGGTTGGTACGTTTTCTGTCATGACTGACAGCTTGTGACAGCTGGTGATGACATGCCACTTCCGTCATTCAGCAGCCAATCGATAAATGACTGAAGTAAGATGTCAAACCAGAGTTGTTATTCTGTCAAACCATCTTGACCTTGGCTGGCCTGGTCTGTGTGCAGTGTGTACACCCTCAATCTTGCCCTGCATGACCACTAATGATCACCTTCTCTAGACAGTTTCCTTGTCGTCTGGCAATATGACCGAAATAAGAGAGACTTTGGGAATTGACAGCCCAAGTAGCCTTGTCTTCACACCAACCTCCTGAAGCTTGTGCAATATTATAATCTTGTATCGCACTCAAAGCCATTTAATAGTATATAAATATAATCATAAGTATAGGCCTACCGTAAAATGAGTGAATAGGGACATGGCCCCCCATGTCCCTATTCACCATGTTTTACGGTACACAAACTGGCCGGGTGACATTTAAAAAATTGTTCCCATTTTTGTCCCTATTCACCCCCATGTCCCTATTCACCCCATTTTACGGTATGCAATCATTTTATAATTCACTTTGAATTCGGCCTCATTCCTAACACAATATTTTGTATGCATGTGAACTTCACAAACTCATACATTGGATTCCAAAGCATGGAGCAAGAAAGCGTGGTAGACCAGCCCTGACCTACATCGACATACTCAAACGTGATACAGGACTGCAGGTGGAAGAAATTAGGACAGCTATGTTGGATAGGAAGATCTGGAGAGGCATTGTGGTTCGGGAAAAAAAATCCGCCCTAAGTCAAGTAAGTCAATGTGAACTTCTCCTGACCCCAAATCCCATGAGGTCACATGGGATGCGTATCCTGTAAGGTCAATTAAACAAGAGGATACCATGAAAATGTAAAACATTTAATCATGTTATTCAATCAGGAAGTGACTAGCTTTATTGTAATGTGCGTCCTAAATTGAACAAGATTTCCCCTTAAAAATCATCAGGTGATCACTCTGACGATAAAGCTTTAACCCCTTGAGAACTGCTGGCTGATGGGTCAGAAATAGGGAGACGATCATAAAGCCACCAATCAGAGACATTGTTAGAAAAATTGAATCCCTGATAAAAAATGTGAAGTGAAATATTGTTAAAAGCTTAATTTTAATTGGTTGTTTACATGAGTATATCTTGTTATATTAACTAATCAGAAACATTGTTAGAGGTGTACAGAGCCCCTTTTCCTGACCACCTGCACAATGATGAAACATTTCAGTTGGTACATATGGAAGTATGGTTGATGAACTTGATAATCATCGAACTGGTTTTGAGCATGCAATATGGCTTGGTAATTTGATTTTTAAATTTGTAAACAGAGCGAATAAAGAAGCTTCTTAGCATGGTCACAAATTAAAATTATAAGTATGCAATGAGGGCCTGCTTGGGAAGCAGTGCAAAGCAGTGCGAGTAACTGAAGCATATTACCCTCAATAAAGAAAGCATTAATAAAATTAATAAAATATATACTTCAATACCATTACTAATAAGTGCATGTCAATAATCAAGAGATTTACTCAATCATAGAGAAGCAGAAGGAATGTCATTTTGGGGACAAAGTATTTCAAAAGTAGCTAATATGTGTACTATCATAGCATAGAAAAAGTGAGTTTATTGAAATTGATGAACAAATTAGGAAGTAAAATGACCTTTTTTAGTTTTACTCAGGCGAAGAAAAAAAGCCATTTTGTTATACGGGAACAAATCTCTCAGGTAATGTCGGTTGGTTGGGCTTTTTGTAGGTTTTTACGTGTTTTATTACTACCTGCCGAATTAGAAATTTGATAACGGGGTGGAGGGGGAGGGGTGCCGCCGAGTCAGAAACTTGTGAGGGGGTTGGGTTGTGATGTCCCCGAATTGGCGCAAAGAAATCAAGCCGACAGGACTTTATTTCGGTTAATTTTCAACAATGTTTACAACATTTCTAACAAACTACAAAAATGTCAATGAAAAAAAAAACAGGTTGGGTTTTTTGGTCTTACGGCAAAGTTGTTGTTTTTTGCTTAATTCCATGTACTACAAACCTAGCACCACTAACAGCCATTCTAATTATCTAAATGCCTTCAAATCCATTAGCATCTTTAAAGACAAAGACCTACGTACGTAAAACAGCACTTCCCCAGATACCTCCACAACAATCCCCTTAAGGGGGAAATCCACAGAACTGTCAACACATCCTGCCCCTAGATTCATCCTCGGGGGAGCTTTCCCAACATGGTGACGACGACTCACGAGGTAGGGAGGGCCAACGAATCCAACTGCCAATCTGACGCCAAGGAGTTATGATGACTTAACTTTTTTTCAATTTGCACATTTTTAGAGCGAGAGGGGGAGAATGATCGTTGTAGCATAGCAGGCATGTAGGTGAATCATTGAGCTTTATTTGGGACTGTAGGAAACCACAGAAGATTATGGAGCAATTATTCCTATGTGATAACTTGATTGAAATCTTTATTAGTATGGATCATAAAGGTTGCCTAGTCTAATTTGATATTCTGTTGTTACAAGATTGCGATGAAAGATTACAAAGCAAATTTGTGACGTGATCAAGCGTGATCAAGCGAAATGAGTCACTTGTCAGCAGTTTTAAATTTTGATACGTCCATCATTTAAAAACAGATGAAAAATGCTACAGTATGGTCTAAACTACATTTACAATTGAACTTCTAGTCTTTAGGTATAACAAATAATTTACCAACTGAGAAAACAATGTAAAATATGAATTTGTCACTTCCTTTTACCTATAACTCCAAATCAATAATCCCAACCAGGATTGTCTCCACGCCGGTCGGCGCCGGTCGGGTGTAGCCGGCACTCACTCTGGCCGACCGGCACTAAAAAAAAAACACGGCACTAAAAAAAAAGAAGATTTTTTTCTTCTTTTTTTTTTTCTTTCTATTCTACATGGATAAAATCATTAAACTGCCTCATAAAATAAGAAATTATGTGGCAGGAACCCCAAATAGGCCAAATTGCATTACAAAAACCTAAAAAATACCCTAAGCAGGCCCCTGGACCCCGCGCCGTGATCCGCTGCGCTCCGTTCGCTACACTCACTCCGCTCGCCATCAGTAAAATTAGCCGGCACTCAAATTGCCCTGGAGACAACCCTGATCCCAACATACTACTCATCCCGCTTGATCGTGTCACATTTGAATGGAAAGTGTGCTCAGTTGCATTATGCAAGCGTCATGTGCTCCCATAGTCTTCTGCATATTTCACTCCTGTAAGAGAGCTCATCATCAATGTGGAATTGACAGTCGGACCATAGTGTTGTTATAACAGAATTGTTTTGAAGTAAGGAAAATACCTGTGATTTTGTAATTTACAGATAAATCAAGGTCTTCAGAACAACAGGAGGATAAAAAATGGGGGCGGTATGATTAAAGGCATGTCCCATGGCACCCGTCAGTTTTCTCTCCTCCCCTCCCTCCTATCCGATCCTGAAGTATATTGAGGAAGACATACTTTACATACAAGCTATCACCCCTGGGGGTACTCGAATTTGAAGAGGGTAGAGGTGTGTGATTGGGCGTTCTCAAAACAGGGGTTTACCGAACTGACACATCCTAAATTGGGGGTCTTGGCAAAGAGCCCAAGTTGAAAACATTTTCTGCCCAATTGGGTGTTTTAAAAGTAAATTAGGACAAATTGGGCTAAATTTACCCAAATTTGGTGTATTTGGGGGCAACTCGGCGATACAGTTTGGATTGTATAGCTTGTGGAACCACTTATCAGTAAAATGAGATGCTTAGTGTGCGGCGACAGGTCATGAACAGCCCCCCTCCGGGGCTATCACATGTTTCTCTCATGTGACTCTATATAATAGGTGCTAGCTGTTTATTTGTGACCCGTCAAAATGGACATGTTGGAGGCCCGAGACAAATCTGAGTTATTTGCATGACTTGAAAGAGCACATTTTAAGCTCTGAAATGTCACCATGTTCAAGGTAATCGGACTTTGTAATCACAAGATATGATTTGAAGAAGCATATTTATTTCTATTATTTTCATTATATTTCACCAAATATATTGGCCTCTATCTCAGAACAGTGTTTGCCGACAACATGTCCTTTTTGATGCGACTGGTCACATTTGCACCTAGTACATGTATGTGAGGTGTACATGTATCAGCTGATATTTTAAGCTACACATCTCATGTGACTTGTTTAATCTCACTCCTGGTATACTGATGGCCTGGGAGGGGGGGGGGGGGGGCACTCACATTATTTTTCTTGACAGGGGTGTGCTGCTGGAGGCTTGAAGTTCTGACTCACTTCAAAAATGTCTGATTTGACTGGGTTTTCACGATTTGGAACCCATATGTTTATGATTTTCAAGTACTGTATACCTTACAAAACGTGAGTACTCCCCCCCCCCCCCCCCCCCCCCCCCCCTTCCCGGACTGATGGGTGTTAGACTTGCCGTTTTAGACCCTTGATAGAGGAAAACATAGAACTTGTCAAACGACACTCTGTTCTGACACCCTTGTTAGAACCACATGTCCCTCTCACATGAGTTGTAAAAGCTGGAACAGGGTCGCCTAAATGATATCTATTAGGCTACTGGTCTGGGGGGAGGGGCTGTTCTACAGCCCCAAAACGGACCCATATTTCTTTTGAAATTTGTCATTTTTCAATACCATTTTTTTTAAAACAATTTTGAAGAAGAAAACAATTATTAATTTGAAAATGTTTAAACAACTTTTAAGTATATTTAAAAAATACTGTTGAAATGTTTTGAAAATTAACATTTTCATAAGGTCAGAATATCCGTACAATGGGTAGGGGCTTATACTCCCTTTCATAATCCCTTGGACATAATTCCATCAAATCATGCGTACGTGCGAGTTGCGTAGGTTCGCGTAGTAATGCGTAGGTGCGTATGTGCGTAAACCCGGAAGTGCGTACCAGTCCCTTTAAAAAAATAATCGTGCATCCTAATTGGTCAATCGTGAAATCGTCACACGCCGTGATCGCCGGCGCGTGACCTTGTTTATGTTTATCGCGCCTGTCAAGCATTTTGACGCCGCGCCTCGAAAACAACAACAAAATACGCTCGCGTGAAATAACGCGAATTATGTCCAAGGGATTATGAAAGGGAGTATAAAACAGACTTGTATCAATCAGCAGTTTCTATAATTGCAGATAAAATCTCAAGTCTGATATCTTTCATGTGACTCTGTAGCAGGTGCCCTGTACTGGTTTGTGACGTATAACAACCTGTCAAACCGCAGCTATTACGTGAGATAGGACCTTCTGGCCTGACAGACACCCTATCCATGTCACATGTCCCCCTCATGTGACTCATTGCAATGTGCTACTTAACTGCCTGAATGCGTAGTAGACACGTGGAACGACTATATTTAGTCAAATCCCTTATGCATTATTAATCGGGAGAATCTATAAACAGATTCAAAATCTTCAGAAAATGGGAAGTGAGCCATATCTATGTCGGACTATGTATGTTCTTTAACAACTTAATCATGAAAAATACATATCAAAGTTCCATATATTTTTTTTTAAAAAGGGGGGAAAAAGAAAATCTCAAAATCGATTGGTGAAATGATAAGGCCTAAAAAAAAAAGTTTGATTGGCCTAACCCGACCGACCCTAAATACATCGCCGACCCTGAATATTTGTTATTATTTTTGAGGGAGGAAAAAATAAAAATAACAATATAAAATATTTTAAAAATTGTAAAAAAATAAATTGAACAAAATATTTGAATACTTTGTTCAATTTTTATACTTTAAAAAGTTTCTGACTGTTTGCTTTCATATTCGGCTATTTTAAGTCCCCAGAGCAGTTGATTTAAAAAATAAAAATAAATAAATAAAAAAAATCCTGACTGACCTACCCTATTTGTTTTTGTCATGTTAGGCCAATCAAACACCTTTTTTTTAGGCCTAAGAAATATAGGTAGAGGGGTCAGGGAGGGGAGAGTTTATCTGTTGCCTTAAGTGTTGTCTCACACACAAAATTGTAAACACTTAAGTCAACCAAGTGTCAATTGGGCAACAAAAAAATCGACAGACCGACCTGACTTCAAGGTAATAATTATTTTGATTTGGCTCCACATTCGCACTCTCCAACATCCGTAAACAAGTTCTCCCGACCGAAACGTTGGATTTATTCTATTTTGTAATAAAATAATATTGTGCGTCTCAATACAAGAACACTTGACTAGTATTTTATTTTCACTAATTCTTATGATGTATGCATAAAGTATTGGATATATCACCAAGGCTTACCCTCTCTGTAATAGTCCTAATCATCTACCACTTTACCAGACACTTAATTAACAAATTGTTATTAAATGATCAATTGTAACTGCAATCATACCTTTGTGTTTGACACTTCCATATAATTGATTGTATACTGGGTGAGACTACTCAATTATAACTCATTTCCTAGTATTTCCTTTATCCACTGTGGGGTACACCCAAAACCGCTATACGGATTAGGATTTGTTTGTAGCTCGTTTTTAATGACAGTTGAACATGCTACCACATGGGTAATGAGTGTTACTATGTAGAGTGTGTCCCCAATTAAAGACTTTATTGTTTTGGGGTACACCCAAAACCGCTATACGGATTAGGATTTGTTTGTAGCTTGTTTTGAATGACAGTTGAATATGCTACCACATGGGTAATGAGTGTTACTACGTAGAGTGTGTCCCCAATAAAAGACTATATTGTTTTTGGGTACACCCAAAACCACTATACGGATTAGGATTTGTTTGTAGCTCGTTTTGAATGACAGTTGAACACGCTACCACATGGGTAATGAGTGTTACTACGTAGAGTGTGTCCCCAATAAAAACTATATTGTTTTGGGGTACACCCAAACCGCTATATACGGATTAGGATTTGTTTGTAGCTCGTTTTAAATGACAGTTGAGCATGCTACCACATGGGTAATGAGTGTTACTACGTAGAGTGTGTCCCCAATAAAAACTATATTGTTTTGGGGTACACCCAAAACCGCTATACGTATTAGGATTTGTTTGTAGCTTGTTTTGAATGACAGTTGAATATGCTACCACATGGGTAATGAGTGTTACTATGTAGAGTGTGTCCCCAATAAAAGACTATATTGTTTTAGATACACCCAAAACCGCTATAACGGATTAGGATTTGTTTGTAGCTTGTTTTGAATGACAGTTTAACATGCTACAACATGGGGTAATGAGTATTACTACGTAGAGTGTGTCCCCAATAAAAGACTATATTGTTTTTTGTGTCTGCTTCCGAGGAGGTTCTAGATCACACATGAGGTCATCAGCACCATGATGTGAATGGTGGATGGCAATTAAGGAGATATTATAAGCTGAAGCATCAACTTCAATGTGATGTGATCAGCGTTCAATTTCCAGCATTTTTTTTGTGTAGCAAAAAGTGCGATGCACTATTAGTTTTGTGTAGCAATTCACAAATTTTGTATAGCACTTTTTTTTCTAGTTATAGGTTTGGCTTTGATGGAACGTGATCAAATATCAAGTAGGGAATCTTCTTGCATCGCAATTTTAGCTACACATTTGTGCAATTGAATAGCAATACTTCAAAAGTGTGGAGCATTTCGCGATGCGACACCGGTTATCATGAACGCTGGATGTGATGTGTTCAAGCATTATCAGTCAAAAATAAAAATGTCACACATTTTTAGTTTACTACTTGATTGTACTGGCCATTCGCAATGCAACATTCTGCAGAAAACCCTATATAAGAAGGGACAATTACTTCCAAAGATATTTGCAAATTAAGTGGTTTTCATGACAAAAGAAAATGAAAGACTTTCTATCCTTTGTCTGGTCATATCTCAAAAATGTTGAATCAATTTCCAATATCCGACTGATTTTGCTTTATCACAACATGTGTAATTCCAAGGCGCTGTTGTATTCGCACAACCAAAGAGAAATCGTGGCAATGGTGCATAATAGATGCAGCTTTCACTCAGATACTCACTGATATAAAATGTCCATTTCAGAGGGGATCCATGTATTTAGGCCTATTATTAGTCTTTACTTCCTCTGGACAGTGACGTAACAACTTCACACGCTCAACATTCACGCATGCAAATGTATATCCTGTCTTTCAATGTGTGTGTGTATAGGCCAGCACCTTGAGTAGGCATGCGCATTAATGTACTGCGATAAGTGAAATAGACTATATTGGCTCCATGCCAACGACGCAATGACGTCACTGTAGTCTTGTAGAGGTGAAATAGACTATGGCTAATGATGCAGTGACGTCAGACGTCACTGTCTCCTAGCAAGGGAAAGACTATAGTGGCTTTATGCTATTAATTTTGATGTCAGTAGCTTTTAAGAATAAATTGGTCAGTTGCTACAAAAACCACATACTCTTCTATATATATACAAAAGCTTGGTCACAGTTCGTTATAGCTCTCTGACAGGTGATCCAATAGACTTGATATTTTATTGGGGCGGTAATTACATAATTCACAAAAATTACTAATTCTTTGAACAAGCCCACACGGGATGATAACTGTTCAAAGCAGAAATAAGGGTTTAAATATAGTATCTTGTCAACAAAATAAAGCCTTTTTTGATTCATCGCGATAAAAACATCACGAAAACCACAAACGTGGTTGAACTTGTCCATAACGGTGTTGTTTTCTTTATGGCGTGGCCTTCCGTTATAAATTGCTTCGTCAGAGAAACGGATATCACGAAAAACCACAGAAAGTCTAGCTGACGCGCAAAACGGGGTTATTTTTAGGTATTGCGCAGCAAGAAAATGTCGCTGCGAGCCTTGGGAAAACGTTTGATGGAAAACACACAGCCGTAACCAACGCAGTGGGTTATAAAATGAACTAAGAATGGATATATATTTCTAAATAAATCTTTATTTGGATCAAAAACCTGGATTAAATTTGTTTTGTGGTATTTGCAATTATTATTTATCTACCGAACTATAATTAGATGTTGGTTGTTAGTGGCCTACATAAAGCTAGTTAGTATGAAATGTTTACATGCCAACACATTTGGAAACATTTTCATCAGTGTATTTTTGGTGGTTTTTGTTTTGTTTTTTCCACTTGAAAATTGAATGATGAAATTTATAAATTTGTGAATACTTCATGTTGCTAAATGTGGCAAATGTCGACAGACATCTGTGGCAAATATTCTTGTAGACCAACTCAGCATTATATGCACTCAAATAAAGAATTGGAGTTGATTAAAACCAACCTACTAGAGCCAAAGGTATATATTTTGCCAAAGCTTCTATACAGGGTGTATCAAAAAAATTAGGACACTTTTTCATGGCGGTGTAATACTTGTTGTAATCACTGGACCATGATCAATTTAGTCTCAATGTAAAGCCCAATTAATTATTATGATATCCTGAAAATATGAGATTAATCCGATGAAAAATAAGAAAACTAGCATAATTTGCGTAAACCATGTCATTTACTGGTTTGTACAATGGAATTTACATGTATAGACCAGTAAATAGCATGGTGTACATTTCAATACGTTACAATAATTATAAACATAGAACTATCAGTCAATAGCAAAGATTAGTTTGGTAATCCATTTAATTCTGGCACAAATCAATACTGGCTAAATAATCCACAAATCAGATGCATGCATATTCTGTGCAAATCAAAAAAATTCTCGAACCCACTGTAGATGGTTTATTACCATGATATTGGCATACATAGTGTGCGCGTTCATGTTACTCTATATGTTACTAACTGTTACTGTGTGAATGACCATTGTACATACTACAAAATAGATTGCCTTGCCTAATAGGTCACAATTTCCTTAATTAATGATGGATTTTTCTCATCTCTTCAGGATTTTATCTTTATCGGTTGTACTTTACTTTGAAATAAAAATTGGTCATGCTTCAGTGATTTAACAAGGATTTAAACCATCATCAAAAAGTGTCCTAATTTTTTTGATACACCCTGTATGGAGGGCTGAGGTCAGATTTAGGTTAGGGTTTGGTTTAAGGGTTAGAACTAGAGTTACTTAGCTCAAGGATTACAGGGTTAAGAATAAAGTTTATTTAGTGTGGTGACATGAGAAATCGGTGAACTCTACCACAGCCACCCAACTAGAGATTAATAAAGGGCCCTGTGGACAGCAGATCTGTTATAACCAGTTCAAATTGTATTTCAAATTTGTTATTATTATTAATGTACCCATGATAACTGTGCCTTTTCAAAGGCTAAAGACAAGAGTCAGCCAAAAATTGTTATTGTCCCAAACCGATAAATAGTAACAATCCAGGTCTTTTCCCAACTGTATTTAGTTTCACCCCTTTACAAAATATCAATATTCCCTATTTCCCCTTTTTTATCCAACTACTTTCTAATGTTTCTTCCCCCGCCCCCTCCCCTTTCACCCAAAAGCCAAAAGTGCATGACTTATTCCTCAAATGATTACCTTAACGCTTTAATAGCTTTATTTAAGATTTGGAATCACCACCAAGAAATGGGAACTTAATCAGTTGAAAAAGTGTCCATTCCACCAATTTCATCAGTTGGTGATTGCCGACTCAAAATCTCGATATTGCACTGAATCACCTGAATTAGTAACAATCCTTCATCATCGATGTATGCGCTGATGTTTACAAACCAACGAACAACACATGGTTTGTTGCTCAAAATAAAACTTTTTTGACGCATACAAGTCATGTGGCTTATAGTGGGGTTTCCTGAACTGGCCAATAATAATTGAAAATTAGTCTGGGGAAGTCACATGCTCATGGCTAAGACGATGATGACGCAACAGTTGGGGTATACTGTAAAAGCCAATATTTTTGCGTACAAATATTTTTGCGCTTTTTGATATCATAGATATTTCGCAATTTTTTTTCCCCGGGCGACTTTCAGGATGCACTGCATGAATGTTAAAACAATATTTTTGTGTGTTATATTTTTCGCGAAAAGCACGAAAATAAAACCACCGCGAAAACTTCAGCTTTTACAGTACTGTATTGTGTACTTAATATGCAAGTGGCATACATCGATGTGCAACCTTGGAGGAGGGCACTAAACCCACCCTAGGAGAGAGTGCACTCACCTTTGTTTCAATAGTTATACCCTATTCTTGTGAGTGATGTGTGGTGAACTGATCATCCCTGTAATGGAGGTCTTAGAGACCCAGGGGGTATTCGGATTTGGTTTGGTCGGGGTGTGCCGCTGGTTATTCAAAACACCTACACATTTTTAGGGTGATTTTGGAAAACACAGTACCCATTTCTAAGGATTTTTCTTCATTATAGACCAAATGTGCACAAATTATCTGGAAAATAGACCAATTTTTTGCAAATTTAAAATAGGCCCATTTATTAAAAGTGACCCCATTATTAGGGATTTTCAAGCACAAATCATACCCCATGTTTAGGGATTTTTTGCAAAAAAGCGACCCATTAAGAGCGGCACATCCCTGTATACCGTATTAGGTGAGTACCCCCCCCCCCCCCCCCCCCCCCCCGGCTTAGAGAATGGCCCGAGGTTGAAATGGTAACTGTGTTCAAATGGGGTGTTCAAATGGGGTTTGACAGACGATAAAAAAAGTTGTTGTTGTTAGTTTCAACACTTTTCTTCACTGCATTATTATATGTGTGGTGGTATGGGAAAACCCGTCGGAAGTCGCTAGTGTTAATATTGAGATATCTGGGTCATACCAAAATATTCCTAACAAATTAGTTCCCAGTCAGTTTTCCAAACTTGGTCCCAAGATAGAGATTATACCTTGAACTTTAGTCTCCAGGAGTTTTTTTATGCAAAATTCCAGATGTTAAGTTTATTTTAGTAATATTCTGAACCTTGTTTATCAAATTTTATGTGCAAAATGCTATGTTTATGTCAAATGACATTGTTACCATGGTAACCACTTGTGAATTCCGACAATGCATTGTAAAGATTTTGAAAGTGAAGAACTTACAATTGTTAATAATATCGCAAAAAACTAGGTTCATATCAAAAGTCCTTTTCATATGACAAGCTAATCTGTGTGATATAACAATGTAGTTTTATTAATTTTAGAGCATTTAAAAGATTTTGTGTACACCTTTGAATTGTCAGTTTCAATTTTTAGTGTTGCGTTTAAACTTGCCGATTTTAAAATACTATAACTGTAGTTCTAGATGGAATTTCTGAAAAATTTAAACAGCCCTATACTCAGAAGAGTATGAAGCTCTCTGCCAAAGAAAAAACACAAGTTGCTAGAAAATGACCATGTGAAGGGTTTTCCCATGCCACAACACATATGTGATGCAACACATCAAAAGGGGGACTTGCAGGTGAAGTCAATTTTGAGTTTATTATGTGTTCTCTCAGAGCATTTTTCAAGCTTTATAATGACACTAAATTTATTAAAATTGATCAACAAGCATGAAGCATGCGTTGGCCATAATCATGTGAGTATGGCCACATTCGTGCGCGTTTCCTTGGATTACATTTGAGACCCGTCACCACAAAATGAGCGTTAAGTCGCCAGTGTGCATTAGGAGATATGGTCCAATGAACATGCCAAAAATCAATAGAAAACAAAGGCATTTTGCAACTTCAATTTGAATTTTGACAGGGAAAACATTGAGCAATTATGACATGTTGCATATCATTTTAAAGCTTGTTTTCTGAGTATTCTGAATCTGGAGAAACCTTAAAATTTAATTTTCCGACTTAACTCTCATTTCGTGATGACAGGTCTCATCTGTGCGTGGAGAGATAAAACATGCATATTTCTATATTACATGCAAATTTGTAACAGAAGGAACTACACAGTACAGCGCCCAATGCTGAAGGAAAATTTCAAACCAACCTGCGTAACTGCCTGTTGACCTTGAGGAAAGTTGGTGGTGGTCACCACATTGACTGCCCCTGGGCTGGCATCGCCATCTTGTGTGTCGCCAACTTGGACGACTCTGTAGGTCACCTGGCTATGTCCATTGCTATCTGTGCGAAATTGGTACTGAAAACATAACATTACGAGTATGGGGTTTGTTTAATTGTCATTATATATTTTATTAAAATGTGGTATTTCTGAAGCAAAATAAAAGACATTTATTTCAACTGACAGTGGGATACTTGTGTATAAATCTTACCACTGATTCTCATTGAAGAAAAAAAGTGACCTTTAATGTGGATAATGATAGGAAAATCATACCCTTAACAAGTATTTTCCCTTGAGGCCTGAAGATAAACTGTATTCTCTTTCAGAATGAAATTGACATGCGAAGCTAGAACCAAATTTTGGTGGTAATTTTCCGTATTGTTACAATATCATTCATGTTTTATGACAATTTTGAAGAATTATGAAATAAACTATTGGATCAGGATGGAAAAACCCTGTTATATGAACTTTTGGACCTTTCAGGTACGGTTGGTTGATAAAAAATAAAATCCGTTTTTTTATTTAATTTAAAAAAAAAGGCTTCTTTTCAACAACAGTGTATATTATTGTTCCAAAATGTCCAACATTTGTCCACAAAGTGTGTACCCCTGTGAATTGTGCTACATGTATGATCAATTTGAATTGAATGCCTACCCATCAGTCCCTACTCCAGGGGCTGAGAGAAGTAAATAACCACATACCTGTAAGTTGTCCCCAAAGTTTGTACCTCCTGTGACTTGTGCTATGAACAACTTGAAATGAATGCCTCCCCCTCACTCCCCACCCCAGGGGCTTAGAGAGGTAAATAATCACATACCAGTAAGTTGTCCCCAAAGTTTGAACCCCTGTGTCTTGTGCTATGAACAACTTGAATTGAAAGCCTCCCCCCCCCCCCCCCTTAGGGGCTTAGAGAGGTAAATAAATACATACCTGTAAGTTGTCCCCAAAGTTTGTACCTCCTGTGACTTGTGCTATGGCTGCTGCTTGCTCCTCTGTAGCTGTTATCACTGTGTCACCTAAATACACACAAATGGAATTCATTTTAACGCTTTCCACGCGGCTATTATTTTTACCATACACAGAACAGATTTTTCAGAAACCTTTCACAATTTTCAAAGTCTATCTCAAGGATTACTGACCCAAAACTATAGGCATGTTTGTACTTATATGTCAATGCATTTCTCATGGTGGTTCTAAATATGGTCATGAAATTCAATAATTTTGACATTTTTTAAACATTTTGTGAAATTTTGGAATGTCGTCTGCAGCCGCCTGCCGCGTGGAAAGTGTTAAAACCCACAAATAAAGATTACAAAGTTTTAATCAAACACAAAATTTAACAGGAAATGCTAAAACAACCTCTTTAGAGTTGTACAGTCTCAGGGATGCAAGTGGGTGATTGATCCATTTCCTGAACTTTTTACGCGATCTTGAGCATACGGCCTGAGCGTTTGCAACATCAAACATTTATGGGGCTCGTCTGGAGAATAGGCTACAAGGTATCACCTCCCCCCCCCCCCCCCCCCCCCCCCCAAAAAAAAAAAAATGTTTGCCTCTTTTTATGGTGAAATAATCTGATTCTGGAGTTAGCAAACAAATTGATGAATAAAAAAAAAATCATTTCCGGAAGTCTTGCATCCCTGTGACATACATGCAGTTGAAGCTATTGCCCTGCGGAACACTCCTGAAACCCCAAATTTCCCCCGGACCGGACAAAAATGGGGTCGGGATCCATCTTTTCCAATATTTATCATTTAAACCAAGAAATTCATAACATTTCAGTAAGTTCTCATTAAAAGTTTTTCTAACACAAATAATGCTCTATGGACGTGTCGTTTACAAACTTCCCTGTGTTAAATAAAAAGCAAATTCCCAACAATCTGAAGTGACTCAAAATGCTTATTGCAACAATTAGTAGGCATGAACTTGATGTGATGATAACGCGTCGGATGTTCATAAACTCACATGGATCATGGAAATGTATAAAAGGGGTACAAAATAATGATTTCAATCCAAACTTGTTGGTGGTTAGTGTGTGGCTGTTGTATCACCTGCCACAAATCCCCTGCAGGGTTCCCAGCATTTCACAAGACCAAAATTCCCTGAGTTTTCCCTGATTTTTCCCTGACAAATTTATATTATTCCCTGAGAAAATATTTTCACTTTATCGGAAGTTGGGAAGGCAATAATTATGTGGGTTGGTTATTAACATATATAGCCAAAATTTATTGGGGGGGCAAGAAATGAAAATGAACCGACAAGACTTTTGTGAGCCAAGAAATGCGCGCGTAGCGCTGCGAAATTTTTAGACAGAAAAATACCAAAATTATTACCCACTTGAGCCATCAAATTCCATGAGTTTTCCCTGAGTTTCTGTCTTTTTTTCAAATTCCCTGAGTTTTCCCTGTCTGGAAAAAGTTATTTTGATTTTCCCTGATTTCCCTGAGTGGCTGGGAACCCTGCCCTGCACACCATGTACATGATTCTTTATCCCGCATCTTCTGATCAGGGTCTGCATTAAGGATTTTTTTTGTAAATGCTAGCAAAAACTGCTTGATATAAATAATGGTGAGCTCTAATTTTGATATTTTGTCCAAATTTTGATGTAAATATATGACATAAAATTGCTACACATTTCCAAAATTATGCAGCAAATAATGAGGATTGAGGCGCATTATGCTACTGCTTTAAACACTTATTGCAAACCCTGCTCCTGATCCCTTTTTTAGGAACATGTAAGTTTGAAGAATACAAATCAGCCACAAAAAGTGTTAGGCTTTAAATTAGTGATGGCTGAACCTGATCCGGAGATCGGAATCGGCGCCGATCTGCATTATACCTTACCTGTATTAACTGTATTAACCCTACCCCCCCCCCCCCCCCCCCCCCCCTGAGTGCTAAAAAATGCTAATCCAAAGTCCCTCTCCAAACGCATGCGCCGTCGGTTTTCGATGACGTAGTCAACCGAGCCTATATAATGAGTGCAGTATAGATGAGGTGACCGTTGTTTACATCAGTAGTGTTTACATATTGATTAGCGCCTGGTCTAAAGACATGCTATAGGGGTACTAGTCCATGACTACTGCATACATCATACTATGAAAGCAAATCACTGAGCGCCAATTTTAAAAGCACATGCCCTTATGGTGCGCACGCAAACCGCCGGGCAACCAGATTTAGTACCTGGTCTCTCATTGTGCTTAGGGATGCATACCATGACTTCTGCACTATTACACCGTAAGCATGGTAAGTAATGATCAATCAAGTGTGAATTAAAGCACCGTTCCCTGTAGGTGCGCACGCAAACCGCCGGGCACTACGTCACCGGTCACACCATCTATACTGCACGAATGTGTAGCTGAGGGCCGTGGCTTAGTGGTGGAAAGGTGGGGCTTGAGAACGGAGGGTCCCCGGATCGAATCCCGGCAGGTTCCCGGAGATTTAGTTGGTGTTTTTTCCTCAAAAATTGTGATCCCGGTCAAAAATCCTAAACCGGGGTTAGGGTTAAAAGACGTTAAATAAAAATACACCTAATTTTCGGCTTGTCAACTATTATTTATTCCTTGTTGTGTTCATAAAGGGATATTGTATTGTTTATCCATCATCATCAATGTATTGTGGATAATGAATACGTCACCATCAATAAATTGCCGATGTAAACAGCACTGGGTTTTTTCTAGGGATTTTCCCTAGCCATTTCCCTATTATACGTGCGACATAATATATAAATAAGCGATGCCCCGCATGCGTAATGGCGATTCAGGGGTGGCAATTATTGATCCGCTCAAAGGAAATCAAATTTACGACAACATTTCTAGAAAGTAAATTGTAAAAAAACAACCACTGGATCATTAAGTGAGCAGGATTCGCGCTAGTTTCAAATTATAATTTCCACGATTTGAATCGGGATCTGAATCGGCCCGCTCTGAACATTTTCTGATCGGAAATTGGCAATACTGATCTTGGGTTGGATCAGCCATCACTACTTTAAATCTTACCATCATGTATCTGTACTGTACCAGCCTCTGCATCTGGTTGATCCTGGCAGTCAGTTTTATCATGACTGAAAAAGGAATAGATTTTAACATTATTAGTACCAAGTTTTTTCTTTACATACCTGTTGATGATTACCAACCATTGTGTAACTAGCCTGTTGAAATGATAGCACATCTGTACCGTGTACATGTACCGTGTACATGTGTTGTGCATGGGTTGTGCCTTCTTCAATAGTGGACATCATCAATCAAGATTGGAAACTAGACACATATTGCACAAATCCATAGATACCATGTTTCATCAATGCTATACATGTAATTCAGTCAGGCCCAATTTAACAAGCTTCCTTACACAAAGCGGATTAAAGGCATATTATGTGATCTTTTCCAGAAAGCCCTCTATTCATGATTTTGTTTAGAAAGTAGATTTTCTTGCAGATTTACATTTCTGATCAAAAATCGTACATACATTCCAAGTTACAGAGCGATACGATTCCTAATTACCTCAAAATCATGGTTTTAGAGGGAATTTAGACTAGAGTAAAATAAGTTGTCGGACAAAAATCGACATCCGACAGTTTATTTTCACTCTGAAACCATGATTTTGAAGTAATTAAGAATCGTATCGCCCTGTAACTTGGAATGTATGTCCGATTTATGATCAGAAATGTAGATCTGCAAGAAAATCTGCTTTCAATTTTTTTGTTGATGTTGAGGGCATTCCCTGGAAAGATCACATAATATACCTTTAATGCAGAAGATCATGGGCGCATATAAGGCTCGCATTATATTTACGCAACAGGGCGCATTGTGCATCAGATTTGTATGTCAAAATCATGCGCGTAGGCCTGCTTGGGGTGGGGGCACTGACATTGGAAAAGGAGTATAGGTATGTGCCCTCTTTTTCATCCTCTTCTCTGCTCTTAAGACTCCTTTTTTGAGCATGCACCAGCTCTTAATGCACCAGCTCTTAAGACCCCCATTTATTGAATACTTGCATTCCAAAGCCCCAATATTTTGAAAATATTGCAATTTGAAAATTGGCATATAAACAAATTTGGGGAAAAGTCAGTTCTTAAGACTTTACTTTTTAGAGAAAATTAGTTCTTAATACCCTGTTTTTTGCCAAAATCCTCTCCGAAGCCCCTGTTTTTGAGACCCTGGATGGCACACCCCTACACAATTATAAGTTAAAAAAATAACATGTTAGTTGTCCCCAAATACATGATAGGTTAAAACTGTTGCTTCTTCTGTGACCCCGATCAAATTCACATTTCCCCATCAAAACCGAGATGTATTATAAGAATAATTACACATAACCGTGCAAAAGTTTAAAAGATGTTTAGACTAGGCATAGGGAAAATGGGCTATAGCTCAAAAGTGCACCTTTTTTTAGTTGTCCATTTAAAAAGATAATGTCTATTTACCAAAAATCAACAAACTGCATACTACATGTAGATGTGGATGAGTTTATTTTAGACCTTGTTTAGTTTGAATTTAGTTTTTAATGAAAAATAATGATTTTGACAATTAATTAAGAAATGTGTAAACATCGAAAAGCGTAACATCGAAAAGCATAACATCGAAAAGCATGGCATATTTTTGTGCAAAAAAAGCACCTTTTCCTTCAAAAAGCACCTTTAGCCCCCAACAAGCCTTATTTGTTACCTTATTGCCCTAAATCAGGCAGCACATTTATTGCATTCCCTATCCTTAATTTAGGCACTACAAGTGTTAACTAAAAGTAGGGAATAATCCAGTTCTATGGTAAAAATTGAAGTTGAATTTTTCCTATCTTTAACCCAACAAGCATTACATTATAAATCAAGAACTGTCACTTTAACTATGTAATATATATATTTTTTAAAGTATACAATTTTGGAACGGAAATAGTCAGAAAATCCATTTTTGGTATCATATTTACATAAAAATGCTGATTTTTAAAAATTAGACCAAAAATCACAATTTTGACAAAAAATAACATTTTGACAAAAAATCAATTTTGAGGTAAAAAAATACTTTTGGCACCTTTTGGTCAAAATTTAAAAAACTAAAAAAAACTAAAAAAACTCTTGAAACCTACTCTCCTAGGGAAGTGTCTTTAGATAATTTTTGTGGAATTTCAGAATTTTTGTACCAAAAACCAATTTTGTTAAATTGTCCCGAGAAAATTTGAGCCCAAAAAGTGATTTTTCCGTAAAATCTTACCATAAACATGAAATTGCTCTTAAAGTAACCATTTTGGGGAAAATCATAAAAAAATACCTTAATTTTGTGACCCAGTTAAGGTTTTGTCATCAAGATAACAAAAAATATATATTTGATCAAAATGTGTCTTTATTGTAATCTTAAAATAATTCCCTAGGAAGGATATTTTTATTATATCAGACCTAATTTTTGAATTATTGACCATAATACCGGTAATATACTTGAGGCAAAAATATAACTTCCTGAACATTTTTGGCACTGTTTAGTCAACATTTTATTTTGATACTAAACATTTTTACTTCCAAACAAAAACAAACTCCTAGGGAAGTGTCTTTGGATGATTTTGGTGCAATTTCAATTGTTTGTAAACATTGGATAGTTTTGTGAATGGTAAGTGCGATTGTAATTATTTCTTAATGTTTCTTGTATGTCTGTATTTATTAATGCATTTTTATTGAAAGGGAAACACTGAATCAGAATTTCTTTTCATGTTATGATATTAATTTTGAGTCACGGACGCCATAATAATTTGGCGTCCATGTAGCATCGGGCATAGCATGGGCAATATTTTGCATTGGGTATCGTTATAGTTCGTTGAAATTGTAATTTTTTTGTAGAATCACATCATTAATAAACTTTGAAGTTAATAGTGAATTAGTTTTTGCTCTTTTAATGCTAATAATATAGCTTACCAATACGATGCTACATGGACACCATGTCCATGTAGCATTTCATAAAATTTGCCTAATTAGACTAAAACAATTACCCCATTCAAAATTATCCATCACCCAAAACATTCAAAACATTGCCTACATTTTACTACACTTTACAGAAAAAAAGGCATATTATGAGAGATGTATATCTAATGAAATATATTAATACACATGGACACCATTTCCATTAGCATTTCACTGAATTCACAATAAACATTCCCTTATTTTAGTTTTATTTACTATAAATAAAACAAATAATTGTAAATCATTTAAGTTCTCTATCCTTTGCTATTCTTTTTCATGTTAAATGAATAATAAATAAAATACTCCAGCATGATTTTAATATAAATATTTTCCTGGAACACAAAAAGTGCAACATGAATAAATAATCTACTCCAATATCAATACACAATGTTCCATGAAGATACTATGCCATAGGGTTTATTTTGTTTTGCTTTGCAGGTTCTTGACATTAATTCAGAAGACAGTTCTATCGTCCTGGAATTTATGGAGATGAAGACAAGGAACCCATCATTTTCAAAAACTAGTACCTTTCCAAAGAAATCCATCATGGCAATTAAATTATTTTTTTGCAAACTGACTTTTCAATCATCTTTATCAATAATAGAGGATGATTCAATCAGAAATGAGCAAAGAGACTAAGATCACAAAGGGTACTTTAAGAACAACACTGCATGAAGTTTGTTTCAGTGGACATCTTAAGTTTCTTTGATCAATGGTGTATTGTTATTGTGTAATTGTAAGAAATGGTGTATGTGTATCATAGGTAATTATGTTTTATGCTTCATGGCAGGTTATCTTTTTGTATAATTTGTAGTTTTACAATCCATGTTATTAATTTTATCGTGTGCTTATAACATAAAAAGTTAACATCATAGTACATCCTCTCTATTGATCTGAAAAAGATGCACCTGTTCAAGCTGTTCCAAATATTTTAGGGCACGGTGTCCATGTAGCATCGTAATACTTAAGTACACAGAAAAGGTAAATTTTACATGAACAGTGTTTAGATAAATTTCAAGCAATTCACTCTGTGTATCTACTTAATATGATGAACAAGTAGACAAACCATTCACACTCAAATAATTGTAACAGTATGAATAGTCTTATTATTAACAATGTTACAAGACGCGATGTCCATGTAGCATCGGTAGTGCATTTTATAACATTATACAGGTAAATAATACTTCATATACATACTTTATGACTATAATGTAATCAATGTGCATGGTTTATAGAGTACTTTACATCAAACAAATATTGATATGTACTTTATTTAAATTCATTATACAAATTGCAAAATAAAGAGTCACTTTTCAATGAGTTTTTACATAAAACAGTTAATCTACGATGTCTTGTTCGTTAAGTTATGTTCAGCCTAGACAATTCTGGTTTCTTTTCATGTATTTGTGGTTCCAAGTAGTTAATTGAGGTATAGAAACTTGGCCCACATCTTAAGCTAATTTATTAGAAAATGATATGGAAATGGGAAATGGTGTCCATGTAGCATCAGGATTTTTGGAAATGTCATCCAACTGTTGAACATGTGCGGTTATTTTACACCAAATGTTACATTAAAATAAAAAGTTCTACATTGGACTTTGGTAAATGTAGAACCTAAAAAAGAAGAAAGAGTTGGAAAATATCCATTTTGAAAATTTCACTTGGATGTCACATAATATGCCCCAACTTCATGGAATGAGCCATATAGAAGAACACCAATACAAAAAATGAGCCCAAATCCAGTCGCCCACTTTGAAAAAAGGACAATAAATCAATGTTTTAAAAGAATTTCAAAGTATACAAATTTCAAAGCATCAAGCAAAGTTTCACAAAACAATAACAAATAATTCATTTTTCATTTATTTTGAGTGGGTTTTTTCAACTTTTCAATGTATTTAACTTTATCACAGCAATTACCACAATTCAGAAAACCCTACTCTCTGTCTCTAGCCTTATACCCAATCCAAAAAAATAAAATGTTCCCACTAAATTTCTCACATAGTAGGCCTGTTTTTTTAATTTACATAAATATTCATGAAGACAAGATTTCCCACCAAAAATCAACATTTTCCATGAGTGTGCTTTTCCACATTTTTCCAGGCATGCAACTGAAATAATAAGTTTGGAGGTATATAACTGACCATACATGTAAACAAAAGAACTAACAAATTCCTTTAAACGAAAATAAAATGCCCTGACAAACATCAAACTGCAAAAGTAAAAATGTCTCCAAACTATTCTTTCCAAACTACTATAAAGTTCCGACTATCAGAGAAATAAAATAAAAACCCGCATCCTTGAGCATCAGATTTCTGGCTTACCTCATCCTGTTGCTGTTAGCCGTGACAAGCGCCCTCCCTTTGATTCCTAACGACGACAAATAATGTGCCGGTATACGAAACACACTACCAGTAGTGCCACCAGGTGCATACAACACGTTAGACTCTCTCATTGCCCCCGACTCACACACACAATGACTGGACAGACAGGCAGACAGGCACAACAAGCCAAAAGATTCAATCCCCTCCAACGCCCTTAGAAACACTAGGACAAACCCACAGCACGATGACTTGTCTGTTGTACCGACCGTCACACATACACACAACAAACAAAAATAGCCTGGGAAGTCAATACCTATTTATGATACTGCCAAGTGCACGGGCTATTTATAGATGAATATCTCTGCTAAACTGTCAGTTCCAAACGCAATCCCCTTAATCTAGTGGAGGGGAAGTTGTCGCATTGTCACTTAAGACTGGTCTTCATAGAGTATGTAGACCTATATACTTGATCAAGTGCTGCCACCACTTTTTTAGGTGTTGCCACATTGGAATATAATCTCTCTCTCATTTGTCAATGTATATTTTAGTCCTGAAATACTTTTCGAAATATATCATTCAAGAATATGGTAGCCACCAGTGCTTGCCAAATACAAAAACTGTTGATTCAATACTAGGAAAGGAAAACATTTAATGTAGAATACACCCTTGCTTTATGTTTGAATCAGAGGGGGGGGGGCACTCATGTATAAATGTTGTAATCATCTGTCCGTGTGAATCCACTCTCAAAAACTACACTTAACGCAGAAAGAGAAACTGGCAACCCTGGAGGCTGTATCAAAGTGTGCACATGACCTCATAGAAATCCGCTGATTTTTGAATCATACCTGATTGAGTTAGCAAAGAAGGGTGAAATGGTCTTCAAAATAGGACGATATGTACCGTTATTACTTTCTATGATCCAGCCACAACTGCTAACATACACTATGGAATCGTCATAGGGGTATTACCAATAACAACAACAAAATATGGCTACTTTTGATTTTACTAAACAAATTGGACCATTTCCCCACACAATTTTTCAGCAATTCATGGCCAAGTTTTGTGTCGGCATAACTGTTAATTTAGGCGAGACGAGACACATGTGACTATATGACTTGGTGCGTACAAACCTGCCACACAAAGACCCTAGAGGATACAAATGGGATTTAATTAAACCATGTGACATGGGTGGTGCGTCATGTGCCTATTTATTAACAACCTATCAAACCGCTGTTTACATCAAATATACACATTTGTTATAATTAGCTTTTTCAATCATTTATAAAAGTTTTGGGTTTTTTTGGCAATTTTTTTCAAATTACTAAATTTTATTTCATTTCTTTTTTATTTAATTTCTTTATCTATATAACCCATGAATCAATGAATCAATAAATAAATTAATCAATTTATCAATTTATCTAATCATAACGAAGGTAAACCATCCAATGGAAGAGTGCTATCTATTTATCAATTTATTTAATATTTTAAACACAAAGACTGTTTCGCTACCGTAGGTTTCATGCCGATCTGATTTAAACTGTATGTTATCTACATGTATTAAATTATTTATGTAATTGTAATGTGTTAAAATGTATTTATCTATTTCTAATTTAATTTCAAAAGTAAATTTTCATTTTGCTGGTGGAACATCTCTACTAACCTACCAAAAATGTTTTTAAAGCAGCCCATTCCCCTCCCCCTCCATGTTGATAAACATCAAGTTTCCATCGCACCCCGTCAAATGTCGTCAATTTATAAAATGCTCTAAAACATAAGACAGCCAGGAAGCTAGTCATTTCTAGATCCTATCATCACATGACTATAATTGCGTCATCTTGGATCATGTGACAACAAAAATGATTTTGTACTACAAGTCCATAAGAAGAAGAAAAAACACACGACATAATTCTAAATCCGCCATGTTTCTATAGCCTAGGATATATTGGACATTTATACGGCCAGTAGCTGTACCGATTGATAATAAATTGAAATACATTATACCACCTGATCTTTGCACAGTATTTTATCGACATAAAAACTGTCAGTACAAAATTTCAAATATGTGTTTTGTGTTGGATTATTCAAATGGTCGACTATTACACCTTTAAAAAATTCAAAGAAATAAATATCATATATTTTTTATACAAAATACTGGATACAGGTTTTCAAACTTTACCAAACTGCAGACCTCCATTCCTGCTTAAAAACAAAACAAACATGCATCTAGCATTTATACACCTACATGTATCAGTTGTAAGACGCGTACGCACTATACGACCCCCGGGAGAGGTGCGTCATGGGTGTGTCGTTTACCACCACATTTTGACGGATGGTACGTCAGTGGCAGCCTTTGGTCCGTCAAAAAATTGACGGAGGGCGCGTCAATGTCCGTCACTTTACATGGGTGCGTCACAGTGTACATCTTTTTACGAACAACAAAATACAACCTTTAAATATATGCTATACTACCAACCAGCCTCAAATTTCGTCAATTTAGGGGCACGGCCACTTTGGCCTTAACAATAACACATTTCGAAGGGCATCGAGGCCATGTTCTGGGGCACCAAGGCCAAACCAATATTGGAATGAAAGGGCACCAAGGCCATTTTATATTACATTATTTATACCATAATTTTACATGTAAACTTCACTAGGACTTTTATTAAATACTTTACAGCATGAAACGAGACAGTCTGTTTATTTTGTCAATCAACATATTTTAATAACTACTGTATCATTGTCATGTTGTAAATTTGTGATGTTATTAATGTACGTTGCTGTTGGAAAGCAGAGCAGTGAGCAATTGCGTAGCTAGAGACAAGGTGGATCAGTGGCGTAGCTAGGTTTTTTTTCAGGGGGGAAGATTTCTAAAATTTTCGTAAAAGGTTGCCCCAAATTTGTTCCAAGTCAGTCACCTCGTGAATTTCACGTAAGTGGGGGGGGGGGGTGAAGTCAAAAAAATTCGCACGGTCAAAAAATTTCGCACGGACACAAAGTTTCCCAGTCAAAAAAGCACTATAGTCAACAAATTTTGGCCAATCCTCAGGGTTTTAAGCAGTTTTTTAACAAAAATGGTCATTTATTTTTAAAAACAAAGCTAAAATCTAAAATGGTCATTTTTAAATGGTTACCCCACATATAAACACTATATCCAAAGAGAGGGGCGGGGGCACAAAGGGGGGCGGGGGCACAAAAACGTTCTGTCAGGGGGGGCAACTGCCCCCCCTGCCCCCCCCCCCTGAGCTACGCCACTGAGGTGGATACATGTTTAAAAACAACCATTAGATAGATGAAAACTTGACACCTCGAATGGACTGTCACATCGTCATTTTTGTAAAATTTTAAAGCACATTGCACCTTTCAAAATCGGATTGAACTTGGAATAATTTGATCAAAGTTAAGTTTATCGGAACCCCCAACCGCGAGCCAAAAGGGCACACGGCCACTGTTAAAAATAGGGCACGGCCATTATGGCCGTGATTTTTTTACTGATCTGAGCCCTGCCAACCAGGCTCTACTTAAATACCGCAAACATCACTTTTAAATAGGCCTACATGTATAACAAGGGATGAAGGAAGCCCCCCCCCCCCCCCCCCCCCCCCACCCCCTGGTCATGCCACTGAAGGGGTAGAAGCAGAACGGGAAATGTCTCGAAATTGTTTCAGGGATCCTCATCCTGACGTTTATGATAATCAGTTAAATACCTTATGAATTTTAGACCAGTCAGACATTATTGTGCATATAGAAGTTCTCCTCTTGGTTCCGTCCCCGTCCCGGTCCGGGGTCTATATATTCCAGGGGCCAGGGTTGACAACATGAAATAGGGGCAGATCCCCCGTGAATCAAAAGTAGTTTCATTTTCACTAGTCATCGTGTTTTATCCAGTTGAGTCAACGGAAATCTGACGACGGCTGCGTCGTCATGGTCCGTCAGAATACACTAATGGTGCGTCCAAAATTTGACTGAGGGTGCGTATTTGGATGACAAAGGTCCGTCGTTTTTTTGACACAGGGTGCGTCATGGTACATGAGAAGTTGACGCACCTCGGTAAAGTGACGCACCACTCCCGGGGGTCTAAGTGCGTCTTACAACTGATAGGTGTATTAGTGACGCGACACTGGGTAAATCTTACACTGCCTATCTGAAAACATGCATTCATCTCGTTGGAGTTTATGTCTAATACGACACTGGGTGAAACACTTGTATAAAATGCTTTTTAAATATTGTTAGGTAAATCACGTCAATGAATTCATGCACTAATTAAAAAGTCAGTCAAAATATTTGAAGGATTTGAATTTCAACAGAGGCATTTTTTAAAAAAGATTTACACACCTGTGTCCGGAAACTGAATGTTAATTTGAGGGCCCATTGGGGTAATCACATTGGTTGTGGAAACTCTAGAGCTGCTCCCTTCGGTCGCATCTTGCTCGCAACTCGGTTCGATCGCATCTTGCTATGAACGCTCGCTCGCCCTCGGCACCACTACCAGAGCGTTGCGTCCGGCGTGAAAAACTGCAATATCCAACTAATTTGCATGTCTTCCTTTCTCCTTTCTATCCGTTTCCTTTACCTTTCCTTCACTTTCCCTTTTTCCCTTTCCTTTCTTCCCTCTTCTCCCTTTATTTCCCTTCCTTTGCCTTCCCGATTTTCCGCTTAGTTCCCGATTTCCCAGTCAAATTATTTTTCAGGGGGGGGGGGGGGGCGGGGGCAGAGTTGCCCCCGTCTGGCTACGCTACTGATTCCTGGACACATAATGCTCGATGGAGACTTTAATCTCCATGTTGAAAGTCTTCTGATACTGATGTTAGGAAATTCCTGCTAAACTCCATTGGCTTAGAACAGCATGTGATACTGATACTGATAGCTCCCACTCATGCTAAAGTGTAGAGCATTTTGTGATGCGACACTGGCTGGTGGTAAATCGTACTCAAACTAAACTACTAAAAATGATAATATTATTATTATGTATTTTGAATTTCAAAATCAAGAATTATTGAACTGTTATACCGGTACTTTTATCACAGATCGGATGTTCAAAAATCTAATGCCAAGGCAAGGCTTCTTGTAAACAAGCCATTCGACCCGTAACCGTAAATAAAACACCTCACGCATCGGTCGGTCGTAAAGCCATTCGCCTGATTCGATCACGAAGTCATTGTCGATACAGCGCATACACACGTTGTATGTGCAGTACTAGTTTATAGTAGCATAAAATAAAAACGGCAATAAAAGTGCATGACTTCAATCGTTAAAAACATCCATTTCTACCATCAATAACCCTTCCAAATATATTTCAAACTGTTTACCTAGTGTCCAGGGCTTGATCCAACATATCCATGTGGACTGGATGAGGTTTGGAACTCCAAACGAATCAGGAATCTTTACGATGATCACGGGGCCAAACAAACTGATCACATGAGAAAAGAAAATGGACATGTGACAAAAACCTATGCAAGTATTTCGCTGGCTTTCCATTTACCCGGCAATGTTGCATGGTGCACAACGCAATTTCAGGGACGAAAACTCCTATGGGGAAATTACGTTCGGAAGAAAATGTCGGGGATATGATTCCCGCTCTGCTGTCTGTCAATCAAACAATCAGGTGATCATTGTGTACAATTTACATTCTTCAATTTGCATACGTATGATGGCGTTTTTTAAAGGGGCATTAAGAGTTGTGGTGGAAGCAGTGCCCTCAATAACAAAAATATATGATAAAAACTGGGATTTGTATATTTTTACAATTGTATTTACATGTATGAACTTACACCTTTATAAGGTTTAAGAAAAATCAGCCCTCTTTGTACAACAAAACGTTGATTCAAAAATACTGATCTCCAGCAACAGGTATCAGCATTTTTCCGTGGTAGGCCCTATTCCAACATATTTAAAACACTGATTTAATCAAGTTTTGCTGGTTGTTTCTTTAGTAGAAACAACAATGATAGGGCCTATCAATTTTTAATGTTCATCTTGAATTCTGAAGTAAATTAATTAAAATTAAAAAAAATGTGTCCCTATAGTACTTTGGAGGTGGAAAGGAGTCAGGCCGGTTCCACCGGGGTACAAAATAGCTCAAAATGGTCCTTTAGGGACTTCACTTTTTGGAACATGGACTGTTAAGTCCATAATTTGGAATATCCATGGGCAGGATCTGAAAAAATGCCGAAAAAGGGGGGAAAGGGATCGTTCATTATTTATGCTGGAGGGGAGGTAAACTATAGTGGGGGGCGGGGGGTCATGTAACTTTCATATGTTGAAATAGGGGGGACTATGTAGCTTTTTATCCTTAAACAGGGGGTTGCGTAATTTTTTTTATATGATAGTAAAGATTGGGGTGCTTTTAGACGCTATTTTGGATTGTAAATGCCATTTTTTTCTGTGCTTCGCGCAAATTTGTGTTTTTCAAGTTTTTATTTTAATAGATACTTTTTTTCTCGAATCATGTCAAATCAGCCGACAACATGTACGCCTACCCAGCCAATAGTCCCACCAAGGAGTTATCATAGTTATAACTCCTTGGTCCCACTGTGTCAAACTTGATTAATGAGGGCTCACGGAGTTGTTATGATTTACCAACAGACAAAAACAGGCTGGTATTAACTTACAAACCAACCATAATAAATACACACTTAAAAGTGTCATATTTAGCCCTTGTTTCAGTTGGTGCATAGGTGAATCCTGACAAGGAGTCATTTTAACTACCTATTTTTAAAGTGTGTATAGAGGATAATTGGCCCAGACATATCTATCTGTCATCTTGGTCGGTCCTTGTCTGGTGGTTTATCTGGCTAAGTTTATAATTACCCTATCATTTGACTGATTTGATTCCTCTGGTATAAATTCAATTCAATTCAATTCAATTCAATTGTATAAGGATTGTTTGTGAGTGGGTATAGGGTATTCCATGAAGTGCCTGTTTGACATCAACACAGGTACAAGTAGGCCTACATGTTCATGTACAAGCTGAATATGGCCAATATTTCCACTGTAAACAAAGTGTCTCTAGAGCTGAAATCACAACCTTGAGCGTACAAGTTAATTTTGTGATTACAAATAATTTCTTGCATGCTTTCAACTCATCTCAGCTTTGCACCAATGCCAACAAAAAGAGGTGCTACGTTGCATCTCATTGTTTAGGTGAGAATTTAAAAACTACAACTAAAAGTAGTCAAGTGTTGTATTAAAGATGCGCAATATTTATTATAAAATATCCGACGTTTCGGTCGAGTGATCAAGGTCTCTCGACCGAAACGTCGGATATTTTGTAATAAATATTGTGCATCTTGAATACAACACTTGACTACTTTGTAGTTTTATATTCTCACAAAAATAGGATGTTTCACAGGATCATACGTTTCTGCGCAGTATGTTTTAACTTGTTTGGATTATAAAGAATCACAAAATAACCCAAAAATGTATAAATATGACAAATTTTTCCGTATCGCTACGCTCGCCATTACTTTTTTAACACAATAAAAAAGGGGAATCATTAAATTATTGGCCATTCAGATAGAGCACAAACAGAATTTGCCAATGTATACCTGAACTAAATTCCAAAGGAAAAGGCAGCCCCCTTAGGGGGATGTGCACCTTCGGTATAGCCTCCGTATAACTGCCGTAACTTCTTCATTATTCATTTATTCTATATAAAAGTATACATTTGTTTGCAGGAAAGGGTTCAATGAATCCAACCATGATCATGAAATTGACCATTTTGGAAAAGATAATAAAAAACACGTTTTTTGACCCATTTTAGGTTCTGCAAAGATAGGCTAACTCAAAATATATTTTGTCAAATTTTGTCATACTAGTTTTATAATATTCCTCATATAATTCCCTAGGAATCGTTTTTTGTTGTTGAAAATCTTTATTATTTTTTGAATTATAGACCAAAAAGTGCTAACAAACGTGATTTTTTACCTCCAAAATCGTGAAAATCACCATTTTCATGACCACGACCAATAACCACCACTTACAACAAATACAACAACTACAATCGCGATAATACAGACAGACAAAACAGTTCACCTCGGGGTTTAAGAAGACTGGATTTTAAAATAAGACAAGACTATACTAGACAGGAATTCTAGTAGACTAGACTAAGACTTGTAACACCTCGGGGTTTACCTGTTAATGATACCAAAAAAATCGTATTAATTTTTAGGCTTATTTTTGCCTAAGCCCGTGCCTAAAGTCAAAGACATGAAAGACCACTATATCGAAGATTGTCACAGCCAAGCTACTCCCTGGTACACAATTGTACCTAATCCATCTGAGACCGATCTTCCAACCACGTGACTCAGCCGTTCCATTGACTGGGAGAGGAGGCTATTTTCTGACAAAAATATCGATGGAATCAGTAGAGTGAAAAACGGCCATAATAAAAAATTATTATGTTATCCACCTACTTCAGCATAACCCAAGTTGTGCCATGAGAGTCAGTTTAATTGACGTTGCAAAGACAGGTAGCTTTCCCTTCCCAATTTCTCCATTTCAAAAAATGCTTTCAATTTGGCAAGCACTGGCTGCATCTCATCTTTAATGGTCTTATTTGGTGCCATTTTAAGCTCTACTATACTACAGGCCTCTATGAACAGGTACGTAGAGTGATAGACCCCGATGAAGACAACCTTTTATTTTACAAGTCAGAAAATAAACTTTATTTAGTTTGTCAACGTTCAAATTGTATAATATTTGTTTGAAAATAAAAATCGTACCTTTCAATATTGATACCATATCAGTGTAAGCGTATTTGTTTCTTTCTATACTTAACAAGGAAGGAAATCTGATTGATTCGGACATGCAGACAGAGCATATAATAGGGATACGGAGTTTCATATCATTTTACAACCATTTTATCTTACTATAGGCCCGGCCAATCTGAAAAATAAACATTATTTACTGTTGGAAACATTACAAGATAGCATATAAACATTAAATGTGGCCTCCTACATTATGCTAAATGTTAAAAGTCCATCACTTTCGATCTTTTTCAGCTTTGTGATTCTATTCATATGCCGAAATCACAGGTGACGATTATGCTAAATGTTAAAAGTCCATCACTTTCGATCTTTTCAGCTTTGTGATTCTATTCATAGGCCGAAATCACAGGTGACGATTTCAAAGCCTTTTGATTTCAGATAATGCGCAAATGGTTCGATATTTGTCTCTCTTTGAACATGTTGAATGGTACACTAGACATAGCTGCTATGTGCAAGCGTGTGACGAGAATAATATGCATTGGAACAGTGTTGTGTGATTTTGCATAAGGCAGCTTAATTGTTTCAATTCACATTATAGATGAGGTTCGACCGAAGGTTGGAATCAAATGGGATCCTTCGACAACTAGCAAATATACGCCAGAAGACAGCACATCTTATTTTTGCTCATCTCCCCTGCCCATCCGAGCACCAAAGATCGCTCTCAGATGGATAGACTATTCCAACTCTTGGTATTATACAGCGGGCGTGGGTCTCCCTATGAGTGTACATGAAATGCATACAGAATATGCATCCCTGTATCGGTTCGAGATATACATTGTAGCAAAAATACATCAACAATTCATATTAAAATATTGATGACAATTGTAAAATAGGGCGTGAGTCTCCCTTCTCTGCTGCCTTCTTCCTTCTACCGCTCCTCTAGTTCTTCCTTATCTATCGCTCTTTTGCACGAACACAACGAATTAAATTAAACCCGCAATGCGTTCAATTTTTTATTAGAATAAAATAGCATGTTCTAAACTGCTAAGATTTTGCTTTTAGATATAAGGCCCACATCTGTATCACTTTCAAAAATGGCTGCCAGAATGGTTAAGTTGATGTTTAATGACCTAAAACAATTGATTTGTATTGTCAAAGACCATACTATGTAATACCAATTACAATACCCCAAATTGAATGAGACAGATTGAATGGGACAGCATTCAATATATGTCTATGATAAAGTCTCGTAGCTGTTTAGATCTAATTAGTATTTTAAAATACCCAAGATGGCTGCAAAAGGTTAAAATAACTGAAAAACAGTATTAGTTTATTGTTAGTGTTACATTAGATATGACCAAAATATATCTATAGATTTTAATGCACCCTGTAAACGTATCTGTATGTGACAAGGTATGATTGAATGGTATATACTCCATTTTATTCATATTTTGGACAATTGGTGGCCACCTGTGGTAAATATTTTGACCATTTGGAGGTAATTTTATTGACCATTTGGAGGTTATACTAAACATCACATTTTCAAAATGGAGTCTATGGCCATTCAATCATACCTTGTCACATATACAAACATGTTTACTGGATGGATTAAAAGCTGTAGATATAATAATTTGGTTATATCTGATGTCTTTCTTCTTCTTCTTCGGCCTCCGTCAGATATGACGATTGGCTGCCATACGATCACATCTCCGGATCATCTTTCTCCAAGCTACTCTGTCTTGTGCCAGACGCTTGGCCTTTATAAGACTCATACCAGTCCATTCCTTGATGTTGTCAAACCATTGTTTCCTTTGACGACCTCTTTTCTTGCTGCCTTCCACTTTCCCTTCTATGATGTGGAGTGCCAGTAAGCTACCACTGCCTCTGATGATGTGCCCGAAATAGGCCAGCTTTCTTTTGATAAGCTCTCCTAGCAGTTGTCGCTTTACACCAAGTTCTTTCAGGATACTTATGTTGGTTCTTTTCTCCTTCCAGTTAACTCTTAACATTCTTCTCCAGATCCACATTTCAGCAGCCATTACACGATTTTCATCTGCTTTGATTAGAGTCCATCCCTCCAGACCGTAAAGGAGCACGCTCCATACCAATGATTTTACAATCTTTGTTTTTAGGTTTGTTGTGAGGTTGCGGTCATTCCATAGGTCCTGGAGTTCTATCATCCTTCCCTTGGCCATTCCGATTCTAGCTCTTATATCAGCTGTGCAACTGGCAGATGTGGTTTTCACAGAGCCTAGGTATTTGAAGCGACTGACTTGTTCAACATTCTCACCATCGATTGAGATATTATGCACAGACTGTTCTTCTCCAGTTGTTAGAAGTTTTGTCTTTTTGACATTGAGCTTGAGATTTAGCTTCCTGCCTGCATCATTTACGGCTGTTGTTAGCCTCTCGATGTCTTCTTCAGAGGTTTCAAAAAGTGCAGTGTCATCGGCATATCTGAGATTTGAAATTGGTGTACCGCCTACTTTTATCCCATACTGGTTTACATCAGCGTCTCTCATGACTTTTTCTGTGTAGGAGACGAACATGTGTGGTGAAGCAATGCATCCCTGCCTCACACCTTTACCTAGGTTGAATTCATCTGTGTTTTCACCATTCCATCTGATCTTTGCCTTCTGATTCACATAGAGGGATTGAAGCAGTGCTACAAGATGTGTTGGAAATCCCATCTCTATCATTGCAGAGAAAAGCTTGATGTGGCTCACAGAGTCAAATGCTTTAGAATAATCTATGAACATGATGAAAGCTTTCTGACCTATTGCAATGATTTTCTCCATCAAGATCTGCAGACAAACCAGCATATCGACAGTACCCCTGCCTTTCCTGTAGGCGGCTTGCTCTTCTGGAAGTTCTTGGTCTAGTTTGGCTTTCAGGCGTAAGATAATGATCATCAGTAGCACCTTACTTGTATGGCTGATGAGGGCGATTGTCCTGTAGTTGGAGCACTGTTTGCGGTCGCCTGATTTGAACAGCATGACAAATTCTTGCACTTTCCAGTCATTTGGCCAGTCGCATTTGATCCAGATGCATGTACATAACTGATGTAGCGCTTTAATTCCGTGCTGGCCTGTTGATTTTATGAGCTCAGCAGGAATCCCATCAAGGCCTGGTGATTTCCCATCCTTGAGTTTCTTGACAGCATACATCACTTCATCCATTAGCGGTGGAGGTTCCATGTCATCGTCAAATGCTCTGTTCATTTTTGTCAGTGGTGTTTCTCCATCTGGACTTTCAAAGAGTGAGGCACCGTACTCTCTCCATCTGTTCATGATATTTGATGGTTCACTTATCACTGCTCCATCTGTGTTTTTTACACACGCTTGGTTTGATGGAGTGGATTTATTTCGGAGTGATCTGATCTGATTGAACATTGCTTTGGATTTTCCAGTTGCATCAAAGTCCTTTATTTGTAGACATTGCTCTTCAAGCCATACTGCCTTATCCCTTCTGATTTGTCTTTGAATTTCAGCACGCACTTCTTTATATCTCTCTACTTTGGCTGGTGAGATTTGCTTGCGTAGTTGACTTTTTTCCTCAGCTAGTTTCAACACTTCTTTGCTGATCCATGGTTTCTTTGGGGATCTTTTGACTCTTCCAAGTGTCTCCTCAGCTGTTTCAGATAAGATGGTTTTGTAAGTCATCCATAGTGATTCTGGAGATATGTTAGATGGGTCTTGAAGGAGAGCTTCTGCTTCAAATCGCTTTTCTGTCTCAGATTCAAACTTGGCTTTCGTAGTTGGGTCGTTGAGCATTTTCACATCCAGTTTGCCTTGTTTTCTCTTGTGTTTGTTACAGACTGGTTTTGCTCTCATCTTTCCTGCCAGTAGTAAGTGATCTGTGTCACAATCAGCACCAGGGTAGGATCGTACGTCTGTTATACTTGACTTCCATCTTTTGTTTATAAGGATGTAGTCAATCTGGTTTCTGTAGCAATCACCAGGTGATTTCCAGGTGTATAAATTCCTCTTCCGGTGTTTGAAGCATGTATTCATTACAGCCAGGTTGTTAGCACAGCAAAATTCAGCTAGCCTGTCTCCTCTTTCATTTCTTTCACCCAGACCAAACTTTCCAATTCCACATCTTTTGTCTTCTCCTTCTCCGATCTTTGCGTTCATGTCTCCCATAATTACACACACATCCCCTTTCTTTATGGTCTCCACTGCATTTTGGAGCTGCTCGTAAAATTCCTCTATAATGGCATCATTTTGTGTTGAAGTAGGAGCATATACATGAAGGATGGTGATTGGTTTAGGTTTAGCATGGAGTCTTACAGCAAGGATCCGGTCAGAGATGGGGTTGTAGCTTGCTAGCGCTTTATGTGCTATTCCTTTTAGGACAACAGCTACCCCACTCTCTCTTCTTCCTTTGGTTTTTCCGGAGTGTAAAATTGTGGTGTACTCGTCTGGTTGGAAAGATCCTTCACCTCTCCATCTTGTTTCACAGAGACCAAGGACATCTAGATGTTGGCGGTGTGCTTCTTCCAATAGAAGTTCTAGCTTTCCCTCCTTGTTCATAGTCCTTACATTCCACGTTCCGATATGGAAACATCTCTTCTTCTTACTCATCAGGTTGACCTGAGACTGTTCAGTAGTGCTGCTGTCAAGCTGTACCCCCTCTGCGAGTAGTCCCGAGTTTCGGGTACCGCCGTCATCATTGACACACTTCACAGACTCTGCATCCTATTCCTCAGTAACATCTCGGATGGGTACCCTAAGGGGCCCAGCACCCATCTGTTCACGTATTCTTATTGATCTACGACTCAAATTGGCATTCTCGGGAAAGAGTTTAAGACAGTGGGTTCCCGTTACCTTCTGTCCCAGTGCTGACCCGCTAACTGGGCTACCTGTGGGTTCTACATAACTGATGTTATTTGTGTATGGATGTCCTCCAGGTTAAGTTGCAATGGCACTGTCAAGTACAACTGATGCTAGATGGCCGGTGGCAGGCCTCAAATTTCGTCAATTTAGGGGCACGGCCACTTTGGCCTTAAAAATAACACATTTCGAAGGGCATCGAGGCCATGTTCTGGGGCACCAAGGCCAAACCAATATTGGAATGAAAGGGCACCAAGGCCATTTTATATTACATTATTAATACCATATGTTTTCATGTAAACTTCACTAGGACTTTTATTAAATACTTTACAGCATGAAACGAGACAGTCTGTTTATTTTGTCAATCAACATATTTTAATACTGTATCATTGTCATGTTGTGAATTTGTGATGTTATATATGTACGTTGCTGTTGGAAAGCAGAGCAGTGAGCAATTGCGTAGCTAGAGACAAGGTGGATACATGTTTAAAAACAACCATTAGATAGATGAAAACTTTACACCTCGAATGGACTGTCACATCGTCATTTTTGTAAAATTTTAAAGCACATTGCACCTTTCAAAATCGGATTGAACTTGGAATAATTTGATCAAAGTTAAGTTTATCGGAACCCCCAACCGCGAGCCAAAGGGGTACACGGCCACTGTTAAAAATAGGGCACGGCCATTATGGCCGTGATTTTTTTACTGATCCGAGGGCATCGCGGCAATGGCCGCGATGGCCGCGATGTAATTTGAGCCCTGGCCGGTGGCTTTGTAGCTCTTTCGCCCTTGGATTTATACAAATCATGGATGCCTAGCCATCCAATAGTTCTTTAACAATCAGTTAAAAGTAATATGCGAGATGATAATGCATCCTACTCAATACTCTATGATTGGGAGAAGGAAAAGGTAAAAGAGATAGTCACAGCACCAGTTGGCACCCACACTAACACCGTGTGGTGTGGCGCCGTCACCATCAAACTGAGGATCTGTATCCTGTACCTCAGAAAGATATCTGATGTACCGCTAACAATAACAATACTGTTTTTCAGTTATTTTATTCTTTTGCAGCCATCTTGGATATTGGATATTTTAGAATACCCAAACTAGATCTACAGCCGCCCTAGGCTTTATCATAGACATGTAGTGAATGCTGTCCCATTATATTTGAGGGTATTGGTAGTACATAGTATGGCCATTTGCAATACAAACAATTGTGTTAGGTCATTTAACATCAACTTATCCATTCTTGCAGCCATTTTAGAAGGTGATACTGAATCAAAATGGTCAGAGGTTGGCCTTATATCTAAAAGCAATAGCTTATCAGTTTTGAACATACTATTTGATGAATGTGAAAATGTGATGTAATGTAAACTCTTACAATATCTATTTTGGATTAACATGCACTCATGTAGACTATTTTTACATTTACAGCGGCCATTTTGGTGGCCATCTTGGATTTAAAGTATGTTATTACCATGCAAATATACTGGATATGAGTTATTGGTGGTCTAATACATACATCCCAATGTTAAAACTATACTTTCATCATATATTTTGGTTAATATTATCCCATTTTATGGAATTTTGACAATTTGTTCAGTCATTTTGGGACCCATTTGGGGGCCATTTTGGATTTTTAAGTGTGTTAACAAAGTAAAAATACTAGATATGAGTAACTAGTGGTCTAATACATACATCCTTTCATTCTAACTATATTTTAGTCATACATTTAGGTTGATATTATCCCATTTTATGGAATTTGACCATTTTTGAAGCAATTTTGGGACCCATTTTGGGGGCCATTTTGACAGCCATTTTGGATTGTTAACTATGTTAACAAATCAAAACATACTGGATATGAGTTACTAGAGGTCTATTACATACATTTCATCGTTGAAAGTATATTTTCATCGTACATTCCGATTGATATTATGCTATTTTATGGAATTTGACAATTTTTGCAGCCACTTTGGGACCCATTTTGGGGCCATTTTGGCAGCCATTTTGGATTTCTAACTATGTTAACAAAGCAAAAGTTCTGAATATGAGTTAGTACTGGTCTAACACATACATCCAATCGTTAAAAGTATATTTTCATCATACATTTTGGTTGATATTATGCTACTTTATGGAATTTTGACCACTTTTGACCATTTTGGGCAATTAATTTGGCGGCCATTTTGGTTTTAAGTATGTTTACAAAGCGAGAATACGAGATATGAGTTTCTAGTGGTCTAACACATACATCCCATTGTTAAAACTATACTCTGATCATACATTATTTGAGTTTAAGTGTAACATACGGTAGTTTTCTGATTAATTTTTTTGGGACCCCCTGAAAGAACCCCCCGGTTAGGGGTGTGCGTTCAGGATTTGGGCTGATTACCCAAGATATTCTTATTCCTCATGAAAATCTGGTCTAGAAAAACCACATGAGATAAAGAACGCCTCCAAGTGATACCTAGCTCATTTTTAGCCTGGTCTAATAGGCTCGTTCAAAGCCTACGATACAAAATGTGGATGTTTAAAATTCAGAGAGCAATAATTAATCAAGAAAATATAGATTCCAAAGTATGCCTTTGATCTCAAAGTGTTCCAAAATGTACAAGTTATGACTTTAATAAAACTAGAAGCCCAGAAAAGAGGCCGTATTTAATCTTTTAATTATAAAAATTCACCCAACAATCTATTTAACATGATTATCTATGCGATGCTTTCATATTTGTAAAGTACGTTATGGATTGGATGCTAAAAGAATTAACTCACCACTTAAAATCCTCAGATACATTCTTAGAAAAATGTTTGTCGCACACACTTTCAACCATCCACTTCAAAAATCCAAATCGCCATGAGGTAATTTCCTGCCATGAGTGCATGCCCGGAAGAACGAAAGCCGGCGTGCGCGCTGAATGGCTAAGCCTTTAGGGTTACAAGACGCGTCGATTATTGATTGGGAATACATTTTTGCAGTCCTATCCCGGCATACAATATTGCAGTAATGTAAAATGATCAAGAAGTGTCCTTAAATACAAATAGCTCGCACAGTTTGGGTGGGAAATTGAATTATGATATTTGCAATCCCGTTACACAGCCCCACCAAGCGTTTGACGTCCCGTCAAAATAAGGGCGATACACAAATAACGGGATTGCACACACCCCGCACCATCTATTCTCATTAGCATCCACATCTAACCTTTCCCACTATCCCAAATTATTTACGACTCCTTACCATTACATTATCTTACAAGTACTACAAGCAATAAGGGTCTTAAACTACTACATTTCATTCTTAAACTACTACATTTCATTCTTAAACAACTACAAGTAACAAGGAAATTGCCCGTCTTCTTTCTTCTTCACCCATCTTCAGTTTTCCCTGATCCACGGCGACCAGATAGTGATCCATTAGTCTCGGCAGCTGTAGTGTCACGACGACGTAATCCTTGGAAGTAGGTAGGATTCTCCGTACAACGATGATCCTCATCCCGCTACGGCCCATAGGAACTGGTGTGATGGCCGCGTAGCCATATAACAGCACAGCAAGAACGGATTGGGCGTAGGCCGCATCTCACGACGATAATTAGTCTACCCGATTCGCACTTATTTTACCAGCCAGGGATCCACACCAAAAGGTATGCTCCTCGTCACTATGATGATCTCCTTCCATATGCTCCTCTTCAATCTCTTGCCGATAAGTAAACCTGTTATTAACAGCAACGTATATACAGCTCCGACAGCAATTTCCGAATAACTGGTCCATCCTCACCGTGTATAGAAGATTATTTTTATTCCTTACAACTGAACCTCCTCCTACCTCCTACACCATATGCTCCTCCATTATTACCTCCACGTGATCCATCACCCCTACATCCCGTCGTCTCCTCACCACATGCCGCCCTCTCTGCCTTCGCCTTCGTCGTTCGATATTCAATCTAGATTCCTGTATGGTCCATCGCGCTACAGCCCAGTTGAAATTCGCCGACACCCTATCGGCCCACACGCCCCTGAATTAAGGTCATGATATAGAACACATCCGTAAATCAGCCAACCGACTTGCATATGCTCCTCCATGTTCTTTCTACAAAGTAACAAAGCAAAAGAGAACGTCGATTAACATATCTCCCACCATCTCACCCTCTGCTGCTTCCCCTAACTCCTCCAAATTCAGTCTCCGGCTGGACTTGTTGGATATCTCCTGGAAGCATCCAACGAGAACTCCAGAAACAATTTCCACTCCGACAGCATCTTTACAATATAACCTTTACCATCCGTCTAATAACCCAGCGCACCGAGACCTACGCTCGCGTTTGTATACTCTAGTTTCTTTTCAACTTGCTCTGAAAGCTTCTTGAATTCTTCCATCCAACGCTCGGTAATACTCCCCGTCAAATTATCGACGCCCTGGCGATTGTGTGACGACTTATCTGCTGCAAATTCGTTCAACTCCTTCTTCTGGTCAACCAATGCCTCCCACTTTAATCTCGCCACCTCCTTATCGAACATCTCCCGACCTCGACTCCGATCATCTACCCTTGGTCTACTTGGCTTAACTGTTATAGCTCTGACACTGCCAACGGTCACCATCCTCACGGGCTTTGTACGTGTATCCTCCGCCGCAGTCTGAATAGACACATTTGTCGACTTCGCCGTAGCTCGCCTGCAGGCCAGACGTTACACCCGGATTCAATTTACATCCATTCACCTTTTTCTCCTGTGGTTTCTTCTAATTCTCTTGTGATTTCTTCTCCCGCTCCACCTTCTTTTCGGAGTGACGATCATGCTCCTCCTTCTTCTCCCTCTCCTGTTTTGCCAGCTTCTCGTCCTCCCTCCGCTGCTCCTCTTCCCGCCGTAACTTCAGCTCTTTCCTGCAACGAGCCTCCTCCTCTCTCTTTCGGCGCCACTTTTCCTCACTTATCTCCTCCTTCCTTTTCTTACGCTCTTCATTTTGCCTCAACTTTTCCTTCTGCTGACGTTTTTGGCTCGCCCCCACCAACCTCACTCCCTTCCAAAACTCCTCATCCGCTTATATCTCTCTTGCGACACTCCTCCCCTCCCTTCCGACGCTCCTCCCCCACCCAAGACTCCTCTTGCTTCTTAATTATTTCCTCTTCTTTCTGACTGTCCTCCAACTTAACCTTCTCCTTCTTGAGGCGCTCCTTTTCAACTCCAACTCTTTCCACTTCCTTCCGACACTCCTCTTCCACCTTAATCTTATCTCTCTCTGACGCACCTCCTCCATCCTTACTCTCTCTCTCTTCCTCTTTACTAGTCTAGTTTAGTTTAGTTTTATTTGGCATATCAAGACACAGAGATACAATACATCATATCAAATATACAAATCTTAAAAACTTACAACAATTAACACAACATATTAATACAATAAAACATAAAATGGCAAGGATAGCCCAAGAAAGCTCTAAAAAGGGCTTATTTCCATTGGGGTCCTTATTAAAACAGCACATTATAAAAACATCATATTTGCACTCAAAATAATATTGCACTTTTTATGAAACAACTGCATATAAAAAATGGATGAAAAATCAAGATAGAAAGTTTACGACGCTCCTCGTCTCTTCTCCGACACTCTCCCTGCTTCACCTTATCTTCTCTCTTCTGACGCTCTTCCTCCTATCTCGATCTTACCAGGGATACTATTAATTTTGGGATAGGAAAGTCCAATACTAACTCACGTAGCGAAAACGGTGCCGTTTGCCAAATTTTGACAAATTAATCATAATTAGAAGAATTGTCATCGTTAACCGGGCGATGACTGTTAAAAATAATTCAAAATAGTGCACTCCCGTTGACATATTGGGTCGTCTGAGCAGCTGAGAGACGCGTGGCCAGCGTCGTGTCGTCTGCTACAATCACGCCTGATCAGTATAGCGCCACCAGTTCTATGCTGACCAAATTTTAATTTAAAAGTGGACCCGATCGGCAAGCTACACTGGCACACCCCTGATCTTACCCTCACTTTTGCTCTCGCCTCATTCTGACCGTTTCTTATTTCTGACCACCTAATCCATGCCGCTTGCCTATCGACCCACATCTCATGTTTAGCTCGCAAGGTCGAGCATTCCCTCTTCCAATGTCCTAGCTCTCTACAATAACGGCAACCATTACTATCTGGTTGCCATCCACTCACCGGCTGACAAACCATTCCATTCCCCCAAACCATTCCCCAAACCATTCTGACTGCGACCTCCATCAGTCCGACCAATTCCGCCCCCACCAGGACTCTGCTCATCCGTGCCGTCAGTCCTTCCTTCATCACCTGTGACCAAGAAACTCCTTTCTCGCCAGTAATTACGGCAGGAGTATTAACCGGCACAGGCACCTCACGAGGCGGGTAGGCCTTTACATCCCCAACACAGTTTATGTTAACATGTTAACCCAAGCTCGTTCACTAGATTCAATTCCTTCGATCAGCTCTGCCTAGCACGACTCTCCGCCGACACATCCCGGGCTTCCATAGCTGCCTCATCATTGCCCTCCTTCGTCTGATATCGTCCTCTCCGGTGCTCCAGCTCCTTAAATGCCCTACTTCGCTCAACTCGATCCAGCACTACCCCTAAAGTAGTAGGAGAGTATGAGAGAACGCATGAATATCTTTCCGCATCTCCCTGGGTCCGAGATAGCTCTGCCAAAATGCCGACGAGCTGCTCTGTCCCTGTCTCGTTTTGACGAATCCGGCATCGCCAGTATCGTCAATCTCTTAATATCAGTGGCGTAACCAGCGGGGGGGGGGGGGGCAGGGGGGCGGGAGCCCCCCCCCCCCCCCCCCACTTGGAACCCTTGCCCCCCCCGCTTGCCCCCCCAAATGAAATCAAGTACGGCTGTAAATAAAATTTACAAACAAAGTACACACCAAATCCCCCCAATAATGACATCGTGTCGGTTGAGATTGGCACTGTCGGTTCATTTGACGAAAGGAATCATGGAATTATGATGGTCAAAAGTACACATATGAAAAAATTTCGCGCGCTATGCGCGCATATGTCTTCCCAAAATGAAATATTCTTTGGTACAAGCTTGTTTAGAGCCAAAATGTAGCTCAATCGTCCAAAAAATAGCTGTAAAGTCGAAATTTTTCGCGCGCTGCGCGCGAATCTTGGACTCAAAAAAATGTATGAGCCCCCCCATTTCAAGTCTCTGCCCCTTCTTGCCCCCCAAATGAAAAAGGTCTAGTTACGCCACTGCTTAATATCCTGGGCCAAGTCATAATAACTCTCATTCTCCCCTTGCTCTCGCAGCTAGAGTTCAACGTACCAATTTTCCGGATCCTCCCGAAGCCCAAAGTCCTTTGTGATCATTCGAACCAGACCCTCATAGCCTATCTCTCGCGTGTCAACATCATTTCCAGCCATTACATTTAGGGCTCTACCCTGACAACTGGAATACAGCCACATAGCAGCTTCCTCGTCCGTCCCTTCTCGACAAACCGTAGATGCAGAATATAATTATGATGAATTGGAAAATTTAAGAGTAAACTAGACTTAATTACTTTCACGAGTTTTGTTTTATCGTATACTTCACAACACTCCAAGGTTACAAGATGTAGGCCTAGATGATGATGTGATGTGTTACACATAGGTATAGGCCTACTCACCAAAGAATGATCGAATTTTGAAGAAAAAAAACTTGACGAAATAAAATATTGACGAATGCACAATTGATATTTTTGAATGAATTGGAACTAAACGTGATATGACACAATACCATGGTTAACCTATATTAAAGGTAGATGACCCGATCACATTTTCGTAACACAGAATTATTTCAAACATACGGAGATTTTCATATCATATGAAAGCTCGTATTTTTCTCATCATCATACTGAAATATGACGACCTAAATCGGTATAATTACGGAGAAATCGATGAAATAACGTCGAATTACCGCGAATGGTGGTAACCACCGATATAGTTTGTGCACTACTCAGTGGGTACAGTTCACAGCATCTTGTGCGTCTAAAATAAGAACCATTAGAGCTATGCAACTCAAACTTTGGAACACGACTTTTTTAAGGATGACCTTTCATGTAGAATAGAAAACTTCAAGTTGAAAATCGGAATGTGATCGGGTCATCTACCTTTAATTCATGCAGTTATTTTACACAACGATTAATCGATATGATAATACATCATCAACGGTATGTACTTTTATTTTATTTATACAAGGCGTGTCACAAAAAAAATACTATGAAGAACAAAATAATTCAAAATCCATTAAGTTTTTTTTTTTTTTAATAGAAGACAATTGGTTAGCAACCCTATCACTCTTCTATCAACTACACTTGATCCCATTACCGTTCATCACCTAACTGCTGAGATATAATTACTTCAGTAACAAGATTGCGAATCCCACTTTGGTCAGTTTTAAACAATAATTGGACTTCCAACTGAGAGTAAACTGCAGTTGTGACTCCGATGAGGATTATAGGATAATGTCAATGATTTGTTTTCAAATACATCTAAATTTCAAACATGTTTGTCGTGGATAATATGGATGAAAATACGTTTCTGCGCAAATTCAACTAACTTTTAAGATTTGGTAGATGATAGTTATTGCCTTTGTTGATTATGTTCAATGATGCCTCACAAATACTGACTAAAAACATCGTCGTCGAAGTATGGACTCAATTGCTCTATCGACGAAATAAGTAGTTACGAATGCACAGTTGACATGTTTGTAACGAAGTTAAATTAAACAGGTTATGAAAATTAATACTTAAGACAGTTCCAAAAGTTCACAAAATGTTTCAAAAATGTTAAAATTATTGAATCACACATCACCATATTTGGAATCGCCATGTGAAATTCATTAAAATAAGTAAAAACATGCCTAGTATTGGTTCAGATCCTTGAGATAGATTTTGGAAGTAAGGTTTCCGACAAATCTATTTTGTATCTAATATCCGCGTGTATTTAATAAGTGTTTAATAAGAACAATATCTATTTTTGTTATCCAGTTGGTAGTCTTTATTACAACTATATCAGCAATGAACACGGTCTGTAAAGATATGAACATGTACATGCTAATTAGGAAAGATGAACAAAATCCTCTAAATATAATATAATGTATAATGTTGTAACCTACATTTATCCATGCAGTGATAATGCGCAGCGATTAATCGATATTGCACAACTGCTTTTGATCACACCTAACCGATAGCACTGATACGCACGCCTACATAAATTGCTACACGATTTTAATTATCAATAATACTGATTATGGAACAACGCCCTTGTCCGTGATTTCAGATTGCAACAGGTTGATCAAATAATTTAATATCCACCTCTCATTCGACGTGATCATGAATGGAGCCACGGGTTATCTGATAATAATTAGCAACAAACATTGAATGATAGCTGTCCTGGCTAATAAGTAGATATGAAGAAAGGCATACCAGGGATACCAGGGATGATTCACATACATGGAGCAATGTAGCATACGCAATGTTAACAAAATTCAACATCTCCTAACTTTAAATTATTTAAAAAGTATGTGTATCATTTTGTAAACATCGCTGACATTATGCATAAGATGTGGTTACGGACAATACTTGTACATTTACTTCTACTAGCCGCTGTGCTACTGGTGCTGTTGTTTGTGTTTTCTTCAGATGGAAGTTCAGGTATGTTTTCGATGATCAAATCAAACAAATTACACGCTATGTAAATTTGAGTATCGCAGTTCTAGAAAAGACTCACAAATACATTGAATGTGATAACTCGGTATGTGTATCTCTTTTTTGACAACTGTCGAAGGAATTTGAATTTTATTACAGAACAGAAGTATATATCTCATTTATGTTTTCTGCTAAGGTAACACATAGCAAAACATAGTGAATATAAAAGTATTAAGAACATTAGCTAATCACATTAGCAAAGTTCAGAAACTTGCTATGAACCTTGATAAAAGTGGATATATATATTTTTTTAAAGTATTTATAGGAACTGCACTATTAATATAGATAAGATAAAAATAGAGGTATACAATTAATTTTCTTATTTTTCTTATGATACATATTTCGTTTCGAATGTGAAAATCATTCCAAATGCAAATACTAGTAATTCATTTAGTGGTGGTATGGGAAAACCCGTCGGAAGTCGCTAGTGTTAATATTGAGATATCTGTGTCATACCAAAATATTCCTAACAAATGAGTTCCAAGTCAATTTTCCAACTTTGGTCCCAAGATAGAGATTATACCTTGAACTTTAGTCTCCAGGAGTTTATTATGCAAAATTCCAGATGTTAAGTTTATTTTAGAACTTTTCAGAACCTTGTTTATCAAATTTTATGTGTACAATGCTATGTGACGTAAAATGACATTGTTACCATGGTAACCACTTGTGAATTCCGACAATGCATTGTAAAGATTTTGAAAGTGAAGAACTTACAATTGTTAATGATATCGCAAAAAACTAGGTTCATATCATAAGTGCTTTTCAAATGACAAGCTATTCTGTGTGACATAACAATGTAGTTTTATTATTCTTAGAGCATTTAAAGATTTTGTGTACACATTTGAATTGTCAGTTTCAATTTTTAGTGTTGCGTTTAAACTTGCCGACTTTAAAATACTATTACTGTAGTTCTAGATGGAATTTCTGAAAAATGTAAACAGTCCAATACTCAGTAGATTATGAAGCTCTCCACCATAGAAAAAACCAAGTTGCTAGAAAATGACCATGCATGCCATGTGAAGGGTTTTCCCATGCCACCACACATTATTATTAGGAAAATATTTATAATTAAATTCTCCACACACAAGTAATAATTATGTACGCACGGGTTTATTCAATCAACGTTGGATATGTTGAACCAAATAGTTTTGCGTAATATGACACCGAATATTTGGTTCCTGGTGATAAAATTAGGATAACTTTGAAACCAATTTGATTGTTTTATTTTGTTATTTCTAGCTACATAAAGTAATTAGTCTATGGGAAAAGCAGAGTAAGACGCACGACTGACTGCCCTTAAAATGGAACATGTTACCACGCACTGCGCTAGGTGGTCACAACTTCTGTAAATATCGCCGATTTCTCTGAGAAGCAATGGAAATTGCTTAAACTTTATTGACTGTTAGTGTTACAAGATTGATTGTTACATTAATTAATTTATCCTAACAATCGGTGGTAATTTTGGAGACACATCTATAATTGAACTTGAACATTTAACCATATTACACAACTCGGCCATAGATGACTATTATTATGCAATGATTAGCTCTATCTAAATATAATAGACCGTAACCTCATCTAAACAACTATTGACTTGAAGAAGTCAACAATCTTATCATAATGTGAGGATGTTATCTAGATACTATTATCATGATTATCATTTAGGTACCACTACTATCCTTCTGGAATTTGATTTATATAAATGAATGAGTAACTGTATAAACATCTAACACCAAAGCGCTAGGGAAATTTTGAATTGGGACATTGATGTCCAAATCTTGCATTTTAGTTTTTTTGTGTTTTTTTCCCCCAAATTTTCAAAGGTTTACCAGGATATTTACATGTATAGTGCGAGTCTGAAGAAACGGGTTCGTTTCGCAAAGGCGTTACACAAATTCTAGGCATACATGTATTCAAAACAAATGGTAGATTTTTTTATTTAAATAAAAGCCACATTTGTTGTCTTTTTTTAGCACTATCACTGGTTGTGAATATGCAGGCCTGAATTTTTGTGGGGATTTGCTTAAAAAGTGTCCGTTCTTTCTGATTCACCTTGTAGGAGTCAAATGTCATTATTGCTTACGCTAAACGAATTTGTTATCACTCGCTATCAAAATCTGCATTTTGCGTACAGTATGCCGCTTAATATTTGCTGGTGTCCTTGGCGTTAATGACTGCGTATCAGTTGTTTAGAGGGTACTGTGGGAATTCATTACAATTCATTTTGATACCGAAGAATTCCGAGCTCTGAAGTTAAATGATATGAATTTGAATTTGTACAGAACCCGATAAATCAATGATCAAAGTCTTAACCTCATTCATAATGATTACGTAGGCCTATATATACAATAAATGTGCACTTTTGAAAACAAAAACACGTAATTTGTTTAATAACATCACCTATATTTTGTCTTTTTTTCTTCATAAAATAATGTACACCTCCCCGTTATCGAACAGCCCGCTATAGTACATAATTTATACTCATCACAAAAAGTATAGAGACACTTAAAAATGAGCCAATAATTAACGGCCCGAAAGGGATGGATTGGTTGATCGAAGCAAATAACCCAGTGCATAATTTCGTTCTGCGTATTTTGACACTTCGATTGTTGAGATACGATGTTGCAGAGTGGAGTTATTGTTATTTCAATGGTCGCAGGTCCAGTTTCAAAAGTGATAATCATCCCTATAGAGAATTATTAGGTTTATGCTTTACACACGTGTACAAAAATGGTTGGGGTGGGGTGGGGGTGTTGATGTTTGTGTGTGAGTTTTGTTTTCTTCTGTTTTGATTATGCATATTTTCCTTCTAAAGGTGGTGCAACACCTCCTCAGGCTTTGCCTTTTGTTGCATCTCCTCCATCGTTTTTGTATTTTAATGTTTTTTAAATAGATTGTGTTTTTATGATGGAAATAATAAAATGAATGAATGACAATAACTCCGCTCCGCAATATCGCATCTCAATAATCGAGGTATCAAAATACGCAGAACTAAATTATGCACTGGGTTATTTGCTTCGATCAATCCAAACCCTTTCGGGCCGTTAATTATTGGCTCATTTTTAAGTGTCTCGATACTTGTTGTGAGGAGTTTATAACACTTGCCAACCAATCAAGGTAAGGGTATGGTGTATAAGTCCCAAGTATGCAAATGAGGATAATGAGATTTATTCCGTTGTTGAGTACTGGGTAGATGTGTAGTAGAGCATGACATTGTATTCAGTGAGCTCATTTGCATACTTGGGACTTCTACACCATACCGCTACCCGAATCAACAGCGGTTGAACGCGAAATGGCTACGCGCACGTATATTAACTATTATATAGATATATAAGTGATTGGTGTGCTTGGTCATTCTGAAACATACGCGGAAGTAAATGGATGCGCGTAATTTTAACCACTTGCGCGTACAGATGCCAAATAAGGTACGCGTTCCGGTCATAATGTTGTTTATCAGTTCTTACATACAGTAGGCGCCCGGGTACTGTATTAATGAATCGGAGACGTTTAATTGGGGCGTGTCTGACAAAAGGTTATGAATAACTCAAAAATGTTGAGACTTCAAGTTTTCGATAAGCATGTGATGATGTTCTTAAAATGACGTATGAGTTCTAGGTTTTTTCTTCACCAATTTGTAAAACGAATTTGGCCAGAAATGTATCGAAAAATCTTTTTCACCAATTTTTAACAAAATTCCCGAATTTTGCAGATTTTGGTGACATAAGTTTTAAAAAAAACACCGACCGACCGACCCTACTTGACAGGTCCGTCTGCCCGTAAAACAGGGGGTTTTCGTCGCCTTAATGTGTGTGTATCTCCAAAAGTGGAAGTATCCGTTTATAGTATTGTGCTCACGTAATCTCTCTTTGCTGAACTGTTTCGATATCACACTTGTGCAAATTCAAGTGTTTGTCAAAGTAATCAACTGTTTATAGGCATATCAATTTATCAATATAACAACGTTGCAACCCTAATATAGAAATGATCAGATATTGATATAGGCATAGGTGTGGCAATTGCGGAATATCCAACGGCATGAACGGGAATGCAAAATATCCAAATGCCGGGTTTATAAATTAGGAATACAGTACACCGACTCTCAGTGGCTTTTTTTTAAACCGCAGCTTAAAGGCATATTATGCGATCTTGTCCATGGGACGCCCTCTATCCTGATTTGTTCTTGCAAATTCACATTCCTGATCATAAATCATAAATATATTCTGAGTTACAGATCGATACGATTCCTAATTACTTCAAAATCATGGGTGCATACATTATTTACATTTACGACAAATATTCGAATACAAAAAAAATAAGAAACTGCCAACATATGGATTTGGTTCGTGTGGGTATGGAAATGGATTAATGTATTTATAACGAAGTACAAACAGTTTATATGTTGATAGCCATCTGTATGAAGTTTGCAACATGTACATATTATACATGTATACCATGTACAATGTATTCTCATCTCTTTGCAGTACAAGGCTCCAGAGTATATATTTTAATATGGTGCCGGAATCTTCCAAATGTACAATAAACCAGTATTTTTGTTAGATAAACTATGTTGAGCGCATTTTAAATGTCATCAAACACAGCTTCGCTATATCGAGATTATTGGTTGCAACAATTGATTTATCATTATTATACAATTGATTTTACTTTTTTTTACAATTTTTTTAACTAATCTAGTGTTGATGATTTATCGAAACATTACAAAATCGATGTTTTGACACATCGAAACAGGGCCATTCAGATCACCAGCTGCACAATGTAAACAAACTTTGCAAAATAATTTGTGAATAGAGAATGGGTTTTCGAGGATATTTTAACATTTCATCTATTTGCAGTAATGGAAATACCCACGATTGACGATCATGTGTGTCGCAGCTCTATCAAGGGGGAATTAGGGGTTGAGAGGTTTTATATTATGGATTTTGTGGTTTTTTTAGTTCAAATCACAGCCCAGGGAATTAGCTTTCATTTGCTTCAAAAGTGAATAAAATCGGATATTCCTCTGCAAAGTTATGATAAATTTTGCGCGTCCAAGTCCGTCGCGAAGTCGAAAATTTCGTATGCATGTATTAACGCATATATTTAATTCTTATGTATTCTATTGTTTTAAGTATCTCATTTCTGGTCAAAAATGTCATATTTGATTTGATTACTCCAATAACTAATGCATTTAGTGTTCTAAGATGCCTTAAATAAGTGAAAACTTCATTTTTAAATCAAATTTAGTTAATTTGATACAAAAAATGACGATTAATTACCTTTAAATTGAGTATTAATTTTTCGTATTTACTAATGACCCGACTTTTAACTGACGATATCTCCGTAACTAATGTCGACAATTTTGCGACCGTGCGCGCAGGATATTTGGAAAACTAAAGGGGCAAGGACCTTCAAATTTGGCCAGAATACTGTTAATAAGATAGGCTTCAAGATGAACTAGAATGAAGACTCTAACCATCTCCGTAAAAAAAATTATAGTACAATTCTTCTGGTGAACACAAAATCAAATACTTACCCTAGTAAATAGTTTCCGATCATTCTATAGCCTTATGAATCAGCTTTCATTTGCTCTTTGTCCCAATACTCTACGATAAGTAGTTTTTGAGATATCTTGCGCACAAGGTGTCCTCGTAGTAAAAAAAATGATCCAAGATGGCCGCCGTTTCCATGGCAACGGGTCACATGACCGAGCAAGTAGCGATATTTTTTTAACCTACAACACTTGAGGTTTAAGTACATACCCAATTAACATTAACAGTACCTTTACTATTGGAGAAAATTTAGTTCTAGTAAAATGCGCTCTCAACCCCTAGTTCCTCATTAATAATAATAATATCGTATGTACTGATCATAACTAGTATAGCTTTATTCCGTAATAATAAGAGCGATTAAAATCATGTCGTGGCTAGTTCACCCCTCGCTAGTCTAGTAGTTGACCTACATGCTTTACAATGCAGAGGTCCATGGTTCGATTCCCACTATGACCACTTTTTCAACTGATTTATTTCTTTTTGTAAAAGTTGGGTTAGAACATAGACGGTAACCGTCTGTGGTTAGAAATACCGTATTCTTAGTCCACAAAGTGTGTAGTTCCTAGTCAACCCCGGGTGGAAAGTCATGTGGGTATTTCCATCGCTGCATATATTTAACTCTTTGGGATGGCGACGTATAATTCATCATACAGAATAAATTAACCAAGAAAGTCTGAACTTTTTATCTGAGGACACAACTCGCATATGATGGAACATCGTTATATCTACACCCATTATAAGAATTAATGCAAACATTGCATCGATATATCTATATAATTTAAACATATTAAATTCGTTGCGCTGTATTAGTTTTATATATATAGGTAGTGGGTTTTTTTCAATTAAAATCTTAACCCTTTGTTGAACAAAATTGACATTAATTGAGGTATTATAGTAACGTTATTTATTGTTTTTGGTTTTATTTTTATGTTTTTGTTGATTTGTCATTGATTACTTTGTGTGCGATTTTAACCAGGTAACATCCTATTGAGAACTGGTTTTGATTTGGAATATTCAAAAGTAATGACCCTATCTGCAGTTGTGATTACATATATAAGGTGTTACTAAACTCATCACAAACAGTATCGAGACACTTAAAAATGACCCAATAATTAAAGGCCCGCAGGGTATGGATTAATCGAAGCAAATATCACAGTGCATAATTTTGTTCTGCGTATTTTGACACCGCGATTGTTGAGATACGATGTTGCGGACCGGGGTTGCGGAACGGAGTTATTGTCATTTCGATGGTCGTAGGTCCAGTTTCAAAAGTGACAATCATCCCTATGGAAGCATTTTTGTACACGTGTGTAAAGCATAAACCTGATCATTCTCTATAGGGATGATTGTCACTTTTAAAACTGGACCTACGACCATTGAAATGACAATAACTCCACTCCGCAACATCGTATCTCAACAATCCAGGTGTCAAAATACGCAGAACAAAATTATACACTAGGTGATTTGTGTCTCGATTAGTGTCTCGATACTTTTTGTGATGAGTATATATATATATATAATTTGTGCAGTAGTAATGGCAACATCATTGCTTGCTTTATAGCTTCCTATAAGCTAAGTGCCCAATCCTATAATACAGTAGCGGACGCCGGAAAACTGGCAAAATGGGGACGGAAAAGGCGGAAAATCATGTTAAATCAGCCGTTTTTTTGACCTGGTTTCTTTGAAATAGGGACCGTTATGGGATCTATGGGGATCTTGCCCCCCCCCCCCCCCCCCCCCCCCCCCCTGAAAAAAATCCTAGCTACGCGCCTGCTATAATACCCGTAACCATGAAGGCAACAATAGTATTGAATTTAATTGAACTGAATAATAATGTATCTCCCAACATTTCCTTCGTCTGTTCGTACCGTGAATGATTTTGCTATTCAGTAATGATACCAATGATACCAATCTGTGGCATTGGTATCCCGATTGGTATCATCTGTAATGATTTTGCTTATTCAGTATAAGTAATGTCTTAGAGGATGCGCCCTACATTTTGATACAAACTGTGTGTACGTGTTTACAATTGTATTACATGTATGAAATAACACTTGTAAGGATATAGAAAAATCATCCCTCTTTGTGCAACAATACATCGATTCTCAAATATTTAGGTTTAATGCATTTCATACTAATAGTTGGGGAGCATGGGTCCATTTGGGTTTTTTCCCGTTCCCGGTCCGTCCTTTACAATTACTACCTAAGTGGACATACTTGGGTGGTTAACTGACCTTTGACTTTGATATACTGTAGAAGGTCACATGTGTTTCAAAACCATGTGTGCTCCCCAGCTATAAACACCCACAACAAAAAATATACTGGCCATAAGGCTGTTTTGGTATTTCGTGAGTGGCAACAGCAAAAATTCCCATTATTATTATTATATAAAAACAATAACTCGTCAACACTATTGCGTATTCCTTTTAAGTTAGGTGAACATTTGTATCCTCTGTGGCAGTTGATTTCTGTAATGATTGTATTGTGGTATTCTGAGTGGTTTGAATGAGTGAACGTGAATTGAGACAAACTTTGTCCACTGTTTTGAACCACTTTAACACTTTCCACGCGGCAGGCAGCTGCAGACGACATTCCAAAATTTCACAAAATGTTTCAAAAATGTCAAAATTATGGAATTTCATTACCATATTTGGATTAACCATGAGAAATGCATTGAAATAAGTACAAACATGCCCAGTATTGGTTCAGTAATCCATGAGATAGACTTTGAAAATTTTGAAAGGTTTCTGAAAAATCAGTTCTGTGTATGTAAAAATAGTAGCCGCGTGGAAAGTGTTAATGATATGTAAGCTGGGCTGTCAATAACAGATTTGACACATGGGTGCTGTTATGTTGAATAATATTCAGACTTGTTACCGAGTTTTGCAAGCACCATAATTATGTATTCACCATTCCAGTTTATCAATTTATTTTCAGACATCGGAGGGAATCGTATTCAGAGGGATTCGGGCCCTGGACCACCAGATAATCCGGGCCATGGACCACCAGGTAATCCGGGCTCCGGACCACCAGATAATCCGGGCCCTGGACCACCAGGTAACGCGACAACTAATTCCAGCCTCGGTGACACCCTTAACAATACTACAAATTCCCCCCAAAACAAGTTGCCGACCTCTTTAATGGGCGTAAACATGACCGGCACAGATCTTAACACAACTCTTCAACAAGGATTGACAACGTCATCAACTAATGCTGTTGCAAATACGTCATCAACTAATGTTGTTACGCCATCAACTAATGTCGGTTCAAATGTTTCCTCCAGTGACGCAGTATCAGTAGTTACAGCAACACCTATTGTTAAAACAACGGAAAATACTTCAAGTTTAGCAACTGATAATACGGATGTAAAGGAAACTACAAAATATATAACTACTAGTAGTAGAACAAACAGTGCCAATGTCTCGGTTACTACTCCAAAGCCCAACGATTTGCCTGATAGCGTTAATGACGGGAGCCAGCACACAATGACAGACTTGTCATCAAAAATGACACCAGGTAATTCTTGATTATTAGAATCGTAGTGTGTTAAGCCAGGCTCTATTCAGGGCGTGACAAAAAATGTCCCATGTGAAACGTGGTTTTTTTTGGCCATGAAAACTATAACAATTGGATGTAAAGTACTATTTATCATGTTGAGCAATCTTTTTAAAGATTGCTCCAAAATGGATAGAAAGAAATAGTTATGACGTATTAAAATACGTCATAACTATTTCTTTCTATCCATTTTGGAGCTTTCGTTATCAAATTATGGCAAATCTCTTCAGGAATGTCCAATTCAGATTTGGACACTTTTCAAGAGCAGAGAACTCTTTTATTAGAATCGTCATTCAGTGTGTACTTGAAATACTCAATAAGATCAATAATATACTACCTACTACATGTTGATAGTTGGTTGAATTTGAGCAAAAATACACATTTTCATCCATATTATTCAAGGCAAACCACAACATATTTGAATTGTTTAGATGTATTTTAAACAATACATATCCTACATGTATCATCATCATTGGAAACACAAATGCATTTTTTCAGTTAATCCAATTCTTGTTCAAAAGTGACCAAAATGGGATTTACAATTTTTATCATATCTCGGCAAATAGTTATTGAAATGTAATGGGATGATGTGTATTTGATAGAATATTAATAGGGCATACCAATGGTCTAAAACGTAGGATGTTCTGGAACACTTTTTTTGACACGCCTTTACCCTTGGAGAAAAGTAATGTGCTGATGATCAAATAGGAAAACAATTAGTCGGAAATATAAATATACGGGGTTACCGTACACCTCCCCAGGACTCCCCCAAACCAACTTCCTTTTATGGTCCTAAAACAAATTCAGGATGTTACCAACAATACTTTTTGTATACTAAGGGTTATTCAAGATGGCGTCCAAACCCGGTCAAATATAGCAGTCAAAATGTATGGTGAAAGTATCTTGGATATTTTAAATACTCAAACTACATCTATACAGCCCCTACGCTTTATCATAGAAATATAGTGAATGCTGTCCCATTAGATTTGGGGTATTGATATTACATAGTATGGTCATATACAATACAAAACAATTGTCTTAGGTAATTAACATCAATTTAACCATTCTTGCAGCCATTTTGGAAAGTGATATAGAATCAAAATTGTCACAAAGGAGGGTCTTATATCTAAAAGCAATAGCTTAGAAGTTTAGAAAATACTATTTGGTGAATGTGATGCAATATACTCTTTTTTACAATATATATTTTGGATTATTATACACTCTTGTAGACTATTTTTACATTTATAATGGCCATTTTGGCGGCCATCTTGAATTTAAAGTATGTTATTACAATGCAAAAAATACTGATTATGAGTTACTATTGGTCTAATACATACATCCCATTGTTAAAACTATACTTTCATCATACATTTTGGTTGATATTATCCCATTTTATGGAATTTGACAGTTTTGCCACCATTTTGGGACCCATGTTGGTTCATATATATGTGCCAATTTATGGAATGTTACCATTTTTGGCGGCCATTTTTTGGATTTAGGTACGTTAACAAAGCAAAAGCACTGGATATGACTTTCTACATGTAGTTGTCTAATACATACATCCACAATTAAAGTTATACTTTACCCATACATTTTGATTGCTATATTATGTCATGGGCATATTATGTGATCTTTTCCAGGTGGCGCCCTCTACACATGATTTTCTTTTAGAAAGTAGATTTTCTTGCAGATTTACATTTTCTGATCATAAATCATAAATTTATTCTGAGTTACAGAGCGATACGATTCCTAATTACTTCACAATCATGTTTTTTTAAGGGTTGAAAATAGATTGTTCGCTTGCAAACAGTTTATTTTCACTCTAAAGACCATGATTTTGAAATAATTAGGGATGGTATCGCTCTGTAACTCAGAATATATTCATGATTTATGATCAGAAATGTAAATCTGCAAGAAAATCTACTTTCTAAACAAAATGATGGGTAGTGGGCGCCCCTAGAAAAGATCGCATAATATGCCTTTAATATTCCGTAGGGGTGTATAGATTTGAATGGAATAGCCCGTCATTAAATGGGCATTAAAGTGGCATTACATGATTTTTAAGGTGTCTTTAAATATGTGGCGTTATTGAGGAAATATCAAAAAATGTGAACACATGATAACAAATAAAACATGATAACAGATAAACAAAGTTGGTAGTGATGCCCTGTCATTAAGTTTGTAGGCAGAACATCATTGTACATGCATTGTGTTTTTACAAAATGCCCTAATTCTGGTCTCCAATTTGTCTCGGTTCCCATGGACATGCACACAATCATGGCTTCATAGCTCGTTCATCGTTAGAGCTCTTAGGTTCTAGTTTACATCAATGAATAAATTAGTTATCAGTGTTCCTTTTTCTTATTTCTAAAACTTAAGAGCTTGACAAATGCATCGTGTAAAAAAAGCTTTAGTTGGCTGGCGTTCACGCAATGCATTGTGAGAAGACCTTAAAATCGATTTAATATGAACTAATATTATAATACATAATTATAATTTAAATATAATTACATTTTCATTTTGAATTAATTTTTTATTATACATACGTTCTTCATGTCCCTACCACATTACATCTCAAAACAATAGCTCTACTGACCACACATCGCTCCATTACAAACAAACAAAATGCACGGTAGAGGTTATGCCACATCAGTCAAATGTGATATTGTTTGTACGGTTGGAACTGTCATTTTATCTTTTCAACCATTAAACATGTTATATATATCTGTGATTTGATTTCGTTGTAGGCAAATCCATAGCGAATAGATAACTCACGTTTTTCATGTTTTTAGTTACTTATCACTGCTACGCCTTCTACCACGGGGTCATCTAGCAACTGGAAATTCATAATTCTTGTTGCCACTAGACAGAGTTGCCAGTCTGACGAAGCTGATGGGGAGTAATCTATTCACTATTTATTGTATTTGTCTATATACAATGAAATCAAATAACAGATGTATAATAACGATTATTCAAACAAGTTATACGTGCTTACAATTACAATGACAAAGGGTAAGGTCAGCCTCCTTCACTTCGAACACATGTTGTTACCTCTAAGTCTTCATCTTCTGCCACAATGCCACCTGTAACATTAACAACAGCTGTCGTGTGTACTTCGTATTTTCATCCTGAAAATACGGTGTGCCAAGCCACACGCCACCTCAACCATGTTACTGCTGTCATGGGTAATTCGCAATTTCATCAAATATGAGACCTCAAAGTACGGTGTGCATGTAGCCACACACCAGCTCAACCACAACTCAACCATACTTAGTCACAACCTTCACAACATCAAGTCAACATTAGCCTAAATTGTAATCGTATAATGCTGCCTCTTATACATAAGGCACTTCCACTGAATCATTTTAACAATGCAGCAGTGATCTCCATCAGGGTCATCAGATAAACAAATTAAGCATCAACTCATCTGTACTGTCATTATACTACATGTAGAACATGTAAAATACTGTATGGAACAGAAGTGTTCGGTCTAACATAGTTATATCATCGCTACATCAATATCCCACCATGATGAATGTTCCATTGAACAAGGCATTACACTCCACTCGGTGACGGTTCCATCGCACAGCAATATTACCACATAAAGAAGATGTTAACGTCACACCCACAATGCATTGCGACAACTCAATATTTATTCCCACGATGCATTTGGATTTCCTCTTGTCGACACTTGTATCAATACGATCGATATATCAGTGACCTTTGTACCCCGATTTACCGATATCGTGGCTTTCTGTCACGCATAACATGTATCAGAAATTCGTTGGTTCCCCTGTCTTTTGGTTTTCCAATCACTGTGAGTAAGTTGCTTACTAGCGAGCTCGTATGTTTTAGAAATAAGAAAAAGGAACACTGAGAACTAATTTATTCATTGATGTAAACAAGAAGCTGCGAGAGCTCGTACGATGATGGCGCTGTGAAGCCATGATTTTGTGCATATGTCTATGGGAACCGAGATGAATCGGGGACTATATTTAAGGTGTTTTGCAAAAACACAATGCATTGTGGTGTTGCCTCAAACATCTTCTTTGGTTATCACATAAATACATCACCAACAGCAATGCATTCTCAGATATGATTGAAGCATCTGCATCTCAAACCAATACTGACCACAATTCTATTTGGCAAATCAACTAAACATTACACCTAAGGGTATTGCCAACATCCACATAAATATGTGATGTCTTATAATTCGGCATGACATATTAATTCAATCATTAACTACGTCAGTCTCCACTTCCATGTTCCATCACTTGTTACTTCTACTTCATAATGCTGCGTCCCGCTCTGCCACCATAAAACATTAGCAACAACTTGTATAAAGGGTAATTCGCATTTTCATCAAGTATGCCTCTAGTATCACTTCGACCATTAATCACAACCTTCATGTAAATGCTTCATCAGCCTATATTTCAACCACATCATGCTAGCTGTATGACGAATGCACTTCCACTCTCAACAGTAAAGCGTATGTATCATTCATCACCGGATACATCTTGTTCGCCAACATATATGGGACAATGGGAGCCGCTAACTCATCGGGTCCTCGTCAGAGAGTTATCTACAATTAGATGAGTTATCACTATGTGTCCTCATCCATGAGCATGATGAGATTTCGATTAAAAGTCACGGAACACAGGTGCCGGATCTATCAATTAGTTATCATCACTTCATCAATTCATTTGTAATGATATCTCCAATTCAGTCTATGTGTCATTCCATATGGACAACGTCGTCTGTTTCAGATTTTTTAAAGGATTTCACGTTGTCTGACGGTGATGAATATGCCATCGAACAAGACATTCCATTTGGTGACGGTTCCATGAAACACCACTTATAAAACGACGTATAGAATACCAACATCATTACAATCTCCAATTACAGATATGATTGAATTAGCCACGATGAAGAGCACTGCCATGGTCACAGGCATAAGTACTACTGATATTACAAGTAACCCAGCTGTAACGGAGACAGTAAGAGTCACTTCAGATGAACTGCAAACCAATTCAATCCAACAAACATCTAAGGATACAACGTCTACAAATGGAAATGATTTCTCGTCTTCGAGATCTGTCTCTACGTCTCCGTCATCATTCAACATTACAACAACGATATATGCAACATCAACTGATGCTACGATGGTAACGGATTGGGTTACAGAGATAGCAGTTACCTTAGATTCCAATCAAACCGTTCCTGACATTGTAACCCTCCTTACCACAACTGCAGACACAGTAACAGACTCAGCAACGACCAGTGGAATGCGCACGGATATCATCACCGCCACTGATGTACTAAATGCCACCGCAGAGACATTTACAGTGACCGCTGGGTTAAACCAAACAATATCTGATTACACAACCAATCCTAGCACCACGTCTGCGGCAGTAATAGAAACGACTACTAATGAAATACCATCAGAAATAATCACCGTGACCGAACTGATAAATGCCACCGCAAATGTAACAGACACATTTACAGTAACCGCTGGGTTAAACCAAACAATATCTGATTACACAACCAATCCTAGCACCACGTCTGCGGCAGTAATAGAAACGACTACTAATGAAGTACCATCAGAAATCATCACCGTAACCGAACTGATAAATGCCACCGCAAATGTAACAGACACATTTACAGTAACCGCTGGGTTAAACCAAACAATATCTGATTACACAACCAATCCTAGCACCACGTCTGCGGCAGTAATAGAAACGACTACTAATGAAGTACCATCAGAAATCATCACCGTAACCGAACTGATAAATGCCACCGCTAATGTGACAGAGACATTTACAGATATAACAGTAACCGTTGAGATTAACCAAACCATTTCTGAAAAAGTAACACTCCCTGCTACAAAGGCTGATACAGTCACTGACATGACAACTACCATCGAAGTACAAACAGAAATCATCACCGTCACCCAACTCATTGATACCACCGCCAATGTAACCGAGATAATTACAGAGGTAGCAGTAACCGAAGAGTCTAAACAAACCATATTTGACAATGTAACCCTCCCTACCGATGCGCAAACAGAAGTTACGACTTCAGACATATTTATGACAGATATTAACACAAGTGACATAACTGCAGTAACCGATGCACTAACAGAAGTTACGGCTGCAGACACATTGACGACAGATATTAAAACCAGTGATATAACTACAATCACCGATTCACAAACAGAAGTTACGACTTCAAACATAGTCACGACAGATATTAACACAAGTGACATAACTATGACAGTAACCGATGCACAAACAGAAGTTACCACCTCAGACATATTCACAACAGATATTACCGCCACTGACGCAACTACAGTAACCGAGGCACAGACAGAAGTTACGACTTCAGACATATTTACGACAGACATTAACACAAGTGACATAACTACAGTAACCGATGCACAAACAGGAGTTACCACCTCAGACATATTCACAACAGATATTACCGCCACTGACGCAACTACAGTAACCGAGGCACAGACAGAAGTTACGACTTCAGACATATTCACGACAGATATTACTACAAGTAAAATAACGACAGTAACTGATGCACAGACAGAAGTTACGACTTCAGACATATTCACGACAGACATTAACACAAGTGACATCACTACAGTAACCGATGCACAAACAGAAGTTACGACTTCAGACATATTCACGACAGATATTAACACCAGTGACGTAACTACAGTAACCGAGGCACAGACAGAAGTTATGACTTCAGACATATTCACAACAGATATTACTACCACTGACGTAACTACAGTAACTGAGGCACAGACAGAAGTTACGACTTCAGAAATATTCACGACAGATATTACAACAAGTGAAATAACGACAGTAACCGATGCACAGACAGAAGTTACGACTTCAGACATATTCACGACAGACATTAACACAAGTGATATAACTACAGTAACCGATGCACAAACAGAAGTTACGACTTCAGACATATTCACGACATATATTACAACAAGTGAAATAACGACAGTAACCGATGCACAGACAGAAGTTACGACTTCAGACATATTTACGACAGACATTAACACAAGTGACATAACTACAGTAACCGATGCACAAACAGAAGTTACGATTTCAGACATATTCACGACAGATATTAACACCAGTGACGTAACTACAGTAACCGAGGTACAGACAGAAGTTATGACTTCAGACATATTCACAACAAATATTACTACCACTGACGTAACTACAGTAACCGAGGCACAGACAGAAGTTACGACTTCAGAAATATTCACGACAGATATTACAACAAGTGAAATAACGACAGTAACCGATGCACAGACAGAAGTTACGACTTCAGACATATTCACGACAGACATTAACACAAGTGACATAACTACAATAACCGATGCACAAACCGAAGTTACGACTTCAGACATATTTACAACAGATATTAAAACAAGTGATATAACAACAGTGACCGATGCCCAAACAGAAATTACGACATTAGACAAATTCACAACTGACTTACAAACTAGTGGTACAACTTCCTTTACCGATATAGTAACAGACGTGACTACCTCTGACAATATACCACTCACAGAATTAACCAGTGAGGCAATTGACGTCACAAATACTTTAACTTTAACTACTATTGAAGGTGTCACTGCCTCCGTAACAGATGCAACATCTGGTTCTACTACTGTTGACGACATTTTGCCTACCGAAACCACTTCAGAAGGACTTGTTACAGATGACAACACCGTAACAGATATTGTAACAACCGACAAGACAACGGTCCAATTACAAACTGAAATTGTTACCGTCACCGAGCTTTTAAACTCCACTGTCAATGTAACAGAGACATTACCCGAAATACCAGTGACCACAGATTCCAATCAAACCATTTTTGACAATGTAACTTTTTCTGTCACTACGGCTGACTTAGTTACAGACACCGTGACGACGAGTGAAATTCAAACTGAAATCATTACCGTCACCGAGCTAATGAATTCCACCGTCAATGTAACAGAGACATTGACCGAAATACCAGTGACCACTAATTCCAATCAAACCATTTCTGACAATGTAACTCTTTCTGTCACCATAGCTGAAACATTCACTGACACGGCAACGACCAGTGAAATACAAACAGAACGCATCACCGTCACCGAGCTAATAACTACAGTAACCGATGCACAAACAGAAGGTACGACTTCAGAAATATTCACGACAGATATTACCAACAGTGACACTACTACAGCAACCAATGCACAAACAGACGTTACGACTACAGGCATATTCACGACATATATTAACACAAGTGACATAACTACAGTGACCGATGCCCAAACAGAAGTTACGACTTCAGACATATTAACGACAGATATTAACACAAGTAACATAACTACAGTAACCGATGCATACATAGAAGTTACGACTTCAGACAATTTCACGACAGATATTAACACCAGTGACGTAACTACAGTAACCGAGGCACACACAGAAGTTATGACTTCAGACATATTCACAACAGATATCACCAACAGTGACACTTCTACAGCAACCAATGCACAAACAGACGTTACGACTACAGACATATTCACGACAGATATTACCACCAGTGACATAACTACAGTAACCGATGCACATACAGAAGTTACGACTTCAGACACAATCACGACAGATATTACAACAAGTGAAATAACGACAGTAACCGATGCACAGACAGAAGTTACGACTTCAGACATATTCACGACAGACATTAACACAAGTGACATAACTACAGTAACCGATGCACAAACAGAAGTTATGACTTCAGACAATTTCACAACAGATATTACCGCCACTGACGTAAATACAGTAACCGAGGCACAGACAGAAGTTACGACTTCAGACATATTCACTACATATATTAATACAAGTGAAATAACGACAGTAACCGATGCACAAACAGAAGTTATGACTTCAGACATATTCACGACAGATATTAATACCAGTGACGTAACTACAGTTACCGAGGCACAGACAGAAGTTACGACTTCAGACATATTCACGACAGATATTACAACAAGTGAAATAACGACAGTAACCGATGCACAGACAGATGTTACGACTTCAGACATATTTACGACAGACATTAACACAAGTGACATAACTACAGTAACCGATGCACAAACAGAAGTAACGACTTCAGACATATTCACGACAGATATTAACACCAGTGACGTAACTACAGTAACCGAGGTACAGACAGAAGTTATGACTTCAGACATATTCACATCAAATATTACTACCACTGACATAACTACAGTTACCGAGGCACAGACAGAAGTTACGACTTCAGAAATAATCACGACAGATATTACAACAAGTGAAATAACGACAGTAACCGATGCACAGACAGAAGTTACGACTTCAGACATATTCACGACAGACATTAACACAAGTGACATAACTACAGTAACCGATGCACAAACAGAAGTTACGACTTCAGACATATTCACGACAGATATTAACACCAGTGACGTAACTACAGTAACCAAGGCACAGACAAAAGTTATGACTTCAGACATATTGACAACAGATATTACTACCACTGACGTAACTACAGTAACCGAGGCACAGACAGAAGTTACGACTTCAGAAATAATCACGACAGATATTACAACAAGTGAAATAACGACAGTAACCGATGCACAGACAGAAGTTACGACTTCAGACATATTTACGACAGACATTAACACAAGTGACATAACTACAGTAACCGATGCACAGACAGAAGTTACGACTTCAGACACAATCACGACAGATATTACAACAAGTGAAATAACGACAGTAACCGATGCACAGACAGAAGTTACGACTTCAGAAATAATCACGACAGATATTACAACAAGTGAAATAACTACAGTAACCGAGGCACAGACAGAAGTTACGACTTCAGACACAATCACGACAGATATTACAACAAGTGAAATAACGACAGTAACCGATGCACAGACAGAAGTTACGACTTCAGACATATTTACGACAGACATTAACACAAGTGACATAACTACAGTAACCGATGCACGGACAGAAGTTACGACTTCAGACATATTCACGACAGATATTAACACCAGTGACGTAACTACAATAACCGATGCACAAACAAAAGTTACGACTTCAGACATATTCACGACAGATATTAACACAAGTGACATAACTACGATAACCGATGCGCAAACAGAACTTACGACTCCAGGCATTTTCACGACAGATATTACCACCAGTGACATAACTAGAGTAACCGATGCACAAACAGAAGTTACAAGCTCGGAAATATTTACAACAGATATTAAAACAAGTGACATAACTACAGTAACCGATGCACAAACAGAAGTTACGACTTCAGACATATTCACGACAGATATTACCACCAGAGACATAACTACAGTAACCGATGAACATACAGAAGTTACGACTTTAAAGACATTCACGACAGGTATTACCATCAGTGATATTACTACAGTAACCGATGCACAAACAGAACTTACGACTTCAGACACATTCACGACAGATATAACCACCAGTGACATAACTACAGTTACCGATAAACAAACAGAAGTTACGACTTTAGAGACATTCACGACAGATATTAACACCAGTGACGTAACTACAGTAACCGATGCACACACAGAAGTTACGACTTCAGGCATTTTCACGACAGATATTACCACCAGTGACATAACTACAGTAACCGATGCACAAACAGAAGTTACAAGCTCGGAAACATTAACAACAGATATTAAAACAAGTGACATAACTACAGTAACCGATGCACAAACAGAAGTTACGACTTCAGACATATTCACGACAGATATTACCACCAGTGACATAACTACAGTAACCGATGCACAAACAGAAGTTATAAGTTCAGAAATATTTACAACAGATATTAAAACAAGTGACATAACTACAGTAACCGATGCACAAACAGGAGTTACGACTTCAAACACATTCAAGACAGATATTACCACCAGTGACATATCTACAGTAACCAATGCACGAACAGAAGTTACGACTTCAGACATATTCACGACAGATATTAACACAAGTGATTTAACTACAGTAACCGATGCACACACAGACGTTACGACTTCAGACATATTCACGACAGATATTTACAACAGTGACGTAACTACATTGACCGAGGCACAGACAGAAATTATGACTTCAGACAATTTCACGACAGACATTAACACAAGTGACATAACTACAGTAACCGATGCACAAATAGAAGTTACGACTTCAGACATATTCACGACAGATATTACCACCAGAGACATAACTACAGTAACCGATGCACAAACAGAAGTTACAAGTTCGGAAATATTTACAACAGATATTAAAACAAGTGAAATAACGACAGTAACCCATGCACTGACAAAAGTTACGACTTCAGATATATTTACGACAGATATTAACACGGGTGACATAACTACAGTAACCGATGCACAAACAGAAGTTACGACTTCAGAAATATTCACGACAGATATTAACATCAGTGACGTAACTACAGTAACCGAGGCACAGACAGAAGTTACGACTTCAGACAATTTAACGACAGATATTAACACCAGTGACGTAACTACAGTAACCGATGCACAAACAGAAGTTACAAGTTCGGAAATATTTACAACAGATATTAAAACAAGTGACATAACTACAGTACCCGATGCACAAACAGAAGTTGCGACTTCAGACATATTCACGACAGATATTACCACCAGTGACATAACTACAGTAACCGATGCATACACAGAAGTTACGACTTCAGACAATTTCACGACAGATATTAACACCAGTGACGTAACTACAGTAACCGAGGCACAGACAGAAGTTATGACTTCAGACATATTCACAACAGATATTACCGCCACTGACGCAACTACAGTAACCGAGGCACAGACAGAAGTTACGATTTCAGACATATTCACGACAGATATTACTACAAGTAAAATAACGACAGTAACTGATGCACAGACAGAAGTTACGACTTCAGACATATTCACGACAGACATTAACACAAGTGACATAACTACAGTAACCGATGCACAAACAGAAGTTACGACTTCAGACATATTCACGACAGATATTAACACCAGTGACGTAACTACAGTAACCGAGGTACAGACAGAAGTTATGACTTCAGACATATTCACGACAGACATTAACACAAGTGACATAACGACAGTAACCGATGCACAGACAGAAGTTACGACTTCAGACATATTCACGACAGATATTAAAACAAGTGATATAACTACAGTAACCGATGCACAAACAGAAGTTACGACTTCAGACATATTCACGACAGATATTACAACAAGTGAAATAACGACAGTAACCGATGCACAGACAGAAGTTACGACTTCAGACATATTTACGACAGACATTAACACAAGTGACATAACTACAGTAACCGATGCACAAACAGAAGTTACGACTTCAGACATATTCACGACAGATATTAACACCAGTGACGTAACGACAGTAACCGAGGTACAGACAGAAGTTATGACTTCAGACATATTCACATCAAATATTACTACCACTGACATAACTACAGTTACCGAGGCACAGACAGAAGTTACGACTTCAGACACATTCACGACAGATATTACAACAAGTGAAATAACGACAGTAACCGATGCACAGACAGAAGTTACGACTTCAGACATATTCACGACAGACATTAACACAAGTGACATAACTACAGTAACCGATGCACAGACAGAAGTTACGACTTCAGACATATTCACGACAGACATTAACACAAGTGACATAACTACAGTAACCGATGCACAGACAGAAGTTACGACTTCAGACATATTCACGACAGATATTACAACAAGTGAAATAACGACAGTAACCGATGCACAGACAGAAGTTACGACTTCAGACATATTTACGACAGACATTAACACAAGTGACATAACTACAGTAACCGATGCACAAACAGAAGTTACGACTTCAGACATATTCACGACAGATATTAACACCAGTGACGTAACTACAATAACCGATGCACAAACAAAAGTTACGACTTCAGACATATTCACGACAGATATTAACACAAGTGACATAACTACGATAACCGATGCGCAAACAGAACTTACGACTCCAGGCATTTTCACGACAGATATTACCACCAGTGACGTAACTACAGTAACCGAGGTACAGACAGAAGTTATGACTTCAGACATATTCACATCAAATATTACTACCACTGACATAACTACAGTTACCGAGGCACAGACAGAAGTTACGACTTCAGACACATTCACGACAGATATTACAACAAGTGAAATAACGACAGTAACCGATGCACAGACAGAAGTTACGACTTCAGACATATTCACGACAGACATTAACACAAGTGACATAACTATAGTAACCGATGCACAAACAGAAGTTACGACTTCAGACATATTCACGACAGATATTAACACCAGTGACGTAACTACAGTAACCGAGGCACAGACAAAAGTTATGACTTCAGACATATTGACAACAGATATTACTACCACTGACGTAACTACAGTAACCGAGGCACAGACAGAAGTTACGACTTCAGAAATAATCACGACAGATATTACAACAAGTGAAATAACGACAGTAACCGATGCACAGACAGAAGTTACGACTTCAGACATATTCACGGCAGACATTAACACAAGTGACATAACTACAGTAACCGCTGCACAAACAGAAGTTACGACTTCAGACATATTCACGACATATATTACAACAAGTGAAATAACGACAGAAACCGATGCACAGACAGAAGTTACGACTTCAGACATATTTACGACAGACAGTAACACAAGTGACATAACTACAGTAACCGATGCACAAACAGAAGTTACGACTTCAGACATATTCACGACAGATATTAACACCAGTGACGTAACTACAGTAACCGAGGTACAGACAGAAGTTATTACTTCAGACATATTCACAACAAATATTACTACCACTGACGTAACTACAGTAACCGAGGCACAGACAGAAGTTACGACTTCAGACATATTCACGACAGATATTACAACAAGTGAAATAACGACAGTAACCGATGCACAGACAGAAGTTACGACTTCAGACATATTCACGACAGATATTACAACAAGTGAAATAACGACAGTAACCGATGCGCAAACAGAAGTTACGACTTCAGACATATTTACGACAGATATTACAACAAGTGAAATAACGACAGTAACCGATGCACAGACAGAAGTTACGACTTCAGACATATTCACGACAGACATTAACACAAGTGACATAACGACAGTAACCGATGCACACACAGAAGTTACGACTTCAGACATATTCACGACAGATATTAACACCAGTGACGTAACTACAGTAACCGAGGTACAGACAGAAGTTACGACTTCAGAAATATTCACGACAGATATTACTACAAGTAAAATAACGACAGTAACCGATGCACAGACAGAAGTTACGACTTCAGACATATTCACGACAGACATTAACACAAGTGACATAACTACAGTAACCGATGCACAAACCGAAGTTACGACTTCAGACATATTTACAACAGATATTAAAACAAGTGATATAACAACAGTGACCGATGCCCAAACAGAAATTACGACTTTAGACAAATTCACAACTGACTTACAAACTAGTGGTACAACTTCCTTTACCGATATAGTAACAGAAGTGACTACCTCTGACAATATACCACTCACCGAATTAACCAGTGAGACAATTGACGTCACAAATACTTTAACTTTAACTACTATTGAAGGTGTTACGGCATCCGTAACAGATGCAACACCTGGTTCTACTACTGTTGACGACATTTTGCCTACCGAAACCACTTCAGAAGGACTAGTTACAGATGGCAACACCGTAACAGATATTGTAACAACCGACGTGACAACGGTCCAACTACAAACTGAACTTGTTACCGTCACTGAGCTATTAAACTCCACCGTCAATGTAACAGAGACATTTACCGAAATACCAGTGACCACAGATTCCAATCAAACCATTTCTGACAATGTAACTGTTTCTGTCACTACGGCTGACTTAGTTACAGACACCGTGACAACGAGTGAAATTCAAACTGAAATCATTACCGTCACCGAGCTAATGAATTCCACCGTCAATGTAACAGAGACATTGACCAAAATACCAGTGACCACTAATTCCAATCAAACCATTTCTGACAATGTAACTCTTTCTGTCACCACAGCTGAAACATTCACTGACACGGCAACGACCAGTGAAATACCAACAGAACGCATCACCGTCACCGAGCTAATAACTACAGTAACCGATGCACAAACAGAAGGTACGACTTCAGACATATTCACGACAGATATTACCAACAGTGACATAACTACAGTAACCGATGCACAAACAGACGTTACGACTACAGACATATTCACGACATATATTAACACAAGTGACATAACTACAGTAACCGATGCAAAAACAGAAGTTACGACTTCAGACATATTCACGACAGATATTACAACAAGTGAAATAACGACAGTAACCGATGCACAGACAGAAGTTACGACTTCAGACATATTTACGACAGACATTAACACAAGTGACATAACTACAGTAACCGATGCACAAACAGAAGTTACGACTTCAGACATATTCACGACAGATATTAACACCAGTGACGTAACTACAATAACCGATGCACAAACAAAAGTTACGACTTCAGACATATTCACGACAGATATTAACACAAGTGACATAACTACGATAACCGATGCGCAAACAGAACTTACGACTCCAGGCATTTTCACGACAGATATTACCACCAGTGACGTAACTACAGTAACCGAGGTACAGACAGAAGTTATGACTTCAGACATATTCACATCAAATATTACTACCACTGACATAACTACAGTTACCGAGGCACAGACAGAAGTTACGACTTCAGACACATTCACGACAGATATTACAACAAGTGAAATAACGACAGTAACCGATGCACAGACAGAAGTTACGACTTCAGACATATTCACGACAGACATTAACACAAGTGACATAACTATAGTAACCGATGCACAAACAGAAGTTACGACTTCAGACATATTCACGACAGATATTAACACCAGTGACGTAACTACAGTAACCGAGGCACAGACAAAAGTTATGACTTCAGACATATTGACAACAGATATTACTACCACTGACGTAACTACAGTAACCGAGGCACAGACAGAAGTTACGACTTCAGAAATAATCACGACAGATATTACAACAAGTGAAATAACGACAGTAACCGATGCACAGACAGAAGTTACGACTTCAGACATATTCACGGCAGACATTAACACAAGTGACATAACTACAGTAACCGCTGCACAAACAGAAGTTACGACTTCAGACATATTCACGACATATATTACAACAAGTGAAATAACGACAGAAACCGATGCACAGACAGAAGTTACGACTTCAGACATATTTACGACAGACAGTAACACAAGTGACATAACTACAGTAACCGATGCACAAACAGAAGTTACGACTTCAGACATATTCACGACAGATATTAACACCAGTGACGTAACTACAGTAACCGAGGTACAGACAGAAGTTATTACTTCAGACATATTCACAACAAATATTACTACCACTGACGTAACTACAGTAACCGAGGCACAGACAGAAGTTACGACTTCAGACATATTCACGACAGATATTACAACAAGTGAAATAACGACAGTAACCGATGCACAGACAGAAGTTACGACTTCAGACATATTCACGACAGATATTACAACAAGTGAAATAACGACAGTAACCGATGCGCAAACAGAAGTTACGACTTCAGACATATTTACGACAGATATTACAACAAGTGAAATAACGACAGTAACCGATGCACAGACAGAAGTTACGACTTCAGACATATTCACGACAGACATTAACACAAGTGACATAACGACAGTAACCGATGCACACACAGAAGTTACGACTTCAGACATATTCACGACAGATATTAACACCAGTGACGTAACTACAGTAACCGAGGTACAGACAGAAGTTACGACTTCAGAAATATTCACGACAGATATTACTACAAGTAAAATAACGACAGTAACCGATGCACAGACAGAAGTTACGACTTCAGACATATTCACGACAGACATTAACACAAGTGACATAACTACAGTAACCGATGCACAAACCGAAGTTACGACTTCAGACATATTTACAACAGATATTAAAACAAGTGATATAACAACAGTGACCGATGCCCAAACAGAAATTACGACTTTAGACAAATTCACAACTGACTTACAAACTAGTGGTACAACTTCCTTTACCGATATAGTAACAGAAGTGACTACCTCTGACAATATACCACTCACCGAATTAACCAGTGAGACAATTGACGTCACAAATACTTTAACTTTAACTACTATTGAAGGTGTTACGGCATCCGTAACAGATGCAACACCTGGTTCTACTACTGTTGACGACATTTTGCCTACCGAAACCACTTCAGAAGGACTAGTTACAGATGGCAACACCGTAACAGATATTGTAACAACCGACGTGACAACGGTCCAACTACAAACTGAACTTGTTACCGTCACTGAGCTATTAAACTCCACCGTCAATGTAACAGAGACATTTACCGAAATACCAGTGACCACAGATTCCAATCAAACCATTTCTGACAATGTAACTGTTTCTGTCACTACGGCTGACTTAGTTACAGACACCGTGACAACGAGTGAAATTCAAACTGAAATCATTACCGTCACCGAGCTAATGAATTCCACCGTCAATGTAACAGAGACATTGACCAAAATACCAGTGACCACTAATTCCAATCAAACCATTTCTGACAATGTAACTCTTTCTGTCACCACAGCTGAAACATTCACTGACACGGCAACGACCAGTGAAATACCAACAGAACGCATCACCGTCACCGAGCTAATAACTACAGTAACCGATGCACAAACAGAAGGTACGACTTCAGACATATTCACGACAGATATTACCAACAGTGACACTACTACAGCAACCAATGCACAAACAGACGTTACGACTACAGACATATTCACGACATATATTAACACAAGTGACATAACTACAGTGACCGATGCAAAAACAGAAGTTACGACTTCAGACATATTTACGACGGATATTAAAACAAGTGACATAACTACAGTAACCGATGCACAAACAGAAGTTACAACTTCAGACATATTCACGACATATATTAACACAAGTGACATAACTACAGTGACCGATGCACAAACAGAAGTTACGACTCCATACATATACACGACAAATATTACTACCATTGACATAACTACGGTGACCGATGCACAAACAGAAGTTACGACTTTAGACACATTCCCGACAGATATTAACACTAGTGACGTAACTACAGTAACCGAGGCACTGACAGAAGTTACAATTTCAGACATATTCACGACAGATATTACAACCAGTGATATAACTACAATTACCGATGCACAAACAGAAATTATGACTTCAGACAATTTCACGACAGATATTACCACCAGTGACGTAACTACAGTAACCGATGCACAAACAGAAGTAACGACCTCAGACAATCTCACAACAGATATTAACACCAGTGACGTAACTAAAGTAACCGAGGCACAGACAGAAGTTACGACTTCAGACATATTCACGACAGATATTAACACCATTGACATAACTACAGTAACCGAGGCGCTGGCAGAAGTTACGACTTCAGACATATTCACGACAGATATAACCAGCAGTGACATAACTACAGTAACCGATGCACAAACAGAAGTTACGACTTCAGACCTATTTACGACAGATATTAAAACAAGTGACATAACTACAGTAACCGATGCACAAACAGAAGCTACGACTTCAGACATATTCACGACAGATATCACCACCAGTGACTTAACTACAGTAACCGATGCCCAAACAGAATTTACGACTTTAGACACATTCACGACAGATATTAACACCAGTGACATAACTACAGTAACCGAGGCACTGACAGAAGTTACAACTTCAGACATATTCACGACAGATATTAAAACCAGTGATATAACTACCATTACCGATGCACAAACAGAAATTATGACTTCAGACAATTTCACGACAGATATAACCACCAGTGACATAACTGTAGTAACCGATGCACAAACAGAATTTACGACTTTAGACACATTCACGACAGATATTAACACCAGTGACATAACTACAGTAACCGAGGCACTGGCAGAAGTTACGACTTCAGACATATTTACGACAGATTTTAAAACAAATGACATAACTACAGTAACCGATGCACAAACAGAAGCTACGACTTCAGACATATTCACGACAGATATTACCACCAGTGACTTAACTACAGTAATCGATGCACAAACAGAAGTTACGACTTCAGACATATTGACAACCGATATTAAAACAAGTTACATAACTACAATAACCGATGCACAAACAGAAGTTACGACTTCAGACATTTACACGACAGATATTAACGCCAGTGATATAACAACAGTAACCGATGCTCAAACAGAATTTACGACTTTCGATATATTCACGACAGATATTAATACCAGTGACATAACAACAGGAACCGATGCACAAACAGAATTTACGACTTCAGACACATTCACGACAGATATTAACACCAGTGACATAACTACAGTAACCGATGCCCAAACAGAATTTACGACTTTAGACATATTCACGACAGATATTAAAGCCAGTGATATAACTACAGTAACCGAGGCACTGACAGAAGTTACAATTTCAGACATATTCACGACAAATATTAAAACCAGTGATATAACTACAATTACCGATGCACAAACAGAAATTATGACTTCAGACAATTTCACGACAGATATTACCACCAGTGACGTAACTACGGTAACCGAGGCACAGACAGAAGTTACGACTTCAGACATATTCACAACAGATATTAAAACCAGTGATATAACTAAAGTAACCGAGGCACTGACAGAAGTTACAATTTCAGACATATTCACGACAAATATTAAAACCAGTGATATAACTACAATTACCGATGCACAAACAGAAATTATGACTTCAGACAATTTCACGACAGATATAACCACCAGTGACATAACTGTAGTAACCGATGCCCAAACAGAAGTTACGACTTTAGACACATTCACGACAGATATTAACACCAGTGACGTAATTACAGTTACCGAGGCACTGACAGAACTTACAACTTCAGACATATTCACGACAGATATTAAAACCAGTGATATAACTACAATTACCGATGCACAAACAGAAATTATGACTTCAGACAATTTCACGACAGATATAACCACCAGTGACATAACTGTAGTAACCGATGCCCAAACAGCAGTTACGACTTTAGACACATTCACGACAGATATTAACACCAGTGACGTAATTACAGTTACCGAGGCACTGACAGAACTTACAACTTCAGACATATTCACGACAGATATTAAAACCAGTGATATAACTACAATTACCGATGCACAAACAGAAATTATGACTTCAGACAATTTCACGACAGATATTACCACCAGTGACGTAACTACAGTAACCGAGGCACATACAGAAGTTACGACTTCAGACATATTCGCGACAGATATTAACACCATTGACATAACTACAGTAACCGATGCACAAACAGAAGTTACGACTTCAGACCTATTTACGACAGATATTAAAACAAGTGACATAACTACAGTAACCGATGCACAAACAGAAGCTACGACTTCAGACATATTCACGACAGATATCACCACCAGTGACTTGACTACAGTAACCGATGCACAAACAGAAGTCACGACTTCAGACATATTTACGATAGATATTAAAACAAGTGACATAACTACACTAACCGATGCACAAACAGAAGTTTCAACTTCAGACATATTGACGACAGATATTAAAACAAGTTACATAACTACAGTAACCGATTCACAAACCGAAGTTACGACTTCAGACATTTACACGACAGATATTAACACCATGGATATAACAACAGTAACCGATGCACAAACAGAAGTTACGACTTCAGACATATTTACAACAGATATTAAAACAAGTGATATAACAACAGTAACCGATGCACAAACAGAAGCTACGACTTTAGACAAATTTACAACTGACATACAAACTAGTGGTACAACTTTCTTTACCGATATAGTAACAGACGTGACTACCTCTGACAATATACCACTCACAGAATTAACCAGTGAGACAATTAACATCACAAATATTTTAACTACTATTGAAGGTGTCACGGCCTCCGTAACAGATGCAACACCTGGTGCTACTACTGTTGACGACAGTTTGCCTACCGAAACCACTTCAGAAGGACTAGTTACAGATGGCAACACCGTAACAGATATTGTAACAACCGACGTGACAACGGTCCAATTACAAACTGAAGTTGTTACCGTCACCGAGCTAATAAATTCCACCGTAAATGTAACAGAGACATTTACCGAAATACCAGCGACCACAGATTCCACTCAAACCATTTTTGACAATGTAACCTTTTCTGTCACTACGGCTGACACCGTTACAGAGACAGTGACGACCCTTGAAATGCAAACTGAAATCATCACCGTCACAGAGCTAATAAATTCCACCGTCAATGTAACAGAGACATTTACGGAAATACCAGTGACCACTAATTCGAATCAAACCATTTCTGACAATGTAACTCTTTCTGTCACCACAGCTGAAACATTCACTGACACGGCAACGACCAGTGAAATACAAACAGAACTCATCACTGTCACCGAAATAATAAATGCCACCGCCAATGTAACAGATTCCACTCAAACCATTTTTGACAATGTAACCTTTTCTGTCACTACGGCTGACACAGTAACAGACACAGTGACGACCAGTGAAATACAAACTGAAATCATCACCGTCACAGAGCTAATAAATTCCACCGTCAATGTAACAGAAACATTTACCGAAATACCAGTGACCACAGATTCCAATCAAACCATTTCTGACAATGTAACCTTTTCTGTCACTACGGCTGACACAGTTACAGACACAGTGACGACCAGTGAAATGCAAACTGAAATCATCACCGTCACCGAAATAATAAATGCCACCGCCGATGTAACAGAGACATTTACAGAGATATCAGTAACCGATGAATATAACCAAACGATTTCTGACAATGTAACCCTCCCTACCACAACAGCCGACACAACAGCCGACACATCTACTGACACAGTGACAACCAGTGACATGCTAACAGAATATTTCACCGTCACTGACACATCAAATACAACCGCAGAAGTGTTCACTGACGTCGTCACGGTGACGATGGAATATAACCAAACGAGCCAGCAGACACCTTTAAATGAGGTCACAACTGCAGAATCTCCTATAACAAGTTTGAATACTTCGGCTTCTTCACCAGAAATTACAACAGATGGCGCTGCCTTCGCTTCGACCACATCGTCACCAGATATCACAGTAATTGGTGAATTTACGACAGCGGGACAAACCTATGACCCTGTAACAACAACGGATACCAATGAACTCACGACTGAGCTTCCCGTTTCAGATGTCAGCGATGGCAAATCGTCAATGACAACAGAAATGGTGACGTCAGCACAGGACATTACTACAGATGAGGGTAGTCTTACAGTTACTTTGCTCACAACTATTCTACCAAATGAGACTACATCAGGCATGGAGACTACGCAAGCACTGCTGACAACCACAGCCGGTGAGCACAATTTACAAGGAGAAAGAACAGAGGCTATGATAGTAAAGGCAGATTTCGCGGGCGAACAATAGGTATCGCTCATGAGCGTCACCCAATACCATGTTATATTTGGACATTTTAACAAGTTTATTGTTAACAGCCCTACCTGTGCACTTTTCTAAGGGCTCTTGCCCAAATACAAGTAGAGGTCAAGTACCCATTCAGTGAGGTGTTAATCCCCGATCCTTTGTCTCTCCTTTTCAAAATATAGAAAAAAAAGGATCGCTCTTTCCCCGCTCTTTCCTCGAGCTTTCCTCTACTTGTGTTTGGGCAAGAGCCCTAAGTTTTATACTCGATCGTTAGTTATGATCTTTTAAAAAGTATACGTTCTATTAACTCTGTGGTATACACCTTGTATGAAGCCCTACACTATCGTCAGCCTCTGATCCTCCACTGTATAGTGTAAACGTTAAAGCAAATTGTAATTGCAGATCTTGAGCTAAGAATAACCAGGTTCTAACTTACATTTCTGTGTTTTTGAAAATATTTATATTTTTGAAATCGTCATTTTGTAAGATTTAAAATGATATACAACTTGGTCAGGTGTTTATATGAGATAAGAGTTATATAGACTCAACTTCCGGTTATATTCCTTATGTTATATATCGTTTTCTGAGACCATAAAAGGGGCATATCTCAAAAAAACCAAGATGCACTACAAGGGGGTAAAGCACTACATAAGTGTCTCAGTGGAGTACATGTAAAATAGGCACACATCGGCCTCATTTATCTGCCCTTAGTGCCCATTTTTGGCATTCCGGGAATGCTATAGTTCAATCAGTTCCAAATTGGCGAGAAATATTCGGTTTCTATCTATCCGTGCGCAAAAGTAATCCAAGCGTATAAGCGCGATTTTGGCATACGCAAGCGTCACGCATACATTGACACTGCGACATTGCGCGCGACGCTCTTCTGATGATTTATTCGCTGTTGTAAACCGGTTTCGCCAATTTGGAACTGACTGAACTAAAGCAGTCAAAGACCATGCTTTGTATTTTAATAACATCGTCAACAAGTGTTACATCTTCCAATTAGATTTAAGATATGATCATTTAAACAGCGCCACCCCTATTTTCAGCCCGAACACTCGCATTAGGCTTGCACGTATGGTGATGCCAACTAGTATTTAGTCACTATCGTATAAGTACATCGTACATGTCACTTATACGCATGCTAGTTTTGCAGTGGGGCCTTAAAGGAAGTTTGTTGTTTTACACTTTCCACCTGGCTATTGGTCTGACCATACAAACAGATTCTTCAGAAACCTCTTACACATTTCAAGGTCTATTTTAAGGATTACTGAACCAATACTAGGCATATTAGTACTTTTTTCAATGCATTGTTCATGGTGATTCCAAATACGGTAATGAATTCAATAATTTTGAAATTTTTGAAAGATTTTGTGACATTTTGGAATGTAGTCTGCAGACGCGTGCCGCGTGCAAATTGTTAATCATACCATCATTTCTATCCCTCAGCTGTAAATGAGTGTGAAACAGGAGCGACAGAGTGCGATGAATCTACAGAGATATGTATCGATCTACCAGATGGATACAGGTGTGATTGTCGACCCAGTCTTTATAGGCATGACGAAAGCGGAACTTGTGAAGGTAAAACTTGAATAGATTCAGGCTTCAGCACTTAATAAGATCTCATGGGCTAATTGAAAATGGTTAACATTGAATCTTTCAAGAACCTTGTATTTTAAATAGCAGTATGACAACTACCATGATTGTTAAATCATGTTAGGTGCAATAATTCAGCACAAGTTTTAAATTAATAACTGCGGTTCAAAATTCAGTTTCCGATTGAGGGAATAGCATACATTCTTTTAATAATGAAGATGAGCGTTAAATTATTTATTACTGACATGACGCAGCAACGTTATACGGTCTTGAGAACGAGAAATGGCATTATTTTCGCTGGCGTAGTGCACGTTAGAATATTACCGTTGTAGGGTTAACTGGCTCACTCTAACTTTGTTACGAACCAGTAGGGGAAGGTGGGGTAATGGCGGACACCTTTTGTTAGAGAGGTATAACACACATATAATACGTCATATAACAATAAAAATCATGTAAACACAAAGCACTGTGAAGGTTCTACCTTTTATCAAGTTTTTATCAACTCATCATTTTGAAATTCGAAGCTACGACGCAATAAAAAAAATGGCGTCGTCCGGCATTACCCTAGACTATCTCCACCAGTCCCCCAACGTCGGCCCGCATTATCTTTTGTGCGCATGCGTTGGCCTTGTTCAACACAGCACAGCTTCGCGTCCGTGCGCCATGTTAGGAGACTGAGGGATTCAGTCTAGCATTACCCCACACTCTGGGGGTAATCCCGGACCGTATTTATCAATGGCAGCTCTCTTTTTATTGGAATATAGCATTTCAATGGGAGTTAAAAAAATACCCTTTTTAAAAGTGTAGCAGAAATCAAAGAACAATGTCACATATTGATATGGTCAATAACTATTACCGATTTATGATGTTAAATTGACCACGCCCATATTGGTTACCATGGAAACGGTACATGTCCGGGATTACCCCAATCCATGTACAATGTATGGGTACATCCTCTCTTATTATTATGCTCATCATTGTGACTCCGAATTCATTTCTTTTTTATCAGAAGGTATCATACATTACATAAAAAAATAATAAGACTTTGTTTTCCTTGATGTAGAAATACCAGTTTCAAAGAGAAATTAATGCACCAAAATATCAACTTGCCCAAAAAGTGATTTTTGTAATTCTCGCGGGAATTTGCGAGACAACCATCCCATTTAGGTTTTGTGTGATTTCAATGGAGAGGCACCTAACATCATAGGGTGGCAAAATACCACCTTCTTTCACCTGCCTTTAGATACAGCCCTGTCCGCAATTACCCCGCGTCCGCCATTACCCCACCTTCCCTAACCACTGATCATGTTGATCATAACACAAAAGTCTATGGCAGTATCATAATTCGGGACACATGTACAGGCTTGAACCAGTTATCATGAGTAATTAACGGCACTACGTCAACGAATATATATAGGTCACTTTATATCTGCTATCTGCAGTGAAACAGTTATACAAGAAACATATATCAATTTAAAAGAATCGAATGTTTGATATACAGGGTGAGTCAGAAAGAACGGGCATCTTTTTGTCGAAAGCACCACAGAAATATTAGGCCTGCATATGCAAAACCAAATACAGTGTTACAAAGAACACATAATTGGCTTTCATTTAAAAAAAAAATGTTTGAAGCGAACATTGCGTCATAAAGTTGCAACCAGTTGAGAAGAACCCGGTATTTTAAAGACAAATTCACGGAATGGCAATAACCATATTATTGTTGATTGCCCGATTCAGAGATGCTGATCAATGAAACTAGTGAAAAAACTGAAAAGGCACATGAATGTTGGATACAATATCTTAAAATGACTGGAAATAAATAGATCTGTGTAATTATGAGTAATACAAAGCCTGAACTCAAAAAGTAAAAGGAGGCATATCTACAACTGTTTCAGGAGGTAAACCCCATTAGAATACTTTTAGGAATGGCTTGATAATTCGACCATTCCGTGGATTTGCTTCCGATTTTGGGGCTTTACTCAAATTAGTGTTAAATGATAATGAATAGTCGATTTTTAAAATTCTTCTTTTTAATAAAAACCAAATTGTAGGTCTTGAAAGCGCTACCATTGATTTGGAATATGCATGCCTACATCTTTTGTGACGCTTTTGTGAAAAAGCGCCCGTTCTTTCTGACTCACCTGATGCTGATACAGGCTATATGCATCATTATTTATATGAAAATCGATACATTATCTGATTCAACATCTGTCTTCCAATGACATATCTGTTTTTCGGTTTAGTTTCCATGGCAATGAGGCCACTTTATCGATTACCAGGTGTGACATGTCACACTCCATACACGAACGAGAAATCAAATCACTGTTGCACGTTTTGCACGTTCACTTTTGATTCTCAAAAAGTGAGCGTGACGTAATTCAGAGAGTTAGCTGCAGTCGAAAAGTTATGCACAAATAGCTAGGGTTCTAAACTAAACATAGTACAGAAACTTTAAATATTCAATGAAAATATACACAATTCTTATATAGTGGGTGTGGTTTTGGATGTCAGCAGGCAATTGTATTGGTTTTCAGCCGATACGCACTATATGAGACAAAGGGTGTATAGGTTGGGGCGGGCAATTATTTATTCGAATAAAAATACCTTCAGTGCGTATGGTCATTGCGTTTGCGTGCCCACCACAAAGTCGCCGGCGTATGCGTAGTGCTTATAACGCAGCGTTGCCACTTGTGCGTGTGCTAAATAACGCGATTGATTCAAAGCAGGATGTTGGGAAACAGCTCGCTGGATTCGCCGATTTTATGAAGGGGGAAATGTGTTGTTGTTTGATTAAAATATATCTAACAAAATGCGTTATTTTATGATAAAATATAAAAATATCCAATAAACTAAATAAATAGGCGGCCTTTCACAACGATACAAATATGGTACAGCCTATACTTTATAAGACCATCGTATTATAGCAAAACAGCTAAGAACTATATTTTATTCTCTAATTAAAACTAGCTCATAGAGCATGTAGAGAGTGATAAGAACCCATGTGGGATTGTTGCCAGAAGTTATTGTTGTTCTTCACGAAATGTTAGGGATCACGTCAAAACTCGACCGCCAGGCAACCGCCGGTTCCGCCCGGTTCTCACAAAACGTGCCGTCTGTTATAATATACACACATAATTAGTTCAAATAGTTACACTCTGGTGAACACGACCGGTTAATAGTGCCTCGTCACACGCGTGAGCAATAAAATCTTGAAGTAATGGGCTCAGTTGACAACCAGTACAATACAGCTATTGATTTTCGCTGGGGTTGGCTTTTTCAATCTGTTTATAGCTCAATTAACTTTTTAAAATCAATACCGAAAGTCTATGATTTTTTTTTTATAGAACGATTATAGAGAGAGCTATTATGACCGCAAAGTAACAGATTGATAGTGTAAATTGGTCCGGTTACAGCATTAAGTCAACCGGCGGTTGTTCAGTGTTGCATGCGCGAATATTCATATACCAGTAAAACATTTGACCTGAAAGAACCGGGCGGAACCGCCCGTAACCGGCGGTCAACGGGCGGTCGAGTTTTGACGTCTTCCCTTACATATTTATCTATACTAAATCTAAAGCATTCTTTAAAAGTCATGAAAAGGAAGGCGATTAGTATGTGAATAATTTAATGATTATAACACTTAAATTTCGCCATCTTCGTGTTTCCATTCTCCTTTTACCGAATTATCGTAGGATAATACTCATCGGAATCAATGGAGTAATTCTGTTATACCCTTCACAGAGGTATTCATAGTGCATGATCTTTAAGAACGACGCATATGCGGGAGTTTAGTTTACCCATAATGCAATGTTTCCATTCTTAACACAGCCGCCATATCCTTTGACGGTTACATACGGATACTTCAGCGGAATGGTGAAGACGTCAACTTTAACGACAACCTGGCCGATCCAACAAGCCCTGAATTCCAAAAACTAGCGGCAGAAATTGTTTATTCGGTAAGCATTTAAGAGTGGACATCTTTAATGTTTGCATATACATGTAGGTATATGAATTACGGCAATGGCGTATGTTTCCACATACACATGGCATGCGTTTGTATACAAATGAAGTCGATTTCATTTGAACAATTGTTTGGTCAAAATCATAAGAAAACTAAAGACAAAAGAAAAAAGGGACCCCAGTGAGATTCGAACTCACGCTCAAAAGTTTTCATTAGACTACCGCCTTAGACCACTCGGCCACATGGACAGTTCCCAATTATAGTGGCAGAGAATTATACCAAATACTTATTTGAATGTCGTTATTTCCCAATGACCATAAAATGCTGTCCGAGCCGGGGATATAATATTTTGAAACGACGTTTTATTGCACAAAGACGACTGATTTTTCGTAATCCTTACAGCTGTAAGTTTGTGTATGTAATACAATTGTAAAAATGTATACATCCCAGTTGTAATCCTAATTGAGGGCGCAGCCTTCAACACATCTCTTAGTATCCCTTTAACCAGAAACATTCTGCGTTACCCAATGTATATTAATATCAACGAGGCATTGACTCTCAATGCAATTGGAAACGTACACATTTCACATTATTCTCTGTTTTTATATTACACAGATTGGACTAGTGTATCAAGGCAGTGAAGTCACAAATGCCTCCTACTCAGGAACCGAGATAACGGCTTTCCGTGAAGGTAGCATCATCGCCAGCTACCGAGTCTTCTTCACACAAGAATCGCCTATTCTTAGGACAGATGTAGTTGACGCTACGAACGAGGCCATTGCTGAGAATAATGGCGCTCTTCCTGGGAGTACTTTAGGGGTGGATCCTGAGTTTGTCAAATATGTTTGTGAGTGTTGTGTTCCTAGTTCATCTCGTACTATGAATGTTTGGATTAATGGATATTGTTATGAGTTCATAGATGAAATAACAAGGTCCTATGTAAATACTTAAAGGAGGGGTCCTGCAATCACAACATTATTCATTATATGTTAGACAAATAATTATCGAGCCCAAATCGCGAAGTTATATAGTTAACAAAACATCATAATCATCACAAAAACTAATACAACCTGCTATCTCTCAACATGCAACTTTTAAAATTCGCGGCAATCGAAATTCCCGGTGTCGATGACGTCATGGTTATTGGAGCTTAAATTTGGGAAAGTGCATTGTATAACTATGACTTCATCGAAAACCGGGACTCGATCGCCGCGAATGTTAAAAATTGCATGTTGAAAGATGATGTTTTTTATCATAGGTATGATGTTTTGTTCTATATTTACTATACGCGATTTGGCCTCGATAATTACTTTTCTAAAATAACATGCACAATGTTATGCTTGCGAGACCCCTCCATTTTCATGGGCGAGTCATAATATACTCGGAGAGAGGTGAATGGCAACAGCGCGAAAACTACAACAACAAAAACATTAGAACAACAGTATAGCAACAACACTAGTAACAACCATAAAAAACAATAAGAACATCGACAACAACAACACGGATAGACGGAGCATTGCAAGAAAACACAATCTTGCACGTTCCTCTAAATAGAAATAATAGTGTGACCCCTAAGCATACTAAGCGCTCATTGATGTACTTTGAAATAATTACAATGTTGCCGAAAATGCCGCTAAATATAAACGCAGTCAAAAATTGTTTAAACTACTGAAGGAAATAATCATCTTTTCACAAATTACCTTTCGCATCAGCTTTTTGTATCGCCTATTTAATGCCTAAACATCAGCTCGACCACATCATTATCAACAGCAAGTGGACAAACTCCCTAAGGAACAGTAGAGCATACAACTCTGTGAAACTAGACTCAGACCACCGGATTGTCATCATCAAGCTCGTGTGTAGCCTAAGATCTACCAAAGGGAAACCCTGCACAAGACCAAGGTTTGACTGGAAAAGGTTGCAAAATGCTGACACAAAAGAGCTATTCCAGATTGAGCTGTCAAATAGATTCGAAATCCTTAAGTGCAACGACACATCCACACCAATAACGGAGAGATACGAACAGTTTGAGAAAGCAGTTTTAGAAGCAGCCTAAAAATGTGTTGGAAAACTCAAACCTCATGGCATGCCAACCTGGGTTACGGACAAGACTATTCACCTAAAGTCTGAGAGGGACGGGCCAAAAGACGTTACCTTGTCTCAAAGTCACGGCAATCCAGAGACAGATGAAAGAAGCTCAACACCTGTTTGAATGAGTTTTACAAGGCAGATGAATCGTCCATGCTCAATAAACAGATGGAAGATCTTCATCAAGCTGACCAGAAAGGAGACTATTCCACCACATGGAAAATCATCCTTGATCTCTCTGGGAAAGATAGGAAGTCCAGCGTTAAGGTCATGAAAAGAGATGGAACCACCCCAAAGAATGACAAAGGCCTGCTTGCAGAATGGTGGAAGTATTTCAGCTCACTGCTTAACAATGACAGTGGTCAAATCCCATCTGATCTACCATCACCTGCTGCTCAGGACCTGCCCATCCACATTGATCTTCCCATACTTGAGGAATCACAAGAAGCCATTAATCAAATGAAGCCCAAGAAGGCTGCTGGTCTTGACTGTGCAATCACATCAAAAGCACTCCAAGATAGCGGTGACATATTGGTACAAGTTGTCCATGGGTTATGCATGGAAGTTTACACCACCCTGAAATCTCCCAACCTTATAAGACTTATAAGACTCTCATAGCATTTGTCACATTGTTCCAACGTCATAACCCCTATTGTGTTATCTGTATATATCTCACCTATCAATACACATAGGTTTAGTTTAAAACCAGGTCAAGTGCCTCATCTCAGTAACAGTTGTTTTACATTTTCATAACTTCCTATTGTGTGATTCTGTTATAAATTTATATCTCACCTATCCAAGTGACATCAGGTCAAGTTTTATCTTTGTAACAGTCTCATATGTGTATGCATCAGTCAGTCATCATCACCTGATGAGTGTGGTTGTGTTCCCACACGAAACAAATTTGTAGTGATAATGTGTTGAACCAGGGTTCAATTTTCAATATATATATTCTTAGATGACTCGTATTTGACTCTTAATAACCCACATAATACCCCTTGGCCCACACCATTAGGGATAGTAACTCCAAACTCTCCTAACCTAAGATCTTATACTAGATTATTTAATTAATTCTTATCAAAAGTATAATTTTTTCAGTCTTAACAGTGTGCCCCAGGAATGGCAAATCTACCTTATTTTTTGATTAATGTAGATTTGCCATTCCTGGTTCACCCTGTAATACATGAACAACTAAACTTGTATGTAAGTATAATGTACACTTTCATTTTCCTGCATCTCCAATTAAGATATTGTTGATTTTTAAATAAATTGTATTTTTACATAAAAACAGTGACAGTGAATGAATTATATAGTTTAGTATAAGATCTTAGGTAAGGAGTTATTATCCCTCATGGTGTGGGTCAAGGGGTTTTATGTGGGTTCTTAAGGGTCAAATACGAGTCATCTAAAGTCCTGTTTTTACTTAGAAAAAAATGCACACAAAAAAAATTGTACCAAATTTGGCACCCGGGACTCGATTACCCGGAACTCACTCCCAACCTTCGCTTAATGGACACCAAATGCAAACGGTGATTCTAGAACAAAACAATTTATGACACGAAACATAATAAACAACGCCATAACAATAATTATGTAACAGCACTTCTTTATACCTTTTTAAACATTTTTTTCTTCCCAGGGACCAATGAATGTTTACTCGATATAGATGATTGTTCCCAGAATGCAACATGTCAAGAGTTAGGTTCTTCCGGTTTTACATGCGCATGCAATGAAGGCTTGGATGACGTGTCGCCGCCCGGGTTGCCCGGAAGAGTATGTATAACACGTGAGTTATACATATAAAGTGTGGTTGTATTTGGGGGGGGGGGGGTAATCATGGCTAAACAGCAGCGACATATTCTGACACAAACAACTTTAATTATACAATGACCATTTCAAATCGAACTTTTTCAAAAGCAGGTTTGATGACTTTTCACACTCGTTGTGTTGGTTCCGATTTGCCATACCTATATGTGGGCGATTCCATGAAAATGTGACGGAGCAAAAAAACTAAAAAATGCTCCAAAAGATTTAATTTTACATTCATGTTGTGCAAAGCCTATGCAAACGTTCAGGAAAAAAATATTGCAACCATTGACCATTGTTAACTATGATTTTTTTAAACTTTTCTTACTTCCAAAACGGTAACACGTGTTACCGAAGCAACACTTTTTTGAAAATATTTCCTAATTGATTTGATTTTAATTGATGCCACTTATAATTTTAATCCTACTAGTTAGGCCCTATTTAAAAATAGTAAACAATTTGATAAATTCATAACCACCACTCCACTATAAGCCATCAAAATGTCGTAACACGTGTTACCGAACTCATATTCAGTAAAACGTGCTAAAACCTTAATTTCTTTAGAGTTAGTTATCACTATTTATGGTTTATATGTTAGTTCCATTGTCAAAGTCAAACTTAATTTTAATTTAGAAATTAAATAAATAATATAAAGCTTTTAAATTATGGATGGACAAAATGTAACGCGTGTTACCGTAACACGTGTTACCGAATATTTTGCAATTTACAGAAAAGTGAGAACTTAAATTCTTGTTATTATTCTAGTATTATAAACCTTGGGTAGGTACTTGCTCACAGTAGTGACCAATTGATTGCAGGTAGGTTAGTTTAAATACACAAGCAAAACAAAGTTGGGATTTTTTTTAGTGCGTCTTTTTTCGTAACGCGTGTTACCGATATTCAGAGCGGTCTTACATTAACATGAGCTGATATTTCATATTGGTGTTAGCATGAGGATTTAGCCTTAAGTCTTGGGTATTACAATACAAAAGATGTAAACTTCATTCAGACTACTTTTACAGTTATAGAGGGGAGAATAAAGAATGGCGCCCTAAAATGTAACGCGTGTTACCGTGGAATCGCCCATGTACGTGGTAATGTAAAGGGAACCGAACTACCATCTGGTTCATGCTTTAGAAGTTTAGACTTTAGATAAATGATATAGTAACGGGTTGGTATTTGACGTTTTGGACTACAACCTGAGGTATTCGGGCGTATTCCCCTTTATTCTCAACCTACTGGGAAAAGGAGGGGGTTAAAATTGTATAACAACGTCTCATTGTATTGTAAATTGATACTGAAATGAATGACCTTCATTGTTCCTTCAATTGATTCATTTTTATTTGTATACTTGATGCTTCCATTCCATTCAGCGTGTATTTAATCGTGCACCATTTTGTTCATATTATTCTGTTCGCAGCGATTATGACTACACTAGCGGGACCAACCACTGTCCCCACCAACAATGTGACTACTGACATATATACCACTGGCATAGTTGTGGTGGATGACGGCTGGGGTAAGTCATGACAATACACAATAATCATGAAAGCGTCACGGACATGTCTCAGACATGCTTTAGTTATTTTCATTACCCTATCAGTGGGGTAATTAGAGGAAGTGGAGGATAAGGGCCAAAACATGAAAATTGGATTTCGAAATGTAAAACACTGTTTGTTTTCCATTTTAAACAGAGACGTGGCTGAAAGTTGTTATCGGCATTTCGATAGCATTTGGCATATTCTTTTTGACGACCATCGTTAGCGTCATCCACAACTATCGTATGAAACGTAAGCAACGCCTTATTGAACGAGCCGACGTCACGCTGCTCAAATTCGACGACGGACGCCCAAAGTACGTCGACTACAGCTACATGTACGACCAGCCGATCAGCGAGCCACGTAGCACCGAGGAAGTGGGATACGACGCCGATACGAGTGTGTCGCCATCCGAGGCTAGCGATTTACAGAGTCTTGCCATGGGGTCGTTTCCCCCGACACCGATGCCGACACCAACGCCGTCGGTAGGTACACATACAAAATTAACTCGATTTAGCTCATACGTCGCATTGCAGAATGCACGAATGGTTTATTTGTAAGTGTTTTTACGTTATTTTTTCACCGTAAATAGAGGCCGGCAAAGTAACATGTTTGTCACGGGGGGATAGCCACTAGGTTATCGCCGTCCTTGGTTTTATAGACACTTCCTGTTTATTATTTGAAACGAGAAAATCAGTGCCATGGAACTTTAGCGCTCAGATATGTAGCATTATTATTATACAGACCACTTCTGTAGGTTGATCAAAGCTATATGACGAGCATTATACGAGATGTCTGCATCTCTGTTTCATGTATTGATATTGTCAATTTATGCATTGAATTCCTGCGTGATACCTTCCAGCGATCTGTTGCTGATGAGACGCTTTTAGTTATACGATGACATCACTATGTTGGGTATGGCTATCCCATCAGCACTTTCGACACAGACAACCGGGCTCGAATTTCAAATAATCACAGGTCGGGGATGTGCCGTTTGAATTCGTTTAATTTAACATTTTAGTTCAGTGTTTTAAAATGGTCAATATACATTAGATAAATATTTTCCTTACACATAATGCATGGTTTAATGAATAGAACTGTATTCCTTTAATACACGTGAGCTGTGGTTCAGCAAAATCATCATACGCGTCTGTCTCATTAATTTGTGTGAGTTTCCCTGTGATTTATCATAAATACAGTATTTATGGATTTATCTACCAATAAAACCCATCGGCTACGCGACCTAACGAAACAAAGTTTGTATTATTTTGTTTGCATCACCAGGTACACAAGCACACGTGAAAATTGAACTGAGATTAGACCAGTGATTGTATTCAAACATGGTTTTAGTGAGGCCCTTCCTTTTCCCCGATGTAGGTTGGCCGATGAGCCTTTCTGATGTCCTTTTCTGATTTGACATTGGCATTCAACGTCGTGTATGGAACTGGTCCAGTCGGTTTGATCATGTTGATTGTCAAAGTGTATGCATGTCTTGGTCGGTTTCAAAAAAAAGGTTCCCGCAATGCATTGCGCGAACGCCAGCCAACTAAAACTTTGTTTACCCGGTGCATTTGTCGAGCTCGTAAGTTTTAGAAATAAGAAAAACACTGATAAGTATATAATTAATTCATTGATGAAAACTAGAACATAAGAGCTCCAACGATGAACGCGCTATGAAGTCATGATCGTGTGCACATGTCTATGGGATGGGAACCAAGACAAATTAGAGACCAGAATTAGTGCATTTTGCAAAAACGCTATGCATTGTGGTGGTGTCTTTAAAATATTCTTTGGGTTGGGTCGGTTTCATATCCACCTTCTTGTCTTATCCGTTGAAATAATTATATTCATATGGTATTTCTTATAATTGTTTTGGTTTGTTCAGAGACGCCGCATACAAACCAGAGATGCATCTATAGAAGTTAATATGGAGGACGACTATAAAAGTGATGGAGAAGCGCCGCCGCGAAGTACTAATGACACCCCTAAAGTAAGTATCGTTGTTAAAATAGCTAGTCCGGGGCGAAGACCAAGCTATTCTTAAATAATCACATGTCGATGTATGGGTGCGTAATTCCAATGAAGTGAAAACGTTTGGTCAAGTCATGGTCAAGAAGTAGGCCTAATGTACAGTCCGTGGCGCAGAAATGGGCACCCAGAAATGCTGCGCTTATGACGTAATTACACATTGAAGTTGAATTGACACAGATGTGCCAGACTACACAGCATGCACTTAGGAAACAGTTCATGTATACTTGTTACAATAATAAATCAAGACCGTACCGAGACTCGAGAAGGTTTTTTTATCGAGACAGATTTGAAGAAAATGAAAAAATCGATACCCGTATCCCGGGCCCGTATCGAGCTGAAAAGGATTATTTATTGAATATTCTTAAACAGCTAAGAAAGTTTAAGCAATCTCATTGGTTCTCAGAGAAATCGGCGACATCTAGATGAGACAACTTAACACGGGGAGGTGGGCCTACGTTTTAATAGTGCGCCCGACCTTCACAATGCGTGGTTTGCTCCATAACGCGCACTTCTGCAGTGCGTCTTTAGCGCTTTTCCTGCGTTTATGCCGGCGCCGCGACGCTTACGCATGGTTTACCCATCGCATGTGATTGGATGGAATGTTTGTGGGTTATTCGATCCTAGCAGGGGTAAAAGTTGTCAAATGTGGACAATAAAATGTACTTATTTCTTTGATAAATGTCTAAAGTATGATTGTTTAAGAATGAGAATAAAGGTATTGTTTTAGACCGTACCCGTGTTATATTGTCTGACATAAATGCGTTCGATAGTATTATTTTTTGCGTAGAACAACTCCGCCGATCGTCCGCATTTATGTCAGACAATATAACACGGGTACGGTCTAAAACAATACCTTTATTCTCTAAGTATACAATCCCTGTCTAAATATAATGAACGACAAGTGGTGCGGTATGTCACTTGAGCTTCAGATTATTTATTTAAACTATTGTCCAGTCTTATCGAGTACTAGTCTCCATACCAGTCTCGATATGGTATTCATAAACATAAACATGATTATGAGTGGTGTATTTGTTTAAAATTCCCCAGGGCATTAGCATGACTAGTGACTACTATCGAGCCTCAACTTATCGAGCCCAAAGCGTATCGAGTCTCGATAATTTATCGAGTATAAATGGAACTGTTCCACTCTATAGATTAGCGTTATGTATGTTATAGGTGTAAGATAAGCTTGAATGTTTGAACATGTTGGTTCCAAGTTAGGTTTGTATATTCATAACAAGATTCGGATCAAATCCCTCAATGGGTTGGTGGAAGACACGCTTCAATTCTTTAAGAAGAATGGGATACAAGACAAATGTGTTGTCTCAAATTGTACTTATCTATCAACTTAGTAATCTGAGGCCTAACGTGCAAACCCTGATCATGTCAATAGTGTCATCTCGTTATGTCAGCATATTAATCGGAGACATTCAATTGACTTCCCTTTGTTTCAGGGAGCATCACCGGAACCATCTCTTTTAAGTGGAATCCTCGCTATAATGCAAGCCAAAGGTCGAGATTTTGTGGACGCAACGCCATTTGCTAGTAGACAGACATCACAAGAAACGGTGGACTCCAATGTGTCCGGTGATGAAGCACAAGCGCGGATACCCAATAAAGGTCAAACGGCTGATGATGCAAATAAAATGTCATTTTTAAATATACCACCTGAAAGAAGGCACCGACGGAATAGTAGTGCCAGACGGAGTGGTAAACACAGACCAAGTTTAGATAGGACTAAAGGTTCGGGTATAGACAATGTCGGCTATGAATCGCACCAGGAACCTATAGATTCAAGTCCTTCTACCGTAGTGAACGTCGGTGATGCGGCACCACAACCAACAACTCCTGCACCGTCTCTATCATCGACGCTGGCAAGGGGTAGTGGGAGCGGCGGAAGTGAAGAAAACAGAGACGATGAGGTAATTATGTTAGTAAGGTCAGAGGTCAAAAGTGGAAAGATATCCATTGAAGACAAAGGATTTTTCAAAATTTGTTATTAAGATACCATTGATATTTCAAAAGGATTAACCTATTTTTGACAAAGTGGTTATCATTTGACGGAAAGCCTTTTTGTCTTGATTACTATTATAGAATCGGCAACAAATACTATCTTCTTCACTCCCGGTTCTTTCACACATCAGTGCAATATTTACAGATTTGGGAAACTAATATTTTAATCCCTAGAGGTTTAAATTTGATCTGATTTTGTACCATGGTAGCTATAAACAACTGAATTCAAGCTAACATACGATTAGCCTATGATTGTATTTGATTATACACTATACCTCATTAGGCTATGCCATTTGAATTCTATACATCCCGTGACATGGACCTTTAGCGCTCAGATATGTAGCATTATTATTATACAGACCACTTCTGAAGGTTAACGTTTTTAAAAGTACCGCGTAAAGACAAAATCGGCTTTAGAAAGAAAAACAATCACATGCATGGAGGTCGCCATATTTATCAAAGCTATGACGAAAGACTTAATACGAGATGTCAGCATCTCTGTTTCATATATTGATATTATCGATTTATGCATTGAATTCCTGCGTGATACTGTCCAGCGCCACCTGTTGCGTATGAGGCGGTTTAGTGACGATGACGTCATTGACACGGACAACCGGGCGCGAATTTCAAATAATCACAGGTTGGGGATGTGCAGTTTTAATTCGTTTTATTGTATATTATAGTTCTGTGTTCAATTAAAAGGGTCAATAAACATTAGATAATCATTTTCCTACCATATAATGCATGGTTTAATGAATAGAACTGTATTCCTTTAATCTTCTAGATATAGAGGTTGAATTTTCAAACCCAAATCAGATAGGTGACTCCATTAAAAATCGGCACTCCCCTTTGTCGAAGGTCTTATCTTGTCTTCTATAGATGAGGTGACATTTGTTGACATTTAGGACGCCCTCTGTTGGTTTGAGACAAAACACACCGGGCAAGAGTTCCTATAGTTTACATAGGCCAGATCAGGTTTCTAACTAGATTGTGGTGTCACAGCAAATTGTTATCAAAACTGTCTTTAAACTTGCTTAGGAATGCTATAAGCTATCGCATTTCACAAAAAAACTAAAACTAAATGAGTTTTACAATTCATTAGAAAGAAATTTCATGTTGTCTTCATTAACTTTACTGTATATTCTGCCTGGAGGGAAACAACAGAGGGTGTCCCATTTGTAAATACATGACATCATAGGTCACCTCATCTATAAGGTGTATGGATTTGCAATGGAATAGCCTAATGTTCTTTGATTTCTTCTGATCTATATACTAGGACTATCTACCTTCATTCGGGGTATTTGATTTATGGAGTGAAATCTTCAGCGAAGTCGACCCCATGACCTTTGACATTTCGGGACCTTTCGATGTCTGATCTCATGTATGGTTCAACTTTTTTTGCTCTGATCTTCACCACTAAACCTCATTTCTCATGTTCATGTTTATCTCCACTGCTACACTATTAATTTGTGAGAAAAAAAAAGGTTATTATAAGTGAGAAAAATAATACAATTAGCTAGAATAATATTTAGTAGTTACAAACCAAACAGAAACTAAAATACGCGGAGTGCATTGCATTATAAGTGTCTCATTGCACTCCGCGTTCGCGCTGTACATGCTATACACTCTTATTCTTGATTAGTCAAATTTTCCGTGTCATTTCTTTTTGACACATGTTTGTGTTACACTGATCAATTTATTGGTCGTTATGCGTCTGAAATGAGTTGGAAAAATGTGTCACTTTTTTTGACACTGAAGTGTGTCAAATGGAACAAATATCCGGGTCAAAATGATCATTTGAATAGTATTCCGATTCAGATTTAACAAATAAAATGATCATTATGACCCGGATATTTGTTACATTTGAAGTGTGAAAAAAGTGACACATTTTTCCGTGTTATTTTGACTAATAAGTTGTAGTTTCCCCGCGGACTAATTTTCTGTATCAGATAGATTTGACCATTTCCGTGTCAAATTTGACTAATCTAGAATAAGAGTGTAGCACCACGTCCTTTGTTTGGATTCGTGGTTCACGCAGCATGGGTTCGCCGATTTTTACTGCTGTGTGATATTGAAATTATTAACATGTATTTGTTATTCATTCTAAAGAGATTGAACGTATGCTAAAATAGTAAATGTTGATTTGTATGGTCGTATAAATGAATAAGGTCAAAAAGATGCGTATGTTTGTTTCTCAAAAAACAATGCACATGCGCATTGATATGCTTACAATACCACTCCTAGGGATCGTGCCATTATCATTATTATTCACACATCGATATCTCCGCGCGCGCATTGATTTGGCGAATTTCTCTCGAAACTTTTTTTTATACGCATTTATTGACCTAATTATAAACAAACCCGTCCATCGTTAAGATCGCAACCCACTAGAAATACACGATATGAGAAGATGATGTTCACTAGAGGGTGCATCTGGTGCCCCTCATGTTAATGGATTTGTCTGTCCCTAGTCTTAAAATGTTCCTATTGTTACAAGTTTGAATTAATTTGGAAGTTGTCGTGAGGGGCCTCCGAGAACCAAAAGTTACAGTGTGTGTTCCTATGTAGGAAAGTTTGTTGACCCCTGTACAATTCCAATTAGAAGCCGATCGAACAATTTGAAGTAGCTGCCATATCAAAACCGTTTGGTCTTAGAAGCTAAAATCTTGCGAGCTAATAGAACTGATAATCATCTTAAAATCTGCAATAAAAATTAATCGCTAACAAAATGAGCATGCGGTTTACTGGCACAAACGCCCTCGATCCATAATTTCATGTATTTGGCATTTTGTGGTCATTTTTACCCCAAATTTTACAAATGTTGATGTCCTGATTGTGTTAACAGTATTACAACTTTAAATCAATGTATAATATCCACTTTCATTGTGAAATAAGAGTATTATATATATATTATATATATAAGACAGACATTTTCTCCCCGAATATGGACTGGGGGCGCTTTTGACAATAAAACACACATGCTCATTTCGTTAGCGCTTATTCTTTATCGCAGATCCGAAGATGATTATCAGTTCTATTAGCTCACAAGATTTGAGCTTCTAAGTTCAAACGGTTTTGATATTTCAGCTACTTCAAATTGTTCCATGGCTTCTAATTGGAATTGTACAGGGGTCAATGAACTTTCCTACATAGGAACACATACTTTAACTTTAGGTTTTCGGAGCCCCCCCCCCCCCCCCCCCCCCCCCAAGACATCTTCGGAATTAGTTCAAACTTGGCACATGTTAATTTTGTGGCCATTTTAGGAACATTTTAGGACTAGGGACAGACAAATTCATTGACATGAGGGGCACCAGATGCACCCTAATGTTCACTGCCGCGCAAAGGTATTTCTCCCCTGGAAGCTTGCAAGTTATCACTGTGTTGTCGACAAAGTATTAAACCATCAGACCCAATTTCATTGTGTTCATTGTACATTTTATACCAATAAATTCATGTTTCCTATTCAGATTCATGATTTAAAAGCATTACAATTCATAATTTTATCGGCCAAGTCAAAATTCCAATGTAAAATCGCCGTAGTAAATCACTTCATGAATATCAATTAGCTCATTACCGGTAGTGTAACGCTATGGGAATTTTCAAATGAGATCAACTGGTGATGGAAAACTCGCTGTGCAGACATTTATAAATGATAATTGGCATGCGCAGTTTATTGGAATACCTTTAGAAGGAACCAAATTAAGGCTATAACATATTGGATTTAAAGAATATCTACATTTTTGACTTGGCCAATAACTACAAAATGTGCGTACATTTTTCACTATCTATTAGATTCGTCCACGAAATTGAATCACAGAAACTCACCATTTACTATAATTATTCGTTATTTTTACAGGCTCCAGCTGCAGCTGCTGACGAAACATCGTGTCTGATTATGTAACCTGGTGGGGAACCATCGTGACGACGTATCACGTTTGACTACAATTGCGGACAATGGCAGTTGTAATTTAATTCGAAAATAGAAACAATTATTATTGATATGCATCTGATCCCGTCCGCAACTTGTGTCCCAGGACCACAAATTATATTTAGTCCGTCTTGGCGCCCTCAACGGAATAAAGCTCAACTTGTGCCCCAGGACCACAAGCTCTTATTTTGACACCGCTGAAATGATATTTATGAACAAATGTATGCCAATTCGAGAATGAACAACTAGCAATATTTATTATGTTTGTAATTATGTTATTGTTGAAAGGTCGACATGTCATGACAATGGTGCTTTAACCAGATAAATGACATGTTCACGTGTTTTTGCTCCCGGAGTGAAACTGAAGCACCGAACATTGGAATAGATCGAGATAATAGTTGTTGTATAAAGTAGGCTGATTGTAATGCAGTAATGCTAATATTGTGTGTACTTTGAAAACTGCGAACTATATCATAATAATTATAAACTTGTGTCTAAGCCAATTTTAAAAAAAAACTGTCTCTGAAGAAACCTGAACAAAGGCTATGGAAACGCATTTTCTTTTTCAAACTAAAAAATGCTTACGAAATGAGGTATTTTTCAATTATTTTCATAACATGATGAGAGGGGCTCTGTAAAGCAAGAACTTGAAGCTGATGTGGTACTTCTCAATGTGAAATTTAAATTTGAAGGAGGCCTAGTCAAATCTACATTGAGAGTCAGTTGTTTATCTTGAATTTAAATAGTTTAAATATTGGAAAAAAACCATTCCATTACAGTCACAACTTAGCTCACACCATCAGTTTCAAAAGTTCAAGAAACAAAACAGGGGGAGGGGAATTACGCGGTAAAATGCGAATTTAAAAGATACGCACGCGACGGTCTTCCGAGACAAACTTTTTTATTTTATTTAGCCTAACAATGAACAGGCGTCTGTTTTAAACGTCCATTCCATCAACGATGTCGAGTTTCCTACGCAATTCGTTGGGAAGTTGGACGTTCTTGAACGTTCTTGGACTCTGACAATATTGTCGAGCCATTTTTGAATACGTCAATCAGCCGAATGCGACGAAGGGTTTAATAATAACGAACACAATTCATATGATACTGGAGTTGATTTTCCAACTACAGCGATTTTAGGATGAAATATTAATTTATTTCCAACATGTGATGAATTTTCTGAAATTATATTCGTATAGGCCTAATCGACCTTTTTACATTGAAACCAACGGGGATTCATAATTTACGGCCAATTGTGCCCACGTCGTCTGGTCTGCTCCAGTCTGGTTTGCTCAGACTTTGTTGTACGCCCTCACAGCAAGTAGTCGAAAATGGGCTGTATCATTGTTGCGCTCAAACCCAGACGATGGCGGACACAGTTCGTTCACGAATATTCAAGGTATGCGTACGGGGTTGATACGGTTAATAATGGATATACTTCGATTGAATTTCAAACAATATAGTAGATTCACAGACGTTGGCCGGTTTACCATTTCAATTATAGGAAATGTCTTCCAATTGAGTGGGAGGCAGTGGTTTTAAATTTTTATCTGATAATTGGCACACATGCATGCTTCCCCGTGGTGGCGCTATACTTTTGGCACGCCCCACCACCCCCCCCCCCCCCAAAAAATAAAAATAGTTAAAATTAGAATAAAAAATGAATTTTAGCATAAAAAGGCAACATTTTTCGCGCATTTTTTCTTACCAAAATAGGTTAAACTAAGATCAAATGTTGCCAATTTTAACATAAAACAGCCAAATTAGCTCGCTTCGCGCATCATTTTTATTCATCCCCCCCTAACAACATCTTGACCCCGTTTGCCCCGCTCCCCCCCCCCCCCCCCCCCCCCCCCCCCCCAACAACAATATATATGTGTCTGGCGCCGCCACTGTGCTTCCCTGTGTCTTGAATCACATTGTAGCTAATTGTTTATATCCAGAATAGGGACAAGATTTTCACGTGCCGTGTATACACTTTTTTCTTTCTAATTTTAATCTTCTTCTATACAAAAAGGATATGTATTTTGTAATAAAAATCCATTAATTAGGCCTATGGTGGCAACACTGCGCTAGATAGGCTGATTGTGTACGATTTAAGAATACTCTCATGACGGTTAAGTTAACCACCGGGAACATTTAAAATTATTACTTTCACTCGAGTATATTTTCAAATCCAACAGTTTGAAGTTGAGATGATTTAGTTCTAGCATGTAATTTTGAAATTGTTGAATAACATTCGCGATACGTATTAAAACCAATGGGATTGATTGAGATTGCTAGATACTATAATGAAATTTGATTTTGTTGTTTTTTATTTTAGAAAGAGTCACAGATTTTCTTTTAAAAATCATGACGTGTTAATAAAAACAATATTTTTAAACTGTTGAAGGTGAAAATCAATTCCAGTGTTATTGCTTCATTTGATTTCATCTATATATAGTTGTATGTTCAAAGATTTAGTTCTTTAAATTATTTTTATTAAGGAAATCCACACAGTAATTTGTTTAAAAATCTATCAATAACTTACCGTAGTCGATAATTAATGTATTAATTTGCCAAGCATTTCCTCAAACAATGCAACATTTGTTTCAATGGCTTAGCAAGATCGGGGTGGGTCGGATTTAGCGATCTCGTCGGCCATTGTCGGTTGATAATTGGTCACACTGTCGGCAGTTCATTTGACAAAGGGAATTATGGCATTGATGACGGTCAAAATAAGGACAAACACATACCACTTGTTTTTGCGCAAAGCATGTGCCGCAATAAGTTATTTTCTAGATTTTTAGAAGATTGGTTTAAAGACAAAATATACTATCGCAATTGTCAAATTGGTGTAAATATAACAAATGTTCGCGCTAGAGGTTTCATTGTATTCTTTTAAGATTGTGCGTACGGATTATGTACATAGCATTTTAATAAACTGTTATTTTTACAAAATTCTTCATGACGTGTATTACTTATTCAGTGTTCTCCTCAACCGCCATAAGCATCGCTAATAATCTCGAAGGCGTCAAACGAGTGAACAATACGCGAAGGCCTCACTCACAATTAAAGAGTAGGGCGAGAATAAGGTGATTATAAATGAATTTGTTTTTCGGCAGCTCGAGAGTTACCCCCTGCATCGCGCTGGTTCCTAATTTTCAATACGATTTATTCCATCAAAATAAACAATCGGGTTCCAAGCGTCGGCAACAACTATTTTCCTTTACCTTCAAGCTCCCGAAAGAGCGATTCATTATAAATGGCTCAAATACAGGAATAGGTGTGTGCACAGATTTAGGTCTCACACTCAGAATGCAACACGCTAAAAGCATTGTTTTCTATCATTATTTTGACATCTTTCTCCGCATTTGAATCCATTATATCAGTAACTATTTGACCGGGCTAGTTGAGGGCTATCATTGAATTTGAAACATTGTAGTCTTCGAGACATTTTTTAAACTTAATGGCCACCCATAGAAATAGAAGTCCCTTAACCCCGATTATAGCTTCAATGTTGATTGTTGGCTTTTGTGGACCACTCTTTCTAATCTAAATCAACACACTATTTAGGGATGCACGATCTCGCTTCATAAATCCGACGATAAACACCCCCGGTAAACACCTTTTGCCCATTTAACAGGGGTATTGAACAGCTTACTGTTTCAAAACATTAGTTATACTAGTTCAGGGGTTCTCAACCTGAGGGTCGTGATCCCCATGTGGGTCGTTTGGGGTTTTCCAGGGGGTCATGAAGGGCTCATGAATATATGTTTTGGGCAGAACCGTGTTACATTTCGCTTAAAAAACTTAGAAAAACCCAAAAGAAACGTTCAAATGTGCAAAATTTCCTGCTCGCTATGCTCGCATCCAAATTAAGCAGTTTCATTTATGATATCCGGCTTGTGTTTTTTTCTTTTTTCTTTCAATTTTTGTTTTGGGGGTCACGGTACTGACCAGGAATAGGGGTCGTGGGGCAAAAAGGTTGAGAACCACTGTACTAGTTATTATATCACTATCGATGACGTAGCAATCACGGATCAATTGAAAAGCAACAAATATCTATGAAATGTTTCGTATACCGTAGGGGAGAGTGGGGTAATGACGGACCCTTTTTTCTGAAGCTCCTAGGTACAAGGCAAAAGAAAGTTTTGTAAAGATAGTCATATTACTACAATGTACAAGTAATATTCTACCTAGTGACATGTTTTTATTAGCACAGCATCTATAGTGTGGCAGCTATGACCATTACAAGAAAATGGCGTCGTCCGGGATTGCCCCACACTCTGGGGGTAATCCCGGACGTTATTTATCAATGGCAGCCCTCTTTTATTGGACATTATAGCATTTCAATGGGAGTTAAAAAATACCCTTTTTTAAAAGTGTAGCAGAAATCAAAGAACAATGTCACATATTTATATGGTCAACAACTATTACCGATTTATGATGTTAAATTGACCACGCCCATATTGGTTACCATGGAAACGGTACATGTCCGGGATTACCCCAATCTATGTACAATGTATGGGCACATCCTCTCTTATTATTATGCTCATCATTGTGACTCCGAATTCATTTTTTTTATCAGAAGGTATCATACATTACATAAAAAAATAATAAGACTTTGTTTCCTTAATGTAGAAATACCAGTTTCAAAGAGAAATTAATGCACCAAAATATCAATTTGCCCAAAAAGTGATTTTTGTAATTCTCGCGAGAATTTGCGAGACAACCATCCCATATAGGTTTTGTGTGATTTCAATGGAGAGGCACCTAACATCATAGGGTGGCAAAATACCACCTTCTTTCACCTGCCTTTAGATACAGCCCTGTCCGTGATTACCCCGCGTCCGTGATTACCCCACTCTCCCCTAACTATCAACATGCGGGAGCACACTAAATCCTTACGCGTTTGGTGTTTGGAGAAATAGTTCCGATAGGCCTATCAATTTGATCATCGTCCCAGGGGAAGCAAATGGAAGTAAATCTTGCTGATTTGTTATGAAAACGATAAAATAGAACCTCTCAACATTGCTAATGTGGTCAAAAATCGTCGGAATCGAATACGCAGGGTCCAGAATGGAAGTCCCGTTCTCGATGTCTCTACCAGAAGTTTTGAAGGTGTTTTCTTATGGATTTGAAGGTGCTAAATACAATGAGAGGGGCCTGACCCATCGAAATATGTGGGGAACTCTCGCTAGAGGGCGTTTTTCAAAATGGCCGCCAAAATCACTTAAAATCACCATAACTTGGTCAGTGAAGCACCCAGCAGCACGATTCTGATGTCTACACCCATGTTTTTAGGGTCAAGGAATCCAGTAGATCCATTTACAAGAGCCTAGGACCTACCATTCCAAGATGGCTGCCAAAATTTCAAAATGGCCGCCAGTGAAAATTAGTTTTGCCTATATCTCGGGTGCAGACATAGAAGTATGATTCTGGTGTCTATACCCACTTTTACAGGGTCAAGGAATCCACTGGAATAGCTCAGAACAGCACAGGACCTTAATATCCAAGATGCTAACCCCCCCCCCCCCCCACCCCCACCCCCCCCCCCCCCCCCCCGACCCTGAATCATTTGATTTTCACTTGCAACGAGCCAACTACCAGGCAAAAATATGGTATGACTATGACAGTCTCAACCCACCACCGTCGCCATTAAACAACGGTTGGCAATTGGAAGCAGGTATGATCATTCCAATTATTTCCAAGTCACCACCAATGCCAGAGAATTTGACAATTCTACTTCAAAGCTCTGCAGAAGAAGAAGAGTCATCAGGAAATAAGGAATGGGTGGAGGATGGAGAGAGCGAGGACGATACCCCGGACGATACCGGCATGGACACCAGTTCGTCAGATGAGGAAGATTTATAAAGACTTTATATTGCATTGTTTAAACACTTTGGGATCAAATGACAATATAACAGAGTTGAAGTAGGTATGAATTCATGTTAATAAGGTGCGGCATTTATGCCCTGTAGTGATACACCCTTATTGGAAATACAACCACCATTCTCCTTTGTTCATTACATTTGAGTTGATTTTAATCAAGTTATGTTACATAGATTATAATATGCTGTCATTGCTGTGACCATTTTGATAAAAAATTGCCCTTTCTGCACCATTCCAGGAGGTTAACCATTTAATTTGTTTGTTAAGTTATTAAAAACAACCAAGATATGGGCAAAATTCTGCAGTTTTAGTGGTGGCTATTTATAATTTTGGCAGCCAACTTGGTATTTTCGGTCCTGTGCTGTTCTAGGTTATTTAAATGGATTCCTTGACCCTGTAAACATGGGTATAGACACCAGAATCATACTTCTAGGACTTCTGCACCCGAGATATAGGCAAAACTAATTTTTACTGGCGGCCATTTTGAAATGTTGGCAGCCATCTTGGAATAGTAGGTCCTAGCTAGGCCCCCTATAAGAGTTCCCTACATTTTCCCTAAACCCAGACCCCTCTCATTTTATTCAGCATCTTCAAATATGTTTAAAAATACATCAACACTTTTATTCATACTTCTATGAGCTTCTGGAACCAAGAAATAGGCAAAATTCTGCATTTTTGGTGGTGGCCATTTTAAAATGTTGGCAGCCATCTTGGATATTAAGGTCCTGTGCTGTTCTGAGCTATTCCAGTGGATTCCTTGACCATGTAAAAGTGGGTATAGACACCAGTGTACTGTCTGTACCCGAGATATAGGCAAAACTAATTTTCACTGGCGGCCATTTTGAAATGTTGGCAGCCATCTTGGAATGGTAGGTCCTAGGCTCTTGTAAGTGGATCTATTGGATTCCTTGACCCAAAAAACATGGGTGTAGACATCAGAATCGTGCTGCTGGGTGCTTCACTGACCAAGTTATGGTGATTTTAAGTGATTTTGGCGGCCATTTTGAAAAACGCCCTCTAGCGAGAGTTCCCCACATATTTCGATGGTTCAGACCCCCTCTCATTGTATTTATCACCCTCAAATCCATAAGAAAACACCTTCAAAACTTCTGGTAGAGACATCGAGAACGGGACTTCCATTCTGGACCCTACTACGGGAGCCTAGGTTGCGGAAGGATATCGTTGCCGGAACCGGTGAGGAAGCGAAAATATCGGTGTAATATGATGAGGGCGCTGTTTAGGTGCTGGCGGAAAAGTTTGTCTACACTGGTCCAGCAAAATCAAGTTTAATATCAAATTCAACACATAAAGATATTCATGCGAAATAAAAACTTATTACTTGGGGTAAAAATACGGTCTTGAAAAAGGGCCGAAATGCGTGTATTTTAATAGGGGAGTTATTTAGTGGTGGTGCGCCGCCCGATTTTGAAGGCTTCGCAAGCTTTTTTTTTTGCCTTATCTCTTGATTTATATCTAATCAATTAAAATGCGTAAACAATTATTTATATATATTATTGCTCGATAAATAAGTGATTTAATAATAATAATAATAATAATGATAATAATAAACATTTATGAAGCGCAAAATACAAAGGTTTCGAAGCGCTATACATAAACATACCATACATACATTACTACAACTTACACAACACCTTAAACTACAACATAAAATGGAAACACAGCATTGCAAGCAATCATTTGAACATTAAAGTGTTGAGCATTGTTTTGAATTGATCGTGTTAACACAAACACTTGCTTGTTAAAATCCAGGTTGCACCATGATATTATGTTTAATTTACTTATCTACCGCGTCAAATATAAGTTTGTAATATTATGTAAACATACACCATAAATATAGAAAGTCCACACATAATAGAGTATTCATAACTTGTTATCTGATTATCTTATAATGATAGCATTTAAGGAACTTGTAAGCTACCTTGTGATGCTACATGGGACTATGAATCATCCCAGGTTGATAATCACAGATTTATGGAAAATAATACAGTTCCAAGTGTGAACAAAGTTCAAGCATATGCACAACCCAACTAAACTGCATAGGCCTACAATCAAGGTAAAAAATAATTGACACACTTGACGCAACTTATTACAACTATCCCTGTGCTCGCAATTGAGATCAGACTTGGAACATTGCACTGTTTAATAGAAAGCAAAAGTCTCCCCCTTTCTTATCCTTCCCCACCTCCCATCAATCAATGTTGGGGGAACTGCCAAGGCTTCTGATAATATGACTCGAATCAACATTGCCTCCGGGAAGAGGGGCGGGTTTTTTCCGTAATTTGGACAAAGTGTGCCAACCTTTTTTCCTTGATTGTAGCGCATCAGGGAAAATCAATCAGGACAAATTAAAAGTAAGGTGACGAAAAAAGAAACCCCCTGTTCTATATATATTTTTTCATGAGCAAATCAATACTGACCCAAACTAATTTTTGGGCCTGTCAAGAAAGCGGTTCATCACATTCAAAACGGCATCATTTTTCTTGAATTGTAAATCTTAAACAATTTTGTTTGTCTAAGTGGCAAATGGGAAATCAAAATGTAGCTTTATTAAAGATCTCCATCAATCAAATTATTATAAGATACAGATTAACATTGATGAAATCTCTTATTAGTGTGAACTTTTTTGCCATATATGTATTTATATTATTATGGTTTGGATTTATTTTTGATTAAAAAAGATTATATAGTACACCAGTTTGAAGTCTATCTAAAGGTACAAATGAAGAACAGGCAAGAGAGCGGGATGTGCGTATTTGTTGGAACCAATCAGCACTCAGTTTTAAGTGTTGTTCTATACGGAATAAACGCTAACCTCGTTGTAGCATCATCCAAGCGGCACAATTCGTTCCCATTGAAAAACCCATCCAACAATTACGCAGAGCTCTATGGTGTAAGGCCGAATGAAAAAAACAAGTTTGTCTCAGAAGAACACGCATATAGCTTTTAAAATTTGCATTTTTCTGCATACCTTTTTTGTCCATTTTTCTTGAAAATCATGGTGTGAGCTAAGTGACTGTATGAAATTTCTTTTTCTAATATTAATTTTAATTTCACATTGTGAAGTGCCATATCAGCTTCATTTTCTTGCTTCATAGAGCCTGTCTCATGTTGAAAATTTAAAAAAGGTACCGCATTTCACATAGCAATTTTTACTTATAAACAAAATGGATTTCGCATAGCCTTTTCACATTTTCTTCTGAGAAAAACTTGAAGGTTTTTTTGGCCTTATATGTACAATTAAAATTCATAACAAAAGAAGTATGTTCATAAAATATAGAAAAAAGATACAACTTTTCAACTAAAGCAACAAAAAACACAAATAAGGCAACGATAAAAACACCCTGTTCTACAGGCAAACGGACCTCTCATGTTTGGTCTGTCGGGTGGAACTTTTCCCCCCTTATAAATGACTGTAAAAAGTCAACAATGTTGCCGTTATTTGGTACGCCAACATAATATTTGAGTCGGTATTCATTTGCAAGTGCATTTTTTTTCACCAATTTCTAAAAAAATTGTATCGTTGGGCCAGTAGAACAAGGTTTCTCTTTTTTGTCGCCTTCGGTACAAATTGTATAATAAACAAAAGCAATTTGCTTGAGTCTGATCCCATCATGCCCCAAGCGTGTGCTTCGCATGGATCAACCATATACTAACAAACAAATACAAGTATTTTGCTATCTGGAGTCTGTTTCTACTAGACAAGGGTGTGAGAGGTCACGTACTAAAAACGAGGTAGATCAATAAAAATGCTGAAAAATAAAATCCAAAAAAACACGCTGAAATCAGCTGAAAAGGGGAACTCTCACACCCTGACTAGACTATGGTTAATTATTGTAATCTTTCCCATTGTAAGAAAGGTGATATAATTATTGTTTCTCGTTATGCTTCATATGACGATGATTGTCTACTGATGGAAAAATTGATTAGGGTAAAGTCGCCAGTTTTCGGTCAGCGCCTATTTTCGGTCACTTCGCCCAAATCGCGTAATGAAAAGGACCTCGTCGTTATAAACTGACGGCTAAAAAAAGCCGCATAGTTGATGCCCGGTATTGCTTTTAAAATGGAGACGACCGATGCAATTACACGATTTTGGCCAAGTGACCGAAAACTGGCGACTTTACCCTATATGTTTTAGTAATTTTACACCTTGACTAGCCTTTTTGCTTGAAAAGATATAGCAAAAAGAAAATGTGAGTTTTCCCCGCACAAAATAACCCTTCGGTACAACGTCCTTAAATTTTAATTACTATAATGTGTCCCAGAAAACATGCAACTTATTTTTAACAAGCTCTGGTTTTACTTCTACATAACATATTTCAATAAAGTTTGCAACATTCTGGAAATCGTAGAATCTCTACTCATCTTATACTCATGAAAAAATGGTTTGGTTGCAAATTTGGATTCAAATTACACATGATCAAAGAGATGTATGACAGAAACCCTATCAACCGATTTGATGGCAATTGAGCTGTTGTAACAGGCTGTAAACGAAGAAGTCACTGGTTGAAAAAATTAACAATGTGAATGTGTTTGTTGTTTGTTAGTTTGTTTGTTTACATAGTCAATCCATGTTGACACAACTTTTGGGTCCTGATAAGACGAAATTAAGTAAAGCGGTCCATTGATCTACAAGACCATGTGTGAATATCACCAGCTGCACAAAACGTCCCTTGTAAAATAGTCCTAATAGTACCAGGCAAGAGAATAGTCATTACCATTGGTCGGCAAACCCTGCAAGAAATAACAGAAATGTACATTGAGAGTAAACAGTTTATTTTGGAAAGTTTGAAAAGAGCTCAAACATTCACTTATCATGGAAACACTTGTTTTTGCAAAATTCTGTGAACATGGAGCCTCGGTTGGTGAAAATCTCCTTACAGCAGCAAATTATACAAACGGTTGTTTGATTTTGGAACATGTAGTGCTATGAAAGATTTAATTTGAAGATCTTTTAAGGTCATCGATTAGCAATTTAGAGCACTGTGTACCTGTACAAAGAGTCTGCCATTTGCTGCATGTTTTTCACCTTGTCTTTTATGAACTTTATGTAAATGTTGTCGTTAAAGGACATTATTCCCGGTGGAAAGAGTTTTGATTATGTGAAGGGGTTATCAATTCTCATGTTATCCACCATATTTCAAGAACTGATTTGTCTTCCTCCCAAAATTGTCTCATCAAGAGCTGACTCAATTTGTTCATAACTCAAATGTTTGCTATACAAATATTTGTGATATATTGCTTTCAATTTTTGAGATAAAATTGGAAATCTTATTAAGCAAGTTGAAAGAGGGGTTGTATAAAAACTTTGGTATCTGTTCAGGGGGGGGGGGGAGGGCAATCAGGTGTGTAAGTGGTGGGTATGGTCCACCATTCCATCAGTCAACCTCAACTAGGGTTCTATTGTTGAAAGATTTTACAAAAGCTGTAGTGTTAGTGAGAAGGCCAAAAATGGGGTCAAAATCCACACTTTGTTAAAAAGAGGAGCATTTATTAAGAGAGTTTTAACATTTTCCATGCTGTTTTGCATTCAGAGAAAAATGATTTTACAAAAAGGGATTAAATCAGTTCAGGGACGTCTTTTTGCAAGATTAAAAGATTAAGGGCATGTTCAAAGAAGTGGTTCAATGTGGTTGATCATCATCATCACACATTTTTAGAAGTTCCCCTTGACTGCTGCTTGCAACACCAGCCCATTAATCCCCGGTCAGAATCCCCCCTCCCCCTCCCCCTCCCCTCCCCCCTCCCCTGGTCAGAAGAATTCTCCTCCAGTCTTACATTTTTAGAAGTTCCCCTTGATTGTTGCTTGCAACACCAGCCCATTTAAGGTATATTATGTGATCTTTCCAGGGAATGCCCTCAACATTGAAAAAATAAATAAAAGTAGATTATCTTGCAGATTTATATTTCTGATCATAAATCGTACATACATTCCAAGTTCAGGGCGATACGATTCTTAATTACTTCAAAATCATGATTTTAGAGTGAAAATAAACTGTCGGATTATCCGACAGTTTATATTTTTCACTCTAAATTCACTCTAAAACCATGATTTTGAGGTAATTAGGAATCGTATCGCTCTGTAACTTGGAATGTATGCATGATTCATGATCAGAAATGTAAATCTGCAAGAAAATCTACTTCCTAAAAAAAATAATGAATAGAGGGCGCTCTCTGGAAAAGATCACATAATATGCCTTTAATCCCCGGTCAGAACCCCCCCCCCCCCAACCCTTTTGAGTACTGCTACTTATAATATTACCTGCATTGTAGCAAAATTAGGAGTGACAAGGGATGTTGATGTTGCAAATTCTCCATAACCAGGTAGCGGACGTGTTAAATCCAAAGAAGCCTCAGTAGGCCCAACTCCATATACTGATGATACTGGAGCTGATAAACCCAAAGGCACCTGTGAAGGAGCTACGCCACTCTTTGATATGAGTTGTTGTCTTCGTCTCCTCAGTATTAGCAGACACCATGCAATGAGGATGAGTATAACCACGCCAACCACAAAGCTAATGATAGAAAGAGCTACTATTCCACCTAGAGATAGTCCATCCTTCTGGCTCTGTGCAGAAACTGAAATAAAAATGAGTAAATTACATGTATTTCAACATAAATTATTATTTTACTCTCTTGTTTCAACCAAGAGTTTTGAAACTTTTTTTCCCTTCTAGAATCTTATCTCATAGACACTATAAGTTCCTCCATAAAACGGGGGTGAATAGGGACATGGGGGTGAATAGGGACAAAAATGGGAAACGTTTTTTAAATGTCACCCGGCCAGCTTGTGTACCGAAAATGGGTTGAATAGGGACATGGGGCCCCCATTAACTACCATGTCCCTATTCACCCAGTTTTACGGTACTATACTTTATTAAGTTCCAAATTGGCAAGAAATTTTACCTTACACACTTAAAATAGATTGATAGATAAGGCCAAGTAAAATAAATATCCTGTTGATCATCCCCACCCTAACTGATTTTTTGAGATTTGGAATTTATATTTGTTATTTTTCTTATTAGCTTTAATATGAAAATAGATGTATAAGTGCTTCAGTAGTATTTATAAACACATTGTACCATTATTCCATCCTAGGGGTAGGGAATTTAGGAAATAACAAAAAAATAATGAGGGCCTCTTCATTTTTAAAATATGAGGCCAAAAGCTTCAGGAATTGGAATTTCACACATACATGAATAGTGACAAAATAACAAATAATAAGGGCCTCCCTCACCAATTTACTTTGGTGAGTTTTGAGGCGAGTTGTGGAGCGAGTTGTGGGGTGAGTTGTTGCTCATGTAATTATTGTTTACACAACTGGCTCCTCAAATTGCTCTACAACTCGCTTCACAACTGTATCAATTTTTAGTCACAGATTATCCATTTTATGCATACTATGCATTTAAAACTACCGGGTTTAAAGGTATATTATGTGATGCCCTCAACATCGAAAAAAAAATTGAAAGAAGATTTTCTTGCACATTTACATTTCTGATCATAAATCGTACATGTATACATTCCAAGTTACAGGGCGATACGATTCTTAATTACTTCAAAATCATGATTTTAGAGTGAAAATAAACTGTCGGATAACTCTGACAGTTTATATTTTTACTCTAAATTCACTCTAAAACCATGATGTTGAGGTAATTAGGAATCGTATCGCTCTGTAACTTGGAATGTATGTATGATTTATGATCAGAAATGTAAATCTGCAAGAAAATCTACTTTCTAAAAAAAATAATGAATAGAGGGCGCTATCTTGAAAAAATCACATAATATGCCTTTAAATCTTATTTGAAATTAAATGACTCTTTGTGAATATAAACTCTTTGCTTCTCACTTAGATAGAGTATTTCTCCTCATTTATGGAGGGAGGGAAATTACCAATGTGATACATTTGACAATGTGACACGCTTAAAATGTGACACTGGCTCGAAATTCAGACAGTGAGTGTAATCTGTTGTAGAGCTCAAATATACTATAGACCAGAGGTTCTCAACCTGGGGGTCGTGACCCCCCATGGGGGTCGTTTGGGGTTTTCCAGGGTGTCATGAAGGGCTCATAAATATAGGTTTTGGGGGAACCGTGTTACATTTCGCTTTAAAAAAGCTTAGAAAAACCCAAAAGAAACGTTCAAATATACAAGATTTCCGGCTCGCTACGCTCGCATCCAAACTAAGCAGTTTCATTTAGGATATTCGGCTGGTGTTTTTTTTTTCAATTTTTTTTTTGGGGGGTCACGCTTCTGACCAGGAATGTCAAAAGGGGTCGTGGGTCAAAAAGGTTGAGAACCACTGCTTATAGACTGATAACATTTAAATAAATAATGGTTCTGGTGAGCCTATTATTTCATTCTGTATTTAGCAATGCCTTCCAACCTAAGGAGTTCTTTTCTTCGCTACGACAATATTGGCTGGCTAGCCCCAATAAGATTCTATTTTGCTGTGATGGATGACTGATCTCCAGTCAAATTGTAATGAAATAATTTGAAATGTGCTAAATTGTCATAGGGGATTTCTCAAGAAGTTGCCGGTGTACAGGGTGAGTGGAAAGAAGCCATCTTGTGTTCTAAACCAAGTTTGAAGTTTGAAAATGTTTAAACGTTTTAAGAATACCTTATTTGTTACTAATGTTATATGAATAAATGAAGTCAATATCATTTTCCATTTGCCTTTAGGGAATCTTGTTACCCATGCACCCATTTCTCATGTTTGTCCACAAGACACCCAAAACTGGCATAAGAGCGCAAATTGCATCTCTCATTCAAATTTGGAAACTTGAGTAAATTTGTGATGTAATTTCAATTTAATGCATTCTTTATTATCAATTAACCCAACCTATGCTATGAATTGCTTATAATGTTCTAAATTTGAATAAAATATGAAATTATTCCAAATCTTTGTTGGCATGATATTCAAATATGAAAATGTAATGTGTGCGATTTCAATTAAAAATCCCTATGCTCATAGGGGGGGGGGGCATGACATTTTGTTAATGCTTGATGGGGTACATGAAATTGTTCTGTGTTAAAGAAGGGGTGATGAAGTAATTGCACAAACAAACAAAAAACCTCCACTGCCCCGCCCCCCCCCCCCCCTTCCTGCCGTAAATAGAGATCGCTCCCTAGCTAGGAGTTATATTAGATTTGGTTCTATCTATGAGTAAGCTATCACAAATTAGTCTAGTGCAAAGACTTCCATCGATTAGTTAGTAGGATTAAAATCACTACCTCAGCACCACCAGCCTGGCTGGTCTAGTGGATATGACATTCGTTGGTTTGAATCCCAGTATTATCAGATTTGATGTAAAACCTTTGCTCTCAATTCATTTGGCTTGAAATGGGGAAAAAGTGTGTAAGTCGGCTTACGACAAGGCTAATTCGAGACACAGCTTACTCATATTCCTGGTTTTTAACCCATTTTTTATAGTCATGTTGTATGGTATAATTATAGGCCTAGATGCCACCAGGTAGCCACTTACCTTTGTCTTGGCATCTGGATCCTGTGAATTCACCAGAACATCTGAAACAAAAACAACAAAAAGAAGCTAAGAATACAAGCAAGATATACCAACTTGGCTTAGAACGTGGTCGTAACAAAACAAAAAGTGCTGAACTTCATTGCAGCCGACAATAGTACCCAACCCAACCTTAAGATGATATACCTGCATATGTGTAGGCTACCCCACCCAACCCTATCATGACATACCTGCATGTGTAGGCTACCACACCCAACCCTACCATGACTACCCCACCCAACCCTATCACGACTACCCAACCAACCCTATCACGTCATACCTGCACGTGTAGGCTACCCCACCCATCCCTATCATGACTACCCAACCCAACCATATCATGCCATTCCTGCATGTGTAGGCTACCCCACCCAACCCTATCATGACTACCCCACCCAACCCTATCATGCCATAGCTGCCTGTGTAGGCTACCCCACCCAACCCTATCATGACTATCCCACCCAACCCTATCATGCCATACCTGCATGTGTAGGCTACTCCACCCAACCCTATCATGACTACCCCACCCAACCCTATCATGACATACCTGCATGTGTAGGCTACCCCACCCAACCCTACCATGACTACCCAACCCAACCCTATCATGACATACTTGCATGTGTAGGCTACCCCACCCAACCCTACCATGACCACCCGACCCTATCATGCCATACCTGCATGTGTAGGCTACCCCACTCAACCCTATCATGACTACCCCACCCAACCCTATGATAACATATCTACTATTATGTAGGCTACCCCACCCTACCCTATCATGACTACCCCACCCAACCCTATCATGACATACCTGCATGTGTAGTCTACAGTTTGTTGAAGCTGAAACTCACATTCTCCATTAGAATAACAGTATTCTGTTGGGCACACATCTGTATCAATAGAATAACAAGGAAAGAAAAGTTCAAATAAGGTGACGAGAAGAGAAAAAACCTGTTTGGACTTTTTTAATTTTTTTAATTTTTAATGTTTGACCCTTTTTTTTAAATTGAAAGGTGTTTTTTGTTGTTGAAAATTTCAAAAATTGTTAAAAATTCACCAAAGATTTCTTACATTTTTGAAACCACAAACAAAGAAAAATGCGAGAACGACAAACCCTATCTGAGAGGCCAGTTTGCCTGTAGAACAGTGTGGTTAAGAGCCTCGTAGGTTACAGTGAGACTCAAACTCACAACCTATTCTCTCTTTGCACGGATCAGCCATTTGCGAGGAGAGCCTCAAACTGGAATCAGATTGAATGAAAGTGTTGCCTTCCTTTCATAATATCTCACTCCATATGACCAATCATATTGAGCAGAGAGAGTTGTTACATAGTGTTTTGGAATAGTCCCATTCAATGAGCGGTAGTACCAGTTCGAGGCTCTCCTCATAAATGGCAGATCCGTGCAAATAATGGAGAATGCTTGCTCTAACCTCACTACACCACACATATCACTACAAATACAATTTTGTTGCATTTTAGAGGCAAATTGGCTGATCACACCTTATAGTAATTTAGGCTCACTGAAGACAAATAACTACCATCCAAAAAGTCTATCCCCAAGGTGTAGTTGATCCCTGATAATTCATTTTTTAATTTAAAATAAAGAAAATCACCTGTGTCCAGTCTAAGGGTCGACTCTCCAAGGAATGCATTCCCATTTACTCCTTCCAAGAATATCCTGTATAAGTCATCACCATCCACGATGACATCACCGTCCATGATGACAACAAATTCTACTCCTATGCTGTTGACGGCATACAGACGTGTCAGAAAGATATCTTGTAGACCGGTCAGATCTCCAAAGACTTTGAGGAGCTGTGTGCAACATGAAGAAACAAAAATAAATAATTGTCCATTTGTTTGTAGAAAATATGCATAAGGTCTAATCCCTCTTTGTCACAAAGAACTGGTAAATAAGTTGGTCCGTCATACATACATATGGTGCCTTTTACATTTTGAACAAACCCGGGGCGCTCAGTGGTCATTACAAGAGGAGTATCATGCGTGTCCAAGAAATCACGTAATTAGGGTAGTTTTTCAAGCTGGGGCACGTTACGTACGTAACGTGAATAGGGTATCAAAACAAGCCAAATTAAGAAAAAAAGGGTATACTTTTTAAATCATTGCCTTTTGTATTTAGGGTCCTTATTTGCTCCATGAGGATTATAAATAGCCATGTTGCATGGGCGAGATATATTTCTCAAATTATCCTTCGCAAGTGATCTGATAAATCAGCTCGGCATTTGTTTCATACTACTTTTAGCTTTAGGGAAGGAAAAAATGGTTAAAATGTGTCATACGCGGTAAGAGGTTTAAATTATACAAATAACTTGCTTAGGGTATCAAAATAGTTTGAGTACTTGTTTAGGGTATCAAAATATTTTGAGTACTTGTTTAGGGTGTTGGAAATACTGATATTACTTGCTTAGGGTATGTAAAATACTGTGCCATACTCGTTTAGGGTGCTTTTTCACATTAACATGATTACGTATTTAAGGTACTTTTTGAAAGTCCTTGGACGCGCATGATACCCCCCCCCCCCTTGTAAATGACCACTGAGCACCCCGATCTTATATAGACCTTCCATCACATGTGACCCAATGCGAGTAGATAAGGTACAATAATGCACTTATCAATTGCAAGCCCGGCCCCTGGGGACCAGGGGCATGTCGGGGACCATGCGGGGACCGTACACAAGTGTACAAAAAATGATACCCGGCTATGCAGGGGAATGTACGCGGACGTACAAACTGTGTCCCCGCTAGCCGGGGCGAGTAGCGGGGACGTACGCTAAGGTACATAAATGTACACCCCGAGCGCTGCTATAAATAAGCTAAAGATGCTATGCGCTTGACGGAATAAGCCTAATAACACATAGGGAACACATATAAATGCATTCCGTTATGGTTGCAGACAGAAATAAGCGACCTTGGGACTGTAGCTGGGTGAATTCATTGTCCTGGGAAATGGGTGGCCGGGACTGTACACTTTGTCCCGGCCAAGGGGGGGGGGGACTGTAGCGGGGACGTTCAAACCCGGCCCTGCGGGGACCGTACACAATTGTAGCCGGGACGTCACATGGGCAATTTGTATGTCCCGGCCCTAATGGCCACTATCCCCGGGTCCCCAGGGCTGGGGATGGATGCAATTGATAAGTGCATAAGGAACATATGAATATTGAGTTATTTGTATCATGATAATATGTATAAAAGTTAACATTGACTTTGGTACCAAAATGTCCTATCTCATTCGTAACCAAAGTTACAGATTATTGAAAATCACTTTGACTCAAAACATCAAACACAAATTGTCAAGTTAGGGACATAAAGTGTTGGTTTTGTTAACAAATCAATTGGGTAAATATGTGATGCGATCTGTTAAAACCCGCCATGTGATGGAATTTTTCATAATAGAGATAATAAGAAAGCTAAACTGAGCTGATTACCGAACTGTTTCGATCATTTTTCTACGATTAATACAAAAAAGTCATAATAAGTGAATGATGATTGTGATGTCATAAAAAGCTAAAAGATATCATGAAGACAGGCCAATAAATATACATAATTCAATAGAATAACATTATAAGGTTAATCCTAAAAGTGACTTAAGTAAGTTTTTGAAGGTGACACAAAGTATTGGAAATTAATTTTCTTTAAAAAAAAATCTATAAAAAATAAAAAAAATAAAAAAATAAAAATTGTTTTTTAATTTCAATAATCCCTAGTTCACATTCTGCGACATCCGACAGGTTTTCACAGATCGCATCACATTTGTGTAATTAAATACCTCAAATTGTATTTTAACTCTTCATTTTCATGAACTTGAGTCTTTAGGAAAAATACTTTTTATGAATTTGATTTATTGTGACCGTGTCCCACATTTGTGCCCTTTTAAAAATCAAATTGGCTACTGCCGCATTGTGCCTCATTTACTCATGTTGGGTCACATATCTGTATACATCCAAAAGCACTGATTTGATGGATAACCATGGATCATGGACGGTAACTATAAATACTAACACGATTTTGGAGAAGACACTGACATCATATCCACTTATAAACAAGAATTAATATGACTTTGAAAATTGGTATGTGACCTTTGACCTCATTAACTCAATCCTGAAGCTTCAACTACCACTAGGCTATGACTAATGATTGATTAAAATAAAATTAGAATTCAACTTTTAAAATGAACCCAATACTGCTCTTAACCAAAGATTGATTAAAATAAAATTAGAATTCAACTTTTAAAATGAACCCAATACTGCTCTTAACCAAAGATTTATTAAAATAAAGTTAGAATTCAACTTATAAAATGAACCCAATACAGAATTATTTCAAACATCCGGAGATTTTCATATCATATGAAAGCTTGTATTTTTCTCATCATCATACTGAAATTTAACGGCCTAAATCGGTATAATTACGGAGAAATCAATGAAATAACGTTGAATTACCGCGAATGGTGGTAACCACCGATATAGTTTGTGTACTACTCAATGGGTACAGTTCACAGCATCTTATGCATCTAAAATAAGAACCATTAGAGCTATGCAACTCAAACTTTGGAACACAATTTTTTTAAGGATGACCTTTCACGTAGAATAGAAAACTTCAAGTTGAAAATCAGAACATCTACCTTTGTTTAATCTTTCTTTATTGAAGGTAAACAGCTTCAGTGTCAAGCACTGCTTTCCAAGCAGGCCCTCATCATACAGAAAATAATACAGTATTTACAAAGTTCAACTATTTACACATAATACACATGAATCAAACAGAAATAGCAAAATAATATAATTAAGTACTTTGCACACAATTAGAGTCCGTTAATCTTAGACTTAAATTGGTGCACGGTCATATTCTCCAGTTCAATTCTGACTGCTGCTGGAAGGCTATTCCAGGCATATGCTGCCCTAACATGAAATGTGCGCAAGCCTGAATTGGATTTAAATTTTGGCACAGCCAATGTATTACTGGTGTGATTTCTTGTAAGATGTGAATGGCTGTTATGAACAAATTCAAATTGGGCAGATATGTATGATGGACTTAAATTTCTCAAACATTTATACACAATAAGAGTTAGGTGATTATGCCATCTTTTATCAAGTTTTACCCATTTAAGTATATCCATCATATCATTTGTTGGTGTCCTAATATCAGCTGATAGAATTATCCTAGCTAAGTTATTATGAAGTACCTGTAATTTATGAAATTCAGCAGAAGAGTTTGACCAAACAGTGCTTCCATAATCAAAGTGAGGAATAACAAGAGCATTTGATAGCATTACAATAGTCTGATATGGAAGAAAATGTTTCATACGTTTGATGATACCAGTTCTTTTACTGACATTTTTACATAAATAATCAACATGAGCCGACCAAGACAGGTTGCTGTCTAACTTTACACCCAGGTACTTAAATTCATCTACTCTTTCAATATTTAAATTATTGTAAGTTAGTTTAACATCTTGGAACCTTTCGAGCATTTTGTTAGTACCAAATATCATGAACTTAGTCTTGTTAACATTCAGAGTAAGTTTATTAGCTTTGAACCAGTCAGCTACTTTATTTAAGCATGATTCTAATTGAATTTGAAGATCACACATATTGTTAGCTTTATACATTAATGAAGTATCATCGGCATACATTACAGTCTTACATCCATCTACAGATTCAGGTAAACAATTAACAAAAATTATGAAGAGTAATGGGCCTAAGATAGATCCCTGTGCCTAGGTTAATAGGTTTGAAATCAGATAAACTTGAATTTACATTTACTGTCTGTAATCGGTTGCTTAAATATGACTCAAACCATAAGAGTTCATTATTATTAATACCGTAATGCTTAAGTTTCGTAAGAAGAATTTCATGATTTACAGTGTCAAATGCTTTTTTTAAATCAATAAATATGACACCAGTAGCATATCCATCATCCATATTTTTCAAAATGAAATCTTGTACATCAAGAAGAGTAGTGGAAGTGGAATGTTTGGGCCGAAATCCAGATTGAGCATTTGAAAGTAAACCTGCATTTGTTAGATAAACATATAATTGATCATGTACAGCCCTTTCAATGATTTTAGAAACAATTGGTAATACTGAGATGGGCCTATAGTTACCTACATCTGTTTTGTCACCTGATTTGAATATTGGTGTTACCTTAGCTTTCTTCCAACCATCAGGGAAAGTAGAATCATTCAATGACAGGTTGCAGATATGAGCAATGCAATTTGAAATGAAGGGCACAGCCAATTTCAACAACCTGACATTGAACTGATCTAGTCCTGGTGATTTACTATTTTGCATGTTATTTATATGTTTAAAGACAAACTCAGCTGAAATTGTAACAAATTTAAAATTATTGATTTTTTGTTAGGTACAATTTTCTTAATTGTTTTCCATAATTTTTTATTATCATGCATATTACTGGTTATGGCATCATTACAATAGTTCTTTTTTTCAAATAATATCTCATATTGTTTACTTTATTCCTGAGTGATTTAGCTTTATTCCAATCTTCTTGACTATTAGTTTTATGTGCCATTGCAAAATAGTAATCCCTGTCTTTACTTAGTTTTAAAAAGTCCCCATTAATCCACTCAGGTAGACAACCTTTAATTTTTTTCTCTTTAAATGGTGCATGCTTATCGCATGCTTCAGTAAAAAGACTCTGCCATTGGTGAAGTGCATCATTAACACTGTTATTAGAGCATATATTATCCAAATTAATATTCTTGATAGTATTGATAAATTCAAGTTCATTGAAGTTTTTAAAACATCTAGATTTAACAACTCTTGGAGGAAGTTTAAGTTGATTACATTTCCTTACAACATATGTTAATGAATGGTCACTGATCCCTAAACTGTGCACATCACATGATTTGACAAGTCCTGGCTTAGACACAAATATTAGATCAATTTTAGTTTTACTATTTACTGCTATCCTTGTATAATCTTTAATGATTTGTTTCATGTGTGAATTATTTGGTAAACTTGTTACTTTCCTTAAATTACATGTTTTTGCTTGATCTAAGTTAAAATCCCCTGAAATATATACATCATCATAAATGTTATTACACTTTTGGAACATATTGTCAAGCTTATCTAAGAAGTCAACAGTACAGTCTGGTGGACGATAGATACTACAAATGAGAATAGGCTTGGTTTTTGGCAAGTTAATTTCAACAAAAATAGCTTCCATGTCAACATTTTGTTTTGAAGAAATACCATCCTTGACATAACATAAAACACCCCCACGAATTTTCCCGTTTTGTCTATCAAGTCTGAATGTAGTATAACCATCAATGTTCACTTCTGAGTCATCAACATCCCCCGGGGGGGGCACTGACATTTGAAAATGGTATAGGTATGTGCCGCGCTGAAGACCCCCTTTTTCACCCTCAGCTGCTAGTTCTTATGACCCCCCTTTTGAGCCTGCATCAGTTCTTAAGACCCCCAATTTTATTGAAAATTCAAAAATTGCAAAGTTTTGCGTTCCAAAGCCCCAATTTTGTGTTCCAAAGCCCCAATTCTTCGAAAATTTTGCGTTCTTAAACCAAAATAAATCGAAAATTGAACTATAGGCCAGTTCTCAAGACCTATTTTTTGGAAAAAAATCAGTTCCTAAGACCCTATTTTTCGTCATAAAATCCACTCAGTTCAGTTCTGTAGCCCCCCTTTTTGAGACTCTGGGCTGCACACCCCTACCCGGGCAACATCCTTATTTGACCATGTTTCATACACATTACATCAATAGCATTATCATTCATAAAAAGATTAAGATAGTCGGTCTTGTAAATTAACCCTTGAATATTTAAATGAGCTATCTTTAATCCCTTTTGAATATTACATCGGAGATCAATAAAACCATCATTAGATCATTGAAAGGAAGTTCATCATTACAGACCTTATGAAAACAATTTCTGCAAAACCAATTATAGGTATGCTGAATTTCTGAAATATCAACACATTTGAGATGAAAATCAAGAGTACAATTATTACAAGTTACATAATTATCATTCTTAGCAATTTTTGATATACATTCACCACAAAAGTTAAGGCAAGATTTCTTGCTACATTTTTGGATATTTGTTACACAATGCGATTGTGAAATTACAGTTCTATTAATATCAACATTGCCATCCACATTTCTAGGGTTTGAGATTATTGGTTCCTTCTCCAATGAATAGGTGGCATGGGAAAATCCTGAGATGAGTTTCAAAGTCCTTTGATATACCAGATATAGTTCTTTGCGAGAACGGTGACACCAGCTCTATTAAGATGCAAGCCATCGCGCGTGAGATATGAATAGTCTATATTATCATTGTCAATGTAGGTCCAATTGTTCTTGTTGCACATTTGTAGAAGTCTCCCATTGAATTCTGTGATCCAAAAGAAATGTCCTTCATGGTTCTGTGTTGTGAGAGACGACACTGCAATTTTGATAGTAGGATCCACGCTGAGAATGTTGGTGATGACACATTGGTAGGTCTATACTATGATCAGTGTAACAACGGGAAATGTTATCTGTTCCAATATGGATAATTACACTTGTAGGCATATTAAACTCCTTGATGTACATTGGGGCAAGTTTAGTCCATGATTGCTGCCAGGGATACACTGGTTGATTATACTCCCTGTCATAATGCCTTGGACATAATTCCATCAAATCGTGCGTACGTTCGAGTTGCGTACGTATGTGCGTAGGTGCGCATTGCAATACATAGGTGCGAGTGTGCGTAAATACGGAAGTGCATACCGGTTCCTTTAAACAAATAATCACGCATCCTAATTGGTCAATCGTGAAATCGTCACACGCCTTGATTGACGGCGCGTGACATTGTTCGCGCCTGTCAAGCATTTTGACGCCGCGCCCCGCAAACAACAACAGAATAAGCTCGCGTAAAATAACGCGAATTATGTCCAAGGGACTATGACAGGGAGTATACATTGTAGCGCTTGGACATCTTTTTGCCATCCAGGTATTTTGGGATCGAATCTCCAATAATGAGTATAGTCTGCTTTGTAGTCTGCTTTGTAGTCTGCTTTGTAGTCTGCTTTGTAGTCTGCTTTGTAGTTTGCTTTGTAGTCTGCTTTGTAGATGTCCGAGGGGAAGATGTTAAATGCTGTTGCTGTAGCTGTGTCCTTGGTTTTGCAGTAGGTTTTACTTTGGTTCTTGGGCTGACACTGGTTCTTGGTTTGGGGGTTGATCTTTGCTGAGATTGTTCTGTGACAGAAGTTGATGTTGTTGAGACTTTAGGCACAGATGTGGCGCAGGGAAACATTCTTTAAGGTGGCACAGCACAAAAAATTGTCCCATTGGCATTGGGTTATACATAAAAAGGGATAAATCAGTTTTGCCCTTTCCTTTGTACCCATTTTTGGTATGTCTGGATGCTTGCTGTCAATAAATTTGCTTTAAAATTTAATAAAATCATCAAAAAATATTACATCTTCCAATTAGATTTTACAATATTTATGTTCATTTAAACTGCATGACCAATATTTTTGTTCTGTAAAAAAAACCAGCCTCCTCTTCTAATAATAACTTACTACAGGTTTTATGATTGACGACCACTCCTTGAATTGCGCACTGTTAGGATCAGCAAGTATTGGATCAAACTGAACTGGTGCTCCCAGATACTCATCTAGAACAAAGTTAACGACCAGTTGACGTGGAGACACTGTTTGGGCAGAGGTATGATAAAAAATATCAAGATATTGTAAATATTCATACGTTTTAGTCATAATATTATTTTAATAATAAGTACTGTACTCCAAAAATGGCCAAAGGTATATAAATAAAAAAATAAAAATTGTAAACAAAATTGAAAACCTGGAACTACACAATATGGACGCATTTTTTGAAAATTGAGAAGACCTTTCTGTGTAAAGAGACTCCCAATATTCAGGGAGGGGTAGGTACTCATGTATTAAAATCGGTAGAACCCATGGAATGCACTCTCAGAAACCACATACCCTTAAGGGGGATGTGCACCTTCGTACAGCCTCCGTAAAACTGCCGTAACTTCTTCATTATTCATTTAATCTAGATAAAAGTATACATTTTTTTGCAGGAAAGGGTTCAATGAATCCAACCATGATCATGAAATTGACCATTTTGGAAAAAATTATAAAAAACACGTTTTTTGCCCCATTTTAGGTTTGGAAAAGATAACTCAAAATATATTTTGTCAAATTTTGTCATACTAGTTTTATTATATACCTCATACAATTCCCTAGGAATCGGTTTTTTTTTTTTTGAAAATATTTATTATTTTTTGAAATAGAGACCAAAAAGTGCTAAAAAACGTGATTTTTTTACCTCCAAAATCGTGAAAATCACCATTTTTGGTACTTTTTGGTCTCTAATTCAAAAAATAATAAATATTTTCCCAAAAAAAAAAAACGATTCCTAGGGAATCGTATGAGAAATATAATAAAACTAGTATGATAAAATTTGACAAAATATATTTTAAGTTATCTTTTCCAAACCTAAAATGGGGCAAAAAACCGTGTTTTTTATAATTTTTTCCAAAATGGTCAATTTCATGATCATGGTTGGATTCATTGAACCCTTTCCTGCAAAAAAATGTATACTTTCATATAGATTAAATGGAAAATGAAGAAGTTACGGCAGTTTTACGGAGGCTGTACCTGGAGGTGCACAGCCCCCTTAACATGAATTCAGAAAGAAGAAGAAAAAAGATCCTTCACAAAATTTGGGGATCTGAAAAAAATGGCCATCTGGCAACGAAAAAACCACCCCTGTTTTACGGGCGGACGGACCTGTCAAGTAGGGTTGGTCGTTCGTGTTTTTGTTTTTGTTTAAAAAAAAAATTTAACCTAAAATGTCACCAAAATCTGCAAAAATCAGGAATTCTTTTTAAATTTTTTTCTTCTCGCCTCAGAAATAAAAAGAATGAATGGAACTGTGGTTCAATCTTTACTGGTGATTTTTCTATTTTCACAATTTTATATTAGTATTTTACACCCTTTTTAATATGGTGAATGTGACTTTTTGTTTATGGTCCCGTCGTGGTGGACAGAAGATATTGTAAAAACACCAACATTCATTCTATGATTAGGCCCTTCACAATTGATTCTTAGTTTCCTGTTTTACATTTCAATAAAGGGACGAGGTGACTTTGAATTATTAGTTATTAATTATTGGCTGTATTTAGTTATCATGTACTAAATATAGCTATTTCGACTCACCACAGCTATTTACACATGTTTCATGTTTTACCGTAGCGTGCTTCTATTTTATTAGCCTTGTAAAGGTGAGTCATTGCCCAATTTTTAAATTTCATATCTGATTTTAAAATAAAGATACAAACTTTTTCATGTGTTTTTCACAAATGGAAAATATGGCATTTATTCCCAATATACATGTACCGTACTGACAGGTGTATACTTTAATAGTCCCAAAATATACCTAAATTAGGGGGTGGGACTTAACTTGGGTGCCCAGTGGCGTAACCAGCGGGGGGGGGGCAGGAGCCCCCCCCCCCCCCAACTTGGAACCCTTGCTTGCGCCCCCCCCCCCCCCAAATGAAATGTACAAAAAAAGTACACACCAAATCCCCCCCAATAATGACATCGTGTGGGTTGAGATTGGCACTGTCGGTTCATTTGACGAAAGGAATCATGGAATTATGATGGTCAAAAGTACACATATGAAATTTTTTCACGCGCTATGCGCGCATATGTCTTTCCCAAATGAAATATTCTTTGATACAAGCTTGTTTAGAACCAAACTGTAGCACATTCGTGCAAAAAATAGCTGTAAAGTCGACAATTTTCACGCGCTACGCTCACATCTTTGGACTCAAAAAAATCTTGTTGGTTTATTTACATTCCTCGCCCCGCCAATATGAATTACCTAGCTACGTCACTGGGGCACATCCCCCCTCAGACACCTCCCTGTCCGTGCTGGTGCGGCACTTGAATTGTCTTAGGAGCCCCCCCCCCCCATTTCAATATATTTTACCATTATAATATGACTGGATAACAAAGGTTCCACTGTAATATCCCTCTTCAGGAAATATTGAGGGCTATAGACTGACTTAGGATACATATCCCCACTTTTGGTTATCTTGAGAATGACAAGAGCAGCACAGATGTGGTATTATAGCCAGATTGTCCATTGTAGACAAATGAGAGCCATACTGTCTTAGGCTATATACCCACACACTGGTCATCATGAATGTCAATAATGCACTCATCAATTGAAGCCCGGCCCCCCAGAGGACCTGGGACATGGCGGGGACCATGCAGGGACTGTACACGAATGTACAAAAAAACAGTGCCCGGCTATGTGGGGGAGTGTATCGGGGACGTACAAACCGGCTGTGCCCCCGCTAGCCAGGGCGTGTAGCAGGGACGTACGCTAAGCGTACACAAATGTACACCCGGGTGTAGCTAAACATCAGCTAGAGATGCGATGCGCTTGACGGAATTAAGCCTAATAACACATAGGGAACACATGTACAAATGCATCCCGTTATGGTTGCAGAAAGAAATTAAGCGACCCGCGGACTGTAGCCAGGGGGCGTACACTTTGTCTTGGGTAAGGGAGGCCGGGACTGTACAATTTGTCCCGGCCACGAGGGGCCGGGACTGTAGCGGGGACGTACAAAAAATGGTCCCCCGGGGCCGGGGATGCAATTGATAAGTGTATAATAGTGTAGATGTGGTTGACACAAATCTATTATTGTAGGAGGGTATGATAGACACACGCAGGCCACATCTGACTTAGCATAGGCGTGTGCAGGGGTGTGTTGACCCAGGGGTCTTACCGTTGCTTGTCGCCTCCTGGAAATTTGTCATACTTTTATGCACTTATCAATTGCAAGCCCAGCCCCCGGGGACCCTGGGCATGGCGGGGACCGTACACAAGTGTACAAAAAATTATGCCCGGCTATGCGGGGGAGTATACGCGGACGTACAAACTGTGCCCCGTACACGTACGCTAAGGTACACAAATGTACACCCCGGGCGCTTGTTATAAATAAGCCAGATAGGCGACGCGCTTGACGGAATAAGCCTAATAATACATAGGGAACACATAGAAATGCATTCCGTTATGGTTGCAGAAAGAAATAATTGATCGTGGGACTGTAGCCGGGTGAATACTTTGTCCTGGGAATGGGTGGCCAGGACTGTACACTTTGTCCCGGCCAAGGGGGGCCGGGACTATAGCGGGGACGTACAAAAAATGGTGCCCGGCCCTGCAGGGACCATACACGATTGTACCCGGGACATCACATGGGCAATTTGTACGTACCGGCCCTAATCCCCGCTATCCCCTGGTCCCCCGGGGCCAGGGATGCAATTGATAAGTGCATTACCTATTACATTTTTTTTAGCTGGGGACCTGGGGGGCTTGAGCACCCAAAGCCCCCCCCCCCCCCCCCCCCCCCCTTGGACACTCGCCTGCTTAGGCTACTTACCACCACTCTGGTCATCTTGAATGACAATAACAGTACACTGTGGTATAGGAAGATTTTGCATAGGATTTGTTAGGCAGACCAGGAAGTATTCATCACGATCAACATCCAATCCAGCATCCAGCATTAACATCACATCTTGATACAGGATGTTAGGTTCAAAGGTCAACATTGGATTCTGTATGGTGATGTAGTCACTACTACGCCATGCAGACATGTCTTGGGTATAGATCTCTGTTTGTGAAAGATGAATAAGATATTTCTATCAAATGGGATATGGTCCTGGGGTGGGTTGGGTAATGTCATAAAAGTTAATATGTACCCACAAACTAAACCTATTTACCCTACTCTCAATCGTTCCTTAAAGGTAGATGTTCCGATTTTCAACTTGAAGTTTTCTATTCTACATGAAAGGTCATCCTTAAAAAAGTCGTGTTCCAAAGTTTGAGTTGCATAGCTCTAATGGTTCTTATTTTAGACGCACAAGATGCTGTGAACTGTACCCATTGAGTAGTACACAAACTATATCGGTGGTTACCACCATTCGCGGTAATTCAACGTTATTTCGTCGATTTCTCCGTAATTATACCGATTTAGGCCGTCAAATTTCAGTATGATGATGAGAAAAATACGAGCTTTCATATGATATGAAAATCTCCGTATGTTTGAAATAATTCTGTGTTACGAAAATGTGATCGGGTCATCTACCTTTAAGACAGCTTGCTTCAGTTCATTTGACCCTAATTTTCATAAAAGACATGAGTATCGTTGTCATTTCATCTCCAACTCAATTCTGAAAACCCTTCAGTGAGATAAACATGTCTCATGTGCACTTATCATTCAGGGGGCATGAAAATTGCAATTATATTATTGGTTAGTAGTAGCTGTAAGAGCTGTAAGTCCACCTGAGTGATACGAAATTTGGTATCACAAGGCGCGTATCTCGTATCACATAGCGCGTATCTCGTACCACTTATTGTGTAGTGTGTATAGTCATTTAACGCAAGGTCCCTGTCCTAAGATCGCTCGCTGAAGTGCATGCATAATTGCACAGTTTTACCGTGCTGTTGCGTTGTATTTGGCTTCAAGGATTGTAAATTAAATACATTTACATTTCTTTTTTTCTTGTTTTTCCCTGTTATTCGACCTTAACACTTTCCACGCGGCTATAGTTTTACCATACACAAAACAGATTTTTCAGAAACCTTTCACAATTTTCAAAGTCTATCTCAATGATTACTGACTCAATACTAGGCTTGTTTGTACTTATTTCAATGCATTTATCATGGTGATTCCAAATATGGTGATGAATTTCAATAATTTTGACATTTTTAAACATTTTGTGAGCTTTTGGAATGTCGTCTGCAGCCGCCTGCCGCGTGGAAAGTGTTAAACAAAGCATTTTATCACATCATCAGGTTAGGTCTACCGAATGATCAATTTGTTACCCCCTGTTTGTTCTCATGCGAAAAATATTAAGGTTTGGATTCCTTAACCCCCTGGGGTCTACCTGTCTATCTTACAGTGGTTCTGATTGGTTTATTACAAGATGTACTCATATGAATTGCCAATTCAAATGCAGCTTGTAAAATGTTTCACTACCATCTTTATCAGGGATACAATTATTCTAACACTGTCTCTGATTGGCCCAATAAATGATGTATCCATCTTTCTGACCAATTGGCCGGTAGTTCTCAGGGGGTTAATATGTTTTCGCATTACATGAACAAAAAGAGGACAACTAATATTATCATTAATAAATTTAAGGCAATTTCACCAATTTTGCCAATAAGGCAATTTTATTGGTTATTGGCAAGTTTTGATAAATTTTCGTATGACTGTCCAACTATATGATACAAAATTATGTATCACATTGACATAGTGCGTATCTCCTATCACTTAGCGTGTATAAAGCATAGTGGTTTAACGCAAGCGCCACGTCTCCAGATCAGGGCGCACTGCTGTGCAAGCATAAGCTTAGAGTATTACCATGCCATTCATGATGTTGTTTATATTGGCTTTATGTAATTGTAAATGTAAATTTCATGGGGTGTTTTTACCTATCAAACTAAAGCATTAACATTAATATTCTTCATATTATAAGAACATACAGGGATAACAAATGTATCATACATCTAATAGTTGGCAGTCATTTAACATATCATAACCATGCATGTGAACAAGGCTGTGTTATTTCTTCTAAACATAATGGAGATTAGAGACTCACCCACCCTCCCATGGCAAGGGACTTAATTCTTCACCCCCCCCCCTGATTTTTTTGATTTTATTTATGCTTTCTTTATTGAGGGAATATGATTCAGTGACTTGCACTGCTTTCCAAGCAGGCCCTCATTTTTACCTCAAACTAAGCATTTTATAACTTCATCTAGGCCGCTTAATGATACATTTGTTATCCCCTGTATGTTCTTATAATATGAAGAATATTAATGTTAATGTTAGATTACACAAATAGGCTACCACCCCCCTCCCCCCTCCCCATTTTTTACCTCTAAGATGTGTTTTAATTCAGAAGAGACTATACTTAACACTTTCCACGCGGCAGGCAGCTGCAACCGATATTCCAAAATGTCATAAAATGTTTCCAATATGTCAAAATTATTGAATTTCATTACCATATTTGGAATCACCATGAGAAATGCATTAAAATAAGTACAAACATACCTAGTATTGGTTCTGTAATCCTTCATGCAGATAGACCTTGACATTTGAGAAAGGTTTCTGAAAAATCTGTTTTGTATTTGGTAAAACTAACAGCCGCGTGGAAAGTGTTAATTCTCATTGAGATTTCACATCATGAAGAGAAAGGCACCAATATAACCCGGGGGGGCCAGTCAAACATAGTGTACACATGCGTGACCAAATTTTTTCCAGACACCCCCTAAACAAGTTTTACCCTGCAAGCAAAATTACCCCCTAAACAAGTTTTTAGCGTGCTTTCCTTGCAAATTTTGACCCCTAAACAAGTTCTTGCCAGAATATGACCCTAAACAGAATTCTACCGCTGTCAAAATTATCAGCTGAAATGTCAGCTCGTTGTCTCGTCAGGATTCTCCAGTCTCTAGCGCATATTGTGAACGCTACAAAACGACAGTCTTGGGGACGGTCTTTGCTATCTCGGTTTGCTATGGCGATTATGATGCTAGAAACGAGTGACACACATGCGTTCTCAAATTGGAAATGAGACGCTCAAAAGAAATCTCAAAAACGGGGATAACATTCTTCTGGGAACGGGGAACAAAACAAGTTACCCTAAACACGTTCGACTGGTATTTTAAGCCACCCTTTTTCTTGAAAATCAGCGTTTTTGATACCCTTACGCGAGTGACGCGTCCAACACTGAAAAAACACCCCTTTTTACGCGTTTTTTTGGTCACGCATGTGTACACTATTATGTTTGACTGGCCCCCCTGGAATATAACATGGTATGACTTACCAACACTTCCGTTAGTTTGTGTGTTGCCAGTTCTCACCACCCTCACTGTGGTCATCATAGCTGTGTCATATACGACATACAAGGTTTGCACAAAAGTATATGACTCCTCTGCCCTGGCAATGGTGCCTGTTATTAAGATATAAAATGAGTACTGTAGATTAGTCATTAACCCTTTGAACACTGGCGGCTGGTATAAAGCCTAATATGCGTATCGTATATACACTGGCTGCCGGTATAAAGTTCCTGGTGTGTGCACACTGTTTACAATCAATTGAGGGATATCCCCATCGAATATAAACATGCCCTTTGACCCGGAGTGTACTTGTAGGCTACGGGCTGCACATAGTTGGTCTGGCAATGCGTTGAAGACTACATCTATGCTGAAAACTGGGGAGTTATTTCATCAATTTGGTCGGAATTTCAGGATTTTTCAATGGCGCCGTCGGTAGCAGATGTTTTAGCAAGGGTCATGGACTCTGATACGGAGGATATGTATGATTCTGACAATAGTAATAAGGACGAACAAGACACGGTAAGCATGAATATTGCAACTAAAAAAGTCCTAGTAACTGTTACGGCAACGTAACAGACAGTGACATTATGCCCTATTTAGGGGTATTTCGGCAGGGGTGTCAGGGTTGGGCTACCGTTTACTCAGGGGTGTCAGTGTTCAAAGGGTTAAATAACAAAAATCTGAAGAAGAAAATAATCGTTTCTGTTTTGGCATCCAAGCACGGTTTTCAAGCAGCACTATGGTAAGACTTCCAAAAATGTCCAAATTGGCAAGAAATATGCAGATTTTATATCGCTGGGCGCAAAATTAATCCAAGTGAATGAGCATGATTTTGGCCATATGCAAGCAATTTTGGCCATACGCACACGATTTTGACAATACGGCAATTACTCACTTATTTGTTAAATATTAAAAGTTTCTTTTATGAAAGATCTATGTTCAGCATTCTTTAAAATCTGTGTTCTTGTGTAATATCTGTTTGTTTATCTAAAAAAATCAGATACAAAATCCCTTATACCTAAACATCATGAGCCTAATGCACGCATGATGTTCAACGCGTTGTGCGTCACCAAGTGATTCACTTACATCATATATTGGCAGGCATGTACATGTATTTCTGAAACGGTCCAGGGCATTGGGATTTTAACTACATGTATAGGTACCCTTTATATAAAGTGTTTTTTCAAATAAAATGCATAGTATGCATGGCAGAGAAAACAGGTATTCAAAAACAGACAGTGCCAATCTCGACCGACAGTTTTGAGTCTCAACCGACACGACTCTAATATTGAAGTGGGGGGGGGGGGGGACAACCACCCCCTGCTCCCCTCTGGCTACGCCACTGTGTAAAGTAAGTAAAGTATGACAAATTGTGTAAATTAGGAATTTTGAAAAAATACATCACCTCATTGCACAGTGAATATGAAATGTGTAAGACATGACCTTATGCATTTCAAATGGGGTTACCTAAATAGGCGACTCTATTTGAAATGTATGCTCCCTGTGTGGAAGATTAAGATCATGTCTTCCATAGGGGGTGTATGAATTTCAATTGAAATAGCCCAATTCAACAAGGATGGTCACTCAACTCAAGCCTATGTGCGCTATAGACCATTTCAAATCCGAATATACGATCGGTTCCGAATGTTTCCGATTAGCCGAGTGTTTGACACTCGGTTTACATGACCTGTCAACTCACAGGTCATGTCCATGTGCCGGAGAAAAACTAACTTGTTTTTCACCCGTCTGCCCGTGTGGTAGATTGCACTGGTTTTGATGATAGATTGTATCCCTCACAAAGTTGATGTTGCTGCATTTCAGTAACAAAAACGGTGAGATGAAAGAGATTTGGGGTAGTATTTTCACTTTTTATAGTCTGTTCGATACATTTAGATTATGCCGGTCAACGCCTTTGTTGATAAAAAAGCAAAATAGTCTTGTTCTACGTTTTACTTCTCATGTGTGGGGGTGTGTATGTAAACATAGTAAATCACTAGGCGGACAACCAACTAGGACAATGTTGGGAATGCGATACACTGTTGTGAAGAACACACAACGCTCCTACTCCACGTGACCTGTTTTTCCAAAGATTTCCGATCTCAATTTGAAATGGTCTATTGAACGAATCGGGGAATGAGAATGACGAATATTAAGACGTTTTTTGAAGAAGTGCTGAGATTACACACCCTTTTAAGTTGCGGAATCTTAATGCACATGTGAGACACAAATCTTCAAAAGATGCCCATTTGATCATACCATACCGTGGAGCACGTGTGGTGTAGTGGATAGCACGCCGGCCTCACGATGCAAAGGTTGTGAGTTCTAGCCCCACTACAGCCAACTTGTTTGTATCCTTGGGCAAGGTACTTAGTCTCAATTGCTTCGTCGACCCAAGCGAGATTGGGGAGCTGTTAGGGGATATTACAATCTAAGTGCTGATACTGTGTATCGGTAGCCTGGTAAATGAAGCGAAATGATTTGTGACAATTTCCTAATGGCAGCAAAAAACAGTGGTTCGGAAGTCACGTATAAATGGTGGTCCCGTGCATCGGAAGAGCAATACCCGAGCACGTTAAAAGGTTACATACTCTTTCGTAAAGAGTAGGGGATCATCCCGGTCTGTATCTGTTCACACATCTAACGGACCCCAATGGAAATAAGCTAATATTAAGCTTATTGGGTTATCCAGGGTCGTAGGACCCAAATGATATCAAATCAAATCAAATCAAATCTATGTTTGAAGATATATGGGTACACTACATACCTGTCAACGGTCCACCATATCCATTGATATCATCATCATAGATAGTCACATATGCCTTATTCCTGTCCCCAATAGCTTCTCCTGAATCAGCATTGTACAAATACAACTCAAACTGCTCATCTCTCTCCATGACGACATCATCCTCTACTGAGATTGTCACTGATTTCTCTGATTCTCCCGGTAGAAAGTCCAGTTTGTCTTCCATCAGTGGTGTGTAATCTGAATCAGATGTTGCTGTCAGGTCTCTGGAGGAAACATCTGATGCAGAAAACAAAATTTGATTAGCAAATCAGCTCACTGAAAATCATGAGGGATTTTATAGCAACAGACAACAGATTATTGAGTTTTCAATCAAGATTTCTTTGTGTTCCAATAGTGCTAAAAATACATGGGAAGGATAGATACCCCAACAGATGCAGTACAAACATCTACTAAAATAATAGTTAATAATAATAGGCAGTCATTTAACATATCATAAACATGCATTTGAACAAGGCTGTGTTATTTCTTCTAAACATAATGGAGATTGGAGACTCACCCCAGCCCTCCCATGGCAAGGGACTTAATTCTTCACCCCCCCCCCCCCCCACCTGATTTGTTTGATGCTTTCTTTATTGAGGGAAATATGCTTCAGTGACTTGCACTGCTTTCGAAACAGGCCCTCATTTTGAATACATAGACATGCATTACAATGTAAATGCTACAATGCTAAGGGAAAAAAACCCATTTATACACTATATTTGTACCATTTTGATCAGACCGGTCGGAAGGGGTGAGACATTGCGGCTTTAGTCGCACCAATATTTTCCAAAGGGGAAACAATTAATGGCAGTACGTTTCCTTTTGGTCTTAATTTATTAAGTATTTGTATCGGCAGTGAACATTGATTCATTTTTTTGACAAATTCACAAAATGTTAATCTAATAATGCCAGTAAATTTCTAATGTACATTAGAAGCATTGATGACATTCCAATCAGAAGCTACTGCTGTGGCTGCCTACATATGTGATGCGATCTGTGAAAACCCGCCACATGGTGGCATTTTTCATATTGGAGATATTTATATCATAAGAAAACTAAAACTGTGCTGATTACAGAACTGTTTCGATCATTTTTCTACGATCACTACAAAAAAAGTTATGAGTGAATGATGATTGTGATGTCACCAAAAGCTACAAAACAAGAAATCGTGAAAACAGGCAAAAAAAGATACATAATTCAATATAATAACATTATAAGGTTAATAATAAAAGTGACATAAGTAAGTTTTTGAAGGTGAAATTTCATGAAAGATGATGACAAAGTATTGGAAACTAAATTTCTTTAAAAAAATCTAAAAAAAAAGAAAACAGTTTTTTGTTTTTTTTTTGTTTTTTTCTTCTTTCTATTTTACCCATAATCCCTAGTTCACATTTTGCGACATCCGACGGGTTTTCTCAGATCGCATCACATATATTGTGCTTAGTCTTAGTTGTAATTAATGATATAAAAATGCAACCCTCACAGTATCATCTCTTTAAAGAACATTTCATTACCAAAAGTATGTAACCGCATTATAAAACACCACACACCCTTTTTTCTGCATTAGCATATACATGCTGCATCTATCATTTGAATATTACTGACGGCTCATTTGAACCTGTCAGTATACACACCCCTAAACCCGCTTTCTGATAACGCCTCATCATCAGACCAGACCAAGCCCCATTCCACTCGAAACCCACCTCCAGCATGCCCCACAGCTACCGTATGTACTTACAAATATAACCACTAGATGTCAGATCTCCTCTTCTTAGTATCTTGATTACTATGGCTGGCTGAGACTCCATTACTGTGTAGATTGCATGCTCAAATACATACCAGCTAGCTGAAAATACAAAAAATCAATCAATCAATATTAATTTGAGATATAGCGCAATTCATCAAAACAAATACACAATAGTATCAAAAGACTAATATTTTTATAAAAAGACTTAAAGGCATATTATGTGATCTTTTCCAGGGAGCGCCCTCTATTCATGATTTTTTTTAGAAAGTAGATTTTCTTGCAGATTTACATTTCGGATCATAAATCATGAATATATTCCAAGTTACTGAGCAACACGAGGCAAAATCATGGTTTTAGAGTGAATTAAGACTAGAGAAATATAAGTTGTCGGATAATCCGACAGTTTATTTTCACTCTAAAACCATGATTTTGAAGTAATTAAGAATCGTATCCCCCTGTAACTTGGAATGTATGTACGATTTATGATCAGAAATGTAAATCTGCAAGAAAATCTGCTTTCAATTTTTTTTTCGATGCTGAGGGCGTTCCCTGGAAAGATCACATAATATACCTTTAAAGGAGGTGTCCAGCAAGCACAACAATATGCATTGTATGTTAGAAAAGTAATTATCAAACCTAATCGCGTACTTATAGAAAAATATATCATATGTATCATGAAAACAAATAAACACTGCAATCTCTCACCATGCATTTTTTTAATTTTGCGGTGATCGAAAGTCCCGGTATCAATTAAGTCATAGATATACAATGCACTTGCGCAAATTTGAGCAAAAATAACTGTGACGTCTATAGTGTGTACGGGGTCTAAGACTTGATAATTACTTTTCTAATATGTAATGGACTATGTTCTACTTGCTGGACACCTCCTTTAAATCAGAGATAGGTGCAACATCTTACGGCAACCTGCGGCAAAGTGGTTCATTTTATGTGACGTTTATTTAATATAAAAATTGTCATGAAATATTTAACAAAGAGGCGACAAAAAATAATCATGTGCTATGGATTTAAAGGTATTCTTGGTATGTAGGATCAGACGGTTGTGCATTGGTTTGCTACTTAATTTTCAATTTTTGTTGTTGAAGTTGTTCACATATTGTAAAGTTTTCACTGTTGTAGGATATAGAGAAGTCCTTTACCATGCAAATCATGCACCACTGCACTACCACAATACTGTGCAAACATTGAGGGCAGCCATCATACAACTACTACTGTATACAGAGAATGCACCCAACGTTGAACAGTTGAAGCAATAAATATTTTGATTCGTTGGCGGGGTAGAAAATTGCAATTCTCACTGCCAAGAGCTCGACCAATCACAATAAATTGTATATCTACAACTAGGATTACCCTAAGGAATATTGATAGATGGCGGAATTCACATTAGATGGCGAAATCCTCCCCCTATTGGCCAAACATGCCGCTAAAATGGCTCAAACCTGCATATCCGAGCATGGGTTGGTTCGGTCCTGGCATGACTGACAGCTCGTGACCTTACAGATACTACGCCATAGATAACGATTTTCAGCAAAAAAGTAACAATCACGGAGAGGGTGTCCATTAATGAGTTTTAATTGATCAATCCACTGGGAACGAGGTCTGCCTTTCTTTCTCTTCCCTAATCATGCCTTGCATGATCATCTTCTCTAGGTTGTTACCCTTGCGACATGAGATATGGCCAAAGTAGCTCAGCATTTGGGTGTTGATAGCATGAAGAAGTCGTTTAGACACCCCGATTTCTTCAATAATACTGGCATTGTTCCTTCTCATTGTCCATGAGATGCGAAGCATACGCCTCCAATACCACATCTCGAAAGCAGCTATTCTGTTTTTGTCAGCTTTTGTTAGGGTCCACGTCTCACAGGCATACATGGCAAATGGAAATACAAGGGCTTGGACAATCCTGGTTTTTGTTGCTCTGGTTAATCCTTTGTCAGCCCAGATCTTGCTTAGGTTGACCATTGCTGATCTAGCCATCGCTAAACGGGTCTAATTTCTTGGCTGCAACCACCCTCTTTGATAATCAGGGATCCAAGAAAGTGTGAATTTCCAAGAAAGTCCAAATCATGGCAAATACCATCAACTCATTTAATTGTTAGGACATATTATGGGTCCACGGAGGGGAGAGGTACAATATCAATATGGTCAAATTGATGAAAGATATAGCTTGAATTGCCTTATACTAATCCACAAATGAATCCTACTGCACATCATTTCTGAAACAATTAATTTAATTCAACTTTGTGAAACCTCTTACTCCCACATTTGCTAATGCGACAAAGTGGTCCATTATGGGTGACACAGGTGGCATTTACTTAGGCCTACAACAATGAATTTTAATGAAAATATGATGGTTTAAACTTGAATCACAAGGTTGAAATAGTAGTTAATTTTGAGTTCTATCATTAGGTCTTAATGAGTTTTGACCTATATACAATAATGGTATCGGACCATTAGAAAATGTACTTATGAATTGGGGGTGGGGGGTGTCATATAAAATGCTGTTTGTGGGCATGTGTGACAATATATTTTCCAGACACTACCTAAACGTGTTTCCTCTGAAGGCAAAATTCAACATAAGAAGTCCTCTTTTTCTAGGAAATGGTCGAGTTTAGCCCATAATGTGTTTCGCACATAACGCACCCAATCTCAAAAACACCCTTACTACACGCTTTAGTGTAGTAGTGGGCAGACCCCTCTATGCTATGCACTAAATACAATACTCACAATCTTTGATGATTACTTCTGATTTCCATGGCGATGATACAGTTCCGCATTGCAAAGACAAATCATCAACCTTAATGTAAACCAGAAATATTTCTTCGCACTCTAAACGGTTGTCTTCAATGATTGACACGGTTTTGGAAGCGACTCTTTCTCCCGCAGCAAATGTTACAGTTGAGTCTCCTATGGGGGCGTAGTCATAAACATTACTAGCAGAAATTGGTTTGTAGGTGATCACTTTAAGGCAATTAGAAAACAAAATAACATCAGGTGATGAAGAAAAAAAACCCTGTTCTACGGGCCCGACCGATGCATTTTTTAGAAATCTGTGAGAAAAAAAAATCACTTGCAGACCAGGATAATAAAAAAGGCAAGATCTTTACAGATTTTTTTTTATTTTTACGGCCATTTTATGAATGTGAAAATTTTATGAATGTGAAAATCACTTACAAACCAGGATAATAAAAAAGGCAAGATCTTTACAGATTTTTTTTATTTTTACGGCCATTTTATGAATGTGAAAATTGTGTTTTTTAAAAACCACCTGGCCAACAGATCCATTTTGAGATCCATTTTGAGAGGTCCATTTTCCCGTTGAACAGGGTTTCTTTCTTTTTTTTGACATCTAACATACTGCACATCATTTAAAGATCAGCAAACAAATTTTGCACATAATGATCAAAAGGTGTAAAGCGTTCCGAGGACTTTGTTTCCAAGATTGTAGGTCTTGGATCCTTATAAAAGGCCTCCCAGCAATCTTTGATTTGATTGCTGGGAAAGAGCCAGAAATTACAAGGAGCCAAGTAAGGTGATTAGGGTGGATGTTTTATCAATTCCAAATGGATACCATTTTCATAAAAGTAAGTCTGGATGAGGCAAGCTTTGTAAGGACTTGGGTGGTTTTTTCAATCTATAAAATATAGATGAAAACGGACAGAAAAAATAATAAAGAAATAATAAGAACTTATGGGGGTCAATTTCAATCATAAAATCTGAATGCCTTGATCGATTTTGCTCAATTTGGTGTCATTTCAGCTTAGAAAATACTCTGAGAGCAAACAAAATAAACTCAAAATTGACTTCACCTACAAAGTCCTCCTTTTGATGTCTTGCATCACAAATATGGGTTTAGAAATGCACTTTGAATGCGTTGTAGATTTAGTTGTAGAACGCATGCCAGGATTCAGGAATGAACACTTTCCATGTCAGTTCCAAAATGTCACCAAATGTTTCACAGAAGTATTGAATTACATCACCAGAGTTGGAATCACCCTGAGAATTGCATTAAAATAAGTACAAATATGCCTACGATTGGTTCAGTAATTCTTGAGATAAGACTTTGAAAGTTTGGAAAGATTTCTGAAACAGATCTGTTTTGTATAACGAGTGCTTGGAGCACAGATGTCTTGAGTGCATTTTGTTCATTTTGAGATAAACGGGTTTGAAAACTAGAAACTCTCTGTTGGGCAATAGGGAATTTGAAGTTGCCATCCAATTTTCACCACCAATTGATACATTTGCACTTAGCTTATGTGTGCAATAACGCGAGAATGTCAAAGTGTTTTCATATTATGCAAAATCTCAAATTCATCAAAATGCACTTCAGACATCTGCGCTCCAAGCACTCGAAAAATCTGTTTTATATATTATATACAAATGGTAAAACTAATCGCCGCATGAAAAGTGTTAAGACTGAGAATTATAATATAGGGCCCCACTCACCTACAGCATCAGAGCGATTCACATAACCGTCTCTATGTATTCTGATGGTCAACTGTCTTCCCTCATAAACCATGTACAATGGTTGCTCTAACCAAAATACAGCTACAAAATTGTAACAAAACAAATAAACGGAATAAATGACAATGCTACACTCTTTTAAAAACTTTGTCATTTGTATACAAGGCCATTAAAGGCATATTATCTGATATTTTCAAGGGAGCTCCCACTATTCATGATTTTGTTTTAGAAAGCAGATTTTCTTGCAGATATACATTTCTGATCATAAATCATACATACATTCCAAGTTAAAGAGCGATACGATTCCTAATTACCTCAAAATCATGGTTTTAGAGTGAATTTTAATAGACCAGACTAAAATAAGTTGTCGGTAATCCGACAGTTTATTTTTTTTCGATGTTGAGGGCGTTCCCTTGAAAGATCACATAATATACCTTTAAACATGATGTTTTATAATCTCGATTTTGATATTCCATTGTGTACACTCAAGCAAGGAGCGTACGTCTGGTACACATGTAACAATAATTTGATTTCTACATGTATGTACTTTTCTTCCAGGTTTGATCATTTCAATACACGAACTGAGTGATAGTAAATAGTTTTAAAGGAAATCCTTGCCATAGAACTTTATCGCTCAGATACTGTAAAAGCTTAAATATTCACGGTGGTTTTATTTTCGCGCTTTTCGCGCAAAATCTTTTTCCGCGAAAATTATAACACACGAAAATATTGCTTTACACATTCATGCAATGCTTTCAGACGGTCGCCCGCGAAAAAAAACAATTAGCGAAATGTCTTTGATATCAAAATCCGCGAAAATATTGGCTTTTACAGTATATGTAGCATTATTATTATACAGACCACATCTGTAAGTTTTTAAAAGTACCACGTTAGAAATTTAAAAAAAATCACTTGTATGGACGTCGCATATTGATCGAAGCAATGACGAACCAGTTACGAGATTTCCATATATCTGTTCCATGTATTGATATTTTCGATTTATGCATTGAATTCCTGCATAATAACGTCCAGCAGCCTGTTGCTGGTAAAGATAACATCACAATATATATTGGGTATGGCTATCCCATCAGCACTTTCATCACAGACAACCGGGAGCGAATTTCAAATAATCACAGGTTGGGGATGTGCAGTTTAAATTTGTTTTATTGAATATTAGTTCTGTGTTCAATTAAACTGGTCAATATACATCAAATAATTATTTTCTACCCATATAATGCACGGTTTCATGAATAGTAGGGGAGATGCAGGAGAGTTGAGCCAATTTTTAAATTTTGTGTCACCATATGCTGAAGAAAAGTACAAACCTGTAAAAAATTAGTGTAAGGGCGCACAGCACTAAATCACTCCTCGTTTTGTGTAATGGTAGTAAGTTCCGGCAAAAACAAAAAACGATTTTGTGATTAATGGGGTCCTTTGGGAATCAGTTTGGCGTGAGGATAGCGTTTGATAATTAAAATGAAAGATAATCTCTTATACTTTGATCAGGATATTGCAAAATATTGATTTTCGATTGTATTGAAAATTTATCACGCGTATGAACACACGTGATCGGAGGCGGTTAGAAGGCGAGCGTCCGGGCTGAAAATAGGGGTGGCGCTGTTTAAATGATCGTATCGTAAAATCGAATTGGAAGGTGTAACACTTCTTGACGATTTTATGAAATTTGAATGTTTGTTTATTAGAATAAAGCATTCGAGACGTTCCAAAAATGGTTACTAAGGGCCCAAAATAGCGACTCTTTTAGCCCTAATTTACATGTAATCCAATGGGCGGTATATTTAGTGCTGTGCCCCCGTAAGTAAAACTTTAGAGTGTTGTTTTCATTGTGAAACAATAACAGTTGGGATAGCAGTTAAGGCTTATTTATATAAAAGGTTTGAATTTTTTTTGGTAAAGTGGCTCAACTCTCCCTACAGTATGGGAGAGATGAGCCACCATTTGAGGAGAGTCGAGCCAGCATGATAAGTCAATGGCTGGTGAAAAAAACAAAATCATATTTTTCAACTTTTGATTTACTAATCCTTAAAGTAAATAGGGTGCTCAATTGTTATTATCATGGCACAAAATAACATTTTCTCTCATTTATTATACATTTTTCACATTTAGTCCAAAAATCAAAATGTTACTACATGTTTTCCCTATGCTCAACTCTCCCCATGACCAATGGCTCAACTCTCCTCATGGTGATCATTTTGTAAATAACCCAATCCCATCTGATGTAGAAATTTTGGTAGTTTACAATAGTTCTCTAAAATAATGGTCATATATACCCCTTCAATAAACAAATTACCGCCATTATAGTCTAAGTCTTGCTCCGCCATTCCTTCGGTTTGCACCGTCACAAACCTGATCCCCGATCTCTGCGTGTTCTGGGAGAATTCACGGAAACTGGTCATCATCGAACTCACAGTGCCCTTTGAACTCAATCTTGAGAAAGCGCACACAAGAAAATCTGACAAATATGCCGCTCTGGTTGCTGATATTCAGAACAATGATTTTGAGTGTGAGTTGGTCGCCCTTGAAATTGGTAGCCGTGGTTACATATCCCCTCACAATCTTGGTAGACTGAAATATATACTCAAACTGTGCAATAACCCCACTACTTTTAAAATGTTCCGGGACAACATCACCAAACTATCTATTCTGTCATCTTTCTCGATTTTCCATGCTCACAAGGAACCCACATGGGACAATTATCCAACTCTCAACGTGCAATCATAATGGTTTTACTGCAGGGTAGGTCCCTTTTATATGAATATCTATTTTTAATGTTTTAACACGTCTGTTTTGTTTGTCTTGTTGTGTTTAGTTTGTCCCCATTATCTCTGCGTTCGTCCACCTAAATGGAGAACTGATCTGGGATTTACATGTTTTCCTTTATTGTGTATCAATTCTGTATGTGTAACTTTTTATGATGCTAATAAAGTGATGTGATATATATATTGATGCTATATAACAATATATGCCAATATAAATTTTAGTAAGTTACTACTTTTCGAGTTATATGGGGTGGCTCAACTCTCTGTGTGGCTCAACTCTCCCCCCGCATCTCCTCTACTGTTCTACTTTAAGTAAATTTTAATTTAAGGTGTAAATGTGGCAATCAAACGAAGCTTATATATCGAAAGAAATCAACAAAGCTAGCATTTTAAGCTTACCACAGTATTCATGGAGAGTTTATATTCCCAAATACAATATATTCAATTATTTATTTTTTGACCTATCGACCCTACCTTTTGAGGACCCTCTATGAACGACCAAACATTATTTGTTAGCCAAACCATAGTGTCAATCAGGTATATTTCTAATTTGTCACACTTGCTATAGGAACCAAAAATAGGATAAAATAAAAGCATCTGGTAATTTTGTTTACAATATTTTGGTAAAAAGAATTCCTATATGATCCCACACCTTACACTTCCAAATAAATTTGTGCTAGCGCCCATCACTATCAGTGTTTTAAATTCAAGATAGACCCCAGCTCTAACCATTAATTTAAATGTACAGAAAAGGTATACAGTGCTCTTAATATGAAAGAAATTTGTATTATTTGTGATTTGTAGCATAAAAACTCAATATTAACCAAAGAACCCTGGTATTTTCTGTAATAGTAAGATTTGACACAACTTTTCTCTTTTCACTTCTTCTAGAACAAATGCACCAAATATAAGCTAGCAGACAGCAATTTGGAGAGTGGACTAATATTCGATGTCCTGTTGCGGGAAAAATGAAAGTCAACCCCCCCCCCCCCACAAATTGTTGTTCTTTTGATGGAAGACATCAGTATCTTCAAAGAAAACAATGATTTGAACAAACCAGTCGCTCGATAGCTGAAAAAAATCATACTTTATAATTTGATCTCTTAAGCATGTAAGTCAATAGCGATTTAATTGGTAGTGTGAGACCATTATCATACTTCACTCTTGACATGACACGCAAAGAACAAATTGGCACATCACAGAACGCCTATCACATAGCGTCACACTCATTTTGCATTTACATAAGAAACCAGTTAACCAGAAAGAAAAAAAACAAAACAGTTTGTCAGTAAATGAAATGGGTATACTCCCATTCTTTTCCTTTGTATCTTAAAAATGATAGCATTATGCACTTATCAATTGCATCCCCGGCCCTGGGGGACCCAGGGATAGCGGGGATTAGGGCCGGGACGTACAAATTGCCCATGTGACGTCCCGGGTACAATCGTGTACGGTCCCCGCAGGGCCGGGCACCATTTTTTGTATGCCCCCGCTACAGTCCTGGCCCCCCTTGGCCTGGACAAAGTGTACAGTTCCAGCCACCCATTTCCCAGGACAAAGTATTCACCCGGCTACAGTCCCAAGGTTGCTTATTTCTTTCCGCAACTATAACGGAATGCATTTTGATGTGTTCCCTATGTGTTATTAGGCTTATTTCTTCAAGCGCATCGCATCTCTAGCTTATTTATTGCAAGTGCCCGGGTGTACATTTGTGTACCTTAGCGTATGTCCCGCTACATACCCCGGCTAGCAGGGGCACAGTTTGTACGTCCGTGTACACTCCCCCACATAGCTGGGCATCATTGTTTGTACACTCGTGTACGGTCCCGGCCATGCCTCGGGTCCCCGGGGGCTGGGCTTGCAATTGATAAGTGCATTAAGGCAGCGAAAATAAATCCTGTTCTACGGGCAAACATACCTCTCAGATAGGGTCGGTCGGTTGGGTGGTTCTATTGTTTTGTTTGTTTTCAAAAATGTCAAAAAAATTGTCAACAATTAGGCACAAAAAAAAGAGGTTGTGTTGCCCTCAGCGAATGACTCTAAATTCGTAAAGACTAGGGTCGCATTTTTTTTTTCTTTCTTCATTTTACTTCTTTTTTTTTTTTTTAGATTTGAATTTAAATTTGATCTTTAAGTGTCTAAATGTTACTATTTTTTGCTCAAAAACAAATAAGTAAGCTTGAGTATGTTTTAAGACAATTATCACACTAGAAACATTAGTTAAATTGACTTAGGGCCTATACCAACTATGTCTCACCCAATTTTAAATTTTTAGCACTTGAGAGCAACACAGCTTTTTAAAAAACAATTTTGTATTTATAAATTATTTACACATTTTGTGTGTGTGTGGATCATTTAAAATAGGCAAACAAAATTGTAATGTTGTCCTCGACTGCCCACTCGTCAGATTTAGGGCCGCTCCGTTTTCTTTTTTTCAATTTTTTTTCTTTTTCTTCCAGTCTTATGTCAATTGCCACTGAGTCAGAAACTTGAGATTGGGGGGGAGGGGGGAAGGGGGGGGGGGACCTAAGCACTTTGGCAAAAATATGTTAATATGTCAAGAGTACAACAAAAATGGGATATTAAATGAATTGATTATGATTAGTTGTTATCAAGCTAGCAAGGACCCGTGTGCGTATGCATGAGGTACCCGCTTGTAGATATATTATACTTACATGTTGTATCTTGAATACACACCATTGCTGTGTTAGAAATCATGCTAACAGCAGTCACTGCCGAGGAATCACCATCATTAATAGAGAGTGAAATAGGAAAACATTCCAAGTCCTCTATCACAGCATCTTTCTTTGTGTCAAAGGTCACTGTCTTACTCCATTCATAGGGGGCAAAGTTCACAGACATATCCGAGACTGAATAATCCACTGTTGAATTAAAGTTTGTTAAAAAAATCAGTACTTTACACATCTTTAAACTACCAAATGTTATTGTCAATGTAGTAAACCAAGTTTCTTTACCGCTAAATAAATTCACCACTGCTTGAATAATGGAGAAAGTTTTATAACAAATAATGAGCAAGCGGGCAAAAATGGTTGCAATGGGTAATGTTTGGAGCCACCATGTATAGCACAGCATGTTTTGAATGTATTTCCATTGCTGCATATACATACAAGTTGAAATAAAAAATATTGAAAACACATTTCTCAAGAGGTAATCTGATTATAAAGATAGCTATATAAGATTAAAATTACATTTCTTACGGCTTTAATTAAGCGCTATTGCAAAAAATAAAGACGCACAAATATATTTTTATTTTGTGTGAAGTTTTCGTGATGAACTTTGAAATCGCAAATTTATTAAAAATTCCATTGAAATGGAATAGGGGCGATCCAAGAGAAAAAAGCATGTTGTGTAACCAAACATCTGTTTCATACCAAAATACCAGGGAATGGTGCATGTATTTTCCATAATTCAAACCAAAAAAACCAATAAAAACACCACAGTCTAAAAATAATACAGGAAACCAATACAGTTGATTTGTGTAGGGGGGATACCATCTGAAGAACAATCTAGGTATGTGACACATCCACAAATCACCACTTAGGCCAAACAAAGAAGATAGTCTGTCTCAGAAACATTGTGCAGATAAGCTAAGTGCTGTGTGGTTTTTTGTTTTTTTTTTGTTTTTTTTAAATAGGCTATGAGGTATGCGGTTTTTGTTTTTTTTTGCTTTTTTTTTGTTGTTGCTTATCCAAGCTTACGGAGAACTTTTTTAAACTTTTTTTTAAAAATCAAAAAATCAATCAATCAATCAAAAAAAAAATCAAAAAAAAAATCAAAAAAATCAAGAAAGTTTTTTAGCCCCCAGGGAATAGACCTACGCGCCGTAGCTCATTTCACATACCAATGCGGGCGGGCTTCTGAGATAGACCTTCTTCTTTGTTTGGCCTTATTAGACACACTACAAGTGGAGATTTCTCCTCAGTCAAACAAGATAAGCTATTATGTCTCTCTTGTTGAGATATAATAACATCTCTCTGATTGAATCATCAACTATAAACAAATTAATACAGCATCGACTCCAGCACAGTTTACTGTTAAAATAAACTCCATAGGTACATGTAATTTACAAAGACTACAAAACATGGCAGCCTCTACTTATGTCTAGAAAGACCTAAATGTGTAAATGTCCGCAATCACATGTTAATAAGGTGGCTTCGCCTCCCCCCCCCCCCCCCCCCCTGCCCCCGAAAAAACAAAACAAAATGTGTGACAAAGTGTGACAAAAATAACTACTTACAGTTAGTAAACATCCCAAAGTGAATGATTAATGACCATCCATTGAACTGGATTGTAATGAAATATTTGAATGATTTCACGCTATTGCTTCATTATACACCCATCAAAATATGTAAGTTCCCCCCTAGCATATACTAGAATATTTCCAGAAATATTTGATGAATTTAAATAATTGTCAGCTAGAAAGATGCACCCAATTGTTAGGCACATTTTGATACCATATTTGTTGGCCTTGAGACAATGCAACGATAGAAATTGTGCCATTTACCAATATTTATACAGAAAAAAAAGTGGCACTAAATCTCACTGGCTATGGCTGGATTGTCCATATATCAATAAGCAGATCATAATCAATAAGCAGGTCATAATCTTGTTTGTTAATTTTATGGACAAAACCAGTCATAGCCAGTGAGATTTAGTGCCACTTTTTTTCTGTATAAAAATTGGTAAATGGCACAATTTCTTATCGTTGCATTGTCTCAAGGCCAATAAATTTGGTATCAAAATGTGCCTAACAATTGGGTGCATCTTTCTAGCCGACAATTATTTAAATCCATCAAATATTTTTGGAAAGATTCTAGTATATGCTAGGGGGAACTTACATTTTTGATGGGTGTATGATTCAGACCAGTGACAGTTAAGAATAGGGACACTCAACTACCATTCAATTCCATGTAAAATGTGTGTACTAGACATACTTTATGCTCTCAGCCACGCATACATAATCTAACCTTGACTTTTTTCAACAATATCTAGTGATGCAACACAATTTGTAAGATATCAAATAAAATGTGTTAACTTATGTCAGTAGGCTACTTCACACATATCTTTACCAAATGTTATCATCAAAACAAGTTCTTAGATTTCTGCACCACCAATGCTTAACTGTTAAACACTTTCCACTTCCTATTGGTTTTACCAAATACAAAAAAGATTATTTGCAGAAACCTTTCCTAACTATAAAGGTCTATCTTGAGGATTACTGAACCAATAATAGGAATGTTTATACTTATTTTAATGCATTTCTCATGGTGATTCTATGGTATTTAAATTAAATAATTTTGACAAATTTGAAACATTTTGTGAACTTTTTGAATGTCGTCTGCAGCTGCCTGCTGGGTAGAAAGTGTTAACATCCACTGCTTTAATGATGTAGAAAATTTATAACAGACAGGCTGTCCCAAAATGCTCAAAATTAATTAATTATTTTCATCATCAAAATCAATGGGATCAGGTCTGTTGTTTTTTCATGAACTTTGGCATACTGTACCCGTTCATTAGAATTTTAGATCATGAATATCAGATTTATCAAACTCAAGATACACTCCATTATGTAATACATGGGGATTTCACCTTTTCGACAAAGTGCAAAAAAATGTGTGTGTCAAACAGCTTGTTTGAAAGAAACAAATAATATTCTCTTAAAGTCTACTAATATCATCTTTTGTTCCTTCCTATTTGAACTGTTATTGGTTATGGTTGTTCAAATCATTAATAATTCTTCATTTAATTCAATTTGAAGTGTAAAAGAAGTTTGTCACGCTTGAGTTACCCCATGCCTTGTTTTATTTGACAAGTGTTAAAGGTATATTATGTGATCTTTCAGAGAGCGCCCTCTATTCATTATTTTTTTAGAAAGTAGATTTTCTTGCAGATTTACATTTCTGATCATAAATCATACATACATTCCAAGTTACAGAGCGATACGATTCTTTATTACTTCAAAATCATGATTTGAATGAATAAGAACTCTAAGTCACTGCTAATTTACCCATGACCACTTTATTACCTGTTTTAAAAATGTGCCTCAAGTTTAGCCTCAAAACTAGCTCATTTATAAACAAAGCTTGTGATCACTCATGCAAGGGAGCACATCTCTTGTTCATTCCTCATTGACTTTACACTCTCTGTCAATTCAAATCACTCAAAAATCCAGTGTCCTAGTGATTTGATCAATCTTTGGTTATGTTTTATCATATTTTGTATGTGATGTGATCTGTGAAAACTCGCCCGCCGGATGTGGCAAAATGTGAACTAGGGATTATGTGGTCAGATTCGTTTTGGGTATGGGTCCACGCACCCATGTTGGTCAAGAACAATGTAGTTAACTTGGTTTGGTATCTGTCAAAGATAGGGTGACCCAACTAAAATTGAACCACGTTTTTAAAATCTTCCATGGTCTCTCACCTGACTATTTAAACTTCAAGTTTACACGTATATCATCTCTACATAACCACAGTACCAGGGGTAGCTCATACAACTTCACCATTCCTAGGATAGGCTAAAAACACATTTTTTACAGTGGTATCCAAACATTGGAACTCCCTGCCTAATTCCATCAAGGAAATCAATAATTATTTCAGATTTAAAAAGGCCATCAAAAAATACCTGGCTGACCAGGCCCTTGTGGCTGAGCAGGATCCATTTGTTGCTTAATAGCGTTGGTACTGGTTTTTAGGGTTCGTTTGTGCAATATTCTTCGGGTTTTGTGTTTTTATATATTTATATTTATTTATTTATTTGTTTATACCGTAGTCTCGTCACGTTCCTGTCTTTCGCCCTCATATCTCTCTTTTCCTATAAAGGACCCCAATGGAAATAAGGTTCCTATATGGAGGCTTTTTGGGCTATCCTTGGTACTCTCCTGGTATTTTATACATTTTCCCAATCCTGCCGTATTCTAGCAAGCATCTTGCTTTTATGTCTTTTATGTGTGCTTTTATATACATGTGATTTTTGATATATATTATGTAATTTGAGTACTGAATAAATATAAATGAATGATGAATGATGAATGAATGAATGGGTAAAATAAAAATTTAAAAAATAAAATAAAAATATACTATAATATGTATATTTTTTTTAAAGAAAATTGAATTCCAATACTTTGTGTCATCATCTTTCGTGACATTTCAACTTCAAAAACTTACTTAAGTCACTTTTATTATTCACCTTATAATGTTATGCACTTATCAATTGCAGTCCCGGCCCGAGGGACCCGGGGATAGCGGGGATTAGGGCCGGAACGTACAAATTGCCGATGTGACGTCCCGGGTACAGTCGTGTACGGTCCCCGCAGGGCGGGGCACCATTTTGTGTACGTCCCCGCTACAGTTCGGGCCCCCCGTGGCCGGGACAAAGTGTACGGCGTCGTACGGTCTCGGCCCCCCACAGCCGGGACAGAGTGTATACACCCCTGCTACTCTTCCAGTGTATACATCTTGTCACCAAAGCGTACGCCCCCACTATGTATGTGTACACCCCGACTATGGCCTGGGGTGGGGATGTGTACCCTAGCGCACGCCCCTCTACATTGCCCGACCACAGTGACTACCCGGCTTATTTTTCAGTGGTGTACGCCCCCGTTACACGCCCCGGCTATGCCGGGGCACGTTTTGTACGTCCCCGTTACACGCCCCCGCTTAGCCGGGCAACGTTTTTTGTACGATTGCGTACGGTCCCTGCATGGTCCCCGCTATGCCCCGGGTCCCCCCGGGCTGGGGATGCAATTGATAAGTGCATTATTATATTGAATTATGTATCTTTTTTGGCCTGTTTTCATGATTTCTTGTTTTGTAGCTTTTTATGACATCACAATCATCATTCACTCATAACTTTTTTTTGTAGGGATCATACAAAAATGATCGAAACAGTTCTATAATCAGCACAATTTTAGCTTTCTTATCTCAATTATGAAAAATTCCACCATGTGGCGGGTTTTCACAGATCGCATGACATATTTAATCATTAAGAATATAAATAAGCGAATCTGGAAAACATAAATTTGATATCAAAACTTTACAAATGTATGCCAATTTTGCAAATTCATTTTGTCAAATAGGAAAAACTATCATACTCCACTCGCGTACAACTGAATTAGTGGTGTGCTCCCATAATGAGCAAGGGGTTAAAATGGTTGCCAAAATGGGTAACATTTGAGCCACCCTGCATAGCACAGCATATGTTTGAACGTATATCGTTGCTGTTCTGTCAAAAAACTTGTTTCTCCATCTGGCCCTTCGGCATGTATAAAGTAATTCTTCCTGTGTACATGAAGCTGGTCTTCTAGCTTCATGCTGTGTATAAGTCTGCTCTAAACATGTTCAAGGGCCAAAACACATTTATCAAAACCTTGTAAATGATCTTGCCGCTGAACATATATAACAAAATACTGCAAGTCACGACTTGCGAATCCCCCTGGTTGGGAGATCAACTAAATGAGGTCAAAGGCCACATAGGGGTCATGTTCCCCCCGGTGTTCATGTTTCTTATCTCCAAGTTTGAGGTCAATCGGGCAACTTTTACGATTTGACCTCTGGATGACCTTTGACCTCGGATGACCTCGAATTATTTTTTTGACATGTTTCCCCGGTGTTCATTGCATGATTTAACCCCTTGTTGACTTTTGACCTTGGATGACCTCTAATGGACCTTGGATGACCTCTAATTTATTTTAGACATGTTCACCCGGTGTTTCTTTTCTCCAAGTTTGAAGTCAATCGGGCAACTTTTACGATTTGACCTCTGGATGACCTTTGACCTCAGATGACCTATGCAAATTAGACCCCAAAAAAGCAGCCACATTTTTTGACCATGGCCTACCTATCGCTGAAGGTTTGAAGTCAATCCGTCCATCCGTTCAAAAGATACAGCATTCGGGGAAAGGCTAACCGAAAAGGCCCCCCTACGCATGCACCTCCACACACCGACATGATGACAAAATCCCCTTCTGGTTTTACAAACCAGGGGGATAACATAACCAAAAAGGCTAACCAAAAGGCACACACACCCCTACGCACGCACCCCCACACATTGACATGATGACAAAATCCCCTTCTAGTTTTACAAACCAGTGGGATAACATAACCAAAAAGGCTAACCAAAAGGCACACACACCCCCCTACGCACGCACCCCACACATTGACATGATGACAAAATCCCCTTCTGGTTTTACAAACAAAACCAGGGGGATAACAACACTTCCCATACCTAAACGTTGGGCAGTTTTACTTTATACATGTTGAAGGGCTGAAAACATACAAGGTTTTGACAGAACAGCAACAATATATATTGTTATAATTACAAATACAAAGCTGAAATTAAAAAAAATTAAAAAAATCTTAAGAGGTTTAAGAGCTCGTCTGATTATAAAGGTAGATATACTGTTAATGTGGATTTTTTGCGGTGCTAACTTCATCATTCATGCTTCAAGCACTACTGTAACAAAATAAAGATGCACAAATATACAAATAATATATTCCTTTCATAATGAACTTTTTAAATCACAAATTTAAGTTCAAAAATCACATTTGTATCATTTTCAAATTTGGTTTGAATGCAAGTTTGTCTCATTGCGAATCACTTGTAGTTTGCACCATTACAGGACGTATATCCGCATTTTATATCGCATCAAAATAACTTGGATCCATGTTGACAATACCTACCTTTACCACAACTCAATGCGTTGTAATCCAAGCCCATCACATATCCATACCCTTCATGAAATATAGTTTGGTCAGCCTCAAAAATAATCAAGTATGGTATCTCTGGGTTACTGTGTCTGACTGTGTGAGATGCCACATTGGTAAGGAATGATGGACTCTGAGCTATACAGAATACTCCAGTCTGCAGTACATTCCAAGTAACATCAAATCGAATGGTATTTCCATTGTAGGTCAAACTATTGAGATACGCGCAACGAATGACTATGCTGATGTACAAACGATAATCAAGGAGTTCATTGCTGTGTGATGGAAGGAAAGACACCGTGGTAGGACCGGTGGGGTAGTGAGCAAAAGGTGGAATCATGAACATCTCTGAATCGAGGGTACTTTCAATGGCCTTCTTGTACTGGACAACCATTATGGGCTGGTCGGATGTTAAAGTTATCAAATCATTGGTTTCAGTCTCTCCATCTGCATAATCTCCTGCCTCATCTAGATTAAACGTTGTACCATCTGAAGCCATAACACAAGTATCTGCATTGGCTGCAACAATGCGATACCCGTAGCCATGGTTACCAATGACAAGTCGAAACGGTGCTAGAACAAAGGTTCCTGTTCCCCAACTACAAACAGGTGGCAATTGCTCTATAATATAACCCATTTGATCACTGCTACTTCCTACAGCAGGAATGGTACTAGGGACCTGTCCTGATAACACTGCAATTGGTTTATTAGCCGAGAATAAACTTCCAGTCAGATCATCGTCGCTCAAGAATAGGTAACTTTCATACGGATCAAGAGCGATGGTTTCTTGTAGTCCTGATTTGGTTGTGTAACGGATTAGAGTGCTTTCACTTAAAGACGACACAGAAACAGCACTTCTAGTAGATGAGTCATCATGGCTACCTGTCACAGCATAATACGCTGAACCCAGTGCGGTGGCGGGACTTACTGTAAATCCTTCATATAGACTACCATTAGGATCAACTACAGCATGTACTGATAACATATCGGTAGATGTAACAATGATAGTATTGCTGTGTTTGCCTGGTGTATCTGGTGGATATCTGTGGTAATTCAACCTCCATGACCGTAGAGGGCGCTATATTATGTGTAGATGTATAACCAGCCCCGGGAATATTGATCCTAACGAAGGCAGCTGCGAGGGAATCGGGAGTGGTGCTCAATACAAGCTTTGTCTGATATTGTACGCTTCCCGCTGGTAGTCCAAACAAAGCAAACACATATTCATGCTGGATTGGTGGCGCTCCATGAATATCTGAAATATAATTGACATTATGATTAATCAACTTGTTACAATTGATTATCTTAAATTCAATTAGAGCAATGAGGTTGTTTTTGTATGTTATACACCCCCCCTCCCCAACCTTTTTTTCTACAAAATGCTCATAAACCTACACATATTTTGTAACAACCACTTGAAACATCTTCCCATTTATTTTTTTATCAAATAATTCTTTTATGCCATTTTATCTGATCCTCTACATCAGTCTGCTATTTCCATTGATACCAACAGAAGCACAAAGTAATCTTGTAATATAGATGAGGTGACCGTTGTTTACATCAGTAGTGTTTACATATTGATTAGCGCCTGGTCTAAATACATGCTAGGGGTACTAGTCCATGACTACTGCATACATCATACTATATGAAAGCAAAACACACATCACTGAGCGCCAATTTTAAAAGCACATGCCCTTAATATGGTGCGCACGCAAACCGCCGGGCAACCAGATTTAGTACCTGGTCTCTCATTAATTGTGCTTAGGGATGCATACCATGACTACTGCACTATTACACCGTAAGCATGGTAAGTAATGATCAATCAAGTGTGAATTAAAGCACCATTCCCTGTAGGTGCGCACGCAAACCGCCGGGCACTACGTCACCGGTCACACCATCTATATTAATATAGCCATAGCCTAGGGGTGGTTGGGGTACTGCCCCATTTTGCAATATTTTGCAAAAAGGATCGTGGTTATCACATGATACATATCGTTGAAAAAATAATTTAAACTGTTTTAACAAAATGCACTGTGGGATTGTGTTACCAGCCTAAAATCAAAGAGGTCACAAACTTGCTTACAATTGTATATTATTAGCCTAGCTATAAACAAGCTAAAAGTGACATCTCTGAATGTATAAACAAAGTGTGCAAAGGAGAAATTGTTGGGCACACTGGTAAAATGGTTTTACAACAAGTTTTGCTATCATTAATCAAACTGAACTCAAGTTAAATCACTTATTTATCGAGCAATAATATTATTGTTTACGCATTTTAATTGTTTAGATACAAAGTTAAATAAATCAAGAGTTAAATGATAGATAAATAAATAAAAAGAAAACTATAAACGCATAGGCGGCCTTAATAATTTATAAAAATTGACATAACAACGATGTTACATTAATCCACCATAAAGTTTAAAAAATAGAAAAATAAAAGGATAACAAGGAATATTCGGGAATCGAACCTGTGATTGCTGATTGCCAACGACATGGCCAACCTATGCACGCCACAGAGATCGACGAGTATAATTGTGATAGTTTTATTATCTAACCATATCCATTAAATTTATAACGAACAGATTTTTATTGTGCCATTTTTGCCAAATGTGTGTGTTTCTCTGTTACAAAATGTGTTTGTAATGTGATTATACTCCTTATTTTTGAAAGAACGGTAAAAACTTTGACATTTTCGAACACAAAAATGGCGTCATTTATACGGTCAACGCCAGCAGCGCTGTCCGTGTGGACACGGATACAGATGATGCCGGCAGGCCAAACAAATCCAGCGGCATGCAAGACCCCGCATATAAAACAAAAGTGATCATAACTAATGGCAATAGCACATACATTGTTGGCTGCCCGATTAAGAGACACTGATCAATGAAACCAGTGAAAACCCAGAAAAGGCACATGAATGTTGGATAAAAAAACCTTAAAATGACTGGAAATAAATAGAACTGTGAAATTATGAGTAATAAAAAGTTGGAAATCAAGAAATAAAAATAAAAGGAGGCATATCTGCTGATTCAGGAGGCAACCCTCATTAGAATATATTGAGGAATGGCTTAATAATTCGACCATTCCGTGAATCTGTGGATTGGCTTCAAAATTTGGCGCTTTACTAAAATTAGTGTAACATGATAACGAAATGATTGATTTTTAAAATGGGGCTCCCCTAAATAGGCTATGGTTAAAGGTATATTATGTGATCTTTCCAGGGAACGCCCTCAACATCGAAAAAAAATTGAAAGCAGATTTTCTTGCAGATTTACATTTCTGATCATAAATCGTACATACATTCCAAGTTACAGGGCGATACGATTCATAATTACTTCAAAATCATGGTTTTAGAGTGAAAATAAACTGTCGGAATCCCGACAGTTTATATTTTTCACTCTAAATTCACTCTAAAACCATGATTTTGAGGTAATTAGGAATCGTATCGCTCTGTAACTTGGAATGTATGTATGATTTATGATCGGAAATGTAAATCTGCAAGAAAATCTACTTTCTAAAAAAAATCATGAATAGAGGGCGCTCTCTGGAAAAGATCACATAATATGCCTTTAAGCATAAATGATCAAGCCTCTTTGTCACGTCAGACTGGTTCATTTTAGGAGACAATTCGGAAACGTTTTGAAGAGATGAACAAATTTAGAGTAAAAACCAGAGAAAAAGACATTTTGAAGGCAGTGCATACATTAGTGCCCTATGCTGAATATATTGGCCTTAAATATACATATCAATTTTGTTGGTCCCTGCGAGACCCATTTGAATTATATTTGATGAAATGGATCGAGCGATACAAAATGGTCTACAAGGTGAATACAGTCATTTTAGAGGGTTGTGATAAGTAACTTAACAATGATACAGAGCATAGTTGGGATTTTTTCAGGGGGGTGGGGGAGAAAGATTTCTAAAATTTTCATAAAAGGTTGCCCCAAAATTCAAAAAATGTTGCATGGTCACAAAAAAATCGCACACAGTACAAAAAAAAGCACAGTCAACAACTGATGGCTAATCCTCCAGGTTTTCATCAGTTTTCTCTCTAACATTTTCCTTTATTTAGCCCACTGCTGCAATAAATTGTAGACTACATGTATAAGTTTGCCGACTATTTGGGTTACATCACCCCCACACACAAACCCTCTAGCGACGGGCCTGTAGTTTCCCCCGACTGGCAGTAATTTCCTTTGCGCATTCTACTGTTGGGGACGGGGGCACAAAGGGCGTTTTAAGGTTTTTTTTAATTATTTTTTTCTGTCAGGGGGAAACTGCCCCCTTGCCCCCCCCCCCCCTTAGATACGCCACTGAATGATAACAATCCAGTCTGCTTTGTAATGAATTCAATTCTTTGCATCAAAAAATATCAAAATCTATGTTTTTTGTGTTGATTTTTTAGGTGGGGGTCATAAATCAAATGACTGCTGGGGTGCCTTTCATGAGTTTCTTATTTAAAATGAACTGCAAGGACTTCAGTTTCTGGCCAATAAATAGCCAACCAACATGAATTCTTGAACTAGTTTTTAAATAATTATAGCTCATAATACAGTAGCTGAATCACATCTTAAGCAGTGTACACAATAGGCTCATTTTTACCCAAGTCCTCAAATTCTTTTCAACCTCAGGAAAAGCTAGTTAAAACCTGAGTTAAACCCAGATCAAAACGAGTATTTTGTAAAAAGAAAATGGTCGGTCGCCGGTTGGGTGTTGTTATTGTCACCTAAAGTTGATAAATATAAGAAATCTATAGGATCATGTGTATTCAGGTGACACAAACATGGTTATGGAACATTAGCTTCAAGAGGTCTGTTGTTATTTTCAGATAAAGGGGGTTACCACAACACAACAATCTGATTTCTTGATGTCCATTAAACACCAAATTATTACGCTGTGTTGGTTCAAAATAATGTACAAATCATATTTGTTCAATGTGAAATAAAGATGTGAAATCTGAAAAGTAGTTTGTGTCCAATAGGTCATTACTAATGCAAAATAATATTCAAAGTCAATGTTAATTTAACTTTAACCCTCATGTGCTGTACACCATGAAACCCCATTTGGAAATTATGATAGCAGCATGGATCCCTTCAATCTATCCCCATCGTGCAGTTACAGTCCACGTAAACGCAACCGTTAGCAGTTAAAACTAGATTAAATAGTGTTAAACCAGTTTTAACACTTGTGCCAGAAAAAAACGGCACGCTTCGAGTATCGTAAATTTATTTTGAGATCACATTTTAACACTGCCCTTGTGGAACAGGAATGATATGTAGGGAAAATAATTGTAGATTCAGAAAAAGTATATTCTCTGCTTGCTGATCATCTGAATTTCATACTTTTATGTATTATTTTAGAGATAAATTTATTGATATTAAACCCTTGTTGCAAGAAAAAAAACTCTTGATAAATGTTGTGCATAGCAATTTTTGGGAGAGATATATTGCTATTTAAATAATGCCTTTTGTACTTGATGGCTACAGTCAATAAGTTAACAATAGAATACCAATTAACACCTATCGAACGCCCGGAGTACACGCACACAAATTGGCGTAAATTTTGGAAAATGGAAGTTTTTATTTTTGATAGCGATATATTTGGGCCCTTTCGTAGCATTTACATAATTTGACCGCTAAATGTCCTTCGTCTTATCGGATTCCCTTTTGACATGCTTATAAATGAGGGTCTTGGCAAGACTTTAAAAAGAGTTTGTAAACTACGCCCTAATGAATAAAGCGGTCTTCGTATTGATCGTGAGAGTCAATTTTGCCATTGGCTATACATGGAAACAAATTGGCCCGCTATTCCTTACACAAGTGTACACAAATCTTTATTATTTTTTGAATTATTTGTTGGCACTTTTTGGTCGATAATTCAAAAAAAAATAAAGATTTTGAATAACCAAAATTCAAGTCAAGTCTGTGGACCACCAACCCTAGTCAAGTCAACTCATTTAAACAATCAAGCCTAGTCAAGTTAAATCATTTGCACAACCAACCCTAGTAAAGTCAAATCTTTTGGATAACCAACCCTAGTCAAGTCAAGTCAAGTCTTTAGATAACTAACCCTAGTGAAGTCAAATCATTTAAACAACCAACCCTAGTCAAGTCAAATCTTTTGGATAACCAACCCTAGTCAAGTCAAATCATTTGAATAACCAACCCTAGTCAAGTCAAATCTTTTGGATAACCAACCATAGTAAAGTCAAATCATTTGAATAACCAACCCTAGTAAAGTCAAATCATTTGAATAACCAACCCCAGTCAAGTCAAATCATTTGGATAACCAACCCTGGTCAAGTCAAATCATTTGGATAACCAACCCTAGTCAAGTCAAATCTTTTGGATAACCAACCCTAGTCAAGTCAAATCATTTGGATAACCAACCCTAGTCAAGTCAAATCATTTAAACAACCAACCCTAGTCAAGTCAAATCATTTGAATAACCAACCCTAGTCAAGTCAAATCATTGATAACCAACCGTAGTCAAGTCAAATCATTGATAACCAACCCTAGTCAAGTCAAATCATTTGGATAACCAACCCATGTCAAGTCAAATCTTTTGGATAACCAACGCTAGTCAAGTCAAATCATTTGAATAACCAACCCTAGTCAAGTCAAATCATTGATAACCAACCCTAGTCAAGTCAAATCTTTTGGATAACCAACCCTAGTCAAGTCAAATCATTTGGATAACCAACCCTAGTCAAGTCAAATCATTTGAATAACCAACCCTAGTCAAGTAAAATCATTGATAACCAACCCTAGTCAAGTCAAATCATTTGAATAACCAACCCTAGTCATGTCAAATCATTGATAACCAACCCTAATCAAGTCAAATCATTTGAACAACCAACCCTAGTCAATTCAAATCTTTTGGATAACCAACCCTAGTCAAGTCAAATCATTGATAACCAACCGTAGTCAAGTCAAATCTTTTGGATAACCAACCGTAGTCACGTCAAATCTTTTGGATAACCAACCCTAGTCAAGTCAAATCACTTGAATAACCAACCCTAGTAAAGTCAAATCTTTTGAATAACCAACCATAGTCAAGTCAAATCTTTTGAATAACCAACCCTAGTCAAGTCAAATCTTTTGGATAACCAACCCTAGTCAAGTCAAATCTTTTGGATAACCAACTCTAGTCAAGTCAAATCTTTTGGATAACCAACCCTAGCCAAGTCAAATCATTTGGATAACCAACCGTAGTCAAGTCAAATCTTTTGGATAACCAACCCTAGTAAAGTCAAATCATTTGAATAACCAACCCTAGTAAAGTCAAATCATTTGAATAACCAACCCCAGTCAAGTCAAATCATTTGGATAACCAACCCTGGTCAAGTCAAATCATTTAAACAACCCTAGTCAAGTCAAATCATTTGGATAACCAACCCTAGTCAAGTCAAATCTTTTAGATAACCAACCCTAGTCAAGTCAAATCATTTGGATAACCAACCCTAGTCAAGTCAAATCATTTAAACAACCAACCCTAGTCAAGTCAAATCATTTGAATAACCAACCCTAGTCAAATCAAATCATTGATAACCAACCGTAGTCAAGTCAAATCATTTGAATAACCAACCCTAGTCAAGTCAAATCATTGATAACCAACCGTAGTCAAGTCAAATCATTGATAACCAACCCTAGTCAAGTCAAATCTTTTGGATAACCAACCCTAGTCAAGTCAAATCATTTGGATAACCAACCCTAGTCAAGTCAAATCATTTGAATAACCAACCCTGGTCAAGTCAAATCATTTAAACAACCCTAGTCAAGTCAAATCATTTGGATAACCAACCCTAGTCAAGTCAAATCTTTTGGATAACCAACCCTAGTCAAGTCAAATCATTTGGATAACCAACCCTAGTCAAGTCAAATCATTTAAACAACCAACCCTAGTCAAGTCAAATCATTTGAATAACCAACCCTAGTCAAGTCAAATCATTGATAACCAACCGTAGTCAAGTCAAATCATTTGAATAACCAACCGTAGTCAAGTCAAATCATTGATAACCAACCGTAGTCAAGTCAAATCATTGATAACCAACCCTAGTCAAGTCAAATCATTTGGATAACCAACCCTAGTCAAGTCAAATCTTTTGGATAACCAACCCTAGTCAGTCAAATCTTTTGGATAACCAACCCTAGTCAAGTCAAATCATTTGAATAACCAACCCTAGTCAAGTCAAATCATTTGAATAACCAACCCTAGTCAAGTCAAATCTTTTGGATAACCAACCCTAGTCAAGTCAAATCATTTGGATAACCAACCCTAGTCAAGTCAAATCATTTAAACAACCAACCCTAGTCAAGTCAAATCATTTGAATAACCAACCCTAGTCAAGTCAAATCATTGATAACCAACCGTAGTCAAGTCAAATCATTTGAATAACCAACCCTAGTCAAGTCAAATCATTGATAACCAACCGTAGTCAAGTCAAATCATTGATAACCAACCCTAGTCAAGTCAAATCATTTGGATAACCAACCCTAGTCAAGTCAAATCTTTTGGATAACCAACCCTAGTCAGTCAAATCTTTTGGATAACCAACCCTAGTCAAGTCAAATCATTTGAATAACCAACCCTAGTAAAGTCAAATCATTTGAATAACCAACCCTAGTCAAGTCAAATCATTGATAACCAACCGTTGTCAAGTCAAATCATTGATAACCAACCCTAGTCAAGTCAAATCTTTTGGATAACCAACCCTAGTCAAGTCAAATCATTTGAATAACCAACCCTAGTCAAGTCAAATCATTTGAATAACCAACCCTAGTCAAGTCAAATCATTTGAATAACCAACCCTAGTCAAGTCAAATCATTGATAACCAACCCTAGTCAAGTCAAATCATTTGGATAACCAACCCTAGTCAAGTCAAATCATTTGAATAACCAACCCTAGTCAAATCAAATCATTGATAACCAACCCTAGTCAAGTCAAATCATTTGAATAACCAACCCTAGTCAAGTCAAATCATTGATAACCAACCCTAGTCAAGTCAAATCATTTGAACAACCAACCCTAGTCAAGTCAAATCTTTTGGATAACCAACCCTAGTCAAGTCAAATCATTGATAACCAACCGTAGTCAAGTCAAATCATTGATAACCAACCGTAGTCAAGTCAAATCTTTTGGATAACCAACCGTAGTCACGTCAAATCTTTTGGATAACCAACCCTAGTCAAGTCAAATCACTTGAATAACCAACCCTAGTAAAGTCAAATCTTTTGAATAACCAACCATAGTCAAGTCAAATCATTTGAATAACCAACCCTAGTCAAGTCAAATCTTTTGGATAACCAACCCTAGTCAAGTCAAATCTTTTGGATAACCAACCCTAGTCAAGTCAAATCTTTTGGATAACCAACCGTAGTCAAGTCAAATCATTTGGATAACCAACCGTAGTCAAGTCAAATCTTTTGGATAACCAACCATAGTAAAGTCAAATCATTTGAATAACCAACCCTAGTAAAGTCAAATCATTTGAATAACCAACCCCAGTCAAGTCAAATCATTTGGATAACCAACCCTGGTCAAGTCAAATCATTTAAACAACCCTAGTCAAGTCAAATCATTTGGATAACCAACCCTAGTCAAGTCAAATCTTTTGGATAACCAACCCTAGTCAAGTCAAATCATTTGGATAACCAACCCTAGTCAAGTCAAATCATTTAAACAACCAACCCTAGTCAAGTCAAATCATTTGAATAACCAACCCTAGTAAAGTCAAATCATTTGAATAACCAACCCCAGTCAAGTCAAATCATTTGGATAACCAACCCTAGTCAAGTCAAATCTTTTGGATAACCAACCCTAGTCAAGTCAAATCATTTGGATAACCAACCCTAGTCAAGTCAAATCATTTAAACAACCAACCCTAGTCAAGTCAAATCATTTGAATAACCAACCCTAGTCAAGTCAAATCATTGATAACCAACCGTAGTCAAGTCAAATCATTTGAATAACCAACCGTAGTCAAGTCAAATCATTGATAACCAACCCTAGTCAAGTCAAATCATTTGGATAACCAACCCTAGTCAAGTCAAATCTTTTGGATAACCAACCCTAGTCAGTCAAATCTTTTGGATAACCAACCCTAGTCAAGTCAAATCATTTGAATAACCAACCCTAGTAAAGTCAAATCATTTGAATAACCAACCCTAGTCAAGTCAAATCATTGATAACCAACCGTAGTCAAGTCAAATCATTGATAACCAACCCTAGTCAAGTCAAATCATTTGGATAACCAACCCATGTCAAGTCAAATCTTTTGGATAACCAACCCTAGTCAAGTCAAATCATTTGAATAACCAACCCTAGTCAAGTCAAATCATTGATAACCAACCCTAGTCAAGTCAAATCTTTTGGATAACCAACCCTAGTCAAGTCAAATCATTTGGATAACCAACCCTAGTCAAGTCAAATCATTTGAATAACCAACCCTAGTCAAGTCAAATCATTGATAACCAACCCTAGTCAAGTCAAATCATTTGAATAACCAACCCTAGTCAAGTCAAATCATTGATAACCAACCCTAGTCAAGTCAAATCATTTGAACAACCAACCCTAGTCAAGTCAAATCTTTTGGATAACCAACCCTAGTCAAGTCAAATCATTGATAACCAACGGTAGTCAAGTCAAATCTTTTGGATAACCAGCCGTAGTCACGTCAAATCTTTTGGATAACCAACCCTAGTCAAGTCAAATCACTTGAATAACCAACCCTAGTAAAGTCAAATCTTTTGAATAACCAACCAGTCAAGTCAAATCATTTGAATAACCAACCCTAGTCAAGTCAAATCTTTTGGATAACCAACCCTAGTCAAGTCAAATCTTTTGGATAACCAACCCTAGTCAAGTCAAATCTTTTGGATAACCAACCCTAGTCAAGTCAAATCATTTGGATAACCAACCGTAGTCAAGTCAAATCTTTTGGATAACCAACCCTAGTAAAGTCAAATCATTTGAAAAACCAACCCTAGTAAAGTCAAATCATTTGAATAACCAACCCCAGTCAAGTCAAATCATTTGGATAACCAACCCTGGTCAAGTCAAATCATTTAAACAACCCTAGTCAAGTCAAATCATTTGGATAACCAACCCTAGTCAAGTCAAATCTTTTGGATAACCAACCCTTGTCAAGTCAAATCATTTGGATAACCAACCCTAGTCAAGTCAAATCATTTAAACAACCAACCCTAGTCAAGTCAAATCATTTGAATAACCAACCCTAGTCAAGTCAAATCTTTTGGATAACCAACCCTAGTCAAGTCAAATCATTGATAACCAACCCTAGTCAAGTCAAATCTTTTGGATAACCAACCCTAGACAAGTCAAATCATTTGGATAACCAACCCTAGTCAAGTCAAATCATTTGAATAACCAACCCTAGTCAAGTCAAATCATTGATAACCAACCCTAGTCAAGTCAAATCATTTGAATAACCAACCCTAGTCAAGTCAAATCATTGATAACCAACCCTAGTCAAGTCAAATCATTTGAACAACCAACCCTAGTCAAGTCAAATCTTTTGGATAACCAACCCTAGTCAAGTCAAATCATTGATAACCAACCGTAGTCAAGTCAAATCTTTTGGATAACCAGCCGTAGTCACGTCAAATCTTTTGGATAACCAACCCTAGTCAAGTCAAATCACTTGCATAACCAACCCTAGTAAAGTCAAATCTTTTGAATAACCAACCAGTCAAGTCAAATCATTTGAATAACCAACCCTAGTCAAGTCAAATCTTTTGGATAACCAACCCTAGTCAAGTCAAATCTTTTGGATAACCAACCCTAGTCAAGTCAAATCTTTTGGATAACCAACCCTAGTCAAGTCAAATCATTTGGATAACCAACCGTAGTCAAGTCAAATCTTTTGGATAACCAACCCTAGTAAAGTCAAATCATTTGAAAAACCAACCCTAGTAAAGTCAAATCATTTGAATAACCAACCCCAGTCAAGTCAAATCATTTGGATAACCAACCCTGGTCAAGTCAAATCATTTAAACAACCCTAGTCAAGTCAAATCATTTGGATAACCAACCCTAGTCAAGTCAAATCTTTTGGATAACCAACCCTTGTCAAGTCAAATCATTTGGATAACCAACCCTAGTCAAGTCAAATCATTTAAACAACCAACCCTAGTCAAGTCAAATCATTTGAATAACCAACCCTAGTCAAGTCAAATCTTTTGGATAACCAACCCTAGTCAAGTCAAATCATTGATAACCAACCCTAGTCAAGTCAAATCTTTTGGATAACCAACCCTAGACAAGTCAAATCATTTGGATAACCAACCCTAGTCAAGTCAAATCATTTGAATAACCAACCCTAGTCAAGTCAAATCATTGATAACCAACCCTAGTCAAGTCAAATCATTTGAATAACCAACCCTAGTCAAGTCAAATCATTGATAACCAACCCTAGTCAAGTCAAATCATTTGAACAACCAACCCTAGTCAAGTCAAATCTTTTGGATAACCAACCCTAGTCAAGTCAAATCATTGATAACCAACCGTAGTCAAGTCAAATCTTTTGGATAACCAGCCGTAGTCACGTCAAATCTTTTGGATAACCAACCCTAGTCAAGTCAAATCACTTGAATAACCAACCCTAGTAAAGTCAAATCTTTTGAATAACCAACCAGTCAAGTCAAATCATTTGAATAACCAACCCTAGTCAAGTCAAATCTTTTGGATAACCAACCCTAGTCAAGTCAAATCTTTTGGATAACCAACCCTAGTCAAGTCAAATCTTTTGGATAACCAACCCTAGTCAAGTCAAATCATTTGGATAACCAACCGTAGTCAAGTCAAATCTTTTGGATAACCAACCCTAGTAAAGTCAAATCATTTGAAAAACCAACCCTAGTAAAGTCAAATCATTTGAATAACCAACCCCAGTCAAGTCAAATCATTTGGATAACCAACCCTGGTCAAGTCAAATCATTTAAACAACCCTAGTCAAGTCAAATCATTTGGATAACCAACCCTAGTCAAGTCAAATCTTTTGGATAACCAACCCTTGTCAAGTCAAATCATTTGGATAACCAACCCTAGTCAAGTCAAATCATTTAAACAACCAACCCTAGTCAAGTCAAATCATTTGAATAACCAACCCTAGTCAAGTCAAATCTTTTGGATAACCAACCCTAGTCAAGTCAAATCTTTTGGATAACCAACCCTAGTCAAGTCAAATCTTTTGGATAACCAACCCTAGTCAAGTCAAATCATTTGGATAACCAACCGTAGTCAAGTCAAATCTTTTGAATAACCAACCCTAGTCAAGTCAAATCATTTGAATAACCAACCCTAGTCAAGTCAAATCTTTTGGATAACCAACCCTAGTCAAGTCAAATCATTTGGATAACCAACCGTAGTCAAGTCAAATCTTTTGGATAACCAACCCTAGTAAAGTCAAATCATTTGAAAAACCAACCCTAGTAAAGTCAAATCATTTGAATAACCAACCCCAGTCAAGTCAAATCATTTGGATAACCAACCCTGGTCAAGTCAAATCATTTAAACAACCCTCGTCAAGTCAAATCATTTGGATAACCAACCCTAGTCAAGTCAAATCTTTTGGATAACCAACCCTTGTCAAGTCAAATCATTTGGATAACCAACCCTAGTCAAGTCAAATCATTTAAACAACCAACCCTAGTCAAGTCAAATCATTTGAATAACCAACCCTAGTCAAGTCAAATCTTTTGGATAACCAACCCTAGTCAAGTCAAATCTTTTGGATAACCAACCCTAGTCAAGTCAAATCTTTTGGATAACCAACCCTAGTCAAGTCTAATCATTTGGACAACCAACCCTAGTCAAGTCAAATCATTTAAACAACTAACCCTAGTCAAGTCAAATTATTTGCAAAACCAAGTCAAATCTATTGGATAACCAACCCTAGTCAAGTCAAAATATTTGAATAACCAACCCTAGTAAAGTTAAATCTTTTGGATAACCAACCCTAGTCAAGTCAAATCATTTGGATACCCAACCCTAGTCAAGTCAAAATCATTTGGATAACCAACCCTAGTCAAGTCAAATCTTTTGGATAACCAACCCTAGTCAAGTCAAATCATTTGGATAACCAACCCTAGTCAAGTCAAATCATTTAAACAACCAACCATAGTCAAGTCAAATCATTTGAATAACCAACCCTAGTCAAGTCAAATCATTGATAACCAACCGTAGTCAAGTCAAATCTTTTGAATAACCAACCCTAGTCAAGTCAAATCATTTGAATAACCAACCCTAGTCAAGTCAAATCTTTTGGATAACCAACCCTAGTCAAGTCAAATCTTTTGGATAACCAACCCTAGTCAAGTCAAATCTTTTGGATAACCAACCCTAGTCAAGTCAAATCATTGATAACCAACCGTAGTCAAGTCAAATCATTGATAACCAACCGTAGTCAAGTCAAATCATTGATAACCAACCGTAGTCAAGTCAAATCTTTTGAATAACCAACCATAGTCAAGTCAAATCATTTGAATAACCAACCCTAGTCAAGTCAAATCTTTTGGATAACCAACCCTAGTCAAGTCAAATCTTTTGGATAACCAACCCTAGTCAAGTCAAATCTTTTGGATAACCAACCCTAGTCAAGTCAAATCATTGATAACCAACCCTAGTCAAGTGACAACCAACCCTAGTCAAGTCAAAATATTTAAACAACCAACCCTAGTAAAGTCAAATACTTTGGATAACCAACCATAGTCAAGTCAAATCATTTGCCAAACCAACCCTAGTCAAGTCAAGTCTTTGGACAACCAACCCTAGTCAAGTCAAATCTTTTGGATAACCAACCCTAGTCAAGTCAAGTCTTTGGACAACCAACCCTAGTCAAGTCAAATCTTTTGGATAACCAACCCTAGTCAAGTCAAATCTTTTGGATAACCAACCCTAGTCAAGTCAAATCTTTTGGATAACCAACCCTAGTCAAGTCAAATCTTTTGGATAACCAACCCTAGTCAAGTCAAATCATTTGGATAACCAACCGTAGTCAAGTCAAATCTTTTGGATAACCAACCCTAGTAAAGTCAAATCATTTGAAAAACCAACCCTAGTAAAGTCAAATCATTTGAATAACCAACCCCAGTCAAGTCAAATCATTTGGATAACCAACCCTGGTCAAGTCAAATCATTTAAACAACCCTAGTCAAGTCAAATCATTTGGATAACCAACCCTAGTCAAGTCAAATCTTTTGGATAACCAACCCTTGTCAAGTCAAATCATTTGGATAACCAACCCTCGTCAAGTCAAATCATTTAAACAACCAACCCTAGTCAAGTCAAATCATTTGAATAACCAACCCTAGTCAAGTCAAATCTTTTGGATAACCAACCCTAGTCAAGTCAAATCTTTTGGATAACCAACCCTAGTCAAGTCAAATCATTTGGATAACCAACCCTAGTCAAGTCTAATCATTTGGACAACCAACCCTAGTCAAGTCAAATCATTTAAACAACTAACCCTAGTCAAGTCAAATTATTTGCAAAACCAAGTCAAATCTATTGGATAACCAACCCTAGTCAAGTCAAAATATTTGAATAACCAACCCTAGTCAAGTCAAATCTTTTGGATAACCAACCCTAGTCAAGTCAAATCATTTGGATACCCAACCCTAGTCAAGTCAAAATCATTTGGATAACCAACCCTAGTCAAGTCAAATCTTTTGGATAACCAACCCTAGTCAAGTCAAATCATTTGGATAACCAACCCTAGTCAAGTCAAATCATTTAAACAACCAACCATAGTCAAGTCAAATCATTTGAATAACCAACCCTAGTCAAGTCAAATCATTGATAACCAACCGTAGTCAAGTCAAATCATTGATAACCAACCCTAGTCAAGTCAAATCTTTTGGATAACCAACCCTAGTCAAGTCAAATCATTTGAATAACCAACCCTAGTCAAGTCAAATCATTTGGACAACCAACCCTAGTCAAGTCAAATCATTTGAATAACCAACCCTAGTCAAGTCAAATCATTTGGACAACCAACCCTAGTCAAGTCAAATCATTTAAACAACTAACCCTAGTCAAGTCAAATTATTTGCAAAACCAAGTCAAATCTATTGGATAACCAACCCTAGTCAAGTCAAAATATTTGAATAACCAACCCTAGTCAAGTCAAATATTTTGGATAACCAACCCTAGTCAAGTCAAATCATTTGGATAACCAACCCTAGTCAAGTCAAATATTTTGAATAACCAACCCTAGTCAAATCATTGATAACCAACCGTAGTCAAGTCAAATCATTGATAACCAACCCTAGTAAATAAAGTCAAATATTTTGGATAACCAACCCTAGTCAAGTCAAATCATTGATAACCAACCGTAGTCAAGTCAAATCATTGATAACCAACCCTAGTAAATAAAGTCAAATATTTTGGATAACCAACCCTAGTCAAGTCAAATCATTGATAACCAACCCTAGTCAAGTCAAATCATTTGAATAACCAACCCTAGTCAAGTCAAACCATTTGCAAACCAACCCTAGTCAAGTCAAATATATTGGATAACCAACCCTAGTCAAGTCAAATCATTTGAATAACCAAGCCCTTTTTGTCATGGCAGACTGGTTCATTTCCGGGGACAATTTGAAGGGGGGAAATAAAAAGATAAACACATTTATTGTAAACAGCTGAGAAAAAGACCTCTTGAAGGCAGTGCATACATAAGTGTCCTATTCTGAATATCTCATTGGCGTAGCCAGGGGCCTGGGGGCATACTTTGATGCAAAAAACTGATTTCCAGGATAATTGAGGGTTGCACTCCCATACATATCTATCAATGCCCCATTGGATTTGTTAAAGAACGACCCTTACACAGTAATGAAAAGTCGTAATGGTAGGGTATTCTAAATCTTAGCCTAATAGCTTAAGGTTGGTGTCAACCCTGTTTGGCGCCAAATTATCAAGCACTGTAACTTTTAAATTATAAATGTGATGTACATAAAAGTATACATTTTTTGTAATGAAATGAGTCCGAGAATCTATTTTTGGTATCAAATTTTACTAAAAATAGTGTTTTTTACATTTTTGCCCACTTTTTGGTCAATATTTTCAAAACAAACAATTTTTAAGCCAAAAAAAAAAATTCGCTCCTAGATAATTGACTTTAGATGATTTTGGTGAAATTTTGGAATTTTTAATCAAAAACTGATATTGTTAGGTTGTCTGAAAATTTTTGACGCCAAAAAGGTGATTTTTGGGCAAAAAATGTAAAAATCACTCATTTTAGTAAAATTTGATACCAAAAATGGATTCTCTGACTCATTTCATTACAAAAAATGTATACTTTTATGTACATCACATTTATAATTTAAAAGTTACAGTGCTTGATAAATTTGGCGCCAAACAGGGTTGACACCAACATTAATGAATATTTGTCTTTATTTAACTTTTCTCAGCATTTTGAACAGATTCTTGCAACTTACCCACAATGCTGTTTGTTGTCAAAGCACCCTCTCTTCTTATAACCAACTCGCCAGAGAATCCTTCTTCTATGATTGTAAAGGGGCTAATCCAAAACAGAGCTAGCAAAATATAAATAAAATATGGTCATGAGATTATATGACCACTCTGACTGGACTCAACTATAGACCATTTAAAATCAAGATTAAAAATTTGGAAATTAGCAAGTGATCAAACCGGTGCTCTTCTGTAGTTTGCGTTCCACTGTATTCAGACATATGTATGTGTATGACCATTCGGAACCAACAAGTTTGGTAAGTCATCTTATCTGCTTTGAGATAACATTTGAAAAGGACCATATGTGTAGGTGTGTAGTGGTTAAACCATCAGCAAGGCGCATCAGTATCCCCTCAAATATCTTGAGTTGGCTACTAGATAAACAAGATATAATGTCATCCACGGATGACAGGCCTTTTTGACCCGGTCACTATATTGCTCGTTTTGATGGTTACAGAAGTTGTTTGTTTGGACAGAAATAAGGATTGCTTTCTGTCATGTTGTATTGCTTAGTAAACTTTGGCAAAGTACAAACACATTGGTAGAAAAGAGAGGGGTATGTGACCGTTGACCTCGTTAAAATAAGGTTTCCATGTTACATCTATAACTCGCGTTTGGTTCAAATTGGATTTCAAATGAGACTAAAAACTCCAAAAAATTAACCTTAACTTTAACATACAGACCCCACCCCCCTCCCCTCCCGTCCCCAATAGATAGACAGAATAGTGGACTGGTACATGCCCAAAAATTATATTAGGTGACACAACAAAAACCTGTACTTACAAGATTGATCCAAGATGAAAATCTTTGCAGTGTTGCAGTTGTCGTCTACTCTCTGCTCATTACATGAGTTACTAACATCGATAGACACATAGAAACACTCAATACCCTCCAAGGTAGCATCAGTTGCCAGATTGATTGGCAATATCACAAAAGTGTCTCCTTCCTCAAATGTAACAGTTGTAGGGATTAATGCGTAGTCGTCTGCAGTGGCTGTCTCGGGTGTAACAGTTATGTCTGCAAATTAGGGAATAAACATATTATTTTGTTGCCTATAATGTTCTGTATCTGTTGTGTCAAAACAGTGTGATATGCAGGGCTGGAACTTCAGATTAAAAACTAGCCAGTCGTGAAGGTTTTGTTCGCAAATGGAGATTCCGGTGGGGAGGGGGGCTTACTTTCGCCAAAATCGTACCTGAATCAAATTTTGTTAGAAAAGCACCCAATTTTGCACACATTTGGGTGCTTTTTACACACAAAAATACTCAAAATACATCCAATATAATGCAAATTGGGCGCTTTGATCTATGATGAAAACACCCCATCGCTATACCAATTTGTGCGAAAAAGCACCCCAAAAGCAGGCACATATATGTATACCAAATCAATGAGAGACCCCCCCCCCCCTCCCCTGGGTGGAGATACAGACATTTATACATGAAATAATAATTGAAAATAAAATTCTCAATATTAACTATGCAGCTCTATACAGTCATCACAATAAGTAACTGACCAGGTAATACACATGTTGATAACTCTAAAAGTATAACTCCTACATAAATATATTTAATAATAAAGTTGTTGAGAAATTTCTCTTCTTGAATTTGGGATATTACACGCTAAGAATGGTTGATTAATAAGGAAGTAACGATCCCAAACGTTAGGGCAAGTCTGATTTGCATTTTAACATTTTCTTTTCAACACGGAGAGAGTATGACAGGTAAAGCGTGTGTGCAGTATTGATCAACCGTAACAATGCCACCGGCCGACTATCGCAACAACCAGGCCATCGACAGGTGAATTGGCACTACCACTACCAGTAATCAATAACTTGCCGGTCTGAGTCCCCGTGTTGAAAATGAAAATGTGAAAATGAAAATCAGACTTGACAGTACATTTTGGATTGTAACTTCCTTGATAATCAGCCATTCTTAGCGTGTAATATCTCAAATTCAAGAAGAGAAATTTCTCAACATGTTTATAATTTAATATGTTTATGTAGGAGTTATATATACTTTTAGAGTTATCAGCACATTTATTACCTGGTCAGTTACTTGTTGTGATGACTGTATAATGTATATGAGACACCAAATTTGAACCTTTTTTGACATATCATAAAGATTTGCCTGAAAGCATAATATGCCTATTACCAAAGCCGATTTGTGAGTGTTTGGAACATCTCATCAATTCACAAGAGGGCGGTTGTAGGTTTTTTAGGGGCGTGTAAAAAATAATAGTTTTGGATAAAAGATAGTGATTGCAAACACAATAAACAATCATGTTCAAACCGATCATATTACTTAGATGAGAGGTTATTCTTCACATGATTCAAAAGCTCCATTGATTAAGCGTAAGACTATAGCCGGTTATGGTTCGATTCCGTGTAGAATCATTTTTCTACACAACATGGCCGACATTTTTTCAATGAGTTGGACAAAATTATGTGTAATGGTCCAAATGATATGCCATGCTCATCTCCACAAGGCCTGGGAAACGGGATAGAAATTGATAATGGTGCATTATCTTATTCCAAGTTTTAAAATTCCAGTCTTCTAAATGTCATGGTTGATCAGCTACCGTACTAAAATGTTGCAATAGACCTACCTATTTGATCGTAAGACTTCCCCAGACTTCCTTCTTTATAAATCTTGAGGTTCACCATTGAGCCTTCTGTACCAGTCAGTACGCCGTCAGTCCAGAATAAATCTATGCATTAAAACATTACAAAAGGAGAATTAATAAATAATTGTTGAAGGCCCGATCAAGCATGCAATGATCAAATAAACCGGTCAGTATTATGATTGGCGAACACATCTCTCCAACCTCTGGAATACAATAGACTGGGCCGCCATATTTGAAAAATGGGGGACAAAATTGAGGGACTGGGAAAATCACCCCGGGGGAGGGGGGTACTGAGTGGATATGAGGTTACGGGAATGTACCGCCAAATAGGGTCCCCTTTTTTATCCGTCTGGTAAATTAATTACCCCTTTTTATAGCAATTTTTTTGGTAAATTGATGGGTCTAAAATCCTTAAATTTTCTGTTTTTTGCAAAAATTGAAACACAATCTGTCAAATCTGTAAGAAAATGATGGGTCTCTGGTAAATACGAGGGGCATTCAATAAATACCTGCAACCATTGAAAATCTCTGAACCGTAACACGTGTCAGTAAAATAAACTTATGATACTTCAAACTATAAGTCTTACTGTAATAAAATGTTCTTTTGACGAATCCAATAAATCATACTTACTAGTTATGTTTCGAGTCGAAACATAACTAGTAAGTATGATTTATTGGATTCGTCAAAAGAACATTTTAGTACATATTTATGAACAATCCTGATGAATCTATATCAAGTTATAAGTCTTACTCTTTTCTCACAGAAAAGCATGTAGGTAATTTATACCGTGATCTCAGGGCACTGATTAGGGAATTAAATATTACAATGGCGGGAAATTTGAAAGACAAGTTTATGGCATGCATTAAGTGCAACATTGGAAACTGCATCATTTGTTATTCAAATGGCCACTGCTTCATTAATATTGGTGCTATTTTTTATTTTTCCCATATTTCGAATTTATTAAGGGTCTTAGGAATTAAAATAAATTTTTGTGTGGGGATTTGCAATCATAATTATGTATTTTATTTGTTATTGCTGTTTTATCATGTATTTATATGTATTTTTGATGATAATATTATATGTTTTTATATTGTGAAAAATACACAATTTGGCCTTTGGCCACGATGTTATTTTATAATAAATTGAATTGAATTGGATTGAATTAAACACAGGGTGTCTCGAAAAAAGTGGTTACTATATTTTTGTGCAGTGTTTATATGCGTTAACAGTGTTAAGATTGGCACTTGATTTATAATGCTGATTCTTGTCAATTTTCAGTGCCCAGAGACCATGATGTTTAAAGTAATGAAATGACATGATAAAAATGACCCACATGTTTGAATTCTTTCATAAGGGGTAAGGCTTACAGTTTAAGTATCATAAGTTTATTTTATTGACGCATGTCACGGTTCAGAGATTTTTCAATGGTTGCAGGTATTTATTGAATACCCCTCGTATATGGGTTCATTTTCCACCGAAAATTGGTGAATGTTTGGGTGAATTTTCATTTTGCTGGCCGCACATCCCTATCAAAAAAATTCTGAGGAAAATCACAACCTTAACTGTGAGGAGGGTAAGAGGGGGCATTCAAATATGTGATGTGTTCTACCGAAACCAGACACAATTGGGCCAGATATCAAAATTGAATTAGTAATTGATTATTAAAGTAGAGATCTTCAGCTTTACAATGGTACCCTTTTTTTTTTAATCGGACTTCCCAAAGTGGAGTTAAATCATTTTCAAGTTCGTCTTTATGAAAATTCCAAACTGAGATATTGTCCTTTAAAGATGTACTTACAATGTACTTACAATGTACTTTGAAAAATTAAAAACTAACTTCTTTTTTTTTGGTTTGATTTTTTAATCTGAAACTTTCACAATATGTTATAAACACTCTGAAGATTAATTATTTACAAGAAACTCAAATCCCCCCCCCCCCCCCCCCCCCAAAAAAAAGAAGAAGAAATCACCCCAATTAGGTTTTGGGCCATTTCTCAGTTTGGAGCTCTGCCCAATTCCGTCTGGTTTCACATATACTGCTTTAAGCATGCATGACCAATACTCTCTAACTTAATTTATTTTGCTTATTGCCTCGAACATGTTAAAATGAGTATCACATAATTTCCCTTTTAAAAAGTTTGAGAATTACAAAGATTATTTTCAAGGTATTGATAAATGTAAAAGAAAACAGAGCCAGGAGTCAAATGGCATCACACTTTAATTGATATTGACGGAAATTGAAATATATGTATTCTTTTTGTTGAAAATGTATTAATTTGGACCCCTTAACCCTAACATAAACAACACCACGACCATGAATGCATGGACAGTTTTCCATGACGAAATCAACCAAGCCTATATAGAAAGTGCAGTAAACTGCGTAAACTGCGTAAACTGCGTAAATTGGAAGCTGTTGTCTTGGCTTGCCTACATGTATGTCCGGAGGGTTATGGATCCAGGAGCGGGGACTTATTTGTTCATCTTTTCCCCTCGCCTCATATTTGTTAAAAAACAGGGGGGGGGGCGTTAGGTTAGGTTAGGGATGTACTACATGCATTACAAGTCCAATCACAAAAACTTCCATTTTTTTGTCACAGCAAAGGATGTAGTTGTTAGCAGATTTCAAAATCGAATACCTTCATTTCTTGCATTTAAATATTTAATTAAATTCGAGAAACAGATCTCTAGCAGCAACAACACAATGTGTAAATTCATTGATAAATGGACAAAATTAGAAAGTTTTGTGAAGAGTAATACTTGTATAAATTTATACTTAATGATGTGCTTATTCATGTAACCCAGGTGTGTATACTGTATGTTGTTATTTTTCTATTATTGTAACCTTATTGTGATTTATATATATTTTTTTGAGCGGAATAAAAATATATGTTGGTAAAATGCATTTTGAGATATTGATGGAATTAGGCATGGAAAAACAAAGAAAATAAAGACTAATTTACAATAATTTGTATTCATAAAATCAGAATGAAGTATCCAATCTTAATAACAAAGGTGTCATTTTGAAGAGTTCAAAAAGACCATTTAACATACCTTGGATAACATAACTTGGATGCCACACCCTCTTGAAGATAAGTATGGCTGGGTCAGGGGAACCTAATTAAATGCCCATATTAGTAACCCAAAAACTTATTGATGTTTATCTTGAACCCTAGTAGTGTAGTGGAGTTGACAGCATCGTGTGGCAGTAGGTTATTCCAGTCGTTTATAACTCTCTGGCTATAGAAGTGTTTGCGCGTGTCTAATTTGATATGTGTCTTGGTAAATTTGTAGCCATGTCCTCTTGTCGTTGGTCTAGTTGAATTGTCAGCAAGTTTGAAAAGACTATCCACTGGTATTTGATCGATACCTTTGACGATACGGAAAGCCTGAATGAGGTCCCCTCGCATGCGTCTGTCTTCAAGTGTCATCAAGTTGCATAATTTGATTCTCTTGTCATATGGAAGGTGTTTCATACTTGGTATCAGCTTGGTGGCTCTGTGTTGAATCTTTTCAATCAGGTCGATGTCCTTTCTCATGTGGGGGCTCCATACTTGCATGCAGTAGTCTAGATGGGGTCTGACTAGTGATTTGTATAGTTTCATGACTATTGTTTTGTCCTTGTATTATGAAGTTACGCTTGATCATGCCCAGTACTTTGTATTTGTTGGCATTAGTGAGATATCCAATTTTTCTTTGAGAGACAACTGCATCCTTTTGCCGCGGCTGTACACATGCTTAAAGGTGTATGTTCTGATCACATTTTGTTGGCTATGATTTTTTTTTCACATCAAGATATTTTGATATCAGAAGAATCCCCATAGTTGTTGAATTTCATTTCCATATATTTGGAATCACTATGTGAAGTGAAATGCATTGAAATAAGTACAAATATGCCTGGTATTGGTTCAAATTTTTGAGACAGTCTTTTACAGTTGGGAAAGGTTTCTGACAAATCTGTTTTGAATATGGGTAGCTGATAGCCATATTGAAAGTGTTAAGATAACATAGTTGACACCTCCCCCCGCCCTCCCCCCCCCCCCCCCCCCCCCCCTTGGGATAAATATTTCATACTCACCTGGACTGCATTTTCCATTGTAAGTGAATCCAGCTACGTGAGCATGACTTCTTGCTTGGGCAGTGCCCTGAATAAGCACAAAGAACCTAGCTGATGGGTCTGGATGACTGACTGTATGGATCATAGTATCTCCAATCACTATACCATCATTACTACTGACAATGCAAATCTTGCCATCGACAGTTGCAATCCGAGTCCAGTCGGAAGAAGTCATCAAATTGGTTGTTCTGTCGTACATCAATCCTGGCAGATAATCACAGTCCACATACACATTTATGAATTGTGTGTACAGCACAGGAGGAACTGTGTCAGGGCTGTTATCGATAACAGGGAAGGATACGTCACCAGTATATTGATCAAACTGTGGGATCAGGATCATCTCTGGATCTCCTCTAAGGTCACCTGCATCAGTTGCGACAGTCTTATGGAATTGTATCACCATAATGGGTTGGTTAGCCGTTACAGTGCGCACAGCGGCACTATTACTTGTCACATCTCTCTCTACATAATCCCCGGGGTCCATCAGTGTTATGGTTTCTCCATCCGAGATCCGAACCACCGTGTTAGCCTTGGCAGCAATGACCCTGTAAACATACCCAATATCATTAATAGGACTAATCGGAGCTAAGACAAAAGGACCTTCTCCCCAAGCGCATACTGGTATCATCTGTTCCAGTAAATTATCTACATTGGAACCGGTTGGTGGTGGTATTGGAATATACCCAAACTGCAACCCTGACATAACAGCTACTGGCTTGTCTGATTTGATCGCAGTCCCTGTTAAATCAGTGTCACTGTAATATTGATACGACTCGTACGGTTCAAGTACTACCGTCCCAGACACACCATCTTTTCGTGTGTACGTCACAACGGTTTGTTCATCAAGAGCAGCTACCGAAAACTGTGATTCTAAGGTCGTCGAGTGCGGCGTGTATGAAGCAATGATATAGGACGTGCCAAGAGAAGTCGTCGGTAACGCAGTGAACCCGCCGGTTCTTCTTTGAGTATGTACAGTCACACCATGAACAGTAATAGCCTCCGTAGCCGTTATGATAATGGTGGATCTGTGAACTACCGTTTCTTCAACCGAAGGGAAGCCAACACCAACAGGCAAATCAAAAATTGTAATAGCCGGAGGCGTTATTGTCATCGTTTCGTCATATTCGTCGGCTGGAACCTTGATGTTGACTCGAACCGGTCCCTGACTGGAGGTGCTAAATCCAAATCGTAACGGGTTTGCCATCCCTTCAATTTGGAAGCCTTTTGTGACAGCAAAAACAAATTGTTTGCCCTCCACATCATTATCTGGTACCAACGATGATGATCCTAATGTGAACACAAAAAAGTAAAAACAAAAATTAAACAAAAAGAGTTTTTGATTCTCCCACAAAAAGATTTTTTACTACAAATAAAAATGCTTTTCCATCCTAAAATCTTAGGTTCCATCTGTTCGCTGAACTTGTTTTGATTTTGTTTTAAAAAGCATAAGGTTATTTGTTCAAAAACAAAGCATTTTAATTTGTAACATTTAAATTATTCACCAAAATACTCATTGTAGTATCCTCTGATCGATGTGCCAAACACTAGACCTGTTACCATATATACACCTAGCACATAAAGTCCCTGACCAGGTGCTTTGAGGTTGGCTATTTCAATGACCGCGCATAACAGCAAAGTTGCACTAGGTACCCGGGGGGGGGGGGGTACTCACGTATGTAAGGCATACGGGGACGTGCTGCTCCAGTGGGTCGTTTTTTCATGAGACATCCTTAGCCATGGGTAGGCTTTTCACTACTGAAATATCCTTAGACATGGGTCCTGTTATTACAAATGGGTCTATTTTCGCGAAATTTGTGTCTATTTTTTGTGAAAGTTTGCCAAAATTAGGTCTATTTTCGCAAAAATTTGCAAAAATTAGGTCTATTTTCGCGAAAATTTGCAAAAATTAGGGTCTATTTTCCCAATAATTTGCAAAAATTTGGTCTAAAATGAAGCAAAACCCCTAAAAATGGGTACCGATTTTCCCCAAATCACCCTTAGAAATGTGTATGGGTCTTGAATCTCCAGTGGCACACCCCCGACTAAACCAAATCCGGGACTAGGTATAGGAAATCATTGATTTGTGTGACAGTTATGACAGTAATCACACACAATTCAATGAATACCTAGTGCAACTTTGCTGTTGTTATGCGTGGTCATTGAAATCGCCATAACTTTAAAAGTATTCATTCAATTTTGTTGAATGAGGTATCAAACTTAGGAGAAGATATTTGCTCATTTAAAGTATATCTCAGATTTTTGGTACCGATTATATATGTTGAATTAGCCAACCTCAAAGCACCTGGTCAGGGACTTTGTGTGCTAGGTGTATACCAGTGGCATCAGTAGGCCAACCATACAATCTGGGCAGATGTCAACACTGACAATGACTGATCTGACTGGGGTACACACATGTGATTAACGTAAAGTGAATGCAACAAAAGTTCATCAAGTATTTTAAGTCTGAAGTGTCGTTATTGTGTATGTTATAAACTTTTAGATGTTACACTCATACTCTCTTAACATTTTCTACGCAGCAGGCGTCTGCAGGTGATAGTTCCAAAAGTTCACAAAATGTTTCAAAAATTGTCAAAATTTATTGAATTTCATCACCAGATTTGGAATCACCATGAGGAATGCGATAAAATAAGTACAAACAAAACATGCCTAGTATTGGTTCAGTAAATCTTGAGATACACTTTGTAAGTTGGCAAAGGCTTTTGAAAAATCTGTAAACTAAATGCCGCATGGAAAGTTTTAAGGAACAGGATGTTAAACCGACCTTTGAGTGATCATAACTTATGGAATAAGTATCAAATGTAAAGTTTCCCAAAGTGCACTTATTTTGCTACACTTTTATGAAAACCACATTAGATTCAGTGAGTAAAAAGAAAGAAAGAAAGAAAGAAGATTAATGATTAATTAATAAATAAATAAATACTAAACATAACTACCTTGATTGAGAATGCTCCATGCAACCAATAGCAGATAACATATATCCATCCTTGTCCTAGCCATTCTGTTGGAAGTCTGTCTGGTTTCTAGCCTCGTCCAAACCCAACCCTATAATCGGGCCTATGACGCTTAAATGGGCATCAACACTTGCTTCAAAAATGCATGCTAAGTAAGATATCACCCTTTCACAACCTATATAGATGTGTATTGTGTGCTTCATTGGGCATATCAAAACAACACTACAAACAAAAAAGTTCTGGGTTGGAACAAATAATTAACTACAGTAGCAACCAAGCAAACAAAAAATGTTGACTTTCAATGTCAAAATGATCTGAAATGATCTTAAAATTGGTCTGTGACCAAATTAAGCTTTGGTTATAGTCAAAATTATCTCAGATAAAAAAATTGTAACCTAAATTTGTCACCATCCCTTGAACATATGTTGGATCTCTTCTCATTAACCAAGCACCCGAAGTGGGGGGGGGGGCATTTATACTCTATTTGGCTTCCTCTGGGCAGTGACGTAACTTGCAGGCGCAGCCGTTACACAAGCGTATGTATCTTCCGCCTTTCAACGCTCGTGTGCAGGGCTTTTTGGACTGCGAAATTTTGTGTCTGTGCGAAAATGTTTGACGTGCGAAATTTTTTGACTTCTACCCCCCCCCCCCCCCCTCCCACTTACGTGAAATTCACGAGGTGACTGACTTGGAAAAAATTTGGGGCAACCTTTTACACAATTTTAGGTGAAAACGCCCCCCCCCCCCCCCCCCCCTTGGGCAAAAGTGTCTTACGGGGATGGTGTGTATACGCCAGCAACGAGTAGCAAGCGCGTTAAGTGCTGCAATTAGTAGAATACGCGGTAAAATGTCACTTTCAGTCCTTGATGGATGGATGGATGGTCCATCACACCCTGCTGATCCTTTTATGAAGCAGCTATTACAGTCATATCACCCTAGTGCCTATTACTGTCTGCACTTGTCGAAAGAGAGTGAGAGAAGTGCTGAAATTTTCAAATTTTTGCACCTTACTTTTGAGATCAAGGTACATTTTAAGTGAAACGCAATAGGAACTTGACTTAGGGCTGTATAGCAATTTTGCACCAGCCATTGAAATTTGTATCGCAGTTGATGATTTTTAAGGTGCAAATTGTGATGCGATACGGGAAACTTGCAGGTCTGGTTGAGAGACCCTGAGACTGCAGGACACCCTGGCTCCCAGACTTTATCCTGAAAGGACTGGACCAGACCATAGTACCCATTTACACAAGAGCAAAGATGGTTTGGTTGGGGCACAAATGGTCAGCAAATTAAGACGGAATCCTTCCCATCTTCACAAGTTACATGCAGCCCATGCGAGGGTATTCAAAGTGAAGACTGAAAAAAGAAAAGTATGGGCTGATACACTTGTGAATGAACATGAGCTTATTCACGCACCATCACGCCACATTACGTCGGAGGTGTCACACCAGGCCCGTCAGATGGGGGGGGGCGACGGTGGCGATCGCCCCCCTTTTAAAAAAATTTTCTTTTCTTTTCTTTTTTAAGGTAAAAATTGCGTTTTTCTTAGTTTCAAATATCAATGATAGTAAAACTACTCATAAAACATTGACTACAGTGCTTTTTGGACTGCAAAATTTTGTGTCTTCACCCCTCCCCCCCCCCCACTTACGTGAAATTCACGAGGTGACTGACTTGGAAAAAATTTGGGGCAATCTTTTACGAAAAAACACCCTAGCTACGCCACTGCTTCCGGTAAAAAATCGTGAAAACGCCCCCCCCCCCCCCTTGGGCAAAAGTGTCTGACGGGGATGCACACTGCGTTGTGCATCGCGTGCTGATCTACCTCCCATGACGCAGCATGACGATAGACGCACTACAGTTCAAATTAGACCAATCAGATAATTTGGTGGTGTTATCGGGCAGACTTGTGCATGGGCAGTTAATGGGAGGTGTCAACCCTTTTTGGCGCCAAATTTATCAAGCACTGTAACTTTTAAACTATAAATGTGATATACCTAAAAGTATACATTTTTTTTAATGAAATGAGCCAGAGAATCCATTTTTGTATTAAATTTCACAAAAATAGTGATTTTTACATTTTTGCCCAAAAATCACTTTTTTGGCGCCAAATATTTTCAGAAAAGTGTCAACAAATTGTTTTTTATCTCAAAAATCATATTTTTGGCACTTTTTGGTCAATATTTTCAAAACAAACAAATTTTAAGCCAAAAAAAAAAAAGCACTCCTAGATAATTGACTTAAGATGATTTCGGTGAAATTTTTGAATTTGTAACCAAAAACTGATTTTGTTAAGTTGTCTGAAAAAAATTGGCGCAAAAAAAGAAATTTGATACCAATAAAAAGGGTTGACACCTCCCTTAAGTTAGAAGTGACCATAAATGTTATGGTCACTTTTTTCCAATGTTTTTTCCCAATTGTGGCAAAAGTGACTCCACATTCTTACGCGCACGGGGCATGTGAGACTGATCTTTTTTTCATCTTGGCCTTAAAGGCATATTATGTGATCTTTTCCAGAGAGCGCCCTCAATTCATGATTTTTTTTCAGAAAGTAGATTTTCTTGCAGATTTACATTTCTGATCATAAATCGTACATACATTCCAAGTGACAGAGCGATACGATTCCTAATTACCTCAAAATCAAGGTTTTAGAGTGAATTTAGAGTAAAAATATAAACTGTCGTGTTATCACGACAGTTTATTTTCACTCTAAAACCATGATTTTGAAGTAATTAAGAATCATATCGCCCTGTAACTTGGAATGTATGTACGATTTATGATCAGAAATGTAAATCTGCAAGAAAATCTACTTTCATTTTTTTTTTCGATGTTGAGGGCATTCCCTTGAAAGATCACATAATATACCTTTAAATGAAGTTGTCAACAACCTTAAGTTCCTTTCACCCCAGGACCCATCAGCCTAGTGTACTTTTGGATAAACCGTAACATTCTGAATTTTTCTATTATCCAAAAAAAAAGTTTTTTATTGCATCAGTGAACTTGGATAATGCCCGCCCGCTCCACGCCTGATGCCTGCTATAATCATCAGCCTAGAAATTTGAAGAGGTGGTTTTGAATGACTTGATTGAATGAAGTGATGAACTGGTGGCGCCATCAAATAATTGCAACCTATAGTTCTAACAAAACTATATGCCCACCCAGACATTGAACTTACAAGTTGTTTTGTTTTCAACTGTGAGGAATGTTGTCAGTAACCACCGAAAATAATGCATCAAAATATTGCCTTTGAGAATTTTTTTAAAATCATGGTTCAAGGTGATAGCATGGATGCACGCCTATAATGAACATGTATGTTTGTTTGTATGTGTGCTGTTAACTATATCCTACTCAAAATACACGGGATTGACAGGATGGCACAGCAAACAAGCCATTGCCCCCCCCCCCCCCCCCCCCCCCCCCCCCCGGCCATTGCCCTGTGTTGAATGAAAATCCTTGAATATATGATGATGCTGTTAAAGGGACATTAAGTGGTGTTGAAAATGTTAAATGTTTAAAAATTTACTTTAGAATTCAAGATGAACATTAAAAATTACCATTATTGTTGTTTCTACTAACAAAAACACAGCAAAACTTGATTAAAACAATATCATCGCTATTTATTGAAAAACGCCCTCTATGCAAATATGGTTCGCATTATGTATCACGCGTACTGCAGGGGGATACTGTCGGACGTAAAATGCTCGTCCCGGCTGTACGAGCATTTTTGAATCGACATTTTCTTGTACAAAGAGGGCTGATTTTTCTTAATCCTTATAGGTGTAAGTTCATACATGTAATATAATTATAAAAATATACTAAACCCAGTTTTTATCATAATTGAGGGCGGCAGCCTCCAACACATCTCTTAGTGTCCCTTTAATTGTTAGGGGCGGTCATTTTCTTTGATAGGGGAGTCCAAAAAATGTCATTTATCATTGTCATTTTTTTATAACCCCTCCCCCGGAACGAAAGTGATTATTTTATGACACCCCTACTCAGATGTTTATTATTTTTATGCCCCCCCCCCCCCAACACACGCACAAAACTGTACTTATAACAGTTGATGCGGAAGCCCAATGGTTTTACAACGTTGCAACTAAAAAACCACCAGTTTTTTTACTTAAAATATTTTGTTTTGACCACCCAACCATATTACGTATTCTCTGGACATTATTACCCACTATTACTATGATATTTTAATAAAATTTCATAACCAACGTACAGGGTGACCCAGAAAATGTTGAACCCAAAAATCACAAACTTAAAAAAATAATTAAAAATGAAAATAAATAAATAGTGGCATTCTGTTTTCAACAGTTATGTAAACAACTTATTCCGCTTTCTGGAGAACTTTAGATCATGTAAATTGGCCTTACCAAACTAAAGATACACTTGATTGTGTGACAGGGGGTGTTTTCGCCCTTTTGTAAAAGTGAAAAAAATTATAATTTGGTATAGATATGAAACTTAATTCTGTTCTAAGTACGGTGAGTTAAAGGTAGATGACCCGATTTTCAACTTAATGTTTTCTATTTTACAGAAATTTTAAGGTCATCCTTAAAATTGTTGCATTCCAAAGTTTGAGTTGCATAACTCCAATGGTTCTATTTTTAGAAGCGCAGGGTCAAAATACATGTGCCCATTGAGATAGTACACAGACTGGTTGGTGGTTAACCACCTTTGGCAGTAATTCACCACATTTTAGCCTATAATTTCCAAATGAAACATTTCTGGCCCCTAAAATTTTACAGACATAATGAGAAAAATATGGGGATTCTTCTGATACCAAAATATCTTGATGTGAAAAAAAAATCATAGCCCCCTAAAAGTGATCGGGTCATATACCTTTAAGTAATCTTTTCTTTTGATCTGTATTTTATCAAATTAACATTTTCAAATGAAGTCAATGGGACTTCAGTTTTTGTTTTCAAAGTCTCTTATATAATAATAAAATTGATTTACATTACAATCACAACAAAAGAACCTGATAAAAGTAAAAACAAATCGGAAAGAAATGGTTTCAAACAGGCACTTGTTCTGCTCATGTAGCATGAAACCATTTTTTTTGTATTTCCCATGTAAAATAACTATGGATATTTCGCCCCCCCCCCCCCCCCTCCCCTTAGCCTATATGGTTTTGGCAAATGTAAGTTGAAAACCTGAACATCAATGTTTTCCAGTGGCGTAACCAGCAGGGGGCAGGGGGGACTTGGAACCCTTGCCCCCCCCCCCCCCCCCCCCATGAAATAAATGGGTGTGGGTGTGGAAGCCCCCCCCCCCCCCCCCATTTCAAGTCACTGCCCCTTCTTTCCCCCCAAAATGAAAAAGTCTAGTTACACCACTGATGTTTTCTCCTCACTCAATTTGTTTAATTGTCTTTTCGGTGACGATCGATGTTAAGGGTGAAATTGTCTGATTGCATTTTTTGTTTTTTATTTTTATAAAACAGTTACACATGCAACACGTCTCTACAGGGTGGTTCAATAAAACCTTGACAGTTTTTTGAAGCCATTTTTTTTATAATTCTGTAGATTTAAAAATTAAACAAATTGAATATTCATCAACTATATGATCTTGACCATCTATGCTGAAAATATCGTTACAAATAACATTACGGTTGCAAAATGACAGCTATTTGAACAAAGTCTGTCCCATTTCACTCTGTCCACGGGTACTGATTTCGCGACTTAGCTGTTATTTTGCAACCGTAAGATTATTTGTAACGATATTTTCAGCATAGATGGTCAAGATCATATAGTTGATGAATATTGAAAAATATTTTTTTTAAATCTACAGAATTTCAAAAAAAATGGCTTCAAAAAACTGTCAAGGTTTTATTGAACCACCCTGTATATCGGCAAACATCTTTACTTACAAAGGTGGTTATAATGAATATGAACCGGAACAATAATATAAACTCCACTAGTTAGATAGATTTATTTAATCATCTGGGTGTGCGGGGGGGGGGGGGGGGGGATTTGTTTTCCTTTCAAATGTCATTCATTCATCATTTGCACATTTTACATTGTCACAGGTCTATTAGTCTGCCATTGCCCAATATGAAACTGAAAGATGCTGAAGCCAACGCCAAAGATTACTGTGGTATTCCAAGGCCATGTTAGCGTTTCATACCAAAGGTTGCTGTGGTATTCCACGGCCATGTTAGAGTTTCATACCAAAGGTTGCTGTGGTATTCCATGGCCATGTTAGGGTTTAATACCAAAGGTTGCTGTGGTATTCCACGGCCATGTTAGCGTTTCATACCAAAGGTTGCTGTTGTATTCCACGGCCATGTTAGGGTTTAATACCAAAGGTTGCTGTGGTATTCCACAGTCATGTTAGGGTTTAATACCAAAGGTTGCTGTGGTATTCTACGGTCATGTTAGGGTTTAATACCAAAGGTTGCTGTGGTATTCCACGGCCATGTTAGGGTTTAATACCAAAGGTTGCTGTGGTATTCCACGGCCATGTTAGGGTTTAATACCAAAGATTGCTGTTGTATTCCACGGCCATGTTAGGGTTTCATACCAAAGGTTGCTGTTGTATTCCACGGCCATGTTAGGGTTTAATACCAAAGGTTGCTGTGGTATTCCACGGCCATGTTAGGGTTTCATACCCAAGGTTGCTGTGGTATTCCACGGCCATGTTAGGGTTTAATAATACCATCCAAGTGAGTAGCCATTTGCATCTGCAGCTACATCACCCTGGAAATCAAAAGAAAATACGTAATCGTAATAAAAAACTACTTTCAAAACAACAACTTTTTTCTCTTTTTTTATAGCTGTTTTATGTTGTAGATAAATTAAAATGCATATCTAAATTGGCTGAATGCATAAGTCAAATGCCGGAAACATGTCCTTTTTGACGTGAATGGTCACCATATGAGTGCTCTTTTAAGTTCTAAATGAAGCTGAAGCAAGCCAAAGTGAATGGTCTCAAGAATTGTGCAAAGAGTGATAAAAATGTAAGTGTCCCTGTATCCGGGGGGGGTGTGGGGGGGGGGGGGGGGCACTCAACTTTTTTTGGGGTAGGGGTGTGCCGCCCAGGGTCTCAAAAAGGGGGGCTACAGAACTGAACTGAGTGGATTTTATGACGAAAAATAGGGTCTCAGGAACTGATTTTTTCAAAAAAGTAGGTCTTGAGAACTGGCCTATAGTTCAATTTTGATTAGCGAGAACGCAAATTTGCGATTTTTTTTTGTTTGTTTGTTGTTGTTTTAGAATGCAAAATTTTCGAAATATTGGGGCTTCGGAATGCAAAATTTCGCGATTTTTGAATTTTGAATAAAATTGGGGTCTTAAGAACTGATGCAGGCTCAAAAGGGGGGTCATAAGAGCTAGCAGCAGAGGGTGAAAAAGGGGTCTTCAGCGCGGCACATACCTATACCCTTTTCTAATGTCAGTGCCCCCCCCCCCCCCCCCGGGCCCTTTATCTTCAACCCTCTCCTCCATGGTTCAGAACCCTTACCCCAACCAAAAAGTAAAATGAGTCACTCTAGTATTATATTACCTGCATTGTAGCAAAATTAGGAGTGACAAGAGATGTTGACGTTGACAAATCTCCATACCCAGGTAGCGGACGCGTTAAATCCAAAGAAGCCTCAGTAGGCCCAACTCCATATACTGATGGTACTGGAGCTGATAAACCCAAAGGCACCTGTGAAGGAGCTACGCCACTCTTTGATATGAGTTGTCGTCGTCTCCTCAGTATTAGCAGACACCATGCAATGAGGATGAGTATAACCACGCCAACCACAAAGCTTATGATAGAAAGAGCTAGTATTCCACCTAGAGATAGTCCATCCTTCTGGCTTCTTGAGGAGACAGCTGAAATGAAAATCAATAGACATTTTTATGAAATACTTTCATACTATGGATTATCTCAGTACAACTACATGCAGTGCATTGCGCTGATTGTTAATAAATGCGCGCAGCTACGTACCATTACTCGGGCCATTACTACACAGTTCATTTTTGACTGGTTTATTGTCAAAGTCACATGGCCGCATTATAAAAATAAGAACTAAAGCCATAACACATTCGGTAGATAACCCCTTTACTGTTCTGTATAGGTTGGTCAGCGATTTTTCAAGGTATTTTCATGGAGAAATCATAAATTATTTGCTATTGTTTTGCTTTGAATATGCCCAAACTCGGATAAAAAGTGAGCATTTTAATCCGTAAAATTGCTTTAAAATAAAGTCCACACCAACTTATCCCAGCATATGAAAAAGTGTGCTAAATTAGAAGATAGAATTTTGCCACATTTTTGGTCAAAATTGTGTGCACGAACGAGCGCTGAACCAACTCTCCTACACTGCACATGGGCTATTGCATTGAAACCAAAATTCTCTCCTTCTAACTTAGCACATTCTAAAATGCACCAATTAATTTACTTCATATTTAGGATTAGTTGAGGTGTGTGATGATTGTTCTATACACTTAAATTTGGATGTGGCCTCACTCTGTGTTTCATTTTAGAATTATTTTTGTGGTCCGTAAGGCCTAAAAAAGAAGAAGTTTGATTGACGTAACCCGACCGACCCTAAATACATCGCCGACCCTGAATATTTTTTATTATTTTGAGGGGAAAAAAAATTAAAGTTTTTGACTGTTTGCTTTCATTTACTTGTACTCATAGTCTGTTGGTTTCTATAAATAAAAAGAAATATGTTTAAAGAAAAAGTAAATTTTGCCTTCTCTTCATTTGTGTGCACAACTGTCTTTTAAGTGTAAAAAAAAAAAAAAAATCCCGACCGACCTACCCTATTTGTTTTGGTCATGTTACGCCAATCAAACTTTTTTTTCTAGGCCTAATCGCATATTTTTATCGATTTTTATCATTTTCTAAGCAAAACAATGTTGTATAAATCACCATTTTCCCGCACCAATACGACACTTATAAAACACTTAATAAATTGTGTTTGATACTTACGAATGTGCTCTATCACATACATATCTTAACATAAATTGTTAAAGTTTATTTTCCTAGTCAAATTTCAAAAGCCATACAAATTTAGAAGTTCCACGCCGCAAAACGAGCTGCGTGCTTTGGGTGGGCCTCGACGCAAGTTTGGTCAAAATGTGTTGTTTAACGGTTAATTTGGCCGCGTGCAGCTGCACTGAACTGTACAACGTACAAGTATACATAATTAATTTTACCAATATCTTGTTTTTTGTTGAAGTCAAGGAACTGAGATCTCTTTAGAACCATTTGGTTGTCAAACTTTTTTGAAAGAAATTTGTTTGGAATCTTACAGCCACTTCCTCTTTTTATACCAGCATTTCACATGAAAAATGTAAATTCAACCAAAGATGTAGAGTTCGCCTGTGCACAAGTTTGTTGCTGAGATACAAAAAAAATGGTTTATATGTAACCCAACAAGAGTAAATGAGACACAATGAGTGACATATAAATATGGAGTTATTTATATCACAATAATATGTATAAGTTAGGGAACATTTTGGTACCAAAGTCAATGTTATCACATTCCTAACCATAGTTACAGATTTATGAAAATCAATTTTTTTTCTTCAGAACATCAATACAAATAGTCAAGTTTTGGTTTTGTTATAAAATTGAAATACCTCAAAATGTAATTTAACACTGTATTTTAATAAAATTAAGTCTTTGGATGTATCAAATATCAGATATAAGACACACTTTTATGAATTCGACTTATCATGACCTTGTCTCACATTTGTGTCCTTAAATCAAATTAATTACTGCCACATTGTGCTTCTTTTACTCATGTTGGGTCACATATGATTAAATTATATAGGCCTAACTATCTACCTTTGTCTTGGCATCTGGAACCAGTATATTCATCTGCACATCTGAAACAATAAGGTTTTCAAAATTACAAATGGCAAAACAATCACCCCTGTGTTTTGCATAAGCATTTTGTTACTTTTTTGTAGGCTAAAATCTTTTTTAGTTTGACAATGAGATAAGTATACCAGGGCCTGATTGCATAAAAGTTCAGATTAATCTTAAGTCTAGTTCAGAAGAATATCTAAGAATTTTTCCTAATTTTAGATAAATTTGTCTCAAATCATCATCAGCCGTTTTTTGGGCAAAAATATGTCAAATTTTTATTCTTCAATTTTAGCAGATTTTGTGACATTTTAGGTAAAAAAACAACAACAAACCAAAAAGAAAACCGCCCGCCTGCCCGACCCTACCTGACAGGTCTGTCCGCCCGTAAAACAGGGTGTGTGTTTTTCGTCGCCTAAGTTGAGTTTTATGAAGAAGGGCCAAGTTCTAAAGTTTGACCTTTGGTCTATATCATAAAGATCAAGTCACAAATTCTTAAACAATCTTCCTAAGAAGAGTTGAACACTTAAGAAAAATAACTCTGCTTAAGATGAAGAAGATTTTAAAGACCCCACCACAATGCATTGTGTTTTTGCAAAATGCCTTAATTCAGGTCTCCAATTTGTCTCAGTTCCTATAGACATAATGCACACAATCACGGCTTCATAGCTCGTTCATGTTTGGATCTCTTAGGTTCATCAATGAATAAATTAGTTATCAGTGTTCCTTTTTCTTATTTCTAAAACTTAAAATGCATTGTGGGACTGGGAAGACCTGAAACTGAAACTGACATTCACAACCAACCCAACCAACGGATCTGCATAAATATTAGGCTGAAAGCTAAAACCTGTAATTTATGATATTCAAATGATACAAAGCTATACAAGTACACCCCCCCCCCCCCCCATCCTTGACATCCTTGTAACCTGCTTGAAACTGGAATTCAAACTACCCGGAAGGGGGGGGGGGTACTTTGCCTAGGGAATGTGCCGCTCTAATGGGCCGCTTTTTTGCAAAAAATCCCTAAATTTGAGGTATGATTTTGTGCTGGAAAATCCCTAATAATTGGGTCACAAATGGGTCTATTTCGCAATTAGGTCTATTTTCCTGATAATTTACGAAAATTGGGTCTATAATGAAGCAAAATCCTTAGAAATGGTATGTTTTTTTCCAACATCACCCTTAGAAATGGGTAGGGGTTTTAAATCTCCAGCCCCACACCCCGACCAAACCAAACCTACAAGTTCAAAGGTCGAACGGACCTCTCAGGTTGGGTCGGTGTTCAGTCGTCGGTCAAGTTTGAGTTTCTTTGTTTGTTTCCCTTTATATCACAAAAATCTGTAAACAAATTGGTATTTTTGGACAAACTAAAAAATCCCACAAATTTCAAACATTTGGATTGGTATTCATTTGCACAGGAAGCTTTTCCCCAATTTAAAAAAGGGTCGGTCGGCCCCGTAGAACCGGGTTAAGTGGTTTGTTCATAGCCTGAGAGTAAAATTAGGACTACAACATTTCATTTTTAAATGAGTACCCACCCCAAGGGTTACATATCTGCCTGCATGTATAGGCTACAGTTGGCTGAGGCTGAAACACACACTCTCCATTAGAGTAACAGTATTCCATTGCCCCCCCCCCTTATCCGCGCCTGTCCCCACCCCCAAGGGTTACATACCTGCATGTATAGGCTACAATTGACTGAGGCTGAAACACACACTCTCCATTAGAGTAACAGTATTCCATTGCCCCCCCCCCCCCTTATCCGCGCCTGTCCCCACCCCCAAGGGTTACATACCTGCAAGTATAGGCTACAATTGACTGAGGCTGAAACACACACTCTCCATTAGAGTAACAGTAGTCCATTGGGCATATATCTATATGAGTACCCTACACCCCCAAGGGTTACATACCTGCATAGGCTACAGTTGGCCGAGTCTAAAACACACACTCTCCATTAGAGTAATAGTAGTCCATTGGGCATATATCTATATGAGTACCCTACACCCCCAAGGGTTACATACCTGCATGTATAGGCTACAGTTGGCTGAGTCTGAAACACACACTCTCCATTAGAGTAACAGTAGTCCATTGGGCATATATCTATATGAGTACCCTACACCCCAAGGGTTACATACCTGCATGTATAGGCTACAGTTGGCTGAGGCTGAAACACACCCTCTCCATTAGAGTAACAGTATTCCATTGCCCCCCCCCCCCCTTATCCGCGCCTGTCCCCACCCCCAAGGGTTACATACCTGCATGTATAGGCTACAGTTGGCCGAGTCTGAAACACACACTCTCCATTAGAGTAACAGTATTCCATTGGGCATATATCTATATGAGTACCCCACACCCCCAAGGGTTACATACCTGCATGTATAGGCTACAGTTGGCTGAGGCTGAAACACACCCTCTCCATTAGAGTAACAGTATTCCATTGCCCCCCCCCCCCTTATCCGTGCCTGTCCCCACCCCCAAGGGTTACATACCTGCATGTATAGGCTACTGTTGGCTGAGTCTGAAACACACCCTCTCCATTAGAGTAACAGTATTCCATTGCCCCCCCCCCCCCTTATCCGCGCCTGTCCCCACCCCCAAGGGTTACATACCTGCATGTATAGGCTACAGTTGGCCGAGTCTGAAACACACACTCTCCATTAGAGTAACAGTATTCCATTGGGCATATATCTATATGAGTACCCTACACCCCCAAGGGTTACATACCTGCATGTATAGGCTACAGTTGGCTGAGGCTGAAACACACCCTCTCCATTAGAGTAACAGTATTCCATTGCCCCCCCCCCCCCTTATCCGCGCCTGTCCCCACCCCTAAGGGTTACATACCTGCATGTATAGGCTACAGTCGGCCGAGTCTGAAACACACCCTCTCCATTAGAGGAACAGTATTCCATTGCCCCCCCCCCCCCTTATCCGCGCCTGTCCCCACCCCCAAGGGTTACATACCTGCATGTATAGGCTACAGTTGGCTGAGGCTGAAACATACACTCTCCATTAGAGTAACAGTATTCCATTGCCCCCCCCCCCCCCCCTTATCCGCGCCTGTCCCCCCCCCCCCCCAAGGGTTACATACCTGCATGTATAGGCTACAGTTGGCTGAGGCTGAAACATACACTCTCCATTAGAGTAACAGTATTCCATTGCCCCCCCCCCCTTATCCGCGCCTGTCCCCACCCCCAAGGGTTACATACCTGCATGTATAGGCTACAATTGACTGAGGCTGAAACACACTCTCTCCATTAGAGTAACAGTAGTCCATTGGGCATATATCTATATGAGTACCCTACACCCCCAAGGGTTACATACCTGCATGTATAGGCTACAATTGACTGAGGCTGAAACACACACTCTCCATTAGAGTAACAGTAGTCCATTGGGCATATATCTATATGAGTACCCTCCACCCCCAAGGGTTACATACCTGCATGTATAGGCTACAGTTGGCTGAGGCTGAAACACACCCTCTCCATTAGAGTAACAGTAGTCCATTGGGCATATATCTATATGAGTACCCTCCACCCCCAAGGGTTACATACCTGCATGTATAGGCTACAGTTGGCTGAGGCTGAAACACACACTCTCCATTAGAGTAACAGTAGTCCATTGCCCCCCCCCCTTATCGCGCCTGTCCCCACCCCCAAGGGTTACATACCTGCATGTATAGGCTACAATTGACTGAGGCTGAAACACACTCTCTCTATTAGAGTAACAGTATTCCATTGCCCCCCCCCCCCCCTTATCCGCACCTGTCCCCACCCCCCAGGGTTACATACCTGCATGTATAGGCTACAATTGATTGAGGCTGAAACACACACTCTCTATTAGAGTAACAGTAGTCCATTGCCCCCCCCCCCCCTTATCCGCACCTGTCCCCACCCCAAGGGTTACATACCTGCATGTATAGGCTACAATTGACTGAGGCTGAAACACACACTCTCTATTAGAGTAACAGTATTCCATTGCCCCCCCCCCCCCTTATCCGTGCCTGTCCCCACCCCAAGGGTTACATACCTGCATGTATAGGCTACAGTTGGCTGAGGCTGAAACACACTCTCTCTATTAGAGTAACAGTATTCCATTGCCCCCCCCCCCCTTATCCGCACCTGTCCCCACCCCAAGGGTTACATACCTGCATGTATAGGCTACAATTGACTGAGGCTGAAACACACACTCTCTATTAGAGTAACAGTATTCCATTGCCCCCCCCCCCCTTATCCGCACCTGTCCCCACCCCAAGGGTTACATACCTGCATGTATAGGCTACAATTGACTGAGGCTGAAACACACACTCTCTATTAGAGTAACAGTATTCCATTGCCCCCCCCCCCCTTATCCGCACCTGTCCCCACCCCAAGGGTTACATACCTGCATGTATAGGCTACAGTTGGCTGAGGCTGAAACACACTCTCTCTATTAGAGTAACAGTATTCCATTGCCCCCCCCCCCTTATCCGCGCCTGTCCCCACCCCCCAGGGTTACATACCTGCATGTATAGGCTACAGTTGGCTGAGGCTGAAACACACACTCTCTATTAGAGTAACAGTATTCCATTGGGCATATATCTATATGAGTACCCTCCACCCCCAAGGGTTACATACCTGCATGTATAGGCTACAGTTGGCCGAGTCTGAAACACACACTCTCCATTAGAGTAACAGTAGTCCATTGGGCATATATATGTGTTAATAAAAGAGTAAATATATAAAAGTCAATGATCCAATAATAAGAGCTGTTTTAGAGAGACTTGAACCTGCAACCTCTGCTACTGTAAAAAGTGGTCATTTTTGTTCGATGTATTGTTCGCACTTTGCTGATTTTTAACTGTTTTGCATTTGTTTAAATTCACCATTTGTAGCTTTATCACATAGGCCTATACTCAAAATAAATATATTTGTGTGTTATAATTTTCACTGTAGCTGCTTCAAGCTTGAAATGCGTAAAAATAAATGTCTTTAAACTTAAGATGCGTGAAAATAAATGTAGCGCGAAAATGTCCACTTTTACAGTATATGAATCTAGGCTCTGGCCTTAAGGGGGCTGTGCACCTTCAGGTACAGCCTCCGTAAAACTGCCGTAACTTCTTCATTATTCATTTAATCTATATGAAAGTATACATTTTTTTGCAGGAAAGGGTTCAATGAATCCAACCATGATCATGAAATTGACCATTTTGGAAAAAATTATAAAAAACACGTTTTTTGCCCCATTTTAGGTTTGGAAAAGATAACTGAAAATATATTTTGTCAAATTTTGTCATTCTAGTTTTATTATATTCCTCATACAATTCCCTAGGAATCTTTTTTGTTGTTGAAAATATTTATTATTTTTTGAATTAAAGACCAAAAAGTGCCAAAAAATGTGATTATTTCGAAGGAGGGGATCTACCCACCTATCATAAAAGTAAAAAGGAATGCATTAAGAAAAAGCTAACAGGTGAAATTTTGAGATGTTAATAAAATTACAAGAACCCTATCCGTGCTATCCATCAAAATCCAACAGAAGAACTACACCATCTCACTGTGGATTCATGCATGCAAAGGTACATACATAAAGGCTCCGAAAACTTCTTTTCGGGATCATGACTCCCTAAGCATGATGCACGATGACCATGACCTCATTTCTGACCCCCCCGTTCAATCACCTCAACTCTGGCAGCGGCCCCCGGTTCAATCCCCGGGCAGCACACCCATGGGTTTGTGTCATTATTTATCCTGTGTTACCCCATGTTAGCTTGATTGCTACAAAACACCTGAATGGTCTCTAGTTCAGCCACAAAAAAAAAAAGAATAATTCTAAAACACTGTTGTTGTTCTTAAGAATAAAGTATTTGGAAAATTGCCTGAAAATATACAACATTTTCTTGCACGGACCGGTTTGGGGACGCATTTTTGGAATCCTCCCTCTATCTCCCCCCCCCCTCCCCCTCCCCCTCCCCCTCCCCCTCCCCCTCCCCCCGCTCACAAATTTCTGAATCGGCGGCACATTTCCTGAAATTCTGAGGAAAAAAACAAAAACAACTCCCAACCAACCGACCCTACCTGTGAGGTCCGTTTGTCCGTAGAGCAGAGATTGTCTTTAATCCCTTCGCCTTATGGTATTATATATGCTACTACAAATAAGGACAATGAAGCATACGTGTATATTGTTACTTTATAGGACCCTGTAATCCGTCAAAATTATTTTCAATATTTAAATGCTGAAATCTCACATTATAGGTTAGACACTGCCTAGCACCAGCTTGAACAAAATGTTGACTGATGTCACAAATTCAGTGGCGCCACTATGGGGAATGGGTGGGGGGATTGGGAAGGCCCCCCTCCTAGTCATGAGCTTATCCCCCCCCCCCCCCAGTCAGCTGAAGCCCCACTCCATTTTGTCCCCAAAACAATAGACAATATCAACTTTTAATGTCAAAATTACTTAAGAATAATGACTGCGTAACAACTGGTTTCGTGAATTTGTTTTTGTTTTGGTCTAAGGAATTGTCCCAAAGGGGCACAGCCCCTGAGGGACAATTCCGAATGACCAGAACAACAACCAAGGGTATCCAAAAAAATTCACAAAAACAGTTGTTAAGCAGTCATTATTCTCATTCATTACTGAAAAATATGCATATTTATCCAAATCGTTGATTTGTACCGATATAATCTCGCGAATAATTATTTGTTTTCTGTTTATTTATTTTGTCCACCCCTTCTTAATTATTGAAACAGTCCAAGTCGGTCATCCCCTCATTAACATTTGTATTATTCAAAAATAGTCTTAGATAGTCAGAAATAAGCTTTAATCGTGTTTCCTCATAACTCATTGAATATTCAGTTTAGGGGTGTGAGACATTAATTTGATTGGTCGGTCAATGAGCAAAACACTTTGGCGCAGTACTTTCGGGCAATTATTAGTAACCTGCGCTCGGCGTGCGCTTCTCATCTAACGATTAAGTTTATTGGAACGCACTTGTTACGCAGCTACCGCGATTCGAAGTAATGAATTAAACTTAAATTGGTTTACAATGTCTATTCAGATCAAATTAAGCTATTTTTAGGTAATTTTTACAATAAAAGCCAAAAATGTTCCCCCTAAAAAACAGTCCCCCCCCCCCTGCCCCCAATGTTAATGTTGGTGGTGCCACTGCACACATTTCTTGAAGGCTAAACAGAAAGAAAAAAAGTTTAAAGGCTATACACCCCGTACCCATGATCATGTTTTAATTCACGTTTATTTTCAAAATCATAAAATCCTCACCTTGATCAAGTCTAAGGGTTGTTTCTCCCAGGAAAACATCCTCATTCACCCCTTCCAAGAATATCCTGTACAAGTCATCACCATCCACAATGACATCACTGTCCATGATGACGACAAATTCTACTCCTATGCTGTTGACGGCATACAGACGTGTCAGGTAGATATCTTGTAAACCGGTCACATCTCCAAAGACTTTGAGGAGCTGTAACGTAACAATGAGCGTTAAAACATACTCTCGTGATTGCATATATATATAATATTACAAACTTACCAAATTGTGTAGGGAGAAATACTAGGCCGGGAAGGTTTAATCAGCTGAGAAGGTACAAAAGGTTTGATGGTCTGAATATTTTAGTTAGGGGCCAAAAGTCAATAATTTGTATTGCTGCCGGGTCGCATCCTATACGGTGCCCTGGGGGTCATGACATAGGAGGCAAAAAAAAAAGGTTTAATCAGCTGAAAAGGTACATTGACAAAACTTGTTGGATATGATTCCTTAGAGGGTACTTGTAATGACGGCAGCAATGACAGCAACTTTGGCCTGTATAGGGCCCCAGACAGTAGCCCCAAAGGGCCCCCAAATATGGTTTTAATCAGCCAAAGAGAGAAGGATGAAACCTTTTGCATTGGAACTATTACACATTAGGGTATATAAAAAAACCAATGACAGCAACTGTGCAGAAACCTCTTGATGAGTATACTGGCACAACGTATCCCTGGAACCTAGGAATACAATGAGCGTACAGACACAGACCGGGATGATCCTTACTCTTTACGTAGGAGCCTGTGATCTTTTAACGTGCTCGGTGATAGATCTTCCAATACACGGAACCAACATTTCTATGTGAGTTCTGAACTACGGTGCGCTTTGAGCATGCCTACATCAATCTGCACGGTTTGAAGGAGGCAAAGAGACGAGGCTGTGTTGGTATATCGTATTGAACTCGCGCTCAAATGATCCACCAACAGAACTATGGTGTACGAGTGCTCCTAACCGCTGCACCACCTCGCCCCCTATTACATGTTAAGATATACAAAAATACAGATAACAGCAACTTTTGCCTGTACGGGGCCCCAGACAGAAGACTCAAAGGGCCCCACGTCCCCCAGCTGATTTATTCAGCCGAAGAGGTACATGGATAAATCTTTTTGCATAGGAACTGTTACATGTTAGGATATACAAATATACCAATGACAGCATCTTTTGGCTGTATAGGGGGGCGCAGACAGTAGCCCCAAAGGGCCCTACATCCCCAACTGATTTATTCAGCTGAAGAGGAATATGGATGAATTTATTTGCATTGGAACTATTACATGTTAGGATATACACCTAGTACATAAAGTCCCTGACCAGGTGCTTTGAGGTTGGCTGATTCAAAATATATAATCGGTACTAAATATCTGAGATATACATTAAATGAGCAAATTTCTTCTCCGCAGTTTGATACCTCATTCAACAAAATCGAATGGATACTTTTAAAGTTATGGCGATTTCAATGACCGCGCATAGCAACAAAAAGTTGCACTAGGTATAGGAAATCATTGATTTGTGTGTGATTACGCACTGAAAAAAAATATAAAAATCCCAGTTTTTATCACCTATTTTTGTAATTGAAGGCGCTGCCTCCACCACATCTCTTATTGCCCCTTTAAGGGAGAGGAATTAAAACACCCCTTTAAAATAACTTACCACAGGTTTTATGATAGATTCCCACTCCTGGAATTGTGCACTGTTAGGATCTGCCAGGATTGGATCAAACTGAACTGGCGCCCCCTGGTACCCATCCAAAATAAAGTTGACTAGTAGTTGACGTGGTGAGGCTATAACAAATGGAAAGATAAATAAAATTTAACACACGCAAAAAACATGATTCTTTTTCCAGTGCATGGTGAAAAAGAACAAAATTCTAAATCATAAAAATTGTGAAACCAACAGATGCATATTTTGCAAGTAACATTTACTAAGGCCAAGTTAGAAAAAAGGGTCTGTCTAAATACCTGTACGCATAAGTATGTGGACGTCATTTTTGCCGCATAACCCTACATAATGAGCCTAATTTTGGGGTTTCTTTTCTTCTTTTTTAGTTGATTGAAAACAATTGAAAACAATAGGCTCCAAAAGGGGGGGGGGGATGGACCAAAAACACAATAAAAAACGAAATTCCGCATTTAGCATATTTATTTTTACATTAACAAACCAAACATAAAGCATAATTATTTTCCCAAATATATGTGAGAAAGACCTTCTTTCTTTTTTTTGGCCCGTAATGCAATTATTATGATTGTGCCAGTATTTTGATACAGAGTGGTCATTTGAATGTAATACTTTGCAAACAAAAGAACGGCATTCAGAAGTAATTGAATGATTACATTTGTGGAGCTTCTGCAATAGATTCAACTGAGTGGGCAAAATATTGTACTCTTCAAGCTTTATACTCTTTATAACATGAAAATATAGTCTTCCAAGGTCTTCCACTGTTAAAGGGTTTGATAGACAATGAGGGTTAAACTGACTTAGGCTAAATACTATTATAAATGTGGTCATCCTGAATGACCAAAACTGTTTCAGCTGCAGTTACCCAGATCTTCTGTGCTGGAAGGGCCATACTGACGTATACCTGGGGTATTACACCCCCTCTTTGGTCAGTTTAATGGCAGTGTAGCCCTATATGTGTTGAGGGGATTGATAGGCAATGAGGGCCAGACTGACCTAGGCTACTTACCCCCATTCTTGTCATCCTTAATGACAATAACAGTACACTGCGGTATAGCAAGATTATCCACAGCATTTGTGAGGCAAACCTCAAAATATTCCTCGCTATCTACATTCAATTCTCCAGCCAGCATCAACACTACATCTTGGTACAGGAAGTTAGGTTCAAAGGTCAATGTTGGGTTCAGTACAGTGACATATTCGTTACTGCGCCATGCTGAATTGTCTTGGGTGTAGATCTCTGTGAAGATGAATGAGAAATTACTGCTATGGTGGGATTTGACATTTTCTCAAAGAAAATAAATAGCATCAGAAATAGCATATTTAAAAGAGGGGGGAAATGGACACACGTCACATGAGGTTGATCTAGCGTAAAGTATGCAAGGTCAATCTCATCCAGAAAACAGTGCAACAGACATCCGTGGTGTGCAATATGTAAGCTCTACCTTACGGCTCTGATTGGTTAGCGGCATTTTATCGCCCGCGTATATTGGACTGTGTTCAGGAGAATATGTGCCGTAAGTCCATTAGAGACCCTGAAAGAGTGAGCATGAAAGGAGGAACAATTTGCACATAGCTCTCTTATTTACCTTATATCCCCACGATTGGAACCTGGGACCTCAATATCGCAGGGCAGGTTACTTACTACTTCACCACCCATGCTCCTTTGTTATTAATGTTTACTCAACCAAAAGTCCTAAGAAAATCTTAACTATGATATATGTAGTATTTTGTAGTGATAAACATGATTTTATGTGCATGAAATCAATTACATCGCAGCAAAGACAATAGCATCTAAGGAAGGATGCTGCAATCTTCAGTTTATGTATATATGTTCAGCAGCAAGATCACTTACAAGGTTTTGATAAATGTGTTTTGGCCCTTGAACATGTTTAGAGCAGACTTATACACAGGAAGAATTATTTTATACATGCCGAAGGGCCAGATGGAGAAACAAGGTTTTGACAGAACAGCAATGATATACGTTCAAACATATGCTGTGCTATGCAGGGTGGCTCAAATGTTACCCATTTTGGCACCTTGCTCATTATGGGAGCACACCACTAATTCAGTTGTACGCGAGTGGAGTATGATAGTTTTTCCTATTTGACAAAATGAATTTGAAAAATTGGCATACATTTGTAAAGTTTTGATATCAAATTTATGTTTTCCGGATTCGCTTATTTATATTCTTAATGATTAAATATGTCATGCGCTCTGTGAAAACCCACCACATGGTCGCATTTTTCATAATTGAGATAATTATATCATAAGAAAGCTAAAACTGTGCTGACTATAGAACTGTTTCGATCATTTTTCTATGATCACTACAAAAAAGTTATGAGTGAATGATGATTGTGATGTCATAAAAAGCTACAAACAAGAAATCATGAAAACAGGCCAAAAAAAAAACATTTCAAGAGAATAACATTATAATGTTAATAAGGAAAGTGACTTTAGTAAGTTTTTGAAGGTGAAATTTTATGAAAGATGATGACACAAAGTATTGGAAATGAATTTTCTAAAAATAAAAAAAAAATTAAAAAAAAATGGGTGTTTTTTTTAATTTTACCCATAATCACTAGTTCACATCTGGCGACATCCGACACATAGATCACATCACATAGATCACATAGATCACATCACATATAGTAACAAATCCAAAGATAATAAGAGTATGAGTGGCAAATATCAACAAACAAACAATGCTTTTAATGCCTTACCTACACTTCCTACAGTTTGCACATTGCCAGTCCTCATAACTCTCACAGTGGTCATCATTGCAGTATCGTACACGACGTATAAAGCCTTCATAAAACCATAAGATGACGCTGGTGAGGAAAGTTTTTAAAAAAATGAAATAGTTATGTTTTGGAGGGAAATTTTGTTTGGTACGTGTTGTGCATTCTTAGAAGAAAATTCCGGCTTCATAATACACAAAATGACTGGTCATTATAATCATAATTTTACTCAATTTGAATTTGAATTATTTTTATAGGAAGAATTCCAACAATACAACGGTACAGACGTATTACAGTATTTCACAATCAATCAATCTTTTGCACCTCCCCAACTAAAATGTCAGAAAGTATTGTTCAACCCCCACCCCCCCCCCCCCCCCCTCCCCTCCCCGATCAATGTCGATACCCACAATTTGTCCACTATCAGCACATGGCCTAGCAACATTGATCGGTGGGCAGAGATGCCACTGGGCGGTTTCAAATTGTCTTGAAAAGCCTGACTTTGAACAGCCATTCCTATACTTTTGTACAGACAAAATGTCCTGAAACTAAGAAAATCTGAACAAAATTCCCTGAAATCAGGAAATTTCCTGAAAAGTGGCATCTTTGGGTGGGGAAGGGGAAGGGGTATCATGAGGAAGAGGGCTCTTCAATCAACCATTAACAAGTTTCTAATTTTATGTGACCCAAATAAACCCGCAAATAATAACAAAGTTGTTGTAGAAATTACCTGTCGGCAGTCCACCATCCCTGCTACTACTATCACCATCATCATCATAGATAGTCACATATGCCTTATTTCTGTCCCCAATAGCTTCTCCTGAATCAGCATTGTACAAATACAACTCAAACTGCTCATCTCTCTCCATGACGACATCATCCTCTACTGAGATTGTCACTGATTTCTCTGATTCTCCCGGTAGAAAGTCCAGTTTGTCTTCCATCGGTGGTGTATAATCTGAATCAGATGTTGCTGTCAGGTCTCTGGAGGAAACATCTGATGCAGAAAATACAATATAATGTTTTGTTGATTGAGAAAAAGAAATAACAATTTTTAATTCAAATGAAACAATGTATTTATCAAAGGAGGAGTCCTGCAAGCACAACATTATGCATTATATGTTAGAAAAAATAATTGTCGAGCCCAAATCGCATAGTTATATAGAACAAAACATCATACTTATCACAAAAACTAATAAAACCTGCTATCTCTCAATATGCAATTTTAAAAATTCGCGGCAATTGAAAGTCACGGTGTCGATGACGTCATGGTTATTGGTGCTCAAATTTTCGCAAGTGCATTGTATAACTATGACTGCATCGACACCGGGAATTTTGATCGCCGCGAATTTTTAAAATTGCATGTTGAGAGATGGGTTTTTTTTATTCGTTTTTGTCATAGGTATGATGTTTTGTACTAAACAGTGTGGTTCAATAAAACATTGACAGTTTTTAAAGCCATATTTTCCAAAATATTAAATTCCTCAAACATATCATCTTGGCCATCTATGCTGAAAATCTCAATGTTAATAATGATATGGCGGCAAAATGATAGCTATTTAAAGAGAATCTCTCCAAAATCTCTTTGTCCACGGGTAAGTTTACGGAAAATGACCAGCAAGATAACATTAATGGCATCGTCACTTTTAAGGCATAGAGCATAGACAATTAAACTTCCAATCTATCAAAATCAATCATTTTAATTAGGGTCACTTGTGGTATTATTATTACGTATTGATTTTACACCTGAATAGATAGTTAAGATGTTAAAACAATTACACTGGTTTCACCTGGCGGGATCTTCAAATCTTAGATTACTTGCATGCAATTCATCATTTAGTATTCAATGTAACGTCGCGAAATCAGTACCAGTGGACAGAGTGAAATGGGACATACTTTGTTCAAATAGCTGTTATTTTGCGACCGTAAGGTTATTTGTAACGATATTTTCAGCACAGATGGTCGAGATGATATAGTTTATGAATATTGAAAAGAAGAAAAAAAATTAAATCTACAGAATTTTTAAAAAAAATGGCTTCAAAAAACTGTCAACGTTTTATTGAATCACCCTGTATAACTACGCGTTTTGGCCTCAATAATTAATTTTCTTACATAAAGGGGGACACATGGGAATATACCCTTATAATTTGTTCCTATCCACTTTTTGAGGAGGGGTCAAAACCAAAAAAAATCATTATGTTCCAAAGGTAGTAAACTTTTGCGCCATGATTTTGATAGTTAGAAAAGTTACCAAAAAGTTGCGATGTAAGGCATGACTGATTGGAATAGCCAGGTATGTTAAGGCTCGTTTTTTCTGATTTGTTAGACATCAGAACATAAAAACGTGATATAGTCGGTAAATGCAGCTTATTATCAGGCATGGGACTCTATAATGTACTATGGTTTACTTCAATACCTTTTTTCATGTCATGTGTGTATATAAGGAGCGAGGATTGATTGGAAAATGATACATAATGCTGCCGTAAAGAGCAATTGCAGATCAAGTTTTCAAACACGCTGAAAGTGAAATACTACCAGCTGAAATACAATAAATAGGCCTCACTCCTGGAACCCCTTCCTGGAACCCCTGTAAGTGAACCCCTCCCTTTCTACTGACCCTCCCTTTCTCCTGACCTTCCATTTTTCCTGACCCTCCCTTTCTCCTGACCTTCCCTTTCTCCTGACCCTCCCTTTCTCCTGACCTTCCCTTTCTCCTGACCCTCCCTATCTCCTGACCCTCCCTTTATCCTGACCGTCCCTTTCTCCTGACCCTCCCTTCTCCTGCGTGCTATCCACTAGACTTTTGGTCTAGTGGATCAGTGGCGGATCCAGAATTTTTTTAGGGGGGGGCCCAAAAAAATGAAATTTTGCCGGTACCATCCAAGCGGTGCGCAGCACCGCCCTCCGAGCTATGCTCGGACAGGGTGGTGTCTGAGGGGGGATGTGCCCCCCTCAGAAGTAGAACATTTTTCAATTTTCGAACTCATTTGGTGCGATCTGGTGTATACTTTTGACCAACATTTTATCGAAAAGCCACCTCTTCATTTCCAATAAATATTTTGTTTTTTTATCAATGCACGAAAGAAGTTGAACATATTATACCAATATTTTGGAATTAAGTATAGATGATTTAAAAGCTCGAACAGGGGGAGTCTGAGGGGGGATGTGCCCCCCCCCCCCTCTCTCTCTCTCTCTCTTTCTTCCTCTCTTTTTTTTTCTTCTTTTCCTTTTTTCTTTTTTTCCCCTTTTTTTTCCTTTTTTTTTTTGGTAGAGGGGGGGGGGGCCCGGGCCCGTCGTGCCCCCCCTATATCCGCGCCTGTAGTGGATAGCACGCAGGACTCACAATACAAAGGTTGTGAGTTCTAGCCCCGCTACGGCCAACATGTTTGTATCCTTGGGCAAGGTACATAGTCTCAATTTCCTCGTGGTTCGGAAGTCACATAGAAATGGTGGTCCCATGCATTGGAAGAGCAAAACCAGAGCACGTTAAAATGTCACAGACTCTTTCGTAAAGAGTAGGGGATCATCCCGGTTACCTCTTCATAGAACCCTCATCCTATATGAGGCAGCCAGTTGCAGCACTCGTTGTAGACGCTTTCCGACCCTCATGGTGGTGGTTCAATGGCGCCGTGATCTATATGAAGTGGCCCCTATAAATACCTTGAATCTATCTACAGTCATCAAAAAAAAAACTATACAGGTAATAGATGGGCTTTTAAAATATATATCCTACCTAAAAATAATAAATCATAAGGTTGTTGAAAAATGTGTCTTCTTTAATATAAGATATTGCACGCTAGGATCAGGTGATTATTGAGGAAGTGACACTCCAAAATGTAAGGTAAAGTCCGATTTTCATTTTCACATTTTTATTTTCTACACGCGGACCCATCTACGGGTACCATATCGATTACCGGTAGTGCAATTGGGGGATGCATGCACAGGTTGGACACTGGCAAGAACCCTCAAAGTGCATTAATAACCCCTAAAAACCATTAAGAAGGCCTATAGACCCCATGCCATGATCCACTGCACTTCGTTTGCAACACTTATTCCGTTCGCCATCAGTAAAATTAACCGCCACTAAATTTTGGCTAGTGACAACACTGTTGGACAGTATTGTTCCGATGGATCAATACGCCACACACACGCTACCTGTCATACTCTCTCGCGTGTTGAAATGTAAAATGTGAAAAAGAAATTGTGACTTTACCTTACATTTTGGATTGTCACTTCATCAATATTCAACTGATCCTAGCGTGCAATATCTTATATTAAAGAAGATAAATTTCTCAACAACTTTGTAATTTAATATTTTTAGGTAGGATATATATTTTTAGAGTTAAAAGTCCATTTATTACCTGTATTTACCTTTTTGATGACTGTATCTATCTATCTCACCCACTCACCCTCCTCCATGTTTCAGAGCTACTTACAAATATAACCACTAAAAGTCAGATCTCCTCTTCTTAGTATCTTGATTACTATGGCTGGCTGAGACTCCATTACTGTGTAGAAGACATTCTCAAACACATACCAGCTGAGAATACAACATATAGGCCTCCTAGACTCCTATAACCCCTCCCTATCTCTTTCTCTCACCCTACTCACCCTCCTCCATGTTTCAGAGCTACTTACAAATATAACCACTAGAAGTCAGATCTCCTCTTCTTAGTATCTTGATTACTATGGCTGGCTGAGACTCCATTACTGTGTAGAAGACATTCTCAAACACATACCAGCTGAGAATACAACATATAGGCCTCCTAGACTCCTATAACCCCTCCCTATCTCTTTCTCTCACCCTACTCACCCTCCTCCATGTTTCAGAGCTACTTACAAATATAACCACTAGAAGTCAGATCTCCTCTTCTTAGTATCTTGATTACTATGGCTGGCTGAGACTCCATTACTGTGTAGAAGACATTCTCAAATACATACCAGCTAGCTGAAAATATAAAAAAATCAATCAATCAATATTAATTTGAGATATAGCTCAAATCTTCAAAACAAATACACCTAATACATCAAAAGAATAATATTTTTATAAAAAGATTAAAATCAGAGATTGGTACAACATCTTATTCCTGTCCTTGCTCCTGCGGCAAAGTGGTTCATTTTATGTGACATTTATTCAGGGATGTAGCTACACTGGTCGGGGCTGGTCGGTAGCGACCGCCACTAAGGCTAAACAACCGGCACTCACTGCAATTTTCAGGCAAATTAATCAGCACTAAAGACTCCAAAATTGAGGAAATGTACATCAAATACCACAAAATGGCTGAGAATGCCAGAGCGTGCTAATAATGTGTGAGATTTTAGCCGGCACTAAAATGTGGCTAGCTACAACCCTGCATTTATTTAATATAAAAATTGTAATGAAATATTTAACAAATAGGCGACAAAAATCCTGTGCTATGGATGTAAGGGAAGTGTCAACCCTATTATTTTGATGATCAACTTTTGCTTCTACGTTTGAGAATATTTAACAAAAGTACATAAAAGTATACATTTATAGAAAGGAAATTTGATAAGGAATCCGATGGTGATATCAATGTGATACCAAATAAACTAAATTTTAAGAAATGAACCAAAAAGCGATTTTTGTTTACCCCAAATTTTTCAGACAGCATAACTATAAAATAAAAAATGGTAATTTGTTCTAATATACATTTTTGTAAACAGGACAATTTTGTTTAGGAGGCAATTTTTTCTTTTTCCAAAATAAGGCTTAGTTTTGGAAATATTGCTAAAAACATCGGAAAAGTGTAAAAGTCGTGTTTGTTTGCATACATTTCGCTAGAAATGGAGGCATATCTCGAGTTTAAAATCCATAATCGAAGAAATTTAAAAAATGCCTCCTAGCGCTGAAAGTCCTCTACACAATGGTAGTAAATGCTTACCTGATAGTTTGATATATTTTTAGTTATGTTGTCTGAAAATTCGTAAAATTCCTTCAAATTTGAACTTCTAAAAAACATTGATTTAGTAAAAATATTGACATTTTCCACCATTTAAAGCCAAATTTTCTCGGAATACATGGGCGTGTGACCTAAAAGGCGAGTATACTATTATGAACAATCAAAATAAACTATCAGATTCAATTTATATTGTCAAAATGTGAAGAAATTGGAAGAAAACTTAAATTTAAATGATCGTAAGATTGGCCTTTGTTTACATTTTTAGGCATTGTTTTGCGCTCTTTTGTTTTTCGCGTCTTCGTCGCGGATATTAAGCGGCGCGTATAGTATTGCGCACGGGAAGATTCAGCGCACGACGCAATGGTCGAACAGCTGCCGCAGCATTTGAAAAGCGCGGAACTCCGCTTAATTTCCCGCCAAATAACCATGCGCCTTTTTCTGACTCAAACTTACCAAAACAACAATTTTAAATCACCCAAAAGAACGGGAAATAATCGCTTCCGATTAGTAACTTATGATGGTAATGATAGAATACATATAAAAGTATAAAGTAATAGAGAAATATGAAATTTAATTTTGGAAACAAGTGCCGGGTTGACACTGCCCTTAAAAGGTCTTCTTGGGTATGTAGGATCAGACGGTCATGCATTGGTTTGCTTGTTCTTTTCTTTTCTTCTTTATTTTCAATTTTTTGTCAAAGTTGTACACATATTGTAAAGTTTTCACTGTTTTGTATCATATAGAGAAGTCCTTTACCATGCAAATCACGCACCACTGCACCGCCACAATACTGTGCAAACATTGAGGGCAGCCTTCATACCAGTATCCCTGTATTCAGAAAATGCACCCAACGTCGAAGCAATGAATATTTTGATTCGTTGGCGGGGTAGAAAATTGCAATTCTCACATATCTACAATTAGAATATACCCTAAGGAATATAGACGGCTGAATTCACCTCAATACCAATACCATCCATCCGCCCCCCCTCCCCACCCCCAATCGGTCAAACATGCCACTAAAATGGCTCATCTGAGTGTATGGAAACCCAAATCATGGCAAATCCAGTCATCTCATTTATTGAAACAAACTGCAAAGATCGAAATCATATTTTAAAATTGTACACAACATAAGCTTTCTAAATACAGGGTGAGTCAAAATACATCTTCTCAACAATTGGTCAATTTCATCATTGATTTTTAGATTTAGAGTAGGAACACTCCTTCATACTTATAGTCGGGCGGCGGCTCCCATAGACACTGTACTTAAGCGTGGCACCCCCTCTTGCTCACGATGTAAACGTAACCAAAACAAGTTCAATGAATTTTATAATTATTATCAGGAATCGCTAGGGGTGTGAGATTTGTTGTAGTGTCATATTTTCCAAGAAATGATCATTCTAAGCAGGTTATTTTTAAAAATAAATTCGCTGAATATAGTACATTGCTATAATATGACATCGATCCATTGACTACGGAAAAATCAATGTATTTTCACAGTGGCGTTGCCATCCACAATTAAACGTCACTAACCTTAGCTGTACACAAAATTCCTTTTTAGTTTGCGTCTAATGTATTTTGTATAGGCCAATGTTAAAATGTTTCAATAAACAACATTAAAAGTCCACAATCTAGCTGAAATAATTATCGTGCATAATATACATATATACAATTTATTTGAGACTATTCATATATTTTTAAGACCTTTAGATAAAAAGATATGTGGAGAGGTTCTTCCTCGTATTTTCATTTAATCACACTCCCTCCTAACATGCCTAATCTGCCGATTAGTTATTCGTGAAAGAGAAAAGCTACAGAAAATAAGATTACTACTGTATCAGAATACTACCTGTACCAGCTGTTATTAAATGGGTACATTGATATCACAATAGATATCACAATGAATATCACAATGATACAATGATCATAATGGTACAGGGTGATCATGAGACTAACGTGCACACCTCTTAAAAGGACACGACGCAGACCGTCTTCTATGGTACTACTGGCGCCGGTGTAGGCCTATTAATATACTCAACGGTTGATCAAGACGAACTAAAGAGGTAAATCGAATACATATATCATACTAGGATTGAGGCCAGTATAATGCAAGCAATTATTAGTAATATTGCATTGTAAGTTAAATCATACGGACTAGCAAGTCATTTTTGTTTTTTATAAAAATCACACAAATAAATCGTTCATGATAAATAACAAGAATTTGTTATATTTTAGGGACTATATTAAGTATGCAATGATATTAATGTTTAAAAATTAGTATAGGAAAAATGCATATAAATGGATAGAGAAGTAGGTATTTTAAGGCCTACATCTTCAAATTTATATGCATTTGAGAAACTACTTTATTTTATTATTAATTTGCCTTATAAACACTTTCCACGCGGCAGGCGTCTGCAGACGACATTCCAAAATGTCTCAATCTGTTTAAAAATGTCAACATTGTTAAATTTCATAACCATATTTGGAATCGTCATGTGAAATGCATGGAAATAAGTACAAACATACCTCGTGAAAAGTGTTAAAAGGCCAATTAATAATTAATAATAAAATAAAGTAGTTTCTCGTCGCCTCGTTCATATTTTTTTATGAAATTCTTCAATATTGGTGTTTTTTATATCTTCCATAAATTGTTTGTTAAAGCATTTACAAAGCCCAATATGTTGGTAATATATTTATAGTCCAATGAGCATCTTAGAGAGCAGGTTTTGTGTGACCCACGCCCCCATCTATAACCATGAAATTAAAATATTTGAAAAACGCATCGTCCTCTTCATGTTATGTTACGCAGCCAATATCAAAAAAGCAAACAATTGTATCGCGAAATACCGCCCTTAAATAGCTTCAATGTAAAATAATGATCACGACTGAATTAGTAGGGGTACTTTATTTCATTCAAATCGAGGTTGATCGTTTGTACAATAATTATAGAATATTTACTGAATTTTGAAGAAGTCACTCAAAATACGGTATAAGTTTGAAATATGATTTTTGAATTATTGATATTTATAATCAATCATTGTGTAGTATGTGTATGTAACTAATGCAATATTACCAAAAACAGTTTCACTTGAAGCTTTACAGTATAATGAAATAATGATTGAGGTGACTCACACACTCTCATTTATCTGTGCAATATAATTTATAATATTATATAATTTATATAATTTACCCTTTTGAACATTGTTATGTCATGAATTAATTTGACTGCCTTGTATTATTATTATATCGAGTATTCATTTGAATCATTAGGATTAATATTAGTTAAATAAATAAACGATGTTTTTATATCAAGACGAACATTTAATAGTAGTGTCGTTTTTATTTATCGTGATGATTCAATTTTGAGATTAGGAAGGAGTGTGATTAAAATATGAAAATACTATGACGAACCCCTACACATATCTTTCTATCAAAAGGTCTTAAAAATATATGTATGGTCTCAAATAAATTGTATATATGTATATTATATACGATAATTATTTCAGCTAGATTGCGGACTTTTAATGTTGTTTATTGCAACATTTTAACATTGGCCTATACAAAATACATTAGACGCAAACTAAAAAGGAATTTTGTGTACAGCTAAGGTTAGTGACGTTAATTGTGGATGGCAACGCCACTGTGAAAATACATTGATTTTTCCGTAGTCAATGGATCGATGTCATATTATAGCAATGTACTATATTCAGCGAATTTATTTTTAAAAATAACCTGCTTAGAATGATCATTTCTTGGAAAATATGACACTACAACAAATCTCACACCCCTAGCGATTCCTGATAATAATTATAAAATTCATTGAACTTGTTTTGGTTACGTTTACATCGTGAGCTAGAGGGGGTGCCACGCTTAAGTAAAGTGTCTATGGGAGCCGCTGCCCGACTATTAGTGACATTTCAAGACAATGCATATGAATTCCATCGACAACCTAAGCAGTCAACAGTGAATACACGCCAGACCATGCATGATTTCCTTAAAGGCATATTATGTGATATTTTCCAGAGAGCGCCCTCTATTCATTATTTTTTTTAGAAAGTAGATTTTCTTGCAGATTTACATTTCTGATCATAAATCATACATACATTCCAAGTTACAGAGCAATACGATTCCTAATTACCTCAAAATCATGGTTTTAGAGTGAATTTAGAGTGAAAATAATAAACTGTCGGATTATCCGACAGTTTATTTTCACTCTAAAATCATGATTTTATCATCCCTATAACTTGGAATGTATGTACGATTTATCGCCCTGTAACTTGGAATGTATGTACGATTTATGATCAGAAATGTAAATCTGCAAGACAATCGTCTTTCAATTTTTTTTTCGATGTTGAGGGCGTTCCCTGGAAAGATCACATAATATACCTTTAAATAAGCATACAGGACCGTCACACCAATTTTGTTTTCATGTCAACCATTTTAGTTCTAAGTGTCGTAAAATGACAACAGAAAGAGTTATATGAAGCCTACATGTCTCTTTTTATTATCATATTTTTATTCTTCATAAGAAAAAATATTTGGTACCGTCAATTAATTTTTCTTCCCAGCGAAAGTTTAATATTTGAACGATTTTATGCAGATATTTCGGGAAAAATGTCAGTACTTTTGTCCCGCCTGGCTATCCATGGTTCTCTCGGGGAAAACAAAGCGAGATAAATAACAGACAGGAACTGAATAACAAAGGGCTAACATTTCTTTACATTTTGATATAAGATATATTCTGATTGGCCAACCTGACATACCGTCTTTTTAATTATCGAATCATCAGGTCTGTACTACAATTTTCGGTTTTGGGTGAAAATCCATGGAACGCCATTTGACTCATTGACTTACGTGTGCACAACTCACCGCTCGCGGAACGAAGAGTGTCCGCTTTACAGCAAGCTTACACCCGATTTCCTTCGTTTTAGATCGTATAAATTACAGATTTAGAAAGAGGAATAAAAAAGGCAGACAGTGATGTAATTTTTAGACTAAGATTTAGGCAGAAATATATGTAAATGTTAAAGTTAGATAGTTGTAAAATGGCAAAGAAACCATGTAGTTGTATGCATGGTGTGCGTGCTAACTTCCCACACACAATTCGGTAAATGTAAACAATCAGCCAATCGATCGGGCAATCGATACAATTGGGGTCTTGTGGTTGCTATTAAAACCCGCTGGTTAGCAGACCAAAAAGGCCAAAACAAATTCATATGCCTAATTGCACACCATAATTAAATCATGTTTACGAAAAATGATCAGGGGGTAAAAGATGAATATGGTCATATTGATTCAAGATAAAGCTTGAATTGCCTTATACAAATCCACAAATGAATCATACTGCACATAATTTCTGAAACATTTAATTTAATTCAACTTTGTGAAACCTCTTATCCCCACTTTTGCTAATGCGGCAAAGTGGTCCATTTTGGGTGACATTTACTTACAACAATGAATTTTAAAGAAAATATGATGGTTTTAAACTTGAATCACAAGGTTTAAATAGTAGTTGATTTTTAGTTCTATCATTAGGTCTCAATGAGTTTTGACCTATATACAATAATGGTATTAGAAAATATACTTTTGTAGGGGGGAGGAGGAGTCAAATATAATGCTGTATGTATGAAAAGTCCTCTTTTTCTAGCCAATGGTCGAGTTTAGCCCTCATAACGTGTTTCGCACATAACTGACCCAATCTAAAAAAGCACCTTATTACGCGCTTTAGTGTAATAGTTGGCAGACCCCTCTGGACTATACACTAAATATAATACTCACAATCTTTGATGATTACTTCTGATTTCCATGGTGATGATACAGTTCCGCATTGCGACGACAAATCATCAACCTTAATGTAAACCAAAAATGTTTCCTCATACTCCAAACGGTTGTCTTGAATGATTGACACGGTTTTAGAAGTGACTCGTTCTCCCGCAGCAAACGATACAGTTGAGTCTCCATTGGGGGCGTAGTCGTAAACACTCGTAGCAGAAATTGGTTTGTAGGTGATCACTGTAAGGCAATTAGAAAACAAAATAACATAAGGTAAGGTAAGGTGCCGAGAAGAAAAAAAATCCATGCATCCACATGCAAATGAATAAAATTAGCTTGTCAAATTGCAGCAAGATTTTTACAGATTTGTTTTATTTTTATGGCCATTTTATCAAGGTGAAAATTGTTTTTTTCCTGACCGACCGACCCACTCTGAGCTGAGAGGTCCATTTTACATGCAAATGAAAACCGACCCAAATAAAAAAAATTGGCTTGTCAAAATACGACAAGATTTGTACAGATTTGTTCGAATTTTACGGCCATTTAATCAAGGTGAAAATTGGGTTTTTTAAAAACCACCTGATCGACCGACACATTCTGAGAGGTCCATTAGCCCGTTAAACAGGGTTTCGTTTTTCCATCACCTAATTGCATCTACTGAAGGTAAAAGGTAAGTATGAAGTTATACAATATTGTTCATTCATGCAAGCGAAATAATATTTTCATTTGGTGACAGATGAAATGTACCATTCAACTAGGAACATTTCATCTTTCATCTCATGAAAATATTCTTACCATTTCACTCATAAACATTCATTATTTGTATGCTATTGCATGATTCAACCACCCTTTTATACGAGGGCAAATCAAAATGTTTTGTCACTTTGCCCATTGTTTCTGAAGATTGGCATACAATTTCATAAACTACAGTCACATTTCCTTGAAGAAACTTCCCTTGAAGTCTAATACACCGTTGCATACTCATCCTCTACTCTAAGCATGGGCGGTACTGCAAAGTAGGGATTGTCTCATCTCTTTTAAGATGTATATTAAAATATACAGCTTTGGCTAGGCCTTAGATCCTTGAAAAAGGCCTCCCAGCAATCTTTGATTTGATTGCTAAGAAAGAGCCAGAAATTGCAGGGAGCCAAGTTGGGTGATCAGGGTCGATGTTTCATCAAATGGATACCATTTTCATCAAGGAAAGTCTGGGTGAGACAAGCTTTGTAAGGAATTGCTGGGTTTTTTTTAATATATAGAATATAGATGAAAACGGACAGAAAAAATAAATAATAAGAATAAGAACTTAGGAGTCAATTTCACTCATAAAATCTTAATGCCTTGATCAATTTTGATCAATTTTGGGTCATTTTAAGCTTAGAAAATGCTTTGAGAGCATACAAAATAAACTCAAGATTGACTTCACCTGCAAAGTCCTCCTTGTGATGTCTTGCATCACAAATATGAATGACCATGAGAATTGCATTTAAATAAGTATGAACATCCTACAATTGGTTCAGTAAATCTTGAGATAAGATTTTGAAAGTTGTGGAAGATTTCTGAAAGATCTGTTTTGTAATGGTAAAACTAATCGCCGCATGAAAAGTGTTAAGACTGGGAATTATAATATAATAGTTCCCCCCCTCTTTTTAAAGATCTTCACTCACCTACAGCATCAGAGCGATTCACATAACCATCTCTATGTATTTTGATGGTCAACTGTTTTCCCTCATAAACCATGTACAAAGGTTGCTCTAACCAAAATACAGCTACAAAATTGAAACAAAACAAATAAACGGAATAAATAACAATGCTACACACTTTTTAAAAACTTGTCATTTTTATACACGGCCATTAAACATGATGTTTTATAATCTTGATTTTGATATTTCGATTGTGTACTTTAATACACCCAAGCACTGAACGTCCGTCTGGTACACATGTTACAATCCTTTTATTATTAAGTATTTTCCTTCCAGGTTTGATCATTTTCAATACACAAACTGGGTGATGGAAAACAGTTACCAAAACTTTTTCGCTGCTATTTATTGACTAATAATTCAAGTTTTAAGTGTAAATGTGGCGATCAAACGATGCTAATATTGAAAGAAACCAACAAAGCTAGCATGTTAAACTTTCCAGAGTATTCATGGAGAGTTTATATTCCCAAATACAATATCCGTATTCAAATTGTTTTTCACCTACCGACCCTATCTTTTGAGGACCCTCTATAGACAAACAAACATTTGTTGTTTGTTCAGCCAAACCATAGTATCAATCAGGTATATTTTCTAACTTGTTACACTAGCTATAGGAACCAAAAATAGGTCCAAATAAAAGCGTGGGTAATTTTGTTTACGATCTGAGGACAAGTTATCAGTAAAAAGAATTCCTATACATGTATAGGCCTATGATAAAATCTCTCAAAATGAAAACATGGTGCTAAGATGTGCTGAATTTTAGCGGGCATTTAATTTGCAAATCTGGACTTTTCACTGTTACTTTCAATGCAAATTGTCAGTTTCGCGGGTATTTAATTTCCTCGAAACAACTGATTTGGAAGTAATTAAGAATCGCATTGCTTTGTAACTCGGAACGTATGTATGATTTATGATTAGAAAGTAGTTAAATCTGCTAGAAAACCTACTTTCTAAAAAAATCATGAATAGAGGCCCCCCCCCCTGGAAAAGATCACATAATATGCCTTTAATTGAATTGTGAGGTAGGCTTTTACGACAGGTATTCATAATATAAGTTAAGTGTTTAACGGATTCACGTCGGACAGGCTCATATTTTGCATTTACATAAGAAACCAGCCAACCATAAAATTATAAAAATATAGACTTTTTTTCATTCTTTTAATTCCTTTGAATCTCAAAATATTTAGCGGTTTGACGGGGTAACTAAATAGATTCAATGTATTCTGTCTTCATTCCTTGATCGCATGTATACTTCCAGGTGTGTGTAGATTTACCCTGATAGCACCAGATGCTTCAAAATGTGAAATAAACAACATATTGCTTCAGTCAAAATAACTCATTAACATTTGCTTACATTTTTGTGCACATCTTAAATAGATATATTTTTACTTACATGTTGTATCTTGAATACACACCATTGCTGTGTTAGAAACCATGCTAACAGCAGTCACTGCCAAGGAATCACCATCATTAATAGAGAGTGAAATAGGAAAACATTCCAAGTCCTCTATCACAGCATCTTTCTTGGTGTCAAAGGTCACTGTCTTACTCCATTCATAGGGGGCAAAGTTCACAGACATATCCGAGACTGAATAATCCACTGTTGAATTAAAGTTTGTTAACAAAAATCAGTACTTTACACATATCTTTAAACTACCAAATGTTATTGTCTTTACCGCTAAATAAATGCACTACTGCTTAAATAATGTAGAAAGTTTTATAACAGATAATGAGCAAGAAAGTAAAATTGGTTGCAAAATGGGTAATATTTGGAGTCACTGTGTATACCACAGCATATGTTTTGATATGCTGGTTCCCTGCACCTGGATCCCCGCGCCAACTTATCCATAGGTGCAGGTACGGGCAAATCAATTGCCGTCCGTAACCGTAAGTTCAACACATTGCATTGTCGCTCTGTCATGGCATAAGGTAAATAACGATCACCACACTGTAGCTGAGATACCGCATCGAACGCTGAATGCATAGCTACGGCACAGTGGGGAACGCGCTATGACATGCATGCATGTGCGTGTGAAGTCCGGCGCTGTGGTTAGCGCAGATACACATGTAGTTTGTGCCAATCAGCAAATTTCATATGGATTTGTTTGGCTGAAAAAGCACACTTAACAGAGCCTATTAAATACACGCAAATTACTAGCTATTTCCTATTTGCCACTGTGTAAACAAATTATTACGGGCCGTCTGTGGGGATATCGATTAGCTTCACGTAGATTCCTACACGTAAGATTTTTATTTTTCCAAATTCATGAAATGCCCTGATAATATCTCCATTTAACTCCCTTTCCATCACTCTCTGACAACTGATATTTGACAAATAGTATCTTTATATTGTTAATAAACTTCATGTTAAGTCATACTGTTAAAAAATAGATGAAAACAGTGAATTTTTATCAATAGAACGATGAGTATGAACTCACTGCTCGCAATCCGTGTTTGTGTGTATAGTCAATGGGGCTACGCTCGACCGTAAGATTTTGGTACCGATTTCGTAATTCTTCAATTCAGAAAAGTACAAATGACGTGGGCTTTTCTCAACCAATCAAAATGTATTTAACATGGACACGTGTCAAACACACCAAGTGTACGATGGCGTGTGTATGAGATGTGTACCTTATTTATTTCCAGAGATACAGCGAGCTGAATACATGCCCCGTAAAAACGCGTGCACTTGGTGAATTTGACAATAATGTTGTTATTCTTTACTGTGTGGGGAATCGTGAAATAAATAGGATGGAAAAGTAAAATATTAAATGACGCGGGCATATATTTTTCTAAAAATATAAAATGTTGATTTTAAGAAAGAGAATTACTTTAGCTTTATGTGGACACCTGTATGGCATTCATACGTTATACACAGCTCAAATTAGCTCAGTAGACACACAGTTGGTTGAGATGCGTCCTATACCAGTACACAGCATCGATTTGGATGTTTTTCGCTGTACGAAAAGTGACCCCATGAATTCAATATGGTTACCATTCTAAGCGTGACACTGGCTTGATCGAATTTATTTGTGGATCTATTTTTTGTCAATCATGAATATGCATGACTTTTATGCCAGCAAATCAGATTTCAGTGGAAATTGGCGCGTACCTGCATCTATGGATAAGTTGTGTGGAGCCCATTGATGCAGGGAACCAGCATAATGTTTTGAATGTATTTCCATTGCTGCATATACATATATTGTTATTACAAATACAAAGTTGAAATAAAAAAATATAAAAATACATTTCTAAAGAGGTAATCTGATTATAAATTAGATATAAAGTTAAAATGAAATTTCATACGGTTTTAATAAGCGCTATTGCGAAAAATAAAGATGCACAAATATATTTTTATTTTGTGTAAAGTCTTTGTGATGAACTTTCAAATCGCAAATTATAAAGAAAACAAAATGGTTCAAAATTGACAAAGCATGAAAAATGTAATTGCGCAAAAATAACTACTTTTACAGACAGTAAACGACCCAAAATGGTCAATTTCATGTTCATGGTTGGATTCATTGAACCCTTTTTCTGCAAAACAAAAACAATGTATACTTTTATTTAGATTAAATGAATAATGAAGGAGTTACAGCAGTTTTACGAAGGCTATGCTGAGGGTCCACACTCCCTTAACATATACTTATTATCATGATATCAATGACTCAATATTCATACTTCCCTCATTGTGCCTCATTTACTTGTGTTGGGTCACATATTGTTATAATTACAAATTTAAAATAAAAATAATGAAATTCTTAAGAGGTCATCTGATTATATAAAGGTAGATATACTGTTAATGTGTATTTTTTGCGGCGCTAAATTCATCTTCATGCTACGAAAAAATAAAGACGCACAAATCTAAAAATATATTCCTTTCATAATGAACTTTCAAATCGCAAATTTAGCTTCAAATATCACATTTGTATAATTTTGCAAATTTAGTTTGAATGCAAGTTTTGTAGTTCGCACCATTACAGTATAACCACATTTTATATAGCATAAAAATAACTTGGATCCATGTTGACAATACCTACCTTTACCACAACTCAATGTGTTGTAATCCAAGCCCATCACATATCCATACCCTTCATGAAATATAGTTTGGTCAGCCTCAAATATAATCAAGTATGGTATCTCTGGGTTACTGTGTCTGACTGTGTGTGATGCCACATTGGTAAGGAATGATGGACTCTGAGCTATGCAGAATGCTCCAGTCTGCAGTACATTCCAGGTAACATCAAATCGGATGGTATTTCCATTGTATGTCAAACTATTGAGATACACGCAACGAATGACTATGCTGATGTACAAACGATAATCAAGGAGTTCAGTGCTGTGTGATTGAAGGAAAGACACTGTGGTAGGACCGGTGGGGTAGTGAGCAAAAGGTGGAATCATGAACATCTCTGAATCCAGGGCACTTTCAATGGCCTTCTTGTACTGGACAACCATTATGGGTTGGTCAGATGTTAAAGTTATCAAATCATTGGTTTCAGTCTCTCCATCTGCATAATCTCCTGCCTCATCTAGATTAAATGTTGTACCATCTAAAGCTGTTACACAAGTGTCTGCATTGGCTGCAACAATGCGATACCCGTAGCCATGGTTACCAATGACAAGTCGAAACGGTGCTAGAACAAAGGTTCCTGTTCCCCAACTACAAACAGGTGGCAATTGCTCTATAATATAACCCATTTGATCACTGCTACTTCCTACAGCAGGAATGGTACTAGGGACCTGTCCTGATAACACTGAAATTGGTTTATTAGCCGAGAATAAACTTCCAGTCAGATCATCGTCGCTCAAGAATAGGTAACTTTCATACGGATCAAGAGCGATGGTTTCTTGTAGTCCCGATTTGGTTGTGTAACGGATTAGAGTGCTTTCACTTAAAGATGACACAGAAACAGCGCTTCTAGTAGACGAGTCATCATGGTTACCTGTCACAGCATAATACGCTGAACCCAGTGCGGAGGCGGGACTTACTGTAAATCCTTCATAAAGACTACCGCTAGGATCAACTACAGCATGTACTGATAAAATATCGGTAGATGTTACAATGATAGTATTGCTGTGTTTACCTGAGGTATCCAGTGGATAGGCCGTCTGTGGTAATTCAACCTCTGTGACCGTAGAGGGCGCTATATTATGTGTGGATGTATAACCAGCCCCCGGAATATTGATCCTAACGAAGGCAGCTGCGAGGGAATCGGGGGTGGTACTCAATACAAGCTTCGTCTCATATTGTTCGTTTCCTGCCGGTAGTCCAAACAAAGCAAACACATATTCATGCTGGATTGGTGGTGCTCCGTGAATATCTGAAATAAAGATAGCAGTGTTTTTAGTCAATTTGACACAATTGGTGCGCAAAAGTAATCCAAGCGTATACACATCAAATGTTGGCATATACATGGAATATTCTTGGTTTCTTAAAAAAGAAAGATTATTAGGGTAGTGGACTACCCTTGAGCTGGCAGAAGACCATGGTGTTGGACTCAAATATGCTCAAAAACAGCGTTCCATGAGGTTTCACAAGTTGTATGGTGTGGTTCCACGGTCAAAACGGTTACAGGCCGAAATGCTATGCGATGCGGGAAGATTATCAAGGCTGCTATGGGTAAAGCCCGGGTTGACTTGAGTAAATGATATAGATGAGAACAGTGGCATCAAAATATGTGTAGGCAAACACAATTTTAAGATACAGCCATGTGTTTAGAACTCCCCATCTTTCAGTTGCATTTCCAGATTTTTACATTTTACATCTGAGATTCAAATAAGCATATCGCAAAAACTACTTGGACTATCCAAAAAATGTAGATATTTTTTGAACGGAAATCTCATAAGGAATCCAATTGTGCTATTGGAATTTAGATTTAAAGGACCTAATGCTAACATATTATGATTAACAATGTTCAAAAAATATATCGTTTAAAGTGTTTTCAGGTTCAGTTTGCAGTTCAGTTTCAGTTTATTTTACCAACATCACATAATATTATACAAGTCAAAAGCAATGACGGGAAAACCCAAAAGAGCAGAGCTCGATAAATATGGTCACCCAATAGTTTTGTTACAGGAATACATAAATATAATTATACCTTAAATTTACTATCAACATGGCGGGTACAAACAAAGGACAGGACAGGATTTGTGCAAGACAGAACTGGACAGGACATGTGGAGACAAACTTACCTGTTGGAAGATATGATGGCAATTAGATAAATTACAATAATAATGTATACATGAAAAATAGGTTACGTACTAGACAATAAAACAAAAGGTCTGCAAAGGTCCTGCTATGATCGCAACTGTACTATAGAATGCTTTAAGATGAAAATGAAAGCAAATATGTTGAGAAATTCCTTAAAATTGGAATCAGATTTCCATTATGAGTAAGTAAAGTTCTGATGGCTTCTTCACATAAAATACAGTCAAGATAGTTTTATTAGTCCGGGAAAGTCTTTCCTGATAAGTCAAACTCCATTATAAGAGAGAAAAAAATAAGTGTAAACATTTGAAAAAAGTACATTTTGGTTGATATTCCTGGACATATATGCACGTGTACTAGCCTGCAAAAATATTTTTAGGCTACTTAAAAACCCTTTAAATTCTCCCGAATGGGTGCAATTTCCCCCTATTGGCAGTAAAGGGTGGGGGCATGCCCCCGGCCCCTTCGTATAACCACTGCATCTACATCCAATACTACCAAGGAGTTACTATAATAACTCCTTGATCCTACAAACTGTATAGGCTTCCCCGTTTTCCTTTCATCTCCGATTTTCTTTTCCTTTCCTTTTTTTCTTCTCCCCCCCCCCCCCCTGTTTCCCTGTGGCGCCAGGTAGGTAGTGGTTGCCACATACAGGCTCCGATTAAAAAAGAAATTGCCGATCGGGCAAGGCTAGGTCAACTTTAAGATTTAGAAAATGGTATTGTTGGGTGTTGGGTCAGATTTCTCGCCGATTATGCCATTTTTTGCAATTATCATTTTGGCAATCGGTAGCGAACTACACAATCGCGGCGGTCACCATTTTCCCTTCCCATCGTGGAATAGCTGCTATCTTTAACTGACCAAAATCATCATTACGCATGCGTTGTGACCGTCGGATAAAAATTACAATTTTTCATTCACAACATTTTTTCGAAATTGGTGACCTTATTATGCTTTCTTGTGGGCATTTTTATTACTCAATCAGGCAGCATGTCCTGTGGTTCAGCTAGCCCGAAGAAAAATCTGGTTGATCGGGCTTTTAGAGCCTGGCCACATATATAATTTGCTAGCTTTGCTGTGGTGAAAATTCTTCTTGGGGCAGAAAATTAGCCTAATGAATTGTCTTTATTTACCTTTTATGAGCACTTTAAACAGATTCTTGCAACTTACCCACAATGCTATTTGTTGATAAAGCGCCCTCTCTTCTTATTACCAGATCGCCAGAGAATCCTTCTTGTATGATTGTAAACGGGCTAATCCAAAACAGAGCTAGCAAAACATAAATAAAATATGGTCATGAGAGAGCTATATGACCAATTCACTCTGCCCTGATTCAACCATGCTTATAGGCTTTTTATCCGGGGGGGGGGGGGGGGGCATACGTAAGGCATACGGGGACGTGCCGCTCCAGTGGGTCGTTTTTTCATGAGACATCCTTAGCCATGGGTAGGCTTTTCAACTGAAAAATCCTTAGACATGGGTCTATTTTCGCGAAGATTTGCAAAAATTAGGTCTTTTTTCCCGATAATTTGCGAAAATTTGGTCTAAAACCCCTAAAAATGGGTACCAATTTTTCCAAAATCACCATTAGAAATGGGTAGGGGTTTTGAATCTCCAGCCGCACACCCCCGACCAAATCACGGGGCTTTATATACGACGTGTGAACGCATAGGAAGATGGTACAAATTAGTGAAATCAACTTGCCGCAAAAGATTGGCCAAATGCTAATTCACTAAATTAAGTTGACGTGAAATTGAGTTGTATTACAGTATAATAGTCTCAGATTTCAGGGTACAGACCGTAACCAGTAGCATCTGAGATGTTGCTGAACTTCTGAACTATACCAAGGTTTTTTATATTAGGTGACACAACAAAAACCTGTACTTACAAGATTGATCCAAGATGAAAATCTTTGCAGTTTTGGAGCTGTCATCGACTCTCTGCTCATTACATGAGTTACTAACATCGATAGACACATAGAAACACTCAATACCCTCCAAGGTAGCATCAGTTGCCAGATTGATTGGCAATGTCACAAAAGTGTCTCCTTCCTCAAATGTAACGGTTGTAGGGATTGATGAGTAGTCGTCTGCAGTGGCTGTCTCGGGTGTAACAGTTATGTCTGCAAATTAGAGAATAGACATTGCTTTTCCCTATGATTTGTATCTTGTGTCATGCAGGGCTGGAACTTCAGATTTGTACATAAACTAGCCAGTCGGGCAGGTAACATAAAGACATTAGCTGCGCAATAGAAATTCCACCAGCAGCTTGAATGTTTACAATTTTCCAGCAATAAAGGGCATGAATACTTTTAAATTATGATAGAAAACATGTTTTATCTGTTATTTTAATTGCCAAGGTAACATTCACATCTGAGCAGGCCTGGAAATAAGCACCTGCCCACCTGCCCATAGCAGGTAACTTTTATACCCAGGCAGGTGAGATGCAAAAGTACCTGACCGACTGGCGGGTAACATTTTTCACTACTCACAGTGTAAATGAGTTACAGTACACTGGCTGGTGAAATTTCTGTTGAGCAGATATTTTAGTGAGATACCTACCCGACTGGCTGGTTGAATAAATCTGAAGTTCCAGCCCTGCATCTGGGGCTTATGAAAATGCCCTAAATTTACTCTGTGATCTTGAAAAATGCTACCCGTCAGTCGGGCAGATACTTTTGTATCTTCACCCGCTCGACAACACGAAAGTTACCTGGTGGGCAGTTGGGCAGGTGTTATTTCCAGCAAAACATCAAGACACTGCTAGTTGTTCTACACTTAAAGAATGCAAAGGCCCCAGTGCAAAACATCAAGGCACTGCTAGTTGTTCTACACATAAATAATGCAAGGGCCCCAGTGCAAGTTGATTAATACGATAGGGCCCCACATACAACATGAAAGATATGTGGCAAAGACTAAAATCACAATATTGATTCTGCATAAGTTACCCGTTATGGTCTGGCGGGCAGGTGCTATTTCGTGGCTTGCATACATGTATGTCGGCCATTTCAGCATGGTACAGAAATCCAATCCACTTAGAATCAAGGTATAAATGAAAATTCATCAGTTTTGCAAACTGTAACTATTAGAATGCTGAAGTAGACCTACCTAGTTGGTCGTAAGACTTCCCCAGACTTCCTTCTTTATAAATCTTGAGGTTCACCATTGAGCCTTCTGTACCAGTCAGTACGCTATCAGTCCAGAATAAATCTATGCATTGGAATGATTCAGATGTTTATAAATGTTTTTATGATTATATGTGAACCAAAGGTGCACTCAAGTTTCAATACCGATATGGTGCTATCTTCAGTGGAGAGCAACAAATCTGATTTTACAAATTGGATGTTAAGAACCAGCGGGAGGTACGGTATTCCGATACTTGTTGTTACGATCACCTAATAAGGGTGCACTACACTAAATGGGGTATCCCCTACCCTTAAGTCTGTGTTTAAAGCTAGAATCCGAAAGTGTTCGCATCACAAAATCCTCAATTTAAAAAGACTTGACAGTAATACAATTCCGTAAATGCCTATGATCTTTGATTAATTATGATTAATGGGACATCACCTACATGCAACCTGACTATAAACTGAATACCATCTAGATAAATGTTGAGAGATCTTTTAAATTTTTGCTTTTTACTGGAAACATTGCTGATTACGGCGATATTTTCAAGCCCGTCAGAGAGGTAGTCAACTCCATGGGCGTATTTTGGAAAATCGAGCAGGCTCACCTACCTATTTTCTTCACTTTTTGGTGAGAAAATGTGATCATCTTTAAGAAAAAATCATTCTACAAGGTCCAACTTCGCAATTTAGTGGTCTAAAACAGAGTTTTAAATCAGTATTTGTGTACATATCCCTATGGAGCCCTATTTAGTGGTGTGATCCCTAAGCAATTTGGCTAGATTTGACCCTTGACCCTGTATATCAATCTAATTAGGTCAGATATCAGCTGTTTTGATAGTGTGTAGCAGACAAATATTGTAAACAAGGATTTGTCAACCAGATTGGGTGTGTTTCGAGCCAATTGTTGCCTTAATTTGACCCATCTTGACATGTTTTGTAAGTAAGCCTATTGGAAACACTGTAATTCTATGCAAAAAAGGTGATTTTTACACACACCGCAAATCTCAGACAGACTGATTGTAAGCGTACTGGATCAAATTCGGCAGTCCTGCATAGTTGTATGGTGCAAAGCTCAAAGTCACGGTCTTGGGTAAAATAATGTCATGTATACACCTGATTAGGGGAAATGGGGGGAGGGGTGATACTGAGCAGCATAAAAGTAACTTGCAACGAAGCTTTTAGTAAAATTTAGCCTACTTTGAAACAATCTATGAAGTAAGCTTATAAATAAGTTTAATTTGATTCCATGCATGGGCAATATCATGTTACGTGCCCTGTAATGGTACACGCCAACGGAATAAGCTGTGAAATGTGATGGCGTTGATTCCGTATGACGTCACGAACGGGTAAGCCAAACATGATATTGCCCATGCATGGATAATGGATGGAGAAGGCTACAGTGCATGTACTCAGTAAAAAAACCTAGACATTCAATTCAACAAGAATTTCTTTCAAAAGGATGACTGCTGTCCTGACAAGTATTTAATTTAAAAAGGATGATAGCTATCCTCACAAAATGTAATATTGCTATGTTAATTTTGCTATCTTCAGTAGATAGCAGGTATCCATGCATGACAATTTCCACTCATAAATAATTATAACAACATGGAAATATCATTAAAATGGTCATAAAATGTTCCAAATGATTCAAGGTAACTATTCCAGTACATTTCAAGTACATTCAGCACAATAACAATTTCCTTAAGGTGCGTTGTAATTTTTTTGAGACATCCTATTCGTAGGTTTTTTTGTTTCATAATGGATAAGGGACGGAAAAAAGGGTTTGAAATGTATCATAATGTACTTGGTATGACGTTAAAAGTAAACTATACAAAATACTTGCTTAGGGTATCAACATATTGACTACTTGTAAAATTGTCAATTTTTTTTCTAATTTTAACTAAATTGATTTTTTCTTTGGGGGTCGGGTGGTGGGGGGCAACAAATATTTGGGGGGGGGGGTGGGGATCGTAGTGCCGCCACTGGTAATCGCTCATTTGTCCGTGATTGCTAAACCAAATGATACACGGTGTTCTGCAAATCATATAGGCAACTAATTTGCCTTAATGGTGACGTTTGAATTGTTCTTTTCCGATACTTGTTGTTACGATCACCTAATAAGGTACGTTGTAATTTTTTTGAGACATCCTGTACGTAGGTTTTGTTTCATAATGGACAAGGGACGGAAATGTATCATAATGTACTTGGTATGACGTTTAAAAGTAAACTATACAAAATACTTGCTTAGGGTATCAACATATTGACTACTTGTAATAGGGTATCAACATTTTTTATATATTTGTTTAGGGTATTCGAAATACTGATATTACTTGCTTATGGTATCCATACTTGTTTAGGGGTGCTTTTTCACGTTTATGCAATTATTTATTTAGGGTGCTTGACACGCACGCTTATGGCAAGCTCAATGTATAATAATTCGATAAACAGTGTTTCGACTGATAAACTGAGTTTATCGAGAAACAATGTTTTTCGAGCGAAAAACTATGTTTTTCGAGCGAAAAACACGGTTTCGATCGAAAAACATTGTTTTTTAATTTGATAAACTGAGTTTATAGAATCAGTGTTTATCGGCGATAAACACTGTTTATCGAATTATTGTACACTAGCGGGTACCAAAGCTACGCTCGGGTCCTCGCTAGCTGAGCATTATCTAAATTAGATACCTCCATGATTTGTAGCAAAATGGGCATAGTTAATCAGTTTAAAATTATATCTAAATTAGATACCTCCATGATTTGTAGCAAAATGGGCATAGTTAATAAGTTTAAAATTATCCCTGAATTATTTATTTCGTTTGAAATACACTTTGTTCACAGAAATCTGAGTTTTGTGATATCAATACCCTATTTAGGACCAATACACCCCAAAATGTTGTACCTACCCCATACCCCATATAGTGTATACATGGTATAGAAGATAGTGTGCGGTTAGTCGTCAACATGATCAAAGCGTAATAGGCTATTGTGAAATAGCAAGAGGTCCTTGATACTCCAGGTGCCCTTAATCCTAATATCGGTGCCACAGCGCCCATAATAATCCAGGGATCTTAATAAGGCCTTAACCCTAACTCCCACGGCTATGTTTTTACATGTATCGGGGGGAGGGGGAAAAAGTACAATTTTTTTAACCTGAAAAATCACCGAGCACCCCGCGGGATTCGATCCCGGGACCATTCGCACCCCCAGTCTGTGCCCCTATCAACTGAGCTAACTCCCCAGCGCATATGCGGGCACAAGCTTCGTGCCCACATATGCCTGAGGTAGGTGACGTAATCGTGCCAATGCAGCAGCACGCGCGTGGAATTTTTGTATGGTCTAGTGGGGTTATTATATGTATCCCATAATAAGACATGAAATAAACACTCTGGTAGGCCCTACCCCATACATCCTTAAAATCCACTTATCACAGGTACCCTTAATATTCCATACTCCAGGTATCCAGTGTACCTTTAATAATCCAGACATGCCGACCCCATGTGTTCATACACACGTGTAGGCCTAGATTTCACAACCCCCTTCGCGGATGCCCCCCCCCCCCTCAAATTTGAGTTGAGTAAAAAAGTCTCTCATAGAACACGTGTATTAAATAAATTTAGGTCTGCAACGCCACTGGGTTTTTTTGTGTGTGGTTTTATTAAGTTTTACAGTGGGTCTTTCATAGTTGGCGGGAGGCGGGGTCTCACCATGATCACTTTGTACCCACCCAGTTCAGTGTTAGCCATACGTTTATTTTATTTTTAGGCCTTTTTACATTAAATTATTTCTCCAGTAGGCCTAAACGTAAGTGTATTTCTGCATGCATATTTTGCTCTAACAGTTCCTTGTTTATTTATAGGTCTATCCCCCATGTTTAATATGATATCACGGTTTTCTGGACTATCTATGTTTTATATATCGCGCCCTACCTGCCTGTGGCCCGCATTGTGGATGGGTCCGCAATAAATGGGACTTAGGCACTGTCGTATAAACGCACTTTCCCTGTCACTATTATTAAAAAAATGTTATCCTGGATGCAGGCCTACGGTTTGCGCCGGCCTTGCTCCCAGTTCCTCCAAAGGGGTTTCTGTATACCCTGGCTATATGATTGACTTTTTGTTGTTGTCTCATCATGCCGTTTTCTTTTACTATAGGGTTTGCACTACGGAGCAACGGATGCTTACCGCCTTTACTCTACCACATAACAAACTACGCTTTGCACCACTAACACGTGTGCACCTTACGGTGTACGCCATTACGCGTTCGCCGATAGTCTCCCGATTAAGCGTGCGCCGGTAATCGCCCGATTACGCGTGCGCCGGCAATCGCCTGATTCCGTGTGCGCCGGCAACCGCCCGATTACGCGTGCGGTGTGCCAGCCATCACTATGGCGTGCTCAGCGTATCCGCGGCGCGTAGCAATAACGTAGCAACGGGCTAAAAAAGCCCAAATTTCACAAAATCTAACCCAAATTAAAAAAATCAAACATAAACTGGTTCGTCGTGGGACCCATACGCAGTCGCACAGAAAATGTGAAGTCAATCGAAGGTACGGAAAAGGGAGAACATCTCAGGACAAGAATCGGCGATTCCGTATTATTAGATACATTGAGCTTGCCATATACACCTGCAGATACCCCTGAGCACCCCGGGACTTTGACACCGCTTTATTGGACATGAATACTCACCGGCACTGCATTTTCCATTGTATGTGAATCCCGCTACATGAGCATGACTTCTTGCTCTAACGATTCCTTGGATGAGTACAAAGAATCTAGCTGATGGGTCTGGATGACTGACTGTATGGATTGTAGTATCTCCAGTCACTATACCATCATTACTCCTCACAATGCAAATCTTGCCATCGACGGTTGTAATCCGAGTCCAATCGGTGGAAGTCATCAAGTTGGTTGTTCTGTCGTACATCAATCCTGGCAGAAAGCGACATTCCAAGTACACATGCACATATTGATTGTATGTTTGTGGGGGATCTGTGTCAGGACTGTTGTCGATAACGGGGAATGATACATCACCAGTGTATTGGTCCAGCTGTGGGATTACAATCAGTTCTGGGTCTCCGATAATTTGGCCTGCGACACTTCCAGTACTTTTATGGAATTGTATCACCATAATGGGTTGGTTTGCTGTTACAGTGAGCACAGCGGCACTATTACTTGGCACATCTCTCTCTACGTAATCGCCGGGGTCTATCAGTGTTATTGTTTCTCCATCGGAGATCTTAACCACTGTGTTGGCCTTGGATGCAATGACTCTGTAAATGTATCCATGATCCACAGATGGATTAATCGTAGCCAAGACAAAGGGACCCTCTCCCCAAGCGCATACTGGTATCATCTGTTCCAGTACCTGATCAACTTTATTTTCTGTTGGGGTTGCTGGAACTTTGACATATTGTACTCCTGACATGACAGCGACAGGTTTATTTGAGCTAATTGCAGTCCCTGTTAAATCAGTGTCACTGTAGTATTGATACGACTCGTACGGTTCAAGTACTACCGTCCCAGACACACCATCTTTTCTTGTGTACGTCACAACGGTTCGCTCACTTAGAGCTGACACGGTAAACTGTGCTTCTCTGTTAGCCTGATATGGCGTGTATGTAACCACAAAATAAGAGGTACCAAGAGACGTTGTTGGTAACGCGGTGAAACCACCAGGCCTTCCTCCTATGTGAACAGCCACACCATGAACAGTAATATCCTCCGTCGCCGTTATGATAATGGTGGATCTGTGAACTAGAGTTTGTTCCTCATTAATGAAGCCAACGCGAGGAGGCAATTCAAATATTGTACTCATCGGGGGCGTTATTGTCGTTGTTACGTCATATTCATCGCCTGGTACTTTGATATTGACCTGCACAGGACTTTGACTTGGTGTACTAAACCCAAACCGTATTGGTTCTGCATTTCCTAAAATGTGGAAGCCTTTAGGAACAGCAAAGACGAATTCTTTACCTTGAACTACATTGTTAGCTTGTACCAATGATGATCCTAATTTGGATAAAGAGTAAAACAAATTATTAGTTTACAGGATATGGTTCTGGGGGGGGGGGGGGGTGCAGTAAAACATAATGCTGTTAGCATGTGTGACCAATGATTTTCCAACCACCCGCTAAATGTGTATTGCCTCTAAGCCAAAATTTGCAATAAAATGGGAATATTGCATGTCGATCCCCATCACTCACATTTGACCCCTGAATGCTAAAAAATCAACAGGATTGAAAAAAAACCTTTTTTCTTGACAAAAATACCCTTTTTCCTGTACTGGTCGATTTTAGACCCTGCAATGTGCGCTAACCAGCTCAATCTAACAAAACACCCCTTTGTATTTCTTGGTCACACATGCTTACACTTAGTCAACTCTGGTTGAATGACCCTGTCCCACAGGGTGTGATTGAAGACCACGGATCCATCAGTTGGCAAAAAGAAATGACCTATAAAGTAGAGATGATCATGGATTGACCTCCATGATCTTTATCTGTCCCTCGGGGGAGGGCACAATCTAATCGGAGGTGATGCGCAGGGGTAGCATTAAGGCCCAAAGTTTGGGTGACAAATATTTTTTGCCGTAGCGACTATAGGCTAAAGTTGGGGGTCATTCACTCAAAATCGGGGGTTAATGCTTACCCTTGGTCACTGATGCGTATGTAATTTTTCACACGATGACCCTATTTGGAGCATTGGCATGCTCTCACCCAAAGACTCTACTTTTGGACATTTTCTCTGTACAGTATGCCCTTGGGTTCAACACTGTCAGCCATCCATACATCTGTATCCATTCAGGGTAGTTACCACTGTATGTCACAGCCAAGAGACAAAAGGTATAATGTCAACCTATAGTCTTTGTCAAAGACACCTCGGGTGAGGTCCACTGGGGCCCGCCTTAGGTATGCATGTTCTCACCCAAAGACTCTACTTTTTGGCACTTTCTCTGTACAGTATGCCCTTGGGTTCAACACTGTCAGCCATCCATACATCTGTATCCATTCAGGGTAGTACCAGGGTGTGCCACAGCCAAGGGACAAAAGGTATGTCAACCTATAGTGTTTGTCAAAGATACCTCGCAATATTACCTGGCGAGCGCGGAGATGCCGACTTATCGACCGCCAAAGCGTCTTTGCGCAAATAGCTATTCTACCGTGTAGGCAGTATGTGTCGATCAAACACCGTCGTCATCGTAACACACGATTAGCTCCACTTAATTCTATTGATGACAACGTTTATGTTGGCTATGTTGACCCGATATGAGACAATGTCCGACTCTTTTGCCCCAAAGATTTGTATTAAAGGGCCACTAAGAGATCCTTCATGGAGGGAGCCCTCAATTTTTTCAGAAGTTGGGTTTTTCACATACGTAATGCTTATATACGTACTAACTACCACCTAAAATTATAGAGCTTAATTTGTAGTATTTCATGTAAAAATTAATGGATTTGCTAGCATTTTGAGTTTCTATATGATCACATCGAAACTACCCATATGTGACCTGGCACGACAACATTAGTGTAAATCGCATGGGCTGATTTTGAGTTATGGCCTGAAATAGACGATATGACACGGGGAGGTCGAAAATGAGATATTTTCATTTTCGGAAAGATAAACTATTTATGTATCACATTCCGAAGTATTAAGAAAATATTTTGGGTCTTAATATGTTTTTAAGTAATTTTAGAGAGGGCATTTTATTCTTACATCTCAAGAAATGAACGCAAAGAAAAGAAAAATGTCCCGAAATGTCTCGAAATTACCTTGTTTACATCATCATATCCACAGGTTTAAAATAATATCCCCTATGGCGAATTTGGTATGGTCTTTAAGGTATATTATGTGATCTTTCCAGGAACGCCCTCAACATCGAAAAAAAAGTTGAAAGTAGATTTTCTTGCAGATTTACATGTCTGATCATAAATCGTACATACATTCCAAGTTACAGGCCGATACGATTCTTAATTACTTCAAAATCATGGTTTTAGAGTGAAAATAAACTGTTTATATTTTCACTCTAAATTCACTCTAAAACCATGATTTTGAGGTAATTAGGAATCGTATCGCTCTGTAACTTGGAATGTATGTACGATTTATGATCAGGAATGTAAATCTGTAAGAAAATCTACTTTCTAAAAAAAATCATGAATAGAGGGCGCTCTCTGGAAAAGATCACATAATATGCCTTTAAAGGTCGGGGCTTTCTGGAGCTATTAATAGTAATTTGAACCCTGGGTTTTTTTTTAAATGACAGGCCGTTTAATAAAAGGTCTTTGGCATAAACAATCTTTGGATTAAGTTTTGACAGAATATTTTGAAGAGCCAAGTGATGATAAGCTTCCCTGACTTTCAAGGCCTTTTTCTCCAATTCAATATTCAGCGGTGATTAACTTCAATTTATTATAATTTCACTTTGGAGAGGCCCATTACAACAACTTTGGTGTCATTTTAAACCTGAGGACATCTACTTTCTGAAAATGTGAAAACAAAAATCATTTTTATTTTTTACGACTTAACGCTCATTTTGTGGTGCCAGGTCACATATTAATCTAAAAGGCCGACAGATGGCTTCTCACTTATTTTTTTCATGTTTAATAACCTTGAAGACCACTCATGGCTTGTTACGTGATGCTTAGTCATGACCTCCCTAATTTAATTGGTGGTGACTTCAACCAAAATACAAAAAAATTGAAAAGCACTAATACATGTATACCTTCGGTAATGCTGAGAAAATGTCTTTATTTTTCATTTTTGAATAAGTTTGCTTGAATAGATTGCTTATTACTAATATCACACTAGAAACATTAGTCAAATTGACATTTACCAATTTTGTCTTGTCATGAACTACGATCTGTCGGTAATATTTTATCTGAGAGAAGAAAAAAAAGGAAAATCCACCGACCGACCCGACTTAAAGTTTTTGGCACTTGAGGGCAACACAACAATTTATTTCCTTATATAATGTCAAGGTCATTTCTTTTGTGTAATACTAAAAATGAGGACACAACAATTTTGAAACAAAACCTGATTGATTGACTGACCCTGATCTTTTTTCATGGTCATTTTTGTCCATGTTATTTGTTGAAAAGTGTTGAAAAATCTGCACACAAAAATATTTGAAAATCGTTGGAAAATCTAACAAAGAGTTCACAACAATTTTGAAACAAAAACCTGACTGACTGACTGATTGACTGACCCTGATCTTTTTGTTCATGGTCATTTATGTCCAGGTACTCTATAATTGTCTGTGGGCTTACATCACTTAGGCCAAAGAAATGTAATACTTTGTCTCAGCGGCCTGCTAAAATGGGATTTCGCGCGTAGCGTTATGAGAGGTAGCCCTTTTTTCATTTTTTTTTTCTTCTTTTTTTCGATTAAAAAAAAAAGAAGTCAGTTTCGGTGATACTCGGCAACCTTGTGACTGAGAACACACATTCAATTAACTTTGTGAAGTTACGAGATAAAGAGAACACAACATACAATGTGCATTGATCATATCTGATTACATTTATTAAAAAGAAAAAAGCACAACTATGACTATATTATTATTTTTATAAAAAAAAAATTAAAAAATAGAGCGCATAGATCATAGCTTGTTTTGGTACAAAATTAAAAATTAAAAAAATTGCGTAGCACATAGTTTTTTAGCCAAAAGGCCCTGAGACAAAGTATTTAATTTTATTGGCCTTATTTTTATATCTGTATCAGCGCACTTATAAAACTCTATTGTACATTTCACGGACATAAATTATGCTAATGAGCTCATTAAATGACGTCACTCGCATCATCGGGTTTCCCCGATGATTGAAATACGTTGATTGAAATTCTAGGTCGAGTAAAATGATGTTCTTATTTGTTGTCTGTGAGTTTTTCTGATTTTTTTCCCGTATTGGAGTATTTTTTTATTGAAAATAGACAGTTCAAATTAAACGTTGGTTCCAAGTTCAACTGACAGCACATGTATTAAAGGCGACAGCAACGGCAATATGCAAGCAACATTTGAGAAAAAACGATGCCCGACTTTGCAAGAAAGTGTACGGGGAAGTGTACGGGTGAATATGGCAAACCAAAACAGCCTAGTAAATAATCACCTCCGTGGCGCAATTGGTTAGCGCGTTCGGCTGTTAACCGAATGGTTGGTGGTTCGAGTCCAGCCGGGGGCGTTGTTACTTTTTGCATTTAATGCAGATCGACAAATCACAGTAAAAATATAATATTGACAAAATCACAGACCACTTACACAAAAATCGCATCTGCGCATGCTCCTGTCGTGATCGAAATCCACCACACAAGCAATGGGCGAGTTTTATAAGTGCAGCGTACGTGCACCTTCTTATTGAAAGGGGGCAGAATCCCTTAGCTCCCCTTGCAACAATTCAACATTACTGAGTCTCAGGCCTGGCAAACTTTATGAATTTAGTCCACTAAAAACATGATTTTTATTTTCAGGTATATATTTTTCCTTCAGATTACTGCCTCTGAGGCCTTTTGTTTCTTTACTATTAAACAAGCATTTTCTTGAGATCTCATTTGAATCAATAACACTCAAAATTAAGTGATCATTTTTGACTCATTGTTGTATTTTTGCTTGATAACATTATCATAAAAATAGAAAGAAGGAAACACTGTATTTTGGGGGAGTGGCGGGGGTTAAGGGAGCGCTCCCCCTTGTCGTGGGAAATTTTGTAAATTTAGTCCGCTATCTAGTCCTTCAAATTTCTGACTCTGAACATTAACCCCATTTTTGATCATTCACCAAATGCGGTTGTTGGCCCATGCGTGGCTATTGTGCCGAGGTTAAGTCAACTGGTCATGTGACATCAGCCAATTACACTCTCTCTATTCTTTCGTGGTTTATTTTGTTTGCCCGGTGTTTAGTCACATTTTCGGCTGGGACCATCAGATTCAGTTGGGTAAATTTCCCTTCCGCCCACCCTTTGAGCTTGTTTCTGGGGGTGTGGGAGGTCACCAGGTGTACCAGTTGGGCACCTGGTGCGGTTTAGGTTAGGGGAAATGGGAGATATCCCTCATGTGCTATGGTGGTTGTGGGTCCTGTTTTGTCCTTCGGCCTCTCGTACCCCCTGCCTACCTTGGTTGTCGCTGGGTGGTCGTGGTGGTCGGACGGAGTCGAGACGGGGGAATTTTCCGCGTCACCACTGTTTGCGGTGACTTTATAAGTCTTGCATTGCGGGGCTCATGGAAAATGTTTTCGCCCCGATAAGGGTTATCTATGTCGTCTGCTGTAGGCCTATAGGTATTCGAATTAATTGAAGTTTACAGGGAATTCAGGGAATTGTTCGGAAAATTCCCCATAGGGGCCGTTTTGAGTTTATGATACCGCGTGCTAGAGGATACACCATGTGCTCCCCATAAACGATACATGCAAAACAATCGGCTCTAACTTGAGTTATCCCATACGTCCATGACATTTACAGAGAGTGCTGGGAAAAGCTGTTTTCGAAACCGTTGGTGTGATTTGGTGTGTATTTTTGACCATTTATTGAAAAGCAATCACTTTATTTCATTTTGCCTGTTACCATCACATACACGATATGAAAAATCAGGGGGGATGATCACATTGACCAACCCCACCCCAGGTTAAAAAATGCGAGGGGAGGGATATCCCCCTATCGGGATTTCCGCTAGGGAGGGACTCCATTTTTCCCCTGCCTCTCATGTCTTATTACAATACTCGATCGACTGGCCCGCACTTAGACACCCTCTTCAACATTGTACGAATTACATAGAGAACCCCTCTTCTCTTCAACAATAGCTGTACGAATAGTACAGGACAGAGAAGCAATTAGGCTAGGCGAATTACAGGGACTCCCTATTATTTTTACAATGAATGAGAAGGGACCCTTATTACAATGAGTTGTACGAATAATGCACTTATCAATTGCAAGCCCGGCCCCGGGGACCCGGGGCATGGCGGGGACCATGCGGAGACCGTACACGAGTGTACAAAAAATGATGCCTGGCTATGCGGGGGTGTGATGGAGTTAAGGGGGCTTTATTTTTATTTAGTTGAAGTTAAGTGGTTACACCTGGTTTCTAGACATTGAAATTGGGTGGTTATTCTTTAGATTCTTTAGAGTTAATAATTAGGGGTTTATTGTCAAGTTGGTTTAGTCTTCTTTGTGGAAATTATTGGTGATGGGTTTTATATTGCTTAACAATAGGTGGTGGCACTTAAACTCTTACCAGATAATCTTTACTCATCTATGCACCTGTAACATAGATAATCTGACAGGTGCTCATCAAGCCGACAATCATGTCACTTGCATTTCATAATATTATTTTCACTTACTGTTTGGAATTCAACGGAGGAACACCTTTAGTTCCTATGCATTATCGAGATATACCGATTAAAGATAAATGTCTACAGTTAAGTCCGGAGTCCTGTGTTGTCCGTTATTATCTTACAACGCCTTATATTTAAGGACTTCGTCACAGGGGGAGTGTACGCGGACGTACAAACGGTGCCCCCGCTAGCCGGGGCGTGTAGCGGGGACGTACGCCAAGGTGCACAAATGTACACCCTGGGCGCATGCTATAAATAAGCTAGAAATGCGATGCGCTTGACGAAATAAGCCTAATAACACATAGGGAATACATAGAAATGCATTCCGTTATGGTTGCAGAAAGAAATAAGGGATCACGTCAAAACTCGACCGCCCGTTGACTGCCGGTTTACGGCCGGTTCCGCCCGGTTCTCACAAAACGTGTCGTCTGTTATAATATACACACATAATGAGGTCAAATAGTTACACTCTGATGAACACGACCGGTTGATACTGCCTCGTCACACGCGTGAGCAATAAAGTCTTGAAGTAATGTGTTCTCAAGTCTCAGTTGACAACCAGTACAATACAGCTATTGATTTTCGCTGGGGTTGGCTTTTTCAATCTGTTTATAGCTCAATTAACTTTTTTAAATCAATACCGAAAGTATATGAATGGTTTTTTTTATAGAACGATTATAGAGAGAGTTATTATGACCGCAAAGTAACAGATTGATAGTGTAAATTGGTCTGGTTACAGCATTAAGTCAACCGGCGGTTGTTCAGTGTCGCATGCGTGAATATTCATATACCAGTAAAACATTTGACCTGAAAGAACCGGGCGGAACCGACCGTAACCGGCGGTCAACGGGCGGTCGAGTTTTGATGTCTTCCCTAAGCGACCTTGGGAATGTAGCCGGGTCACACTTTGTCCTGGGAAATATGTGGCCGGGACTGTACACTTGTCCCGGCCAAGGGGGGCCGGGACTGTAGCGGGGATGTACAAAAAATGGTGCCCGGCCCTGCGGGGACCGTACACGATTGTACCCGGGACGTCACATGGGCAATTTATACGTCCCGGCCCTAATCCCCGCTATCCCCGGGTCCCCCGGGGCCGGAGAAGCAATTGATAAGTGCATAATACAGAGACTCCCCTATTTTTTACAACAGTTATACTAACCCTAATCCCCTGAGTGCTAAAAATACTAATCCTAAGTCCCTCTCCAAACGCATGAGCCGTCGGTTTTCGATGCACAGTCAACTGAGCCTATATAGTGGGGTGGGGGGGGGGGAGGGGGGGGGGGGGTAAATCATCCAACAAGCGGGCAAGTGCCCCTCCCAGGCAACACCCATTTGAATGTTGCAAATATTTTGGGACTCTGAGGATATTTAACCCCAGTTATATACCCATTCCTCCCACTCCAATATTGACAATTGACTAAACATCGAAAGTTCGGGGATTTAACTCCGTAGAAAGTCAAGTTTCTATACACGTTTTGTCATAAAAAAACAATCCACGTTTTAATCTGAGTGCCACCCCATCCTAACTTTAATTTTAAGTAGCCTATACAAGCTAATCAGCATAATATAGGGCCTAATATTTACACTCACTCAACACACATCAGGAACAATTGCAAAATGTGTCTCACGGCCCATTGAACCATTGATTAATTCATTAAACATAATAAACAATAATAAAACCAATACCTAATAGAATGCGTAGAAACGGCAGTCACAACAAGATCACTGAAATTCCCGCTATTCACGGCCTCATAAAAGTAATTCCCGATTTACAACCAGTATGCCATGCATGTATAATATAGGCTTTTTAAGCCTGGCCCGAGCAATTTGCTTGAGTCTGGTCCCTTCAGGACCCAAGCGTGTGTCTGTACGGACCGACCGTGTAAACAAACAAACAAACAAACCAGTATGCGCAAAACTAGGGGCTTGCGCAAAACCAGACCCTAGTTTTGGACGCAGCACCGGCTCCCTCCGACAGCTCATTTCTATCATGTCCACATTATGTTCATCGTGTAATAGTTAGATCATCGATTCAATCCGCCACATTTCAGTTTCTCAAAGTTGCCTACTGGTAAGTTTTTCAAAGTTCCAAAATAAAACAAAACTATATTACCTTGATTGTAAATAATGCTCCATGCAATCAATTGTAAATAAAAGATATACATCGTATTTGTATTATAATCCATACACTCTGGCTGGCGAGATGTGTTCACAATGTCTGAAATATATAACCGAACCCAAGAAGAGTGCGGCGGTTGAATATTACTATTAGTTTGCTGGAAAGTCTCTTCCTTGAACTTTCCTGGCTAATGAAGAAGAACAAAAAGTGTATAAGGCCTCTCAAAAATAAAATATGTGTGTCTATATTTTCAAATGGCTCGTTTGGGGAATATATGTCTACTGTTATTTTTTTAATATTTTTATTAATGCTTTCTTTATTGAGGGTAATATGCTTCAGTGGCTTGCACTGCTTTCCAAGCAGGCCCTCATTTCGATACACACATAAATACATCAAAATAACAAATACCGTAAAACGGGGTGAATCGGGACAGTTTGAGCATGGTTTTGATTGTGTTTTTTTTTCTGTAGCCTCATTTGCCACAGTCATTGGTACATTTTATGTCCACACATAATATCTACATGCTGGTAATGTTAAATTTAGTGTATTAGAAGTGCTTCACCCCTTTTTTTATTTAAAAAGTGACTGTCCCGATTCACCCCGAGTTTGGGGTGAATCGGGACAGCAGGGAAATAGTATTTGATGCAGGTTTAAATTAATTTTTGTCCCCTTTATCCCCACAAATGGGTAGATGGGGACTTTATACAAGTTTTGGTCACATTTCTTGTAAGGTTTTGATCCAAGTTCTGGCTTGTATTGATGTGGCAAATATTGTCCCGATTCACCCCAATTTCAACATTTCAAATCTGAAAATCACACAAATCTACAAAATTAAGGTTTTAATTAATTTGTGTCCCCTTTATCCCCACAAATGGGGTGGATGGGGACTTTAAACAAGTTTTGGTCACATTTCTTGTAAGGTTTTGATCTAAGTTCTGGCTTGTATTATTAACACGGCATCGTGTCCCTATTCACCCCGTTTTCAAAATCTAAAATCTGAAAAACACAAAAATCTACAAAATTAATAATTTCTTTGGACTAATCAAATTTTCACTTTAACCACACTTGTAGGACATATTTTGCCAGGTCCCTGTGCATTCCCAGCTTATTTCCTCCAATGGTTCCACTGGGAGAGAGAAAGTTTTGACCGCATCTTTTTTTTCGAACCATTGGAGGAAATTTTCATTTTGGTATCCTGGGCTCCAAATTTCCAGTACCACATCTGCAAAGCCATCATTCTAACACTGACAGTCCACTTTTCCATCCTTGGGGGAGAAAAAGTCAAAAGAATCAATTAGGTTTGAAAAATTAATCATTGAACAACTTTTTTGTGTTTTGTCCCGATTCACCCCTGTGTCCCGATTCACCCCGTTTTACGGTAACAGTGTTTAAATATAATACAAATTATAATGCAAATTATTCAATTATGATACAGTGGAAATATAGGATTTGAGTTGACCGAGTGACATATTTTCTAAATCAATACGAATAGATAAATTGTTCCACAGATGACCAAATCTGTAAAGAAATGTGCGCATACCAGAATTTGAGTTGATACTTGAATGATTCCTGGTAGTTATGGTTGTGATAGTTATGTACAAATTCAAAATTGGATGATAAATAGGTTGGACTTGATGGGTTTTTTTTGTGGCTCGGGTGGCCTATTTACGTATGTGTGTGAGCGGACTATATAATTTATGTTCTCCATCCACCCAACCCCACCCCAATGAGTCACCCAACTTGGATGAATGGTCTTATCCCCTGAATGAGAGAACAATAAAATCTAATCACTTTGAAAATCTGACAATATATTACTTATAAAGCCCCACTGTGATAAAGCTCTGTTATTCGAGCTTTGCCATCACTTATGCTCAATCTTTGCAAGTATGATATAAATTATAAAGCAAGTGGACCTTCACCGTCGCTGTAAAATGTGGACTAAAAATGAACGTCTAATTGGATAGAAATTTAATAAACCCTATTAAAGGCATATTATGTGATCTTTTCCAGAGAGTGCCCTCTATTCATGATTTTTTTTAGAAAGTAGATTTTCCTGCAGATTTACATTTCCGATCATAAATCATACATACATTCCAAGTTACAGAGCGATACGATTCCTAATTACCTCAAAATCATGGTTTTAGAGTGAATTTAGAGTGAAAAATATAAACTGTCGGGATTCCGACAGTTTATTTTCACTCTAAAACCATGATTTTGAAGTAATTAAGAATCGTATCGCCCTGTAACTTGGAATGTATGCATGATTTATGATCAGAAATGTAAATCTGCAAGAAAATCTGCTTTCAATTTTTTTCCGATGTTGAGGGCGTTCCCTGGAAAGATCACATAATATACCTTTAAAATTGCAATTCCCTCGAAGGTGCAATTCCCCAAAGGATTGTCAAGATTTTTTAAACTACTGTATACTCCATATATTTTACACCACCGGGCCAAGAATTCAAAATTCACGGCCAACACTGCACCCATAAATATATCCTTCGTCGTCGTTTGTCGACTCTCTTACCATGCTTACTCTTGAATACTTGGGCAGTACTCGGATATTTTTTGCCACCAGCAAAATGAAAATTTACCCAAACATTTACCAATTTTCAGGTGGGGTGGGGGCATTGGACTCATGTTTACCAGAAACCCATAATTTCCTATGTATTTGACCGATTTTGCTACAATTTCGGTGAAAAACAGCAACATTAAGGATTTCAGACCCATATTTACCAAAAATGGCTTTAAAAGGGGGTCATCCATTTACCAGAGGGTAAAAAATTGGACCCTATTTGGCGGCACATCCCCTAACCTCATATCCACCAAGTGCCCCCGGGTCGATAAGTCTGTATGTCTTGACATCCTCTACAGGCCTACTCTTCTGTAATTCCGGTATCTTACAGTTACATTCCGTAAAACGGGTGAATGGGGCCCCCTAGCCCCATTCACCCTGTTTTACGGTACACAAACTGGCCGGGTGACATTTAAAAAACTGTTCCCATTTTTGTCCCTATTCACCCCGTTTTACGGTTCTAATTTATATTACAACGAATTAAACAAATTTAAAAAAACATATAACAAATAAATTTATAAATAAACAATAAATATTTCACAAGGTTTTGAAAGTGTGGTGCTTTGAGACAAACAATTAAATTAATATTGCCGGCCTTAATTGAAAGGTGTATATATGCCCATGATGAATGAAATGCTTTATTCAAATTCAAATGCTTGGTCAACTTTCAAGGTTCTAACTGATTAGCTTTGATGGTAAATGATTGATGCATGATCTATACTGCTCACAAAAAGTATCGAAACACTTAAAAATGATCCAATATATAACGGCTCGAAAGGATATGCATTAATCGAAGCAAATAACCAAGTGCATAATTTTGTTCTGCGTATTTTGACACCTCGATCGATAAGATACGATGTTGAGGAGCGGAGTTATTGTCATTTCAATGGTCGTGGGTCCAGTTTCAAAAGTGACAATCATCCTATAGAAAGAGTTTGGCATTACTGTTTAGAATGATCAGATTCGTGCTTTTCAATAGGGATGAGTGTCACTTTTGAAACTGGACCCACGATCATTGAAATGACAATAACTCCGCTCCGCAACATCGTATCTTAACGATTGATGTGTCAAAATACGCAAAACAAAATTATGCACTTGGTTACTTGTTTCGATTAATGCATACACTTTCGAGCCGTTATGTATTGGATCATTTCTAAGTGTTTCGATACTTTTTGTGAGCAGTTTATATAAATTATATCATTCTGAATGAAAGCAAAGGTGTAGCACAGGATATAGAGAGTCCTTGGTTTAGGCCAATAACAAAAAATCGATATGTTTTCCTCGACCGCCCGCTCCGGATTTAGGGCCGCTCCAATATTTATTTATTTTTCTATTTTTTTCAATTATCTTTTTTAAAAATCAGATTTTTTTTGTTCAGATTTTTTTTCAGATTTTTTTATTTTTATTAAGTGTTTATAACATATATGTGCGACTCTCAGAGTGATTTCAACTTCTTATTGGCTGAACTTTGAGCTTCCGCTGGTAAAAGAAAATTTAAAAAAAGAAAAAAAGAAAAAAGAAAAAAAGAAAAAAAAGAAATCCGCCCGCCCGCCCCTCCTCTCTGAAAGCTGTGGAGGACAACATAACAAAACAAAAATTGGGCCTTATGCTAACAAGTAAGTGCGCAAACTATCTACTTATACATTAGTTGAGAACGTGAAGGACACTTATTACAGCAGTGACAAGTCTCAGACCAAGTTTGGTACCTAATGTTTTTGTCATGTTTGGCTAATCAAACCATTTTTTAGGCCTTATACATTAGTTGAGAATGTGCAGCATACTTATTACAGCAGTGACAAGTCTAATTTCAGACCAAGTTTGGAACCTAAATTTTCACCATCAGTTGAACAAATGTTGTAATAAATTAATAAATTCATATTTCTTGCAACATCTGCTTAGGCGATATTAAAAAAATATTTTGTCTCAAAGCTCTTCAGTTTTTCAAAAACTAATGCGGAATGCGTTTTTTTTAATTTGTTTTTTGTTTTGTTTTTAAATATAAAATATTGAAATCCTTGTAAAAGTGACCTTTTGTATTTAAAACGATGTGATCAATAAAAACACATTTTGGGATTTTTTTTGGGGGTGGGGGGGAATCTTCTTTTTTCTAACGCGCATCAATTAACTAACGCGCGTGGGAGCTTTGAGACAAATGATTTTTTTTAATATAGCCTTATTTCATTCAATGAAATTGAAGAAAATATGTAGCTTCTTCAAAACCCAACATATATTTTCCCCATTGACAGAGCTTTATTATTGCACCAGATGCAACAATAAAACACTTTTTCAGGCACAATTTATACCGAAATGCTATCACAGTACATGTAGTTCAATGGATTAATTCCCAGAGTTTTCTCTCAATTTGTAGCATGTCCTAAGACCTTTGGTTGCTACTGTAATATACTGGTCCCTTGGGGTCCCTTCACCTATATGAACTCTCATAATGCAATTAGGGGAGTGGAAGCAAGAGCAGGGTAGGCCTATTAATAATAATAATAATAATAAAACCGCATTTATATAGCACTTTACCAAACACCTCAAAGCGCTTTACAAGCATAAAAAGAACAATATACACATGAATTAAAGAACCTTATAAAACTAAGACACAGAAAAAACAATGATGAGAGGAACTACTTGTAAGATTGAAAAGATAGTCTTCAGTGCAGACTTGAAGCATCCGATGGATTTGATTACGCGGATGGTCGATGGTAGTTGATTCCACAACTTTGGTGCCGCGGAGGAAAACGAACGATCGCCGTATGTTGCAGTATGTATCGCTTTGACCGAAGGGGGCTTTGATAACTTGCCACCCGCTGTTGATGATCTTAAGTTACTCGTGGGAGTGTGGATAGTCAGCATGTCAACTATGTATTGTGGTGCAAGTCCATTAATAGCCTTAAACACGATTAACATGATCTTGAACTTGATTCTCTTACTGATGGGCAGCCAAAGCAACTCACAGAGAACAGGTTTCATGTGGACGTGGCCTCGATAGGGGGCTATATATATATATTTTTTTTGTATATAAAGCGCAAATGTGAACAATAGCCCAACAGACATTAACAAGGTTAATGACCAGAGTGATTAAAAATCAAACTGGTAACTCCCAAAAGAGAGCTCTGAAAGGCCAATCAATTGGTTCACTGCAACTCAGAAAATATGCATAAAACAAGACACACAAATGGGCAGAGGTTAAAAAATGCCAATGAAAGTGATAATAGGGGTGATAATAGGGGTGGCAAAACAGACTCATTCTTTCTGTATGCATGAGTTTGCTGTCTCATTTAGGGGAAGGAGACATCAGGGGGGAAACCTTCTCCCCTAAAGTTAAACCATTCAGCGTCTTTAATTGTTTCCGATATCGATGTTAGGCGTAGAATGTCAATTTCAGTCCTTGATGGATGGATGGTCCATCACCCCCCCCCCCCCCCTTTGGTCTACTTCCGCTGATCCTTGTATGAAGCAGCTATAACATTACATCACCGAAGTGGCTATTACTGTCCGTCGTAGCTTGTCCGTGTTGAAGGACCATTTTGGTGAGAGACCTGCAGGACACCCTGGGTCCAGACTTAATCAGGAAAGGACTGGACCAGACCATAGTATAGGGTCATATCCAATCCCATGACCACAAGAGCAAATAGCTGAAGAGCGCGCATGGTTTTCGGTCCCGGTCTGCTGGCACAGGGAGTCATACACCAAAATGTTCCTTGATGTCTGTAGTATACAGAGTGGTCCAAAAAAAGGTTTACACTTTTTAAGATGCATATTTCTCGAAATGGACGAGACATCTAATAATTGTTTTAATATTATCTTAAACGCCATTATCTTAGTGATTTATGGTGAAAACGGCGTTGAAAATGAAGCATAAATAAAGAAATGGCGACGGTTTAAAGAATAATGGTCAAAAACCAGTTTGTCCACGTTTTAATCTGAGTGCCATCCCCACCCTAACTTAATTTTAAGTAGCCTACAAGTTAATCAGCATATAGGGCCTAATATTTACATCAAGAACAATTGCAAAATGTTTCTCACGGCCCATTGAACCATTTATTAATGCATTAAACAATATGAACAATAATAAAACCACATTAAATAATAAAACCAATGCCTAATAGTTTGCATAGAAACGGCAGTCTCAACAAGATCAGTGATATTCCCCGCTATTCACGGCCTCATAAAAGTAATTCCCGATTTGCAAATCAAGCGCTCATATTACAAATAACCGAATGCCATACATGCACTGCACGACGTATTTCTGCGCAAAACCCTGGGTTTTTCGTAGTCTGCGAAAAACCCGGGTTTTGCGCAGAAATACGTGCACAAAACCCGGGTATTGTGCAAAGCCCCGTTTTTGTATGCGCAAAACTAGTCTGCGAAAAACCCGGGTTTTGCGCAGAAATACGTGCACAAAACCCGGGTATTGTGCAAAGCCCCGTTTTTGTATGCGCAAAACTAGGGGCGATGCAGCATCGGGAACAATTATATAAACTACACTAGTTAGATAGATTTATTTAATCATGGGGGTGTGTATGTTTAGGTGCACTGGTAAAGTGTGCTTGTATAATGACCTCTGATAATCGGGGTTGGGCGATATGAATGTTGTAACTTTCCACGCGGCAGTCGTCTGCAGACGACAGTTCCAAAATGTCACAAAATATTTCAAAAATGTGAATATTATTAAATTTCATCACCATAGTTGGAATCACAGTGAGAAATGCATTACATTAAGTACAAACATGCCTAGAATTGGTTCAGTAATGCTTGCGATAGACTTTGAAAGTTGGGAAAGGTTTCTAAAACATCTGTTTTGCCCTGGTAAAACTAATAGCTGCGTGGAAAGTGTTTGTTTGGGGATTATAATATCTACCAAGAGAAAAAACCAAATGCAACCATATAGTGCCAAAATGCAGCCCGGCCGTCATGCCTGCCGAGGCAGCTGGGGTGCCAGACAAGAACCTGCACTACTACACTATGTCAGACAAATTCACTTTGTGGAGACAATTTGTGACGCGATCAAGCGGAATGAGTCATATGTCGGGAATATTGATTTACAGTTACAGCTAAAAAAGAGTGACAACATATTTATGTATTACTTTGTTTTCTCAGTTGATATTTGGAACTGTTTTTAACTTAAAATAAGTTATATTTTAGTGGAGTTTAGAGTAGACCATAATGTAGCACTTTTCACCTGTTTTTAAATGATGGACAAATATCACGCTTAATCATGTCACATTGTATGGTTATAGTCTGCAATGATTTGTTTTTCTTTCAAATTTCATTCATTCATCATTTGCACATTTTACATTGTCACAGGTCTACACAGCCCTTTTATGGCAAAAGAATGTATCTCATATGTAGTTTCCTAACAGAATACTTCCTTTTAACATGATTAAAGTTAGCTTTTTTCTCCAAAAATCATGTAGTGGTAAAAGGCAGTATATTACTTTTACAAGTTGCAACCTTTTCCTAAGTGAGGATTATTGAACCAAGTTAACACAATCCCTGTTAAAAGGAAGTATTTCATTATGAAAGCACATAAAAGATACATCCTTTTGCCGTAAAAGGGCTGCACATTAGTCTGCCATTGCCCAATAGGAAACTGAAAGATGCTGAAGCCAACGCCAAAGGTTGCTGTTGTATTCCACGGCCATGTTAGGGTTTAATACCAATGGTTGCTGTTGTATTCCACGGCCATGTTAGAGTTTCATACCAAAGGTTGCTGTTGTATTCCACGGCAATGTTAGGAGTTTCATACCAAAGGTTGCTGTTGTATTCCACGGCCATGTTAGAGTTTCATACCAAAGATTGCTGTTGTATTCCACGGCCATGTTAGAGTTTCATACCAAAGGTTGCTGTTGTATTCCACGGCCATGTTAGAGTTTCATACCAAAGGTTGCTGTTGTATTCCACGGCCATGTTAGAGTTTCATACCAAAGGTTGCTGTTGTATTCCACGGCCATGTTAGAGTTTCATACCAAAGGTTGCTGTTGTATTCCACGGCCATGTTAGAGTTTCATACCAAAGATTGCTGTTGTATTCCACGGCCATGTTAGAGTTTCATACCAAAGGTTGCTGTTGTATTCCACGGCCATGTTAGAGTTTCATACCAAAGGTTGCTGTTGTATTCCACGGCCATGTTAGAGTTTCATACCAAAGGTTGCTGTTGTATTCCACGGCCATGTTAGGGTTTAATACCAAATGTTGCTGTTGTATTCCACGGCCATGTTAGAGTTTCATACCAAAGGTTGCTGTGGTATTTCACGGCCATGTTAGGGTTTAATACCAAAGGTTGCTATTGTATTCCACGGCCATGTTAGGGTTTAATACCAAAGGTTGCTGTTGTATTCCACGGCCATGTTAGGGTTTCATACCAAAGGTTGCTGTGGTATTCCACGGCCATGTTAGGGTTTAATACCAAAGGTTGCTGTGGTATTCCACGGCCATGTTAGGGTTTAATACCAAAGGTTGCTGTTGTATTCCACGGCCATGTTAGGGTTTAATACCAAAGGTTGCTGTGGTATTCCACGGCCATGTTAGGGTTTAATACCAAAGGTTGCTGTTGTATTCCACGGCCATGTTAGGGTTTAATACCAAAGGTTGCTGTTGTATTCCACGGCCATGTTAGAGTTTCATACCAAAGGTTGCTGTTGTATTCCACGGCCATGTTAGGGTTTAATACCAAAGGTTGCTGTTGTATTCCACGGCCATGTTAGGGTTTAATACCAAAGGTTGCTATTGTATTCCACGGCCATGTTAGGGTTTAATACCAAAGGTTGCTGTTGTATTCCACGGCCATGTTAGAGTTTCATACCAAAGGTTGCTGTTGTATTCCACGGCCATGTTAGGGTTTAATACCAAAGGTTGCTGTTGTATTCCACGGCCATGTTAGGGTTTAATACCAAAGGTTGCTATTGTATTCCACGGCCATGTTAGGGTTTAATACCAAAGGTTGCTGTTGTATTCCACGGCCATGTTAGGGTTTCATACCAAAGGTTGCTGTGGTATTCCACGGCCATGTTAGGGTTTAATAATACCAAAGGTTGCTGTGGTATTCCATGACCATGTAAAGGTTTAATACCAAAGGTTGCTGTGGTATTCCACGGCCATGTTAGAGTTTCATACCAAAGGTTGCTGTGGTATTCCACGGCCATGTTAGGGTTTAATACCAAAGGTTGCTGTGGTATTCCACGGCCATGTTAGAGTTTCATACCAAAGGTTGCTGTTGTATTCCTCGGCCATGTTAGGGTTTAATACCAAAGGTTGCTGTGGTATTCCACGGCCATGTTAGGGTTTAATACCAAAGGTTGCTGTTGTATTCCACGGCCATGTTAGGGTTTAATACCAAAGGTTGCTGTTGTATTCCACGGCCATGTTAGGGTTTAATACCAAAGATTGCTGTGGTATTCCACACTGTCATGTTAGGGTTTAATACCAAAGGTTGCTGTGGTATTCCACGGCCATGTTAGGGTTTAATACCAAAGGTTGCTGTGGTATTCCACGGCCATGTTAGGGTTTAATACCAAAGGTTGCTGTTGTATTCCACGGCCATGTTAGGGTTTAATACCAAAGGTTGCTGTTGTATTCCACGGCCATGTTAGGGTTTAATACCAAAGGTTGCTGTTGTATTCCACGGCCATGTTAGGGTTTAATACCAAAGATTGCTGTGGTATTCCACACTGTCATGTTAGGGTTTAATACCAAAGGTTGCTGTGGTATTCCACGGCCATGTTAGGGTTTAATACCAAAGGTTGCTGTGGTATTCCACGGCCATGTTAGGGTTTAATACCAAAGGTTGCTGTGGTATTCCACGGCCATGTTAGGGTTTAATACCAAAGGTTGCTGTGGTATTCCACGGCCATGTTAGAGTTTCATACCAAAGGTTGCTGTTGTATTCCTCGGCCATGTTAGGGTTTAATACCAAAGGTTGCTGTGGTATTCCACGGCCATGTTAGGGTTTAATACCAAAGGTTGCTGTTGTATTCCACGGCCATGTTAGGGTTTAATACCAAAGGTTGCTGTTGTATTCCACGGCCATGTTAGGGTTTAATACCAAAGATTGCTGTGGTATTCCACACTGTCATGTTAGGGTTTAATACCAAAGGTTGCTGTGGTATTCCACGGCCATGTTAGGGTTTAATACCAAAGGTTGCTGTGGTATTCCACGGCCATGTTAGGGTTTAATACCAAAGGTTGCTGTGGTATTCCACGCTCATGTTAGGGTTTAATACCAAAGATTGCTGTGGTATTCCACGGCCATGTTAGGGTTTAATACCAAAGATTGCTGTGGTATTCCATGGCCATGTTAGGGTTTAATACCAAAGATTGCTGTGGTATTCCACGGCCATGTTAGGGTTTCATACCAAAGGTTGCTGTGGTATACCACGGCCATGTTAGGGTTTAATAATACCATCCAAGAGAGTAGCCATTTGCATCTGCAGCTACATCACCCTGAAAGGAATCAAAAGAAAATACATAATCGGTAAATAAAAATTATTTCAAAACAACAACTTTTTCTCTTATTTTTATAGCTGTTTTATGTTGTAGATGAATTAAAATGCATCTAAATTGCCTGAATGCATAAGTCAAATTTGTAGTACTTAATCATGGGTTCATCAATTGAGCTCACCCATTCCATTGTCTGGGAAGATTCATCTTCCTATAAAGATCTTCCTATAAAGACATTATTAAAAAGAAATTTAGCTATGCACATGCAGGAAGCTTTTCTCTCTCTTTTTGATTCAACTTGTTGGATAAAACTACAGTAGGTTACATTTTGGCCTTTTGATTTAGCTAGGCACATTCTTTTTTTCTTTCTCTTTCTTTTTGATTCAACTTGTTGGATAAAGCTACAGTGGGTTTTAAATTTTGCCATTTTGATTTTTTTTAAACAAACAAATTTGTTAATTATCAAAAGTCAGGTTTACTTGTTTGTATTTAAAGCTAAAGGTTGAAGAACATATTTGGTTTCTCACCAAAATGCTTTTGTACTTTGGGTCATCACAAAATGTTTGCTAAGAACTCAAATATTTTCTTTTTAATATAATGCAGATACTTTGCATTTTTAATTATGAAGACATGTGACCCATCACATCAAAATGGACATGTTGGAGGCTCGAGTCAAATCTTGAGTTATTGGTACGACTTGAAAGAGCACATAAGGCTTTGAAATGATACCATGTTGAAGGTAATTGGACTTTGTAATCACAAGATATGATTTGAAGAAGCATATTTTTCTTTTCTTTTCTTTTCTCAAAAAAATATGCCGGCAACATGTCCTTTTTGACGTGAATGGTCACCATATATGAGTGATCTTTTAAGTTCTAAATGAAGCTGAAGCAAACGGTCTTGAAATATTACACAAAAAGTGGTGAAAATGTTAGTGTCCCTTTATCTTCAACCCTCTCCTCAATGGTTCAGAACCCTTACCCCAAAACAAAAGTAGAGTGAGTTAGTCTACAAATATATTACCTGCATTGTGGCAAAATTAGGAGTGACAAGAGATGTTGACGTTGACAAATCTCCATACCCAGGTAGCGGACGTGTTAAATCCAAAGAAGCGTCATTAGGCCCAACTCCATATACTGATGGTACTGGAGCTGATAAACCCAAAGGCACCTGTGAAGGAGCTACGCCACTCTTTGATATGAGTTGTTGTCGTCTCCTCAGTATCAGCAGACACCAAGCAATGAGGATGAGTATAACCACGCCAACCACAAAGCTTATGATAGAAAGAGCGAGTATTCCACCTAGGGAAAGTCCTTCCTTCTGGCTTCTTGAGGAGACAGCTGAAATGAAAATCAATAGACATTTTCATAAAATACTTTGGATTATCTCAGTACAACTGCATGCGGTGCGTCGAGTCGATTGATATTTAATGCGCGCAGCTACGTACCATCACTACGCAGTTCATTTCGGACTAGTTTATTGTCAAAGTTATATTATGGGCTAAATATGAAAATAAGAACTAAAACCATAACACATTCGGTAGATTACACCTTTACTGTTCTGTATATAGGTTGGTCAGTGATTTTTAAAGGTATTTTTATTTTCATGGAGAAATCATAAATTATTTGCTATTGTTTTGCTTAGAACAAAGAAAAAAAGATGCCCCAAATCGGATAAAAAGTGAGCATATTAATCTGTAAAATTGCTTTACATCAACTTATCTCAGCATATGAAAACATGGGTGTTTCTAATTTAGCACATTTTAAAATGCACCAATCAATTTTCTTCATATTTTAGGGTTGAGGTGTGTGACTCGCTCTGTGTTTTATTTTAGCATGATTTTTGTGGTCCGTAATCTCATATTTTTATCGATTTTGATCATGTTCTAGGCAAAACAATGTTGAATAAAGCACTATTTCTCTGCACCAATCAACTTTTAGAACACCTAGTAAATTGTGTTTGATACTTACAAATGTGCTCTATCACATACATATCTTAACACAAATTGTTAAAGTTTATTTTCATAGTCAAAGTTTAAAATATACAGCCATACGAATTTAGAAGTTCCTCACCGCAAAACGAGTTTGCGCGTTTGGTAAAAATGTGTCATTTAACGGTAAATTTGGCCGCGTGCTGCTGTACTGAACTGTACAATATAAAAGTATACATCATCTATTTGATCAGAATCTCACTTTCTTGTTGAAGTAAATTAACTGAGTTCAATTAGTGGAACCCTAACCCTGGCAGAGAGATTTTGGTGTGGATTGGGGAAGGGGGATAATTGAGGGATTTCAAACCAACCACAGCGGTCTGACCCAGACTCGATCCGCGGACCTTCCGCACGCCACATGGGCGCTCCTACCGATCGAGTTAACACACGAGAGCTTGCCCGGGCAGCAATTTGGTGCCCACATATGAGTTCGGTCGATGACGTCATTCAAATCAATGTGAAAGCATGCGCTTAGGGAGAGGATTTTGTGTAGTAATTACTTCATAGTATTTAGTTCTACTAGGGTTAAGAACCATTGGCTTGACAAACTTCCTTGACAGATTTTTTCTGGAATCTTACAGCCACTTCTTCTTTTATAGTATTTCACATGAAATATGTAAATTTAACCACATGTGTAGAGTTCGCCTGTGCACAAGTTTGTTGCTGAGATACACATTTTGTTCATACTATAAATTATATATATGCCTAATCATCTACCTTTGTCTTGGCATCTGGAACCAGTATATCCATCTGCACATCTGAAACAACAAGGTTTTCAAAATTACAAATGGTAAAACAATCACCCCTGGGTGTTGCATAAGCATTTTGTTACTTTTTTGTAGGTTAAAATCTTTTAATAGTGTAACACTGAAATAAGTATACCAGGGCCCTATTGCATAAAAGTTGAGATTTATCTTAAGCCTAGTTAAGCAGAATATTTAAGAATTTGAGTTTTATGAAGAAGGGCCAAGTTCTAAAGTTTGACCTTTGGTATATATCATGAAGATCAACTCACAAATTCTTAAACAATCTTCCTACATGTAACTTAACACTTTCCATGCGGCTATTAGTTTTACCATAAGGCCGTGTGTTTTGAACTCGCCACCCTTACCGTTGCATGTAGCTGGGGATCCAAGAATGATTTTTTTTTTTAACCTTGCATGGAATACACCACAAAATTTGAAAAGTGTTTCTAGACTGAAATTTTGTGCTGATTTCAAATCTGGTGAGTGTAAAATCCGAACCTGTGAGGAAAGTTGTCAAATTAAAGGGATACTACCTGAATTATGTTTTTTTAATGAAATTCACCTATAAATCATTTTCTTGTGATTCTTTTAATATTTCACATGTCTTTTTCATTACTTGTCCCAAATATGATGCTCTGTAATGTTGAGATCTGATATAAAGCAATTTCGGCTCACATTAAAGGGGCATTACCCGATTTTATGGTCCACAATCCTGAAATTTGGTCAAAAATCTGGGAATATGCCTTTAATAATTACTCTATTCTTTGATGGAATGATATACCACAAAATTAAAAACATTTTTCTAAACTGGAATTTTGTGCTGATTCCAGATCTGATGAGTTTGTAAACCATTTGAGAGGGGAAAATGGTCAAATTAAAGGGATACTACCCGATTTTTGTTTTTTTTAATGAAATTCACCTATAGCATTTTCTTGTGATTCTTTTAATATTTCACATTTCTTTCTCATTACTTGTCCCAAATATGATGCTCTGTAATGTTGAGATCTGATATAAAGCAATTTCGGCTCACATTAAAGGGGCATTACCCGATTTTATGGTCCACAATCCTGAAATTTGGTCAAAAATCTGGGAATATGCCTTTAATAATTACTCTATTCTTTGATGGAATGATATACCACAAAATTAAAAACATTTTTCTAAACTGGAATTTTGTGCTGATTCCAGATCTGATGAGTTTGTAAACCATTTGAGAGGGGAAAATGGTCAAATTAAAGGGATACTACCCGATTTTTGTTTTTTTAATGAAATTCACCTATAGCATTTTCTTGTGATTCTTTTAATATTTCACATTTCTTTCTCATTACTTGTCCCAAATATGATGCTCTGTAATGTTGAGATCTGATATAAAGCAATTTCGGCTCACATTAAAGGGGCATTACCCGATTTTATGGTCCACAATCCTGAAATTTGGTCAAAAATCTGGGAATATGCCTTTAATAATTACTCTATTCTTTGATGGAATGATATACCACAAAATTAAAAACATTTTTCTAAACTGGAATTTTGTGCTGATTCTAGATCTGATGAGTTTGTAAACCATTTGAGAGGGGAAAATGGTCAAATTAAAGGGATACTACCTGAATTATGTTTTTTTAATGAAATTCACCTATAAATCATTTTCTTGTGATTCTTTTAATATTTCACATGTCTTTCTCATTACTTGTCCCAAATATGATGCTCTGTAATGTTGAGAACTGATATAATGCAATTTCGGCTCACATTAAAGGGGTATTACCCGATTTTATGTTCCGCAATCCTGAATTTTGGTCCAAAATGTAGGAATATGCCTTTAATAATTACTCTATTCTTTGATGGAATGATATACCACAAAATCAAAAACATTTTTCTGAACTGAAATTTTGTGCTGAATCCAGATCTGATCAGTTTGTAAACCATATGTGAGGGGGAATGGTCAAATTAAAGGGATACTACCCGAATTATGCTTTTTAATATAATTCATCTATAAAGCATTTTCTTGTGATTCTTTTAATATTTCACATTTCTTTCTTAATACTTGTCCCAAATATGATGCTCTGTAATTTTGAGAACTGATATAAAGCAATTTCGGCTCACATTAAAGGGGTATTACCCGATTTTATGGTCCGCAATCCTGAAATTTGGTCCAAAATCTAGGAATATGCCTTTAATAATTACTCTGTTCTTTGATGGAATGATATACCACAAAATCAAAAACTACCCGAATTATGATTTTTAAAAAATGAAATTCACCTACATGTATAAAGCATTTTCTTGTGATTCTTGTAATGTTTCACATTTCTTTCTCATCACTTGTCCTAAATATGATGTTCTGTAATGTTGAAAACTGATATAATGTAATTTTGGCTCACAATAAAGGGGCATTACCCGATTTTATGGTCCGCGATCCTGAAATTTGGTCAACAATTTAGGAATATGCCTTTAATAATTACTCTTTTCTTTGATGGAATGATATACCACAAAATCAAAAACATTTTTTTGAAACAAAATTTGGTGCTGATTCCAGATCTGATAAGTTTGTAAATCATATATGGGGGGAAAATGGTCAAATTAAAGGGATACTACCCGAATTATGCTTTTTTAATGAAATTCACCTATAAAGCATTTTCTTGTGATTCTTTTAATATTCACATTTCTAATTTCGGCTCACATTACCAGATTTTTATGGTTCGCAATCCTGAAATGTGGTCAAAAATCTAGGAATATGCCGTTTATAATTTCTATTCTCTACTTAAGGGTGAAACGTAACTCAATATTTCCTAAGTAACTGGTCAGGTGTCTGGCTCACTCAATTTCTGATTGATTGAGAAATGCTAAATGGCAGGTGTCCGGCTTGGCTCCACATCTGCAAAGTAGTGCACTCTCTCTCTCCCCCTTTGTAACACAAGGGCATCCTCGTTTGGCAATAAGCGGATGTTGCAAAGTCAGGTGGTGTTGCGGGTTTAGTCATCATGATTGGCCTCAGTTAATTGTTCTCTTTGCACCATCCAAATTCTAGAGGATTTGGAATATGTGGATTGTTCTTATCAGCCATAACCCCGATACTTGTTTGCAAAATTGCGCGAAGAACATGTTGGTGGAATGCATCTTCAGTTGGTGGCAGAGCTCGAAGATCCACAGAGGTGACGTACAAGTTTGCCCTGAACTCATTGAGAGATTTAAACTGGTCAGGAGATCTGCCATAAGCAATTACTAGCAGCTGCTTGGCAACATACCCGGGCAACATTATTATGGGCATTTTCAACTAGGTTGTCTGAAACGGGTGCTCCGTGTTGTAACTCTTGGTAGCATCGTCATTAGCTTTAGATTTGGAATACAATGTTTTCTTTCCTGTACCGAAGAAGAAGCTTGTGGTATCACAGCCACTTATCGCATGGACCATTTTAACTTCATCACATTCCAGTGCACTTGTGATATCATGGATTGGGATGAAACGATCAGGAAACTGTATAATTAATTCTGTGACACCACTATCTAAAAATTGTGACTGGAAACATAATCACTATGTCTGTATCGTTGGCTTGTCACTATGTCTATATCGTTGGCTTGGATGACATCCTGTTGGCTTTTATATTTTGCAGCATAATGTGCTTGCAAAATAATTTGTGTGTCACCTTCCTCGTGTGTACTACTCAGTTCCTCACAGTCTTCTTTGCTAGTGTTTGTGAAGATAGTCGTTCATCGCACTTCAAATCCACCAGCTAGATACAGTAATACATCTGATTATTACAGTTTTCCCAGGTATTGAACAGAACATGTATCAGTTGTTGTTTGCTTTTGGCACAACATAAAACCTGATTCCAGTTGGCAATATGCAAGTTATCTTCAATTTGATATATTACTTGGTTATCAGACTCATTTCTTCTATTTCTGCAGCCACTTGCCTCTCAAGCTTACACCATATCCTTGCATTCCATCATATCTATCGGCAACGATGTGGACGAACTTGCATCCTATTGGACGCTGTGCTATAATTCTTGGAAATATTCATTTTGCAATTACACAGTCTCGTCATCCTTTGGGCTGTGTCTCCGTGTCTTGCATGCACAGTATCCTCAAGCTTAGCTGTGTCATTCTTTTTCGCTATATCATCTCGTTCGGCTAAGTTATCTACATTCTACTTCCTCTATATCCCCTGCTTCTGCTATGTCCTCTGCTTCTGCTCTATCCTCTGCCTCTACTACGACCTCTGCTTCTACTACGTCCTCTGCTTCTTCTACGTCCTCTGCTTCGGCTATGTCTTCTGATATGTTCTCTGCTTCTGCTATGTCCTCTGCTTCTGCTATGTCCTCTCGGTCGGCTATGTCCTCGCGTTCGGCTATGTTCTCTCGTTCGGCTATGTTCTTTCGTTCGGCTATGTCCTCTCGTTCGGCTAAATTCTCTCGTTCGGCTATGTTCTCTCGTTCGGCTGTGTTCTCTACTTTGGCTATATTCTCTACTTCTGCTATGTTCTCTGCTTTCGCTATGTTCTCTGCTTTCGCTATGTTCTCTGCTCCTGCTATGTCTTCTGCTTCTGCTATGTCCTCTGCCTCTACTACGTCCTCTGCTTCAGCTATGTTTTCTGCTATGTCGTCTCCCCTCGTTCGGCTATGTTCTCTTTTCGTTCGGCTATGTTCTCTACTTCTGCTAAGTCCACTTCGTCTGACATCTTGTTTGGGTAAGTCCTCAGCTTCTACATGTCCACTGCCTTGGCAATATCTTCTGCTTCTGCTATGTCCTCTGCTCTATAGTTATGCCATCTTGTTCGGTTCTGTCATCTTTGTTTGCTTTGTTGTCTGTTTCAGCTACTTTAAACATGTTAAAATATTGACAGAAATGCTGCCTTATTTCCTGATCTAAAGTAAACTGACCCAGATCATCCGTCTCTGCTATTGATGATGGGTAAGGAAGAATTTCATGCGATGATAAGGTAACAATATCCTTGCTTCCGTCTTCTTCCCGCTTGCAAAGCAAAGCTCTTTTTAGCATGGTAACTTCATTAGTCAATTTCTCCTTTGCAAGGATAGCTTGGGTTTTCTTTCCTTTCTTAGAAGCAAAGGCTTTGAGGTCGACTGCTTTCAAGATTTCGGTTGTTCCTATTTCTCCAGTAATTATATTAACCAGATCTGTATCTTATATCTTATTGCCTGGCGGTCGATAGAGTTTATTATTTGAGTTCCATATTTATGGTGTCCGGCACTCACTATGTATGGCAACACCCTTGATGTTGCTGTCAAGTGTTCGGTCCAATCACCATCACGCTCGGAGTGCAGGAACTGCAACAGTATCTCTACCATCTCGAGATACATAACCCACATGTTGTGAGTGGAGGGATCTCCTCTCTTTACAATTTTTCATAACTTTTTCATGGTGCATCTTACTTTAAACATGCTTTAAACAAGCCTTCATCAATTCTGTAAACTATATGTCTGCGGTTCTCCTGCTTGAGCACTTGAGATGAGTATGCAACTGTTCAAAAAGAACTGCAACTCTTTTTTATTCGAACCAATGGTCCAATTCTCTGGAATTCACTTCCCGAAAACATGAAACAATCCAAATCGTTAAAGCATTTCCGAACCCAGTTAAAGCAAAACCTTATCCAAAATTACGAGTAATCTCTTGTATTTGAGCCCGTCCTTGTTCTGTCTTGTATAATGGTGTTGTGGGTTTCTTATTGTTTATTGTAGTATAAAATGTTTGTTTATGTACTGCTTGTTTTAAGGGGTAGACCATAAACGGGCCTCATTGGCTTTCCAGTCTACTCCTCCATATTGTGTTTTTTATATATGTGATTGTGATTTGATGTATTATTTTTTTATATGGAAATAAAGATTGATTGATTGATTGATTATATCCTTGGTATCTATCTCTTGTCCAATGTACCAGTCCTCAAATGCGCTCCATCATAGACATAGCAGACCTTCACAGACCTAGATATGGGCATTCATTGCTTGGTTATACCCCCCCCCCCCCCCCCCCTTTCCTCCTAGGACTTTGTTGGCAGTGCCAGGTATCAATAACTTTGCTTTAACAAATACATCTTTCAATCCACTTTCCATCATGAGTTTCCCACTGGCCCCAATGAAATTCAGTTGAAGATGGAAACCTCCTAGACGAAGGATGAGGTCATTATAGCGATTTGGTTGAGCGTGGCGGAGACCGTAACTTATCTCAGAGACGGCAAGATCCTGTGACACAATTGTATACTTTTGACCTAACTTCTTGCTGGTTTTCAAAAATATCTTCAATGCTTCGGCGACTACTGTTTCTGATGTAGGCGGAAGTGGTAAGAATGGCCTGTATCCAATAGCGGTAGTTGGTACCTGTCTAGTTGAAATATTTGCACATAAAGCCTTGTATCCAGGAATGACTGATGGCATATCATCATCAAACTCCACATTAATTAGTTTAGTGGGACACATTCGTGACTGGATCCAGCATAAATCCAAATAGGGAATGTCGCTATCCTCAGTCTTTGGCTTTGGCTGAAGCTTCCGAGCTACATGTTTCACTCCTTGAAATTCTCTAGAAAGGAGTCTACCGATACTCTGCTTTCTACCAGTGACATTGGGAACTGCTGTCATGACTCCTGGTGTTAAAGGATACCTTGATTGCTCTTCCTCCTTCTCCTCTTCCTTCTATGATTTCGCGCGCCGCGGATCGTCTGGATCCGGCCTTGAGTAGGCCTACTGCCCCCAACCGCGCCTAATGATTCCCGATTTGAGTTAAACACAATCCTGACTGACGGTAACGATTCTTGCATTTCACTTTCTTCACCCTTCCTTTCTCTTTTCTTCCTTCCCCTTTCTTTCTCTTTTCTTCCTTCCCTTTTTTCCCTTTTCTTTTCCCCTTTCCTTCCCTTTTATTTTTTCCTCCGAAAATCATTGGGGGCCGTGCCCCCCCCCCCCCGGTCCCCTATGACGCTACGCCACTGTTGAGGACCATAAAATCGGGTAATGCCACTTTAATGTGAGCCGAAATTGCTTGATATCACTTCTTAACATTAGAGAGCATCATATTTGAGACTAGTAAGGGAAGACGTCAAAACTCGACCGCCCGTTGACCGCCGGTTACGGGCGGTTCCGCCCGGTTCTTTCAGGTCAAATGTTTTACTGGTATATGAATATTCGCGCATGCAACACTGAACAACCGCCGGTTGACTTAATGCTGTAACCGGACCAATTTACACTATCAATCTGTTACTTTGCGGTCATAATAGCTCTCTCTATAATCGTTCTATAAAAAAAACCATTCATAGACTTTCGGTATTGATTTTAAAAAGTTAATTGAGCTATAAACAGATTGAAAAAGCCAACCACAGCGAAAATCAATAGCTGTATTGTACTGGTTGTCAACTGAGACTTAAAAGAGCCCATTACTTCAAGATGTTATTGCTCACGCGTGTGACGAGGCACTATCAACCGGTCGTGTTCACCAGAGTGTAACTATTTGACCTCATTATGTGTGTATATTATAACAGACGACACGTTTTGTGAGAACCGGGCGGAACCGGCCGTAACCGGCGGTTGCCTGGCGGTCGAGTTTTGACGTGATCCCTAATGAGAAAGAAATGTGAATATTAAAAGAATCACAAGAAAATGCTTGTTAGGTGAATTTCATTTAAAATGCATAATTCGGGTAGTATCACTTTAATTTGAACTTTTCCCCCTCATATATGGTTTACAAACTTATCAGATCTGGAATCAGCACAAAATTTCAGTTAAGAAAAATGTTTTTGATTTTGTGGTATATCATTTCATCAAAGAATAGAGTAATTATTAAAGGCATATTCCTAGATTTTTGACCAAATTTCAGGATTGCGGACCATAAAATCGGGTAATGCCCTTTAATGTGAGCCGAAATTGCTTTATATCAGTTTTCAACATTACAGATCATCATATTTGGGAAAAGTATTAAGAAAGAAATGTGAAATATTAAAAGAATCACAAGAAAATGCTTTATAGATGAATTTCATTAAAAAGCATAATTCGGGTAGTATCCCTTTAATTTGACCATTTCCCCTCACATATGGTTTGTTAGGTGAATTTCATTTAAAATGCATAATTCGGGTAGTATCACTTTAATTTGACCATTTTCCCCTCGCATATGGTTTACAAACTTATCAGATCTGGAATCAGCACAAAGTTTCAGTTCAGAAAAATGTTTTTGATTTTGTGGTATATCATTCCATCAAAGAATAGAGTAATTATTAAAGGCATATTCCTAGATTTTTGACCAAATTTCAGGATTGCGGACCATAAAATCGGGTAATGCCCCTTTAATGTGAGCCGAAATTGCTTTATATCAGTTTCCAACATTACAGATTTTGCATTATATCAGTTCTCAATATTACAGAGCATCATATTTGGGACAAGTATTAAGAAAGAAATGTGAAATATTAAAAGAATCACAAGAAAATGCTTTATAGATGAATTTCATTAAAAAGCATAATTCGGGTAGTATCCCTTTAATTTGACCATTTCCCCTCACATATGGTTTGTTAGGTGAATTTCATTTAAAATGCATAATTCGGGTAGTATCACTTTAATTTGACCATTTTCCCCTCGCATATGGTTTACAAACTCATCAGATCTGGATTCAGCACAAAATTTCAGTTCAGAAAAATGTTTTTGATTTTGTGGTATATCATTCCATCAAAGAATAGAGTAATTCATTATTAAAGGCATATTCCTAGATTTTTGACCAAATTTCAGGATTGTGGACCATAAATCGGGTAATACCCCTTTAATGTGAGCTGAAATTGAATTATATCAGTTCTCAATATTACAGAGCATCATATTTGGGACAAGTAATGACAACGAAATGTGAAATATTAAAAGAATCACAAGAAATCCTTTATAGGTGAATTTCATTAAAAAAACTCAATTCGGGTAGTATCCCTTTAATTTGACCATTTTCCCCTCGCATATGGTTTATAAACTTATCAGATCTGGAATCAGCACAAAATTTCAGTTCAGAAAAATGTTTTTGATTTTGTGGTATATCATTCCATCAAAGAAAAGAGTAATCATTAAAGGCATATTCCTAGATTTTTGACCAAAATTCAGGATTGTGGACCACAAAATCGGGTAATATCCCTTTAATGTGAGCCGAAATTGCTTTATATCAGTTCTCAACATTACAGAGCATCATATTTGGGACAAGTAATGAGGAGGAAATGTGAAATATTAAAAGAATCACAAGAAAATGCTTTATAGGTGAATTTCATTAAAAAACATAATTCAGGTAGTATCCCTTTAATTTGACAACTTTCCTCACAGGTTCGGATTTTACACTCACCAGATTTGAAATCAGCACAAAATTTCAGTCTAGAAACACTGTTCAAATTTTGTGGTGTATTTCATGCAAGGTTCAACTATTTCTAGAGCCTTTTCAAGCGAGTGGATCCCAGACTAATGTCCAGATTTTTACATTTTACACCATCTGAGATTCGAATTAGCATATCGCAATAACTGTTTGTTCTACCCATAAAAAAGTATATATTTTCTGAACGGTAATCTCACAAGGAATCCAAATATGCTATTGGAATTTACATAAGACCTAATGGTAACATGTTGTGATTAGGAATGTTCAAAAAATATCGATTTTGTTCAAATTTTGATTTAAGCTCAATAATATTTTTATACCAATCCCAATCATAATTTTACTGTGCATATTTAAGTTCCTCATGTAGTTACCCATCATAACATAATAGTTGTCAATGGTAAACATGTTGAAATACACTATATCGAGAAGTAAATGAGCACAAACGTTTAAATTTCATATTTATTAGAGTTTACAAGTATATTTCTTTGGGTATACACCCTTTCCTGATTTCAACGGCATTTTTGAATTCCCCTATTTGAGAGCTTTCAAAAAATGTATAATTTTGCTATCATCGGTTAAATATTTCTTTTGTTATAGTCATGTATGTAAAACCGCTGAATCAGGGCAAGTTCACTGTGTAGTGAATAGGGAAAAAGCCAAGGACAATGCAATCGATTCGTGATTACAATTGTTACGTAATAGTTGACACGTTTGTTGAATCAGAAACTTATAGAATATAAAACAATCTATAAAATGAGAGCAAAATCATGTTTGTACCATACAGAGATGAGAAGTTATTCTACTTTGAACGTAGAATTGGGAACATTTTCTATATTCCCCATAGAGATTGTACACAACGCCACCGCCACCGCCGCCACCGCCACCGCCACCACCCCTGACTTTCACAACATAATCAATCATATCTCAGCCAAACATTTATAGAAATACCTGATTTATTCACACAATGTAGCTAAATAAATAGGCTTTCACATGACACCTCAACCATAGCTCTACCACATTTAGTTGTTGAGTTAATAGAGAGAGATGGATGATTCGTCACCAAAAATGCAACGCCACCACCCTTTTTGGGTGGTGAGTTCAAAACACATGGCCATATACAAAACAGATTTTTCAGAAACCTTTCCCAACTTTCAAGGTCTATCTCAAGGATTACTAAACCAATACTAGGCATGTTTGTACTTATGTCAATGCATTTCTCATGGTGATTCCAAATAAGGTAATGAAATTCAATAATTTTGACATTTTTCACAAATTTTGTTAACTTTTGGTATGTCGTCTGCAGCTGCCTGCCGCATGGAAAGTGTTAAGAATAATAAGAACTTAAGAATAATAATGTCCAATCGGTGATCAGTATTCAGTTGAATTTGTAGCACGACCTCATCATCTGAATAGTAGCACGCTTTAGATGGGGTGACAGGTGACGTCACACCGGGCAAAACGTGGCTAGTTGCTATTGTTCTTTGCCCGGCAGTTTGCGCGCGCATCATGTTTTGTTGAGGACCCATGCTTTTAAAACTCGCGCCAAAGCATTATAAAGGGCAATACGGCATAACGGACAGTGTTGTGGTCATATGCTGTTCCCTCAAGCATGTATCGACAGTCCAGTCCCTTCGCCCGTTGCGTTTGCTGATAAACATTGGATGTAAACAACAGTTACCTCATCTATATTGAAGCCAATGTTATCCATACACGTTTTACTAGTCTAATGAACTGAACACACTTTTGTATGGGACATACAGATCATAATAGATTGATAAAGATGATTATTTGTTTATATCGCTAAAGTATTGGTATTTCAGAAAAGATTTGCCAATTAATACCCACTAGTGACATTCTTGTAAATTTTTGTGTTCAAATTATTCAACATGAATTGAACCACACATGTAATATTTTTGTTCATAGAAAGATACGTTTTTCAGAATGTATGGATATAACTATTTTAATTTGTATCATTTCAGGTTAGTGATCAAAATGTAAGGTATTAGCACCAAAATTGAATACTTAGTATATATAAGCTTTGACAAGAGCCAGCGTAACTGTAAATTCAATATGTCTGAAGACGTAAATTAAAAATGGAACAAATATACCCATTTATAGATCTCTACTGCATACATGTCATAGCGCCACTCCCAAGGGTTACATACCTGCATGTATAGGCTACAATTGACTGAGTCTGAAACACACACTCTCCATTAGAATAACAGTATTCCATTGCCCCCCCCCCCCTATCCGCGCCTGTCCCCACCCCAAGGGTTACATACCTGCATGTATAGGCTACAATTGACTGAGGCTGAAACACACACTCTCCATTAGAATAACAGTAGTCCATTGGACATATAGCTGTGTTGATAAAATAGTATATAAAAGTAAATAATCTAATAATAAGAGCTGTTTTAGGCTACAGAGAGACTTGCACCTGCAACCTCTGCTACTGCAAAAAGTGGTCATTTTTGTTTGATGTATTGTTCGCACTTTGCTGATTTTTAAATGTTTTGCATGTTTTTAAATTCACAGTTAATTTGTAACGCTATTACATAGACCTATACGCGAAATAAATATATTTTGTGTTATAGCTGTAGCTGCTTCAAGCGTAAATATGCGTGAAAATAAATGTCTTCGAGCTTGAAATGCGTGAAAATAAATGTAGAGCAAAAATGTCCACTTTTTAGAGTATATATGAATCTAGGCTCTGGCCTAAACAAATTATTTCAAAGAAGCAGACCTTTTCACCTATCAAAAAAGTAAAAAGGAAAGCATTAGATTTGAAAATATGTTTTTAAACTTACCAGGTGTATGAGAAAAAAGCTAACAGGTGAGATTTTGAGATGTTAAAAATAAAATAAACACGATAAATATGCTTTATGACCAATGGTTGATATGTTAATATAGGTCATTGTGATTGAGCAAAACTATTTCAATAGTTAAATGCGGAAATCTCAATCTGTAGCAAAGACAAGGCCTGGAAAAAATGTGGAATTCAGGAAGCTCCTTCCCGGGAAAATTTGCTATTCCAAATTAAAGAAATGCGTAAGAAATGGGAGGAAATCTGGTCTACTTTCTGGGAAATTCAGTTTGTTTCCTGGGAAATTCACATTTGTCCTGTCCGGGTAAAGACCTGCCTAGCACTCAGCTTGACTGATCATCCATAATGTTACACATTTCTTAAAGAATCAGCCTGGGGGCACTAAGGTATAATGTTGTAATCATTTCTTAAAGAATCAGCCTGGGGGCACTAAGGTATAATGTTGTAATCAGCCGCATGATCGAAAATGCGGATCAAGAATGCTTTTTTTCTCCTCAAAATCACAAATTTAAAGGTAGATGTTCTGATTGCTGGCCCGATTTTCAACTTGATGTTTTCTATTTTACATGAAAGGTCATCCTTAAAATTGTCCCATGTTTGAGTTGCATAACTCCAATGGTTCTATTTTTAGAAGCACAAGGTCACAAAACATTTGCCCATTGAGATGTACACAAATGTGGTTGGTGGTTAACCACCTTTGGCAGTAATTCACCACATTTTAGCCTATAATTTCTAAATGGAACATTTCTGGCCCCTAAGATTTCACAGACATAATGAGAAAAATATGGGGATGCTTCTGATATCAAAATATCTTGATGTGAAAAAAAAATCATAGCCCCAAAAAAGTGATCGGAACATACACCTTTAAGAGAATGAGGGTGTATTTTTAACCTGAATCCACGCTAAGGGTAGCTTGATTCGATAATCACATGTCATCATTGTCAAAATAGCCCAAATTGATTAGGCCTATGTCAAATTTACTAACAAAACTGAATTACACAATTACTTTATACGTTTATTTCAGTCTAAACTCGACTTGAGGATCTATATCCTTTGCTAACAGTATGTATGGTTCGTCAAGCTAAATTCTTGTGGAGGGTCCATCTTTTCTTCTTTGAGAATCTGTGGTAAGCGTAACTCTTGAGAGTGGATTAACACAGATGATTACAACTTTTTAAAACATGAATACCCCCCCCCCCCCCAAGGAGCCAAACTGAAAAAGAGAAACAAAAACCAACAAGAAAATAAAGTTTGAATTAGACAGAATTAGGGTAAGCAGGTATAAGCTTTAAAATCTCACCTTGGTCAAGTCTAAGGATCGACTCTCCAAGGAATGCATTCTCATCTACTCCTTCCAAGAATATCCTGTACAAGTCATCACCATCCACGATGACACCACCGTCCATGATGACAACAAATTCTACTCCTATGCTGTTGACGGCATACAGACGGGTCAGATAGATATCTTGTAGACCGGTCAGATCTCCAAAGACTTTGAGGAGCTGTGTGAAACATACAATTGAGTGTTGAAACACCGCTTGAGACTACACAGTCTTTTATGATGGTTCCTTTTGATCGATTTAAACCCGAGACACACATAGCTCTAATTTAAAATACTGCTTTGCCTTTTACTTGAAATGTTACTGGACAGACTCAGCACAGACTACTCCTTTCCAGAATACTGGTGTGATTTTTACAAAATGTTCAAATAAAAAACAACCCTTTTTGCAGGGCCGTAAGACACTTTTTTCAAAGGGGGGGCGTTTTCAAACCCAAAAAATTGTGAGTCAAATTTTCGAATTTGCACCTATTTGTTGCACGATCGAGGTACATTTTGGCTCTAAACAAACTTGTAGCAAAGAAAATTGCATTTTGGGAAGACAAATGCGCGCGTGTCGCGCGAAATTTTTTCATCTGTGAACACATTTTCCGGGGAAGATTTTCAAAGGGGGGGCGATCGCCACCATCGCCCCCCCTTCTTACGGGCCTGTTTTGTAATTTTGAAGAATTAACAGTGAGGTTTAGCTGACCCAAAAGTCTCTCGATTGACAGGACAGGGTCTTTTACAAGCAAGTTTTAATTTTCACAATATAGTGTTCTTCCCTTTTAATAGTCATAACTTACCACAGGTTTTATGATCGATTCCCACTCCTGGAATTGTGCACTGTTAGGATCTGCCAGGATTGGATCAAACTGAACTGGCGCCCCCTGGTACTCATCCAAAATAAAGTTGACAAGTAGTTGACGTGGTGAGGCTATGCATGGAAGGAAAGATGAAGATAAATAAACTGAACACACACAAACACTATTTTTATTCCAGTGCATGGTGAACCAGAACCAAATTCTAAATCAAAAAAATTGTGAAACCAACAGATGCATATGTTGCAAATGACATTTACTAAGGCCAAGAAAGAAACATAAGTATGTGGTGTCATTTTTGCCACATAACCCTACAAGATGAGCCCAATTTTGGTTAGTTGACCAAACAAAATTGAAAAAATAGGCTCCGAAAGAAGGGGGGTAATGAGCCAAAAACCCACAATCAATAAAAAAAGAATTTTCCGCGTTTAGCATTTTTTTTTTTCATTAGAAAAGCAAACATATAGCATAATTATTTTCCCAAATGTATGTGAGAAAAACCTTCTTTTCTTTTTTTTCCGGCCTAATGCAATTATCATGATTGTGCAACTATTTTGATATAGAGTGGTCATTTGAATGGCAATTAATTACAACCCAAAAATGTGCGTTCAAAAGCAATTGAATGATGACATTTGTGGAGCTTCTACTACAGATTCAACTGAGAGGGCAAAATATTGTACTCTTTAAGCTTTATACTCTTTATAACATGAATCTATAGTGTTCCAAGATCGTCCATTGTTGAAGGGTTTGATAGATAATGAGGGCTAGACTGACTTAGGCAAAATACTATTATTACTGTGGTTATCCTGAATGACCAAAACCATTTCAGCTACCGTTTACCCAGATCTTCTGTGCTGGAAGGGCCAGACTGACGTATACTTGGGGTATTACACCCCTATTTGGTCAGTTTAATGGCAGTGTACACTCTTAGAAAAAAGGGTGCTTCAGGGGTTCTTGGCTGTCCCGTATATGGAACCCTGAGGGTTAAAGGTTCTTTTAGTTTAAAGAACCCCAAAAACGTCTGTAGAGAACCTTTAGAGGTTCTAAAGACGCATTTTTTGTTCTTTTTGAACCTTTAAAGGTTCTTTGTGGAACCTATAAAGGTTCTAAAAAGGGTTCCATATACGGGACAGCCAAGAACCTCTGAAGCACCCTTTTTTCCAAGAGTGTAGCCCTATATGTGTTGAGGGGATTGAAGGCAATGAGGGCCAGACTGACTTAGGCTACTTACCCCCATTCCTGTCATCCTTAATGACAATAACAGTACAGTGCGGTATAGCCAGATTATCCACAGGATTTGTGAGGCAAACCACAAAATATTCATCGCTATCTACATTCAATTCTACAGCCAGCATCAACACTACATCCTGGTAGAGGAAGTTGGGTTCAAAGGTCAATGTTGGGTTCAGTACAGTGACATATTCACTACTGCGCCATGCTGAATTGTCTTGGGTGTAGATCTCTGTGAAGATGAATGAGAAATTACTGCTATTAGCACTGGTGGAATTTGACATTTTCTGAAGAAGAAAAATTAGCATCAGAAATAGCATATTTGCAATATGGATAAAATGGACGTACGTCACATAAGGTTGAACGCTAGGTCAACCTCACCCCAAAAAACAGGTGCAACAGATATCCATGGTGTGCAATATGTAAGGGACAATCTCACAGCTCTGACTGGTTAGCGGCATTTTGTGAGTTTTCAAGCACGCACAGTAAGCTGATCGAAGTATGCCTGCATATGTTGTCAGACTGTGGTCAGGAGAATATAAGTGCCATAAGTCCATTAGGGCTGATATCCAAACTCTCAGCGGTGTTACACCGGTATTACACCGATGTTATACCGGTATTACACCGATGTTATACCGGTATTACACCGATGTTATACCGGTATTACACCGATATTTGTATAGAATATCGGTGTAATACCAGTATAACATCGGTGTAATACCGGTGTAACACCGCTGAGAGTTTGGATATCAGCCCTTAGAGAGTGAGCATGGAAGTAGGAACAATTTGCACATAGCTCGCTTATTTACCTGATATCCCCACGATTGGAACCTGGGACCTCAATATCGCAGGGCAGGTTACTTACTACTTCACCACCCATGCTTCTTTGTTATTAATGTTTTACTCAACCAAAAGTCCTAAGAAAATCTTAACTATGATATATGTAGTCTTTTGTATTGAAATACATGATTTTAGGTGCATAAGATGCTTAACACTTTCCATGCGGCAGGCGGCTGCAGACGACAATCCAAAATTTCACAAAATGTTTAAAAAATGTCAACATTATTGAATTTCATTACCATATTGGGAACCACCATGAGAAATGCATTGACATAAGTACAAACATGCTTAGTATTGGGTCAGTAATCCTTGAGATAGACTTTGAAAATTGTGAAAGGTTTCTGAAAAATCTGTTTTGGAAAGTGTTAAGATAAAAAATTGAGAGAAAATATGTAAAAAGATTTTTCTATAATTCATTTCATTTTCTGCATGGAAAGTGTTAAGATAAAAAATTGAGAGAAAATATGTAAAAAGATTTTTCTATAATTCATTTCTTAAAGACGTATATTTGTATCTTGAACTCTCTCACATGCCACTAATTGTACCCGTAACATAATATGTGATGCGATCTGTGAAAATCCGCCACATGGTGGGATTTTTCATATTGGAGATATTTATATCATAAGAAAGCTGAAACCGTGCTGATTACAGAACTGTTTCGATCATTTTTCGATCATTTTTCTATGGTCACTACTAAAAAAATGAATTATGAGTGAATGATGATCTGATGATTGTGATGTCATAAAAAGCTACATAACAAGAAATCATGAAAACAGGCCCAAAAAGATACATTTCAATAAAATAATAAAGAATTATTTTATCCAAATTATTCTGATTTGCCTACCGCGATAAGGCCTGCGCATTGATTTTTCTTGGTTGCTTTCCTGTGTTGTTACAACCCATGCTTTGTCCAATCAGGTTTGGTGATTGCTGAAATTTCTTTTGTCGGCAGTCATGAGTTTTTTGTCCCTGGCTGCTGTTCAGCCAGATCTTCTTTTTCTCTCATTGCGTTTTTTGCCAGCCGGAAGTCTTCTAAAATTTCCCACCCACCCACCCTCTAAGCTGTGACTTGGGGTTAGGTGGACAGGTTGGTATACATTTGGGGCTACAACATCATTTTAAAATATGGAAATTAATCAAATAAAATAAAGTAAAAATTAAATAAAGTCAATTCAGGTGTATTGGAAAAAATTCCCCTTCGCCAATTTTTTCCGTTGGGAGGGATGGGTTTTTCGCGTTCGCTGCCTTGTGAATTTTTGATACACATTTGATCTTATTTACTAAGAAGTGCAAATAGATGCATGGTTAATAGAGTGTTAAGGCACACCACAAAATATTATAAAAGTATGCTGCTGAATTTGACAAATTGGTTAACCTTTCAGATTGGCTGTCTGGGAGGCGGTTTTTTCTTGTCCTGATGCCGTCATATATAAATATATGTTATTTTCCAATCATTGTCTGGCACAAATTGCAGTAAAGATTATATCCCTTGAAATGGACTGAAATTGGGATAATTACTGACTACGTGTACGTTGAACTCATAAGTGTCGTTAAGAACTCTAAAGAAAATAGACGCGAGTTAACAACATAAATGCCTTAAAAAGGTCATTTACTTCATATTCACACGAGGATCCGAAATATCATTGATATTAATATTTTTATGTTTCAACAGCGCCAGAGAAGCTGGTAGCGAATTGTGTGTGAATTTATAATTTTTTGGGGCAAATAAAATGTCCGAATGGTATGCTGGCAATCAACACGCAGCATCAAAAAAAATTGTGTCGCTTCGTCTCTCCACTTTGAATCTGTAGGCAACAATAATGTTATAAGGAAAGTGACTTAACACTTTCCACGCGGCAGGCGTCTGCAGACGACATTCTAAAATGTCTCAAACTGTTTCAAAAATGTCAAAATTGTTAAATTTCATAACTATATTTGGAATCACCATGTGAAATGCATTGAAATAAGTACAAACATGCCTCGTATTGGTTCAGTAATCCTTAAGATAGACTTTGAAAATTGGGAAAGATTTCTGAACATCTGTTTTTTATATGGTAAGACCAATAGCCGCGTGGAAAGTGTTAAGTAAGTTTTTGAATGTGACATTTTATGAAAGCTGATGACATAAAGTATTGAGAAAAAAAAATCTATTTTTTTAAAAATAAAATTGGGTGGGATTTGTTTTATTTATTTTTATTTTACCCATAATCCGTAGTTCACATCTGGCGGCATCCGACGGGTGTACACAGATCACATCACATATAGTAACAAATCCAAAGATATAAGAGTATGAGTGGCAAATATCAACAAACAAACAATGCTTTTAATGCCTTACCTACACTTCCTACAGTTTGCATATTGCCAGTCCTCATAACTCTCACAGTGGTCATCCTTGCAGTGTCATACACGACATAGAAAGCCTTCATAAAACCATAAGATGACACTGGTGAGGAAAATTAAAAACAAGTATTTATTGCTGCCAGACACTAAGGTCCGTATGCACAAAGGAGTTAGACCGGGTCTAAAGTTAAACCTGGTCTAAGTGAAATTTATTCATGCCTCAAAAGCTGTTTTCCTCTGCATTTTAATGAGATATTTTGTACTAGGCTATTTTTGAACTTTGCATCCAAATCTTTACAATTTGTTAGCTAATTTGAGAAAGAAATGTTATAAAGTGTGCATTTCACAAAATCCAAAATTTACTTAGACCAGGTCTTACTTTAGACCCGGTCTAACTCTTTTGTGCATACGGACCTAAGATTACAAAATAGGACGCACACGCAAAGATAACATGTGGAGCGTTAATCCGCCACATACCGGAATTTCATTTATTTTACATTTATAAATGACCAAATCTCACTCCTGCCAAAGGGAGTTGATAGATGCACTTTTATAGTGCACTTTGTGACATTTTTGTCAAATTATGTATTATGTAATATCTGGACCTAAAAGGTCGCATTATTCAATTGTGTCAATAAATTTAAAGTCCGTATTGACACATTATGTATTTGCACATTTAAAATGTACTTCATGAATAGGACAATTCTATTGTGTCTATAAAATTAATGTTCGTAGTGACACATAATATTATATTGTGAGAATCCAGACCATCATAATTGGCCATTCTGCTCAATTGTTATCCGTAGAAAACACAATTGTAAAGTTCATTATCTGACATCAAATTACAACATTTACTCAAATAATGACAAAGGAAAATATTGGACGATTATATATTCCGGGTTATACGAGCAATCGACCATTTTATTACACACCATAACGGTATTCAGAATCAGAGATCATAAGCCTACTTGACAAGATTGAATTTAGCTGAGCGCCCAGAGGAGCGAACTTTTCCCATACCGCCCCAGATTAAGAAATCTCGGGGAATCTAACTTGACCTACAAGGCTGACACCTGTTTATTAACAAAGCCGGGAAAGCTATAAGCAGTTCCCAACCACTCTTCTACTTTCTCTTCTACTGAAAGTAGAAGAGGTAATTTAATAAACATTTTGTAAAATGTGTATTGTCTCTGAAAAGCAAATATTAAATGAACATAAAAGAATGATGATGTGACTCGGGTGATAAAAAGGTGTATACCAAACTGCCGCTCCACCGACCACTTGCAATGCGGGTGGGTGAGTGGGGAATTGTTTGAGATGCTTCCAGGTATGATAACAAAACGATATGACTTGTGAATGGAGAACAAGGGGTGAGGGCAATGTTGAGTCGATACGCGTGACTGAACAACAAAGCATAATTCGCGGTCTGGCAAATCCCTTCATGGGATTGGTTAGCAAAAGGAAGTCAAATCGAGGCCGTCTGAAAAGCCAGGAAAAACGAACTGACAATCCTAGTGCATGAGCAACTCAGAATTATTTTGGACAAGCCAAATAATTCTTTTATTATAGTTATGTTTTGGAGGGACATTTTGTTTGGTACATATCCTGTTTTGTGCATTCTAAGAAGAAAATTCCGGCCTCATAATGCACAAAATGACTTTGTTATTATAATCATCATTTCACTCAATTTGAATTTGAATTCTCTTATAGGAAGAATTCAAACAATACAACGGTATGTCGTATTACAGTATTTCACAATCAATCAATCTTTTGCACCTCCCCAACTAAAATGTTAGAAAGTATTGTTCACCCCCCCCCCCCCCCCAATCAATGTCGAATCCCACAATTTGTCCACTATCAGCACATGACCTAGCAACACTATTGATCAGTAGGCAGAGATGCCACTGGGTGGTTTGAAATTGTCCTGAAAAGCCTAAAAAAATTATTTTCCTATACTTTGAACAGCCATTACTATACTTTTGTTCAGACAAAATTTCCTGAAACTAAAAAAATCTGAACAAAATTTCCTGAAAAGTGGTATCTTTGGGTGGGAAAGGGGTAGGGGTATCACGAGGAAGCGGGCTCTTTAGGCAACCATAAACAGTTTCTATTTTTAAGTGACCCAAATAAAACCGGAAATAATAACAAAGTTGTTGTACAAATTACCTGTCGGCAGTCCACCATCACCATCATCATCATAGATAGTCACATGTGCCTTATTTCTGTCCCCAATAGCTTCTCCTGAATCAGCATTGTACAAATACAACTCAAACTGCTCATCTCTCTCCATGACAACATCATCCTCTACTGAGATTGTCACTGATTTCTCTGATTCTCCCGGTAGAAAGTCCAGTTTGTCTTCCATCGGTGGTGTGTAATCTGAATCAGATGTTGCTGTCAGGTCTCTGGAGGAAACATCTGATGCAGAAAAATATAATGTTTTGTTGATTGAGAAAAAGAAATAACAATTTTTAATTCAAATGGAACAATGTATCTATTAAAGGAGGAGTCCCACAAGCACAACAATATGCATTATATGTTAGAAAAATAATTGTCGAGCCCAAATCGTGTAGTTATATATATAGAACAAAACATCATACTTATCACAAAAACTAATAAAACCTGCTATCTCTCAACATGCCATTTGTAAAATTGAAAGTCATGGTGTCGATGACGTCATGGTTATTGGTGCTCAAATTTTCACAAGTGCATTGTATAACTATGACTGCATCGACACCGGGAATTTAGATCGCCGCGAATTTTAAAAATTGCATGTTGAGAGATGGTGTTTTTTATTCGTTTTTGTCATAGGTATGATGTTTTGTACTATATAACTATGCGATTTGGCCTCGATAATGTTGTTTCAAACATAAAGGGGGTCACATGGGAATATACCCTTATAATTTGTTCCTATGTTGTTATCAAACCAACACACCATGAAACTATCCACTTTTTGAGGGGTCATAAACAATAATTTTCATTACGTTCCAAAGGTAGTAAACACTTGCACCATAATTTTGATAGTAAGAAAAGTTACCAAAAAGTTGCGATGTAAGGCATGACTGATTGGAATGGCCAGGTAGCGATTATTTTTTTCGTACATCAAAAAAACGAAAATCAGTTCATTTGATTAAAAATGTAAAAAAATCATTTTATTCAGTGAATTTTGCTTTATTTCGTATTAAAACGGAATAAATAAATTTTGGTTTTTTTGATGTACGAAGAAAAAAAATCGCGGCCAGGTATGTAGACGTCAGGACATAAAAATGTGATATCAGTCGGTAAATGCAGCTTACTATCAGGCATGGGACGCTTATACTTGATTTACTTCAATGCCTCTTTCTGGTCATGTGTGTATCCATGGAGTGAGGTTTGATTGGAAAATGCTACAGGATGCTGCCACAAAAAGCAATAGCAGATTGAGTTTTCATACACGCCGAAAGTGAAATACTACAAGCTGAAATACACACAAGTGTTGCGTTACATACAATAAACAGGCCTCACTCCTGGACCCATATTCCAGGCCTCAAATTAAGAAATGGAGAGGGCATGCAATTTAAGGCAATTTGAAAGGGGCACCACTTTCTCCAAGGCAATTATACACTTATAAATGAAGTGGGAATAAAGTGGGGCTTTGATGCCTTCGATTGATGTGAGCCCTGCCTATCAGGGGCGTACCGACCGGGGGGGCAAGTTGCCCCCCTGGCTCCAAATACCGGGACGCTAAATTCGCAATACCGGGACGCTATAAAATGTGTATAAGAAAAAAAATAGGGCCTAGGCCGAAAACACTGAGGATTGGGCATTATTTGTTGACTGTTGTGCTTTTTTGACTGCGAAATTTTGTGACCGTGCGAAATTTTGTGACCGTGCGAAATTTTGTGACCCTGCGAAATTTTGTGACCGTGCGAAATTTTGTGACCCCCCCCCCCCATTTATGTGAAATTCACGAGGTGACTGACTGGGAAACAAATTGGGGCAACCTTTTACAAAAATTTACACCACTGTCGGGACGACATACTTCTGCCCCCCCCCTGGCTCACATGCCGCGGTACGCGCCTGCTGCCTATGACCCCTCCCTTTCTCTTGACCTTCCCTTCCTCCTTCTCTGAACCTACTCCACCTCCTCCATGTTTCAGAGATACTTACAAATATAACCACCAGAAGTCAGATCTCCTCTTCTTAGTATCTTGATTACTATGGCTGGCTGAGACTCCATTACTGTGTAAATTACATGCTCAAAAACATACCAGCTAGCTGAAAATACAAAAAATCAATCAATCAATATTAATTTGAGATATAGCTAAAATCATCAAAACATATACACAATAGTATCAAAATACTAATATTTTTATAAAAAGGCTTAAATCAGAGGTTAGTGCAACATCTTATTCCCGTCCTTGCTCCTGTGGCAAAGTGGTCCATTTTATGTGACGTTTATTTAATACAAAAATTGTAATGAAATATTTAACAAAGAGGCGACAAAAAATCCTGTGATATGGATTTAAAAGGTATTCTTGTTATGTAGGATCAGACGGTCGTGCATTGGTTTGCTTGTTCTTTTTTATTCTTCTTTAATTTCTTTTTGTTTAAAGGAGGTGTCCCGCAAGCATAAAATTGTACATTTAATGTTAGTAAAATAACTATCAAGCCCAACTTTTGTAATTATATAGAACAAAACACTACACTTATGACAAAAACAAATAAAAACCGCCATCTCTCAACATGCAATTTTTAAAATTTGCGGCGATCCAAAGTCCCGGTGTCGATGAAGTCATAGTTATACAATGCACATGCGCAAATTTGAGCACCGATACCCATGACATCATCGACACCAAGACTTTCGACCGCCGCGAATTTAAAAAAATGTGTGTTGAGTGATGGCGGTTTTTATTCGTTTTTATGATTAGTATGATGTTTTGTTCTATATAATCACGTAAATTGGGCTCGATAATTATTTTTCTAACAAATAATGCTCAATGTTGTGCTTGCAGGACCCTTCCTTTAAGTTATTATACCCTAAGGAATATTGATAGACGCCCTACGCCCTATCCATACGCCCTATTGACCAAACATGCCGCCAAAATGACTCAAACATGGATATCTGAATATACGGAAGCCCAAATCATGGCAAATACCGTCATCTCATTTATTGAAACGCACTGCAAAGATCAAAATCATATTTCCAGAAATCATATTTTAAAAATTGTCACAACATAAGCTTTCTAAATACAGGATGAGTCAAAATATTCAGGTTCGGTTTCAAACAAAATCAGGAAAAATACATCTTCTCAACAATTGATCAATTTCATCATTGATTATTAGAGTAGAAACACTTCTTCATACTTAGAGAAGTTTTCAAGACAATGCCTAATTGGACACCATAATTACAACATATTTACAAAAAAAGGTCAAGGGGTAAAAGATGAATATGGTCATATTGATTCAAGATATACCTTGAATTACCTTATACAAATCCACAAATGAATCATGCTGCACATAGTTTCTGAAACATTTAATTTAATAACCCTAACCTTCCAGGACCTTACACTGCTATAATCTTGTACCGCGCAGCAGCCCCATCAATCTCGTGCCACACTCAGCGCATGATTCAACTTGTTGAAAAAACTTAAGTTTTTTGAACATCACCCGTGTAGCTCAGTCGGTAGAGCATCAGACTTGCACGCACGCTGCCTGGGTTTGATCAGCATCGCGTGAGGAGACTGATTTTCTCATCAAATTTGACACGTTTTTCTCCCCTGATTCAGAAAACACACCCGGGGAGTTAGGAGTTAAATTTCAACTTTGTGAAACTTCATATTCCCACTTTTGCTAATGCGGCAAAGTGGTCCATTTTGGGTGACATTTACTTACAACAATGAATTTTAATGAAAATATGACTGTTTTAAACTTAATTTTTAGTTCTATCATTAGGTCTAATGAGTTTTGACCTATATACAATAATGTTGAATGTAGACGGGGGATCGGAGGGGGGGGGGGGGGGGGGAAGAGTCAAATATAATGCTGTATGTAGGCATGTGTGACAACATATTTTCCAGACACTCTCAAAAAACACCCTTATTACGTCTTTAGTGTAATAGTTGGCAGACCCCTCTGGGCTATGCACTAAATACAATACTCACAATCTTTGATGATTACTTCTGATTTCCATGGCGATGAAACAGTTCCGCATTGCAAAGACAAATCATCAACCTTTATGTAAACCAAAAAAGTTTCTTCATACTCTAAACGATTGTCTTCAATGATTGACACGGTTTTGGAAGCAACTCGTTCTCCCGCAGCAAACACTACAGTTGAATCGCCGTTGGGGGTGTAGTCGTAAACATTCCTAGCAGAAATTGGTTTGTAGGTGATCACTGTAAGGCAATTAGAAAACAAAATAACATAAGGTAAGGTGTCGAGAAAAAAAAGAAATCCATGCATCCACAACAAAAAGAAACCCTGTTCTACAGGCCCGACCGACGAATTTTTAGAAATCAGTGAAAAAAAATTTCACATGCAAATGAAAACCGACCCAAATAAAAAGAAATTGGCTTGTCAAAATACGACAAGATTTGTACAGATTTGTTTGAATTTTACGGCCATTTAATCAAGGTGAAAATTGGGTTTTTTAAAAACCACCTGATCGACCGACCCATTCTGAGAGGTCCATTTGCCCGTTAAACAGGGTTTCTTTTTTCGTCACCTAATTGCATCTACTGAAGGTAAAAGGTAAGTATGAAGATATATGTTGTTTATTCATGCAATCGAAATAATATTTTCATTCAGTGAAAGATGAAATGTACTATTCAACTAGGAACATTTCATTTTTCATCTCATGAAAATATTCTTACCATTTTACTCATAAACATTCATTATTTGTATACTATTGCATGATTCCACCACCTTTTTATACGAGGGCAGATCAAAAAATGTTGTCACTTTGCCCATGTTTCTGAAGATTGCCATACAATTTCAAAAACTAGTCACATTTCCTTGAAGACGCTTCCCTTGAAGTCTAATACACCGTTGCATCCTCATCCTCTACTCTAAGCATGGGCGGTACTGCAAAGTAGGGATTGTCTCATCTCTTTTAACCCTTTGAACCCGATAGGTCGATTTATCGACCTATCGGAGAACGTCGTATAACCCGATAGGTCGAAAAATCGACCTGAGCGAACAGATGACACATTGATCATATGACTGAGTGGTCATGTGACTTGAAAGTCATGTGATGTTCACCTGATGTGAAATACATTGTTTCACAAGGTTTTCGTTGTGATTTGATGTCATTTAGCTGAAGAAAACAGTCAAAAATAGCGCAAAATTGGATGAATATGCAACACAATATGGCGCAGATGATTCTCAGGTAGACAGGGATGCATTGTTTTACGGTCATGATTGGCAATTTTGGCGATAAAACGGACGTTTTTATGTTATAAATAGGTTATGTTATACGTGTAGTACAATGGCATACTGCCCTCTATCATCGGTAACATTTATTACGGATGATATAGGTGTACTATATTTAGCATTTTACCCCCGGAGAAGTCAGGGTGGGTGTACTGAACCCTTATAATAACTCCGGGTTCAAGGGGTTAAGATGTATATTAAAATATACAGCTTTGGCTAGGCCTTGGATCCTTGAAAAAGGCCTCCCACCAATCTTTGATTTGATTGCTGGGAAAGAGCCAGAAATTGCAGGGAGCCAAGTAGGGTGATTAGGGTCGATGTTTCATCAAATGGATACCATTTTCATCAAGGAAAGTTTGGGTGAGGCAAGCTTTGTAAGGAATTGCTGGGGGTTTTCAATATAGAATATATATGAAAATGGACAGAAAAATAAATAATAAGAATAAGAACTTAGGAGTCAATTTCAATCATAAAAGAGAGCTCTGAAAGGCCAATCAATTGGTTCACTGCAACTCAGAAAATATGCATAAAACAAGTAGGCCTAAAACAAATGGGCAGAGGCTAAAAATGCCCATAAAAGTGACATAAAAATAAGATAAAAGCCCAAACATAGAGAACAACATCAAAATATAAATAAAAGAAAAATAATAATATCTGGAGGTCTGATGGGCATCAAGAGAATCTTCACAACAAACTTGGGAACTAAATCTACCAGGAGCTGCCTGTTGTCAGTCAGATGTTGAAAGGACTTGAATGAAGGGTGTCATGAAAGAGTATGAAGGCTATGACAAGTTAAGAGTTTGAGAGAAGATGTCCGTGCACACGGCACGTGAAAGCCTGGATTCCAGCTGCTGAGATGTTGCCAACAATATCGTCTGGAAGACTGTTCCATAAGCGAACAGCAGTGTGAATGAAGCTTCTGTCTAAGCAGCGAGTTCTGGCTGTCGGCAGAGACAGAGTATGGACTGGCATTGATTCGCTCGAACGGGTAGCACGGCGTTGGACATATGGTGTGGGAAGTAACCCTGCTAAATCTTGTGGGCAGTTGGTAGTATGCATCTTGTACAAGATCGTAGCTGCTGCTACCTGTTGCCTGTGAATTATGAAGCAGGCTGTCAATTTTGAGCTGTGAACGAGCAGTAGCTTTATTAACTCCAATGATCAATTTTGGGTCATTTTAAAGCTTAGAAAATGCTCTGAGAGCACACAAAATAAACTCAAAATTGACTTCACCTGCAAATTCCTCCTTTTGATGTCTTGCATCACAAATATGGGTTTAGAAATGTACTTTGAATGCGTTGTAGATTTAGTTGTGGAAACCATGCCAGGATTCAGGAATGAACCCTTTCCATGTGGCAGTCGTTTGCAGACGACAGTTCCAAAATGTCACCAAATGTTTCACAGATGTCAAAATTATTGAATTACATCACAATAATTGGAATGACCATGAGAATTTCATTAAAATAAGTACGAACATGCCTACAATTGGTTCAGTAAATCTTGAGATAAGATTTTGAAAGTTGGGGAAGATTTCTGAAAGATCTGTTTTGTAATAGTGAAACTAATCGCCGCATGAAAGTGTTAAGTCTGAGAATTATAATATAATGCTTCACTCACCTACAGCATCAGAGCGATTCACATAACCGTCTCTATGTATTCTGATGGTCAACTGTCTTCCCTCATAAACCATGTACAAAGGTTGCTCTAACCAAAATACAGCTACAAAATTGAAACAAAACAAATAAACGGAATAAATAACAATGCTACACTCTGTTTAAAAACTTGTCATTTTTATACACGGCCATTAAACATGATGTTTTATAATCTCGATTTTGATATTCGATTGTGTACTTTAATACACTCAAGCACTGAACATCCGTCTGGTACACATGTAACAATCCTTTTTTTCCTATGTATTTTCCTTCCAGGTTTGATCATTTCAATACACAAACTGAGTGATGGAAAACAGTTATCAGAACTTTTTCGCTGCTATTTATTGACTAATAATCCAAGTTTTAAGTGTAAATTTGGCGATCAAACGATGCTAATATTGAAAAAACCAACAAAGCTAACATGTTAAGTTTACCAGAGTATTCATGGAGAGTTTATTCCCAAATACAATATCCGTATTCAAATTGTTTTTCACCTACCGATCCTATCTTTTGAGGACCCTCTTTGGACAAACAAACATTTGTTGTTTGTTCGGCCAAACCATAGTGTCAATCAGGTATATTTTCTAATTTGTCACACTTGCTATACGAACCAAAAATAGGTCCAAATAAAAGCGTGGGTAATTTTGTTTACGATCTGAGGACAAGTTATCAGTGAAAAGAATTCCTATACATGCATAGGCCTATGATAAAATCTCTCAAAATTAAAAAATGGTGCTAAAATGGTGCTAAAATGTGCTGAATTACTGCTAAAGGTGGTTATAACCACCAGCTAGTTTGTGTACTACTCAAAATTCTTCAAATACCAAGAACATTTTACTTGAACTGTTTGCCCCATTCACACTGAAATAAGAGGCATTTGCGGTATCACTGGTAGGCATTTATTAAATTATAGTAGACTTCATGGATGGATTCCATAATATTAGCTTAAAGGTAGGTGTTCCGATGTTCAACTTGATTTAAGCATATCAAAACCAAAGTAACCTTTTAAAGGCAAGCTACCACTTTGGGTTTTTACCCATACCCAGTTCTCTTGGGGATTTGATAAGGTTACAATATCTCCATGTTAACTCTGTACTGTCACTTGACAAGTGTGTGACCAGTTTGCTGCACATGTGGTAATCTGCCAATGTGGTACGTAGGTCAGCTTTAAGTTGTAACATACTTGAATTCTAAAACCCTTTAATGTTATTACTCGTTAACATCGTCCTGACTTTTTATAGTATTATTAACAGGAATTAGTGATTTCCATTCATGGTATATTGATAAATGAAACTTATGACATAACCACTATTTGTGTTACCTATATCACACTCTGCTATCTGTTTCTTTAAATTTATATGACCGCCTCTTTTCCTTTTTAAAGGATTTTTTGATCTAATTTGTGACACTTGCTATAGGAACCAAAAATAGGTTAAAATAAAAGCGTGGGTAATTTTGTTTACGATCTGAGGACAAGTTATCAGTGAAAAGAATTCATATACATGTACAGGCCTATGATAAATCACTCTCGACCTGACAAGCAAAGATCAAATTGTCATATCACAGAATGCCCATATAACAAAGGCCTCACATTTTGCAAAAGAAATCCTGATCCACAGTCGGTCGGTTGGGTGGTTTTTATTGTTTTGTTTGTTTTCAAAAGTTTCAAGAATATTTTGCTGAATTTTCAACAATTATTGAAATGTTCAAAAACAATTCAAAACATTTCAGTTTTTTAATTTAAATTTTTTGTTTACACATTCATTGAAAAGAAAAAAAAGAAAAAAAGATCATGGTGGGGTTTTTTTGGGGTCGCCGAAATACAGATATTCAAAAAAAGTAGTAATCTTCCAAAGCCCAGTAGAAACTCTCTTATTTAGGTAGATAGGCCTTTCAGTGAAAAGTGCACTTTTTAAGTTTTAAAGTGATGCATTAGGACATCAGACTTTTCAAAACATGAGATAAGATTTATAATTTTCCCTGCCAATTTCTTTAAATTTCACTAATTTTATTGGCCTGTCATTTTCATAGCTAAATAGATTCAACTTACTGTAAAACACTACAATTTTGTGGATGCTTTATTTCACAAATTTAAAATTACTGCTATTTTAGCGGGCATTTAATTTGGCAAATCTGGACTTTTCACTGTTACTTTCAATGCAAAATTGTCAGTTTCGCGGGTATTTAATTTCCTCGAAACAACATCCCTCGCGAAATTTGCAAAATTAAATGGTTAAAACGGTATCCTGTGTAAATCATTCTTTATTTGAATTGTGTGATCTTTTCCAGGGGGCGCCCTCTATTCATTATTTTTTTAGAAAGTAAGTTTTCTTGCCGATTTACATTTCTTATCATAAATCATGAATATATTCTAAGTTACAGAGCGATACGATTCCTAATTACTTCACAATCCTGGTTTTTGGAGTGAAAATAGAGTGAAAATAAACTGTTCGCTAGCGAACAATCTATTTTCAATTCTTAAACACCATGATTTTGAAGTAATTAGGAATCGCATTGCTTTGTAACTCGGAACGTATGTATGAATGATGATTAGAAATTTAAATCTGCTAGAAAATCTACTTTAAAAAAAAATCATGAATAGAGGGCGCCCCCTGGAAAAGATCACATAATATGCCTTTAATTGAATTGCGAGATAGACTTTTATGACAGGTGTTCATAATATAAATTAAGTGTTCAACGGGTTCACGTCAGACAGGCTCATATTTTGCATTTACATAAGAAACCAGCCAACCATAAAATTATAAAAATATACACTTTTTTTTCAAAAGAGAAAAATGGAGCCTACTCCCATTCTTTTAATTCCTTTGTATATATAGCGGTCACGGTGAAAAAACCCTGTTGTAACTAAATAGATTTGATGTATTCTGTCTTCATACTTTGATCCCATTTATACTTCCAGGTATGTGTAGTTTTACCCTAAAAAATAGCACCAGATGCTTCAAAATGTGAAATAAACAACATATTGCTTCCAAGTCATAATAACTTATAAACATTGGCCTTCATTTTTGTGCGCACTGATTTCTCAAAAGTTAAGATGAGGGTCATAAAAATGAACCTAATCTTGAATTTTGAAATAGAGCATAGATATAGAATTACTTACATGTTGTATCTTGAATACACACCATTGCTGTGTTAGAAACCATGCTTACAGCAGTCAATGCCGAGGAATCACCATCATTAATAGAGAGTGAAAGAGGAAAACATTCCAAGTCCTCTATCACAGCATCTTTCTTGGTGTCAAAGGTCACTGTCTTACTCCATTCATAGGGGGCAAAGTTCACAGATATATCAGAGACTGAATAATCCACTGTTGAAATAAAGTTTGTTAAAAAAATCAGTACTTTACACATATCTTTAAACTACCAAATGTTATTGTCAGTGTAGTAAAGCAAGTTTCTTTACCGCTAAATGAATGCACCACTGCTTGAATAATGTAGTAAGTTTCATAACAGATAATGAGCAAGAGGGTAAAAATGATTGCAAAATGGGTGATGTTTGGAGTCAAAATAAAGATGCACAAATATATTTTTATTTTGTGTAAAGTCTTCGTGTAGAACTTTCAAATTGCAAATTTAAAAAGAAAACAAGATGGTTCAAAATTAACAAAACGTGAAAAATGTAATTGCACAATTGCCGAGGGGTGCTCGGTGAATTTCAGGGTTAAAATGTTTTACTTTTTCCCCCTCCCCCGATACACCCAAAAACAGCCGTGGGAGTTAGGGTTAAAACACACAATTTGTCAATGTTCCATAACCCTAACCCCACTAGACCATACAAGAGTTAGCTCAGTTGGTAGGGGCACAGACTGGGGTGCGGATGGTCCCGGGATCGAATCCCGGGGAGGGGGGGGTGCTCGGTGATTTTTTTGGTTAAAACAATTGTACTTTTTTTCCCCTCCCACGATACATGCAAAGACATAGCCGTGGGAGTTAGGTTAAAACACACAATTTTTCAATGTTCCCCCACTAGACACCATACAAAATCATCCAAAAAATCATCTCCACGCGCATGCTGCTGCATTGGCTCGATTACGTCACCTACCGCAGGCATATGCGGGCACGAAGTTTGTGCCCGCATATGCACTGGGGAGTAAGCTCAGTTGGTAGGGGCACAGACTGGGGTGCGGATGGTCCCGGGATCAAATCCCGGAGGTGCTCCGTGATTTTTCGGGTTAAAAAAAGTTGTACTTTATCCCCCTCCCCCCGATACACGCAAAAACATAGCCGTGGGAGTTAGGGTTAACATATACTTATTATCATGATATCAATGACTCAATATTCATACGTCCCTCATTGTGCCTCATTTACTCGTATTGGGTCACATATTGTTATAATTACAAATTTAACTAAAAAAATTAAAATGTTTAAGAGGTCATCTGATTATATAAAGGTAGATTTTTTTTGCAGCGCTAAATTCATCTTCATGCTTTAAGCACTGCTACGCAAAAATAAAGACGCACAAATATACAAATATATTCCTTTCATTATGAACTTTCAAATCGCGAATTTAACTTTAAATATCACATTTGTATAATTTTGCAAATTTAGTTCGAATGTAAGTTTTGAAGTTAGTACCATTACAGTATAACCACATTTTATATCGCATAAAAATAACTTGGATCCATGTTGACAATACCTACCTTTACCACAACTCAATGTGTTGTAATCCAAGCCCATCACATATCCATACCCTTCATGAAATATAGTTTGGTCAGCCTCAAAAATAATCAAGTATGGTATCTCTGGGTTACTGTGTCTGACTGTGTGTGATGCCACATTGGTAAGAAATGATGGACTCTGAGCTATGCAGAATGCTCCAGTCTGGAGTACATTCCAGGTAACATCAAATCGAATGGTATTTCCATTGTATGTCAAACTATTGAGATACACGCAACGAATGACTATGCTGATGTACAAACGATAATCAAGGAGTTCAGTGCTGTGTGATTGAAGGAAAGACACCGTGATAGGACCAGTGGGGTAGTGAGCAAAAGGTGGAATCATGAACATCTCTGAATCCAGGGCACTTTCAGTGGCCTTCTTATACTGGACAACCATTATGGGTTGGTCAGATGTTAAAGTTGTCAAATCATTGGTTTCAGTCTCTCCATCTGCATAATCTCCTGCCTCATCTAGATTAAACGTTGTACCATCTGAAGCCATAACACAAGTATCTGCATTGGCTGCAACGATGCGATACCGGTAGCCATGGTTACCAATGACAAGTCGAAATGGTGCTAGAACAAAGGTTCCTGTTCCCCAACTACAAACAGGTGGCAATTGCTCTATAATATAACCCATTTGATCACTACTACTTCCTACAGCAGGAATGGTACTAGGGACCTGTCCTGATAACACTGAAATTGGTTTATTAGCCGAGAATAAACTTCCAGTCAGATCATCGTCGCTCAAGAAAAGGTAACTTTCATACGGATCAAGAGCGATGGTTTCTTGTAGTCCCGATTTGGTTGTGTAACGGATTAGAGTGCTTTCACTTAAAGATGACACAGAAACAGCGCTTCTAGTCGACGAGTCATCATGGCTACCTGTCACAGCATAATACGCTGAACCCAGTGCAGAGGCGGGACTTACTGTAAATCCTTCATAAAGACTACCGCTAGGATCAACTACAGCATGTACTGATAACATATCAGTAGATGTTACGATGATAGTATTGCTGTGTTTGCCTGAGGTATCCGGTGGATAGGCTGTCTGTGGTAATTCAACCTCGATGACTGTAGAGGGAGCTATATTATGTGTGGATGTATAACCAGCCCCTGGAATATTGATCCTAACGAAGGCAGCTGCGAGGGAATCGGGAGTAGTGCTCAACACAAGCTTTGTCTGATATTGTTCGCTTCCCGTTGGTGGTCCAAACAAAGCAAACACATATTCATGCTGGATTGGTGGTGCTCCGTGAATATCTGAAATAAAGATAGCAGTGTTTTTAGTCAATTTGACACAATTGGTGCGCAAACGTAATCCAAGCGTACACATCAAATGTTGGTATACACATGCATGCATCACGCATCCGACGTGGAATATTCTTAGTTTTTTAAAAAAGAAAGATTATTAGGGTAGTAGACTGCCCTTATTCATTAATGAGCTGGCAGAAGAGCATGGTGTCTGACACAAAAATGCTCAAAAACAGCGTTCCGTGAGGTTTCACACAGGAAACGGCATGGTTTTTTCTCTGAAATCAGGACCAAATACAAATTGTTTGCGGTTCTCCTGTCGTAATATATAAGAGTTCGGAAATAAAATATTTTGAGAAAGGATATTATAAGCTTCACACTGATATCAATAATTAGGTTTTAAGCTCTGTATTTCTTTCATTTATGACTATAATTTGTGTGTAATGGTCGGTGTTTTGAGATGATTTTGGCACGTTTACAATAGAAATTGAACAGTAGAAACTGAACAATTGAAAAGGTACCAAACGTTTTTCTATGATGGAACTATTAGGACATTTTGACAAAATCTTAAAAAATTGGCAAAGTTTTGAAGCCCCTGGTTCTAACAGGTTACTCAACCTCAAAAGCTGGGTATTTTGGGGTGCCCGCTACAGCGGCGCCTCTTTAAATCTATAGTTTGACCTTTATGAAAACAGTATCTTACAGTTTTACACTGTATACGTCTCACCAGGAATGGTGACCGCATTTCACAATACGCAAAAATCATTAGCGCATACAAATCAGAAACGATTTCTTGACCTTTTTGCAATTAAAAGTGTTTAACAGGTGTTGAACATGTTTGGCAAATTACATCATTCTTTAGAAACGGTAATGAATAGGGACAAGCCCGACTGATCGAACCAACAAAACAACCTTTGGGTATTTTTATTTATCGGCGTCTAATCTTCGGTTGTAAAATGAATTCAAATTACAATAAAATGAGGACATTTTATGATTGGAAGTGATGTAAAACCTGGGGGAATATTTGGTAATTGTGAGAAGACCATATAAATACAAAATTAAGTTGAAAACTTAAACTAGATTTTCATTTTAATGGACCCGACGTGTGACAAAGTTGAAAGTTGAAAATCTTGATTTTCCCCAAATAGACCTACTTTGAAACTCATCCGGCTCAGATATGTAGACATGATATCAACAATCAAGAGTCTATCTATATTTGCTTATGTATGTATATAATGCAAAAACTTTACTTCTCTGATAAGGATAGTTCATGCTACTCATGCCGGCCATATTCCTACCTGTATGTATTGCTTTGCTTTCCTTCCACGTGTCGAGGCTATACCATAAATTGCTATGTAGGCCTACTCCTACTTTTTTAATTCGTATACCAAAACACTTCCCACCCCACAGTCCAACACCCTTCCATTTTCTTAATCACTGCTCATCTGCTATAAAAACACCAGCCATAGGGGTATAGCCATATTATACCCCTGGTGTATACCCTTCAAGGCTATACTGTTATTATTCATTTGAGCGCCCCTTTCCTTTTAAAGGAATTTTTATATGCTAGAAATATCCCATTGTTGAGTCGTTTTGCAAATAAATGAACTTGTTAAAAATACCTACAGATTGTGGGCTTGCTGACACCAGTGTAAATTATTGATGTTTGTACATTTGTCTGATTTCTGAAATATCTGAAATTTCTGAAATTTTTCAGAACAATTTCAGAATTTTGTCAAATTTAGGTCATTTTTGAATAAAAATAATAGATCATTTTCAATTTCTTAGTGTATTCTATGGCTTTCAAGGAAATTTAAAAAATAAAATCTTATTTTAAAATCACTGAATGTACCTTTAATTTTTTTTTCTGACTTGGCACAAATAGTGCATTGAGAATACAGGTATATCAATCATAAGTACAATCTTTTTTTGGAAGGCCCTAATTCCCAAATCAAAAAGATTTTGTCAACGATTGCTTTGGATGCATTAAGCCCAGTCATTTGCTTATATGTAGGCCAATTTTGGATGGATTCAGATCACTGGATTTGAAAACAAACAAAAAACTATACCCCAAAATAGCCCATCCCAAGTTAACCTATTGACTAAGTAAAAGTAGGAGTGGAAAATAATAATAATAATATAATAATAATAATAAACTTGTATACTGCATACACAAAAACTTCTAGGCGCTTACACAAACCATGAAAATGCAAATAGTACAAAATAGGAATAGTACAAATACAAAGGAATAACAAAATTAAAATAGTGCATAAAATTGACAAATTTGTGGTACATAATGTCCTTCCACGCACAGGAATAACCCCTCCTCTAGACTTCACTTATTACCGCCCAAAACCAGACAAAAACTGCTTGTTCGGGAAGGTATCTTTGGTGATGGGGCTTTGATTGTACATATCTTCATAGGTGGAAACACAAATGCTTAACGCTACCTAACTATACGGTGATACCCGAGTTGTTAGCACATTGAAGACACCTGTTGAACCAAATTGGCTCCATATCTCGTCTACACTCTAAATTAATGTGAAAGAGTGAAAAATCACTCTAAATTTCGAGTGAATATGATTTAATTCTAATCTAGTGGGTTTTAGCTCTAAAAGAGCGAAAAAGGTTCCAGCTATTCACTCTCACATCAGTGTGATTTCCACTCGTTACAGAGTTGCTTGAAATCACAGCTCTTTTATAGAGTGAAACACTATGGCTCGAGTGCCAAGTGGCTAATAACCCGTTATCGCTCTTTTGGAGTGAACTATTAGCCAATCAGGAACCCTGCAAATTGCACAAGATGGCGAACAATATCGTGTCCGCGTGTGTGGAGTGCTAAACAAAGAGGATTTATTGAAGAAAAAGACGAAATATTTAACGATGAGTACATTGTATGTCTAGGTCATATCTCATAGCACGTACAGACAAAATCTATAGAGCCACAAGGATGACATGGATGTTATATATAGTAATAAATGGTGGTGAAGCCAATACAAGTTTAGCTCTTTTTTACCCAATGGCGTACGCTGTTGTCTTTTTGATATATATGTATTTGCTATAAATTATGACCTACGCATAAAATGTACTCACCGCTAAATCTTAACTTTTTCTTCACCAAATCCACTTTGTTTTAGGCTAATGTAAAAGAGTGAAAAACAGCTGAAAAGGAATGTGTTTTTAAGTTGGAATGACCACTCATTTAGAGTGAAGTTCACTCTCCCAAAAGAGCTAGCAAATTCACTCTTTTGGAAGAGTGAACTTCACTCAAAACGATTGGTCACTCATTTGGCTCTTTGTAAGAGTGAAATTTCACTCTTTTTGAGTGGTTTTTCATTCTTTTACAATTAGAGTGTAGTGGCTACCATGTCAGGAGGAATAATGAGCATTTTCGTTCATGAACTCAACGAAATTGATCAAGATATTATTACTTATGAATTATAAAATTGTATGACTTAATTTATTGAAATAAAATAAAAACTATTTGAAAAATAAGTATGCAGTTCTCTTAATGATCCTTGCATGATACCCTAACCATTTAATTTCTACAAACAAGATTGTATTCTATGCTGAAAGTGGCCCAATCCGATTTCTAGATGACTTAGCAGATTGGTCCATTTTTTTTAAACAAAAGCAGATAAAAAAGACCAAATAAAATAAATCTGGTAGTCAATACATCACTTAGGCCAAATTAAATTAATTGTTTGTCTCAAAGCTCCTCTCCTGTTGTAAAACTAATGCGGAATGCGGGTTTTTTTCAAGTTTTTTTAAAAAAAAATTTAAATATAAAATATTGAAATCCTTGTAAAAGTGAACTTTTGTATTTAAGATGATCTGATCAATGAAAATCTGAAAAATCGGTGAAATTATAGATTTTTTTTTTTTTTTTGAAAAAAAAAAAGAGAAAAAAAAGAAGTTTTTTTCAGATTTTTGTTTTTCTAATGCGCACCAATAAACGAACGCGCGCGGGAGCTTTGAGACAAACAATTATTTTAATTTGGCCTTATCAGTCACAGAGTGTCAACAATTTTGACATTGTCTGATTTTGATATTGGGTTAAAAATAAAATTGCAATTGTATAACTTGTTTTGTTACAGTCTGTATACTCATAAGAAATAAGTAAATGACCTGTAGCTTAAAACTGCGTCAAGCATGACATGGAATCCTTTGGATACAACAAAAGGTCAAAAGCATTGTCCTCCATAATGATTGTCTATCTATAGAGGTTGTGTAAAAGTTAGGATTGTGCAGTTGGTTTTAATCTGTAAATACTGAGGTGTTTTTTTTTAAATTACCAAGTGGTTTTTTTTAAATGACTATTTTTTTGAGTTGATAGAATATCATTTTAAGTTTGGAAGAAATCAATTTTCAGAACTTAACAAATATCAGTTGGAGGGTACCTCTAAACAGAGGTGGGTGTGCAGTGACATATCTGGGGTCACTTGTGTGAGGGGGAAAAGGGTATTTTCCCCGGTGAACACCAATTCGACCCAAGGTTACAAACAAAATAGTGCGATTGGGCTTGATTCCACTGAAATGTTTGAATACATGATGCGCGCGTGAACTTTTAAAAACATACACGAATCTAGCGATCATTTAAGTACATTTTTGTTTTAAACAGGCTTTTATATACCTTACATCATTACGCATGCGTTGTGACCGTCGAAAAGGTCAATTTACAATTTTTCATTCACAACATTTTTTCGAAATTGTTGACTTTATTTATGCTTTCTTGTGGGCATTTTTATTGCCCGATCAGGCAGTATGTCCTGTGGTTCAGCAAGCCCAAAAAAATCTGGTTTCCCCTGGCTTTTGGAGACTGGCCACATATATAATTTGCTAGCTTTGCTGTGGTGAAAATTCTTCTTGGGGCAGAAAATTAGCCTAATGAATTGTCTTTATTAACCTTTTCTGAGCACTTTAGACAGATTCTTGCAACTTACCCACAATGCTATTTGTTGATAAAGCGCCCTCTCTTCTTATTACCAGTTCGCCAGAGAATCCTTCTTGTATGATTGTAAACGGGCTAATCCAAAACAGGGCTAGCAAAATATAAATAAAATATGGTTATGAGATACAGCTATATGACCAATTCACTCTGACATGATTCAACCATACGTGTTCTACCGAAACCAGACACAATTGGGCAAGATATCAAAATTGAGTTAGTAATTAATTATTAAACTAGAGATCTTCAGCTTTACAGTGGTACCTCTCCTTTTTTAATCGGACTTCCCAAAGCGTAGTTACCTCATTTTCAAGTTCGTCTTTTATGGTCTTTATGAAAACACCAAACTGAGATATCGCCCTTTTAAAGTTACTAGAACTAGGCTTTTTACTAGAACTAGGCTATTTTAAATCACTGAAACATACATTTACGATGATTTTTTACTCTGAATCTTTCACAATATTGTTATAAACACTCTGAAGATTAATTATTTACCAGAAACTCAAATTCCCCCAAAATCACCCCAATTATGTTTTGGGCTATTTCTCAATTTGGAGCTCTGCCCAATTCCGTCTGGTTTTGGTAGAACACGTCACATATGCTATACATGTAGAATTTTTAAGCCTGGTCCGAACAATTTGCGTCTGAATAATAACTTGTTATAGTTGGAATGGTTCCTTCTGAAGATATTCCTAAAACTGAGCATGCCAATTCTCATTTATAAATTTCTGCACATAGAGTTTTCCAACACCAAGTTGATCTCAGTTGAAAATTACCATAGCGTTACACTGCCGATAATGAGCTAATTGATATTCATGAGATGATTTAATGGCGATTTTACATTGGAATTTTGACTTACTTGATAAAATCATGAATTGTAATGCTTTTAAATCATGAATCTAAATAGGAAACATGAATTTATTGGTATAAATTGTACAATGAACACAATGAAATGGTAATTGGGTCTGATGGTTTAATACTTTGTTGACAACAGTGATAACTTGCAAGCTTCTAGGGGGAAATACTTTTGCGCGGCAGTGTATGTATGTACAGTATGTATCTATCGAAATGAGGGCCCGCTTGGAAAGCAGTGTAAGTCACTGAAGATTCCACGCCAGTAAATAATAAATAATTTCAGTCCTTGTAGACGACAATCAAAACTTTTGTGGCCCAATGATTATAGAATTAATCAAAAATGGTACGTATTGCTCCCAAATGATCAAAGTTGTAGTTTAATCCTGATTTTAGAACTATTACCTAATACCACAGTGCAAAAAGAAATATTTTCAATGCATTTTGTAGGTTTTTTGAATGCATTTTGATTGTAAATGTTCTGGTAACATTTTTCAACTTTTTCTGATAAATGAGGGCGCTACACCAATTGTCCAACTTTGGTGGCAAATTTCTCAGAATTTTCGGGGATATCATATACAATTGTTTTGATTTAATGATCAAAGATATCATGAAATTTAAGGAAAATGTCAAATTGAAAAATCCAGGCGCTTTATAAGCGAGAAAATGGGCATTTTGTAACACTCCTTTAGCATGTAAATCTATAGGCGAACCATTTGGTGGTGTGAATTCTGAATTTAGATTTCACGCCAGTAAATAATTTCAGGCCTTGTAGACGACAATCAAAACTTTTTTTGTCGCTGGGCATCCTGTGGCCCAATGATTATAGAATTAATCAGAAATGGTACTTATTGCTCCCAAATAATTAAAGTTTAGATTGAGAAATCTCAGGATTAAATCGATCGGTTCAGAGTAAGGTCGCCAGGTCGGATTAGTTAACACAGGTGCCGTCCACATGGTCACTACTCGCAAGTTTAACATGGACAATCGTTAATCCGATCTTACTCTATACGAATTTACGTCTATCTGAACAAACACAGCTAAAGTGTCATTTCCAAATAAATCAATAAATACATTTAGACTGGCCAAAATCAGCCTGATTAAATAAATGTTTATCAGACCTGGAAAAAAGATTTCGCATTCAAGTTTACAAAACAAGTACACAAATTATTTGTACTGATATGATATTAGTCTCAGACCTGGAGAAAAATGAAGGGATCTTTTTACTGATTACATTTTTGATACTGCTGTTGAAGTTTTTTATTCTCATTAAAGTTTACAAAAACGATGATTTTTTGTTAACCTAGGCAAACTTTTATTAGTGAACCAGCCGCCTGTGACCAACTTTATGCACAGATAGTCATATGCAAACAGAAAATAAATTCTGAAGGCCATATTTTGACCTCTCTGATAAAATGAAATAAATGTTATATAAGACTAAATCCCATGCTGGTTTTGGTTCAAGCTAGGTAAAATGTATTAACACCTCGGTCAACTGAATCCCAGGCTGTGATGATCCTTATAGATGGGGTGACAGGTGACGTCACACCGGGCAAAACGTGGCTAGTTGCTATCGTTCTTTGCCCGGCAGTTTGCGCGCGCATCATGTTTTGTTTAGGACCCGTGCTTTTAAAACTCGTGCCAAAGCATTATAAAGGGCAATACGGCATAGCGGACAGTGTTGTGGTCATATGCTGTTCCCTCAAGCATGTATCGACAGTCCAGTCCCTTCGCCCGTTGCGTTTGTTGATAAACATTGGATGTAAACAACGGTCACCTCATCTATAGTTTACCCTAATTAACACCATGCTATTTTGATCAGGGTTTTGATTTATCAGTGCATTGTGTTAAATTAAAGTGCAGGTCTTTTGAATTTCATATATATATATGCAAATGAGTCACTAATTATGCATATTTGTTGTCCTAAATTATATCAGCTGACGAAATGCACTCTATCTAACTTTCCTGAACGTTTGGTAACTGTAAACCTTACAGTTTGGCTTAAAACGTGAAACAAGGTTTCCGCAGGTTTCCGCAAAAAATATGCAAATGAGGCTCGACTTCATTCGCATATTTTGGGCCCAAATTGACATTAGATCATGAACAGTAACGTCCTCTTTATTTTACACTTCCGCACACATTCATAACTGTTACCATTCTTAACTTAAGAGGCGGCGTTACCAAACAATTCTAAGCTGCACATACACCATACGCCATACACCATATGCCGGACAGACAGAAATAGTACATAGTCTCATCCTGATAAAATCAGGCGAGACAAAAAAAATGGGTGAGACGCAGTCGAGCCCAATATTATTATAAAACTCATAAGGAGACCAATAGATATTGGGTGTAGTAAAGCATCCAATATCATTATTCATTAGATTTGGATCCAATATTTTCCCACCCTTCATCAAAACATATAATAATGGTTCAAATTGGACTTCAAATGATACCAAAAACTCCAAAATCTTAACCCAAACTTTAACATTAGGCCCCTTGCAATAAAATGTGAGTTTACTGTTGCCCGCGCGCGTCCAAAAGTCACCCGCGTGATATATGTAATATTTTTAAAATATTTAATTATTTCATTGTTTACAGCTTTTTCATAAGCTTTTTAACACTTTTCTGACGATAAAATTAGCCGATGAGCCGCATTACAATACTTCCTGGTTGGGAAAACATTTCTAGGAAGTAAAAAACTCTGCACGAAACTTGCAACTGTCGCTTTGTATTGAAATGTGTGCATTTGAAGCATATTCGTAGGCACAGCAGTTGATATCTGCGCAATCGCTTCAGCGCATGACGTCACATCAAAACCGCCGAATTTCTTTGGAGTTTCCTAGTGCATTTTGGGTAATATTTCAGGTTTGTTTACGATCGCCATCTTAAAAATTCTCCGAGCTAGCGTAACGGGAATTTTATTTACAAACATCGATCGAATATCTCATTAATATTCAAAATAGGGATGCAAATATGAGTAGACTCCTTTATAAAAGAAACAAAATGCAAAGCCAAGGCAGTAGGTGGTGGTAGGGACATAATTAACAGCATTTGAATTGTATTCGTACCTTGGATAATAGTTAACAACGCCGACAATATTAAATCAGGTGACTTTACCCCAAAATATTACAATATTAATATTAAATAGTCACCTCGTCCTGCTTTTCAAAAACGCATCAGTAAACTCACATTGAATTGCAAGGGGGCTTACAGACAGAATGGACTGGTAAATGCAAACAAAATCTTTTAGGCGCCGACACGAAAACCTGTACTTACAAGATTGATCCAAGATGAAAATCTTTGCAGTTTTGGAGCTGTCATCGACTCTCTGCTCATTACATGAGTTACTAACATCAATAGACACATAGAAACACTCAATACCCTCCAAGGTAGCATCAGTTGCCAGATTGATTGGCAATGTCACAAAAGTGTCTCCTTCCTCAAATGTAACAGTTGTAGGGATTGATGAGTAGTCGTCTGCAGAGGCTGTCTCGGGTGTAACAGTTATGTCTGCAAATTAGAGAATAGACATTGTTTTTGCCTGTGATCTGTATCTTGTGTCATATTATATGCAGGGCTGGAACTTCAGATTGGCCAGTCAGGCAGGTAACATAAAGTCTTAGCTCAGGGCTGTCAACTTTAGGGATTTGCATGAAGGGAGAGATACAATATTACAAATATTATGATGGCCAAAGTGTAGCAACAAAAAAATAGTAAAAAGTAGCCCCAATTTTGTTTGCAGTCACCTTGTGAATTTCAAGTAGGCCTAAGTGTGTGTGTGGGGGGGGGGGTGTCAAAAAAATGTGCAAACAAATCGCATGACAATCCAAAAGGTACAACAAATGAATGTAGGCGACGGGCCAAGTGATTCCGTAGAAGTATGTTGGTGATCGGAAAGTGTAAAGCACTGATTTATAGCATCTCGCGAAGGAAATAAACATGTTGATAAACATTTTAATTTATAAATTTTTGAGGCGGGAGATTATATATGCTAGGCGGGAGTGCGGGAGAAAGAGTGTCTAGGGGGGAGACTCCCGCCTAATGTGGGAGAGTTGACAGCCCTGCTTAGCTGCGCAATAGAAATTCCACCAGCAGCTTGAAATTTTCCAGCAAACAATAAAGGGCATGAATACTTTTAAATAATGATAGAAAACATGTTTTATCTGTTATTATAATTACCAAGGTAACATTCACATCTGAGCAGGCCTGGAAATAAGCACCTGCCCACCTGCCCATAGCAGGCAACTTTTATACCCAGGCAGGTGAGATGCAAAAGTACCTGACCGACTGGCGGGTAACATTTTTCAAACTCACAGTGTAAGTGAGTTACAGTACACTGGCTGGTGGAATTTCTGTTGGGCAGATATTTAAGTGAGTTACCTGCCCGACTGCATGGCTGGTTGAACAAATCAGAAGTTCCAGCCCTGCATCTGGGGCTTATGAAAATACCCTAAATTTACACTAGGATCTTGAAAAATGTTACCTGCCAGTCGGGCAGGTACTTTTGTATCTTCATCCGCTCGACACCACGAAAGTTACCCGATGGGCAGTTGGGCAGGTGTTATTTCCAGCAAAACATCAAGACACTGCTAGTTGTTCTACACTTAAATAATGCAAGGGCCCCAGTACAGTGCAAGTTGATTAATACGATAGGGCCCCACATACAACATGAAAGATATATGTGGCAAAGACTAAAATCACAATATTGATTCTGCATAAGTTACCCGTTATGGTCTGGTGGGCAGGTGCTATTTCGTGGCTTGCATACATATCGTCGCTGTTCTGACATACCGGCACATGTGCCATTTTGGGCAAAATGAGTTAAGATTCATTTTATGATCTACAAATGAAACTCTTTATTCTCCCAAAAAATTGAGACAACAAGGTAATTAATTAATGAGATACCGCACTAATTAGTGTGATATGCCAGGGTTTGAACATAATACCGGCATGAAAACCTCATTTTGTATTCTGACATACCGGCACATCACAATATTCTGCCATACACCACCGTGTAACTGCAGTTCTGATATACCGGCATATCACTGTATCACTGTTCTGACATACCGGCACATGACTTTATGACATAATTACTCCTAATTAATAATTGCAATTTGTTGTTGTAACATGCTCATAACAAACATAGGTATATATCTATTAGTGTTCTTTGACAATGATAGTGACATTTGATGTAAATGCTCTCTAACAAGTCTTTAAAAATTGGAAAATTTTCAAACACGATTTTCTCAAAACGCTGTTTTCGTGATGTGCCGGTATGTCAGAACAGAGACGATATGTCGGCCATTTCAGCATGGTACAGAAATCCAATCCACTTAGAATCAAGGTATAAATGAAAATTCATCAGTTTTGCAAAGAATGCTGAAGTAGACCTACCTATTTGATCATAAGACTTCCCCAGACTTCCTTCTTTATAAATCTTGAGGTTCACCATTGAGCCTTCTGTACCAGTCAGTACACCGTCAGTCCAGAATAAATCTATGCATTAAAATGATTCAGATGTTTATAAATGTTATGATTATAATTATGTGAACCAAAGGTACACTCAAGTTTCAATACCGATATGGTGCTATATTCAGTGAAGAGCAACAAATCTGATTTTTCAAATTGGATGTTAAGAACCAGGGGGGTTGGGAACAAATGGGTTGCTTTAAAATAAATTGAGAACACCCCCCCCCCCCCCCCCCCCCCCCCCCCCCTCCTTCCGGATTAAGAAGATATATTTTTCCCCTCCAAACTAGGACTGAGGCAGGGCAAAAAATCCTAATTTTTATAGTGAATTTTTGAATAAGAGTAGAACAGGAGATATGCTAGGAGCCTACATGTAGGAGGCGCTTGTAAAATCTTTGGTCATACAGCATGATAGCTGGCTGGCACCCCTCCCCCGGGCGCCCTTATCGAAATGTCAATGGAATGTACGGAGGAACATTTCTACCTGTGACAAAAACAGAAGATAAAAAATTGACTAATACTTGAAAACTTCTAAATGGCTTTGAAAATGGGTCTTTCGGATCAACTGAGAATGAAAGGAATCAAGAAAAGTAAGTCAGTAAGTCACTATGATTGGTGAAGGCACCTCCCACAAACTCTTGAAGACATCAGTCCTAACAAATACAAACTGATTCATACATATGCTTAGACCCCAGGGTGCTGGTCATTACGAGTGGGTATCAGGCGCATCCAAAAATCACGTAATTAGAGTAGTTTTTGAAGCCGGGGCACGTTACGTATGTAATGTAACGTGAATAGGGTATAAAAAACAAGCAAAATTAAGAAAAAGGGTATACTTTTCATGCAATGGTCTTACGTATTTAGGGTCCTAATTGGCTCAGTGAAGATTATAATAGCCACGATATACATGTGCAGGATTTATATCTCAATTTGTATCCGTGGCATACAGGGTGTCTCAACAAAATTACAACACACCTTTAGGTGATCGTAACTTATCGTAAATAAGTATCCGAATACAAATTCAAAAAACAAAATGAAGGCAAATTACGTGGTTATAATTTGCAGCAAAACGTGTGATTGGGTTCAGTATCACGGAGTAATGAGCGTAACAGTAGTCAACGAACACTTCCATCCAAGTTTTTGTATTTTTTGTAATTTTTAATGTTCATCTTGAATTCTGAAGTAAATTATTTGCTTTTAAAAATCTTCAACACTACTTCGTGTCCCTTTAATTAGCCAGTACTGTTGAATATTTTGATAAATGCAATTCTTCATACTTTAAAACCACTTAATTTTGCGAGGGATGCGGATTCGCAAAATTAAATACCTGCAAAACAGAAACATTTCCAGATTTGTGAAATTAAATGCCTGCAAAAATAACAGTTATTTTAAATTCGAGAAATAAAGTATCCGCGATATTATAGTATTTTACGGTATCTTACCGAGTAATAATCAATCGTGACATTCATAACAACCAAAAACCAAAAAAATACAACTTACTGTAAGGTTAAAATTTTCAACACCACTTAAAAGTGGTGTTGAAAATGTTAAATGTTTAAAAATTTACTTCAGAATTCAAGATGAACATTAAAAATTGCCATTATTGTTGTTTCTACTAACAAAAACACAGCAAAACTTGATTAAAACAATATCATCGCTATTTATTGAAAAACGCCCTCTATGCAAATATGGTTCGTGTTATGTATCACGCGTACTGCAGGGGGATACTGTCAGACGTAAAATGCTCGTCGCGGCTGTACGAGCATTATTGAATCGACGTTTTCTTGTACAAAGAGGGCTGATTTTTCTTAATCCTTATAGGTGTAAGTTCATACATGTAATACAATTATAAAAATATACTAATCCCAGTTTTTGTAATTGAGGGCGCAGTCTCCAACACATCTCTTAGTGCCCCTTTAAGAGAATTATAAAGTCTCTCGAGAAAGTGAATAAGATGGCGGAATTGGAAGGCCTGAACTCCAAAGTTTAAAGGCATATTATGTGATCTTTTCCAGAGAGCGCCCTCTATTCATGATTTTTTTTAGAAAGTAGATTTTCTTGCAGATTTACATTTCTGATCATAAATCGTACATACATTCCAAGTTACAGAGCGATGCGATTCCTAATTACCTCAAAATCATAGTTTTAGAGTGAATTTAGACTAGAATAAAATAAGTTGTCGGATATCCGACAGTTTATTCACTCTAAAACCATGATTTTGAAGTAATTAAGAATCGTATCGCCCTGTAACTTGGAATGTATGTACGATTTATGATCAGAAATGTAAATCTGCAAGAAAATCTGCTTTTAATTTTTTTTTCGATGTTGAGGGCATTCCATGGAAAGAACACATAATATACCTTTAAATACAAGACAAGGTGAATAAACCAAACAAAAGCAATCGTAATTGATGTACTTATTCATTATTCATTATTCATTATAATGGATTAGGTGATTCCTGCGTCTTAAAGAATGAAGTATTTTGGCTGTTACTGAGCATGATGGTTATTAGTTGGTCAGCAATATCTAGCCCACCAAAGGGCTGTTATGGGGTCAAAAACTTGGTTATCAACTGGCATATTATTTAAATAAAAGCAAAAAGGAAACAAGAAAAAAGATAATGAATGTTATATTTGAGAGAAGTATTGATTAATTTCTTGTCTGTGCTGTCTGATCACTCACTCATTGAGCGTACTTGGATTGAATTGTTCTTTGACTACTTTTACGTAATCACTCATTTCTCTATGATTCCTAAACCGAATCAAACATGGTATTATGTTGACGTTTGAATTATTTCATTATAAGGATGAGAAAAAGGGTTTGAAATGTATCATAATGTACTTGGTATGAGGTTAAAAGTAAACTATACAAAATACTTACTTAGGGTTTCAACATATTTTGACAACTTGAAAAGAAGAAGAAAAAAAATATATATATAGTTGTTTAGGGAATTCGAAATACTGATATTACTTGCTTAGGATATCCATTTAGGGGTGCTTTTCCACATTTATGCAAATACTTATTTAGGGTGCTTTTAAAAGTCCTTGGACACGCCTATGGCAAGCCCAATGTATAATAATTCGATATACAGTTTTAATCGCCGTTAAACACTGTTTATCAGTTTGGAATGGATTTGGAATTTTTTGGAATTTGGAATTTGGAATACCAGTTTGGAATGGATTACCTCAGGACCGTGTAACTTGCTACATGGTCTTTTTTAATTGTCCTGTATATATTGTGGATTTTTACTCGCACTTGGTACACCCATGCACCTTGACATCACCCGCTGTAATAGTTGGTCATTCGACTCTAGCGGCCACCAAATTGAAGAATTGAAGAATTATCAATTGACTGCAATAAACTGAGTAAATCAAGATAAACCATGTTTTTCAAACGAAAAACTATGTTTATTGTTTATCAATAAACACTGTTTTATGTAGATAAACACTGTTTTTCGTAAAACTATATTTTCAATCGATAAACATTGTTTATTTTTCAGTCGATAAACATTGTTTTTCGATAGAAAACCAATGTTTATCTCGATAAACTGTTTATCAAATAATTATACATTGAGCTTGCCATACACGCCCCTTGTAAATGACCACTGAAACCCTGGGACTTTGACACCCACTTGGACATGAATACTCACCGGCACTGCATTTTCCATTGTATGTGAATCCCGCTACATGAGCATGAGTTCTTGCTCTAACGATTCCTTGGATGAGTACAAAGAATCTAGCTGAAGGGTCTGGATGACTGATTGTGTGGATCATAGTATCTCTAATCACTGTACCATCATTACTCCTCACAATGCAAATCTTGCTATCGATAGTTTCAATCCGAGTCCAATCGCTGGAAATCGACAAGTCATCTTCTGTATCGTAGTCAGGTCTGTCGTACATCAATCCTGGCAGAAAACGACATTCCAAGTACACCTGCACGTATTGCATGTATGTTTGTGTGGGATCTGTGTCAGGAGTGTTGTCGATAACGGGGAATGATACATCACCAGTGTATTGGTCCAGCTGTGGGATTACAATCAGTTCTGGGTCTCCGATAGTTCCAAGACTTTTATGGAATTGTATCACCATAATGGGTTGGTTAGCCGTTACAGTGCGCACATCGGCACTATTACTTGTCACATCTCTCTCTACGTAATCTCCCGGTTCCATTAGTGTTATGGTGTCTCCATCGGAGATCCTAACCACTGTGTTGGCCTTGGATGCAATGACTCTGTAAATGTATCCATGATCCACAGCCAGATTAATCGGAGCCAAGACAAAGGGACCCTCTCCCCAAGCGCATACTGGTATCATCTGTTCCAGCACTTGATCAATGCTATTTCCTGTTGGGGTAAGTGGAATTTTGACAACTTGCACTCCTGACATGACAGCGACAGGCTTATTTGAGCTGATTGCAGTCCCTGTTAAATCTGTGTCACTGTAGTATTGATACGACTCGTACGGTTCAAGTACTACAGTCCCAGACACACCATCTTTTCTTGTGTAAGTCACAACGGTACGCTCACTAAGAGCTGACACAGTAAACTGGGCTTCTTTGTTAGCAACATATGGCATATATGTCACCACAAAATAAGAGGTACCAAGAGACGTTGTTGGTAACGCGGTGAAACCACCAGGCATTCTTGTGGCGTGAGCAGTCACACCATGAACAGTAATAGCCTCCGTAGCCGTTATGATAATGGTGGATCTATGAACTATAGTTTGTTCTTCACTAATGAAGCCAACGCCAGCAGGCAATTCAAATATTGTACTCATCGGGGGCGTTATTGTCGTTGTAACATCGTAGTCATCGCCTGGTACTTTGATATTGACCTGCACAGGACTGTGACTTGGTGTGCTAAACCCAAACCGTATTGGATCTGCAGTTCCTAAATTGTCGAAGCCTTTAGGAACAGCAAAGACGAATTCTTTACCTTGAACTACATTGTTAGCTTGTACCAATGATGATCCTAATTTGGATAAACAAGAGTAAAACAAATGATTAGTTTACAAGATATAGTTCGGGGGGGGGGGGGGGGGGGGGCAGTAAAACATAATGCTGTTAGCATGTGTGAAAATGATTTTCCAAACACTTCCTAAACGTGTATTGCCTCTGAAGCCAACATTTGCAATAAAATGGGAATTTTGCATGTCCCCACCCCCATTTGACCCCTAAATGCATATAAAATCAACAGGATTGAAAAAGAATCCTTTTTTCCTTGACAAAAATACCCCTGTACTGGTCGATGCGCTAACTAGCTCAATCTAAAAAACACACCAGATCACAGATTGAATGGCCCCGCCCTGCAGGGTGTGGTGAAGACCACGGATCTATCAGTTAAAATAGAGATGATCATGGATTGACCTCCATGATCTTTATCTGTCCCTCAGGGGAGGGCATAATCCAATGAACCTACGTCACATGAGGTTGAGCTCGTGTAAAATATGCGAGCTCAACTTCACTTTTAAAATGGTGCAACGGTTATCAGTGGTGCGCACTACGTAATCTCGACCTCAAGGCACTGATTGGTTGGTGCTCAAACAAGAGATCTGAAAAACTTGTGAGCTTATTCACGCACCATCAAGCTCCACTGCGTCGGTGGTTACGGCGCAGCGTGACCATTGCGTTGGTGGTTACGGTGCAGCGTGACGTTCTTTGAAAGGCTTCAGTTTAAATTTGACCAATCAGGCGCTTTGGTGTTGTTGGTTGACCTTATTTTTTGAGTTCAAGCATGCATGCGCAGCCTGATCGAAGTGCGCCCACGTATGTCGAACTGTGGCCAGGAGATTATGTGCCGTAGATCCATCAGAGGTGATGCTATGTAATTTTTTCACACAAAGACCCTATTTGGAAAATTGGTATGCATGCTCTCACCCAAAGACTCTACTTTTGGACATTTTCTCAGCACAGTATGCCCTTGGGTTCAACACTGTCATCCATCCATACATCTGTATCCATTCAGGGTAGTACCAGGATATACCACAGCCAGGGGACCAACCCTAAAATCTCAAAAACATGGTCGAAATTTTTTTTTATTTTAAAGATTTAACATTTTACCCAATTAACCAAAAATATTACTATTTTCTGCTTGAATTAATGCACTTATCAATTGCATCCCCGGCCCGGGGGACCCGGGGATAGCGGGGATTAGGGCCGGGACGTACAAATTTCCCATGTGACGTCCCAGCTACAATCGTGTACGGTCCCCCGCACCATTTTTTGTACGTCCCCGCTACAGTCCCTGTCGCCCTTGGCCGGGACAAAGTGTACAGTCCCGGCCACCCATTTCCCAGGACAAGGTATTCACCCGCCTACATTCCCAAGGTCGCTTATTTCTTTCTGCAACCATAACGGAATGCATTTCTATGTAATCCCTATGTGTTATAAGGCTTATTCCGTCAAGCGCATCGCATCTCTAGCTTATTTATAGCAAGCGCCCGGGGTGTACATTTGTGTACCTTAGCGTACGTCCCCGCTTCACGCCGGGCATCATTTTTGTACACTCGTGTAAGGTCCCCGCATGGTCCCCGCCATGCCCCGGGTCCCCAGGGGCCGGGCTTGCAATTGATAAGTGCATAATAAGTTTGTTGAATAGATTGCTTTTAACCCCCTGGGGTCTACCTGTCCATCTTACAGTGGTTCTGATTGGTTTATTACAAGATGTACTCATATGAATAGCCAATTCAAATGCAGCTTGTAAAATGTTTCACTCCCATCTTTATCAGGGATACAATCACAGGCTGAAAAAGTAGGCAATACGGAAAGCTCCTTGCAGGGAAATTTGAGCATTTGGAGGGAAATTTTGGCATTTGGAGGGAAATGTTACTCTTTCATTAAGAAATGCATTCCATTTTGGAGGGAAATTTGGAATCGCTTGCCGGGAAAAAGACATTTTTTCAGGCCATGGATACAATTATTCTAACAATGTCTCTCATTGGTGCAATAAATGATGTATCCATCTTTCTGACCAATCGGCATTTACCAATGTTGTCTTGTCATGAACTACGATCTGTCTGTAATAGTTGTCAGCAAAAAGAAAAGAAAAGGAAAATCGACCGACTGACCCGATTTCAAGATTTTTGGCACTTGAGGGCAACAATTTTCTCTCCTTATATCATGTCAAGGCCATTTCCTTTCAAATCTAACTTTATTAGATTCTGTGGTCGATCAAGGACAAACGTGAACGTCCAAGTGCAAATACCACCCAAAATATTAGGCTTTTTATTAACATTCTCCAACACACCCCTTCATCTGTACAGTTGTTTGTGAAGTAATGTTCTTACTTGCCATTTACTTATGAAATGGTGCATGATTCAGATCTAATCATTATATAAAATGTATAAATATACAATCCATAGTGTTACGAAACCAATATAACCAAGCTAAGTGCGCATGCGTGGAATTGCCCACGTTCTAAAAAACAAATGGTCCCGAATATTTGGTTTAATTTAGGTTGTAATATAACGTTCTATAAACGTTGTGATTATGTTTCAATTATGTGTTTGTTTATGAGTATTTTGACAACATTATTTTAACATTTTTATAACGTTTTGATAAAACAATCAGCAATAAAAAACATGCTTTTAAACTGTGACATTTTAAAAACGTTTCACAAAAACGAAACCTAATTAAACCCAATTTAAAACGTTTTGAAAACATATTGTGTTTACTGGGAAGTTGCTGATCCCCTGTATATCTGTGACACTACTCTCAACAGCAACAGGCTATATGGCTTTAAAAAGGTGTCAACACTTTTTGTAAGTTTAGGACACCCTGTAGTAAATTGGTTTAGTACAGATTTTACTTTTTCATTTATAGTGAAAACTCATTCTCTTTTTAGCCTAATAAATGCGACGGAAAAGAATGAAAAGCCAAATATTTCATTCGATATCCAAAGCTAAGGTATGTCATACAGGGGTTGGTATTTAATATGAATAATATGAAGTTAAAAGTAGAAACTGTCGTGATTATAAAAGTATTGTACTTTATTGGGGTTGATTGATATTTAGGTATGTAGGTCTAGTGTCAATATTGTTTGCCACTTGTCATAGCCTATAATATTTATATTATCGATTCAATCCGCCACATTTCAGAACTTCTCAAAGTTGCCTTAAATTTACTGGTAAGTTTGTCAAAGTTTCAAAATAAAACAAAACTATATTACCTTGATTGTAAATAATGCTCCATGCAATCAATTGTAAATAAAAGATATACATCGTATTTGTATCATATCCATACACTCTGGCTGGCTATGGTGGTAATAATAAAATTAAAAAAACTGAACTGAACTGAACTGATAATGTCTGAAATATATAAACCATTGAATTTTTATGACCTATGAAGATGAATCAAAAGTGTGCGCTTCAATGGCTGTATAAGGTAAGGCCTCTCAAAAATAAAATATGTGTGTATATATTTTTGAATGGCTCATTTGGGGAAAATATGTCTAATATTATTTTAATGGTTTTTTTTGTGGCTCGGGTGGCCTATATTACAGGATTGCCTACAGTGGCGTAGCTAGGATTTTTTTCAGGGGGGGCAAGATTTCTAAAATTTTCGTAAAAGGTTGCCCCAATTTATTTTCTAGTGACTTACCTCGTGAAATTCACGTAAGTATCATATCCAAAAATATTAATTTTTTATTGAGGTCAAAAAATGTCGCACAGTCCAAAAAAAAATCGCTCAGTCACAAAAAATCGCATAGTAAATGTACTACATGTACAATTTTGCCTTCTATTTGGCTAATAACCTCGGTCTTTTTTCTCAATTTTTTCCTATTTCCTTTTTTTCTCACCCCTTTTTTTTTTTTTAGGGTGGTGGGGGGCGGGGGCAGGGGTATACATATGTTCTCCATCCACCCCACCCCAGCCGAACACCCAATATGGTTGCCTAAAATAATAAAATCTAATCACTTTGAAAATCTGACAAGAAAAAATATCACTTATAAAGCCCCACTGTTATAAAGCTCTGTTATTCGAGCTTTGCCATCACCTATGCTCAATCTTTGCAAGTATGATATAAATTAAGCAAGTGGACCTTTATTTGTCGCCGTAAAATGTGGACCAAAAATAAACGTCAAATTGGATAAAAATTTAATAAACCCCATAAAAATTGCAATTCCCTCAAAAGTGCAATTCCCCAGAATGATCGTCAAGATTTTTTAACTACTGTATACTCCAAATATTTTACGCCACCGGGCCAAGAATTCAAAATTCACAGCCAACATTGCACCCATAAATATATCCCTTCGTCATTGTTTGTCGACTCTCTTACTCTTGAATATTTTGAACATACCTTCATCTATAAGTAGATAGTATACACCTAGCAACAAAAGTCCCGGACCAGGTGCTTTGAGGTTGGCTAATTCAAAATATATAATCGGTACCAAAAATCTGAGATAAACATTGAATGAGCAAATTTCTTCTCCGCAGTTTGATACCTCATTCAACAAAATCGAATGGATACTTTTAAAGTTATGGCGATTTCAATGACCGCGCATAACAACAGCAAAGTTGCACTAGGTATAGGAAATCATTGATTTGTGTGTGATTACTGTCATAACTCTGTGCTATCTGAATGTGCCACCTAGGTATCTGGATGAATGGGTCTGGAGTGATAACCGCACTTTGTGGGACAAAGGGTGTGACTAGCTGTGAAAAATGAACGTCTTTGCTATCTTTACACAGAAATTTTCAGTGCGTAATCACACACAAATCAATGAGTTCCTATACCTAGTGCAACTTTGCTGTTGTTATGCGCGGTCGTTGAAACCGCCATATCTTAATAAGTATCCATTCGATTTTGTTGACTGAGGTATCAAAATGCGGAGAAGAAATTTGCTCATTTAATGTATATCTCAGATTTTTGGAACCGATTACCTGTTTTGAATTAGCCAACCTCAAAGCACCTGGTCCGGGACTTTTGTTGCTAGGTATATACCAACAGCAACCCAATGTCGCCCAACACTAGAGAAACCTGAATCCGCGTATTGATGAGAAGTGAGACAGTGTTTTTTGTCTGGGGGTCAGCAATCTGATTTATTCTATAGATCCATCTTCTCTCCCCCCTCTGGATCTGCTCTTTCAGTTGGAAAAGCGTGGAAAGTAAATGGTTGTGGACAGGTAAAAAGGTAAAGGCAGTCGATCCTGTAATACCAGGAGAGGAGTGCCCATCTCCCCTTCAAAGTGATAGGGTCAGACTCACTCCTTTTTATAATGTTGCTGTGTGGGGCTAACTACACCTCCACAGCGAGTCTGTTACCTTCCCAGCACTGAAGAATGCCATTTGAATACACCTGGGTAGAGAGGAGTAATTGCAGTAAAATGCCTTACTCAAAAACACAACATGTTGACCACAGCGGGACTCGAACCCACAACCTTTAGATCATGAGTTCAGTGCGCCACACATGCCAACAGGTTGTGGACATGTGCAGCCATATTTGACTGACCCAGAAGAACAATTTGTAAAGTTCACAGAAAGTCTCTCTCCAATTTTGTAAATGCTTATTTCCATTGTTGCAACATGTAACTGCACACCAATAATCATGATAATGGCCCAAGCTCATAATTATCATGAAAAATAAATAAAGGTAGAAAATTGTTGAATAATAATTTTCCTATGTATATGACAGCCAAATTAGGGATTTTACCAAAAATAGCTTTGAAATGGGGTCATCCATTTACCAGAGGGTGAAAATGGGACCCTATTTGGCAGCACATCCCCTGTAACCTCATATCCACACTAAGCCCCCCCCCCCCCCCCTATGGTCATAATTCTGTATGTCTTGACATCCTCTACAGATTTACTCTTCTGTTATCCGTTAGCTTACAGTTACATTCTAATTTATATTACAACGAATTAAATAAATGTTAAAAACAAATAAAATACGATGAACAACATAAATTTATAAAAAAACAATAAATATCATATAAAAACACGCATTTCACAGGTTTCGAAAGTGTGGTGCTTTGAGACAAACAATTAAATAAATATTGCCGGCCTTGATTAAAAGGTCTAATGCTCCCATGATGCCCATATGAATGAAACACCTTATTAAAGGCCAAATGCTCAGTCAACGGTTCTAACTTGATGGTAAATGATTGATGCATCATCATCTATATAGATGGTGTGACCGGTGACGTAGTGCCCGGCGGTTTGCGTGCGCACCTACAGGGAACGGTGCTTTAATTCACACTTGATTGATCATTACTTACCATGCTTACGGTGTAATAGTGCAGTAGTCATGGTATGCATCCCTAAGCACAATGAGAGACCAGGCACTAAATCTGGTTGCCCGGCGGTTTGCGTGCGCACCATAAGGGCATGTGCTTTTAAAATTGGCGCTCAGTGATGTGTGTTTTGCTTTCATATAGTAATGTATGCAGTAGTCATGGACTAGTACCTCTAGCATGTCTTTAGACCAGGCGCTAATCAATTTGTAAACACTACTGATGTAAACAACGGTCACCTCATCTATAAATTTTATCATTCTGAATAAAAGCAAATACAAATTCCATTTAGGTCAAGCTACTGCACTAGGACAGCAGTGTGCAGTGCCACTGGCACAGTACCAACCAGTGGCGTAGCTGGGATTTTTTTCAGGGGGGGCAAGATTTCTGAAATTGTCGTAAAAGGTTGCCCCAAATTTTTTTGCAATCACCAACTCGTGATTTTCACGTAAGTGTGGGGGGAGGGTTGAGGTTCAAAAAAATGCGCGTGGTCAAAAAAAAATCGCACAGTACATGTACTACATGTACTATTTTCCCTTATTTGACTATTTGGGCTGAATATACCCACACATAACCGCCCGCCATCTCTGTCTTTTATCATTATTTTCTTTTTTTTCCTCCGTTTTAATTTATTTAGAGGGGCTGGGGGGCGGGGGCACAAATGGTTTTTTTCCGTCAGGGGGGGGGGGGGGGGCATTTGCCCCCCCTGCACCCCCCCCCCCCCCCCCCCTGAGCTATGCCACTGGTACCAACTGATTTTCTAACTTGAATATGCGAGCGTTGCGTCAAGTAAAAACATGTGCGATGCGTACATTTATTATAGTGTGCGATTTCTGTGCCATCCGTGCAGGGGTGTACGCCCAAGATAAAGAGCGTCCTTGGTTTAGGCTAAACAAGTAAGTGCGCGAACTGTCTACAAGCTGGTCCTGCAAGTGCCGTTTTGGCCTAAAACAAAAATTTGATTGGCCTAACCCGACCAACCCTAAATACACTCGTCCAAAGAAGTTCCTTGCCACTCATTGAAGTTCAAATATTGAAGTTTCACATAAATATTTAATATAAATTAAACAATTGTATGTCAAAATAAGCAGACAATAATTCTCTATCATGTCTGTATGAAATTAAGATGTACGCATTCATGCATGGCTGAGCACATTCATTAAGCAATGGTAAGACGGCATATGCGCTGGGAGTTTAGCTCAGTTGATAGGGGGACAGACTGGGGGTACGGATGGTCCCGCGATCGAATCTCGGGGGTGCTGGGTGATTTTTCGGGTCAAAAAGATAGTACTTTTCCCCCCTCCCCCCGATACGCACGAAAAACATAGCTTTACTGGTTAGGGTTAAGCTGTTAGAGGATTACTTTCTGCTTATTTTGATATACAATTACATATAATTATTCTATTAAATATTAATTTGAAATATTTGGAATTTACTAAGTGGCAAGGAACTTCTTTGGACGAGTGTATATCGCCGAACCTGAATATTTTTTTATTATTTTGAGGGAGGAAAAAAAAAAATTAAAAATATTTAAAAATATTTAAAAATATATATATGTTGACAAACAAGCAGTTAAAAATTAATAATCATATATACATTGTAACTGGCAGTTTCATGCCCACCAACCACACAGGTCGGCGGCAATCATCAGACTGGCGCATATCTAATTATAAAATATAGTCAAAAATATTACAGCATAACAATTATTGACACATGCAAGTGTTAATAATAAAATCTATAATAGGTGTGAAGATGAAAGTTAATCACCGAGATAGAGATAATCCGTAATGGTTGTAAAGTAGAAAGTTAATCCTTGGATAATAGGTAATCACTAATCAGTCACAATTGAACGTGAAAGAATGTAATAATGGAAACAATAGTCAATAGGTGGATGAGCTGGTAGACATGGAAATATTATGGCCATCCAGAAAAAAGTTATGTTATTCCAAAAACATTGAGTTTCTGTTTCCGTTTGTGTCTGCACATAGAATATAGTTCCGAACGCTTGTTCAACGTTTGTAGCCTGGGCACAGTCATGATGTAGAATTTCTCCGTGGTACATCGGTTGCAGTGTTTTGAAGCCAGGTTGTATGGAGTTGCGTGTTGGACGATGGACCATTTGATGTGGAACAATTCGTTTCTGCGTTTAAGATTCCATATGAACTTTGATTCCCATCGGCTTTTAAGAATCGATTGTAAGTTTCCCAAACATAATTCAGTCAGAACCATATATTTTGGTTCACACCAAGGAACTTAAAATTTAATAAACAAAAAAAACCTGATTCTTTAATATATTTGATTAATTATCTTCACCTGAGAAAAGAAAGGAACAGCAGAGGAAGAAATGACGATTGACGTTTGACGATCCCAAAGCTCAAAGAAGTGTCAAGTGTCACAAGGATGGATTGCATGATAGCGAGTGGCGACACACACTACACTGGCCACTGTCATCCGTGCTGCATTTTAAAAAGGAATTAAGAATTGCACATGTAGTGAGTTTCATCGCCGCAGATGACAATATTAGCTAATTGATAGAAGGAAACTCGGACCAGTAAAGTCCACATAGTTAAGTTAGAGAATAATACCAGAACAGTTATGTCTTTTAAATCCTTACTACCAAATAACGTTGATGCGCCGCCTAACAAAAACAAATCATATAAAATAATTTTTGTATTTGTAGTTAAATGTGTTTTATTGGTTTATACTTCATGACAAGTTTTAGTATGATCATAATTCATAGGTAGACTTTTGAAGATGAACTGAGGTGAGATAACAACTGTGCTATCAGTTCACATATTGAGCAACACATAAACTTGGATTTTGTGCTGTCATGTTGTCGCTTTTTCAAGCTTCTTTGCAATCCGTTTAGATGGTGGAATTACATACAGATTCAGGTGACACACGCACACGGGTGTTTTGATCATGGCTATAGTTTTCACATTGTTGGCACTTTTTTAGTCAATATTTTCAAAACTAAAAATTGTTAAAGGCCTTTCCGGATCTCAAGTGTTTGCCCTGGGCAAAAGTCACATGACTCGCTACATACCCGAAACTCCGCGTACACATAATATAAACCCATGATGCAATACCGAAGTGAGACCGGCTACAAACAGCAAATATGAACGAAATCCATGTCTAGAAATGTTTCGAAAAGTCAGTCTATTCATGTCAATGAAACCAGGGTTACAATATAAAGCAGCTTCGAATCAATTCTTGGGCGAGAACCCATCTTAAAAACATACAAAAACTATAAATATAAAGCATTTTAACTTCCGATTTATGGAATAATGTTCACGAAGGATATTTCAATGTATTTCTGTTATCATATTGTTATACAGTGCGCCATTGGCTCAATCAGTAGCGCATCCGACTCATGATCGAAAGGCCTGGGGTTCGAATCCCACCGGGAACTCTTTTTTTTCCCGTTAGTATCATATTACATTTAGCAATGTTGGTTTTGTTTTAATCGTTCCCCCATAATCTTTGTGGATTCACACGAAACTTGTCACTTTATTTGGAATGATTGTCTGACAATGAGCTTTTAATTTGAATGTAGGCCTACTACTTTTACTTGTTCAGCGTTGCGTAAATTGAATTATTGAGAGCACAATAAGCTGTGCACCCAAGGCCAATTGTGCCATTATGAACAAGTCAATGGTCCTTGAATCGATATTCTTATTTTCCGTGTACATGTACGGTCATACTCTTGTATCAACATTACTATCTGTTTCGTTGAAATTATACCGGGCGTGGAATCATCATTTTGTATCTAAATTATTTGTGCTGTTCACGGGTTTCGCGGTTGCAAGGCGAATATCCAAATCACCAGTTGGAAATTGGATTCAGACAAAAATGAGAATGACATCTGACGCGTTTTATCAGCTGAGACAACAATGTTTTGACATTCAAAATGAAAACCTCCGTTGTATTATGAATGAAAGACACATTATATTGTTCTATGATACTTTATACTCCCAAAAAAACCGTATGACATAATTATGATACCAATAGGACATTCCTTTCTTTAAGAATTTGGTGATGTTTGATGTTTTTATTTAATAGCTGTGAATTGTCGGATAATTTTGATTACAAATGTTTGTTTGTTGGTTGTTGGTGTGTTTGTTAGTTTGTTTGTTTGTTTGTTTACATTGTCGATCTGTATGGAGACACGTGGGATCGAATGGGATCTGACTCAAGCAAATTGCTCGGGATAGGCTGAAAAGACACGCAGGCTGAATTAAATTAAATTAAATCAAAAAGATTGTAGATAAGGGTGAGGTTATTGTTATACAGAGCGATCATATTTAAAATGCAACACGAAATACCAATTTCGTGATTTTCGACGCAGTTATGGTTTTGCCTAGTTTGATAAGCTAATAAAGTAAATTATCATCATCGATGTTTTCACGTTTTGTTTAAGATTCTGCCCTTCAATCCAATGGTTATCTCTATTTCAGGATAATTTGGCACGTGATTCGTACTCTTCATTTCTACGATAAATTAGCCCGCTTGTGGACGAATTCTAAACTTTGTTTGCATTGTATTTAGCCCATTACTGCTTATAACCATGACATAACAGAGAAGATTTCAGTGACTTTTTGGAATCTTTTATTTACAAATTGGTAGTGTATGAAAAATAAATCAACAAAGTAAAAAAAAGTAAGATAATGGAAAATAAAAGAGAGAGTTTCCCTCTTCGCGCAGGTGAAATACAAATGAAATTATAACAAACACAAATATTTGCACCAACAATAATTTGCTTTTGTCACCAACAAGACGAAATGGATATATGACAAGTTTTTAATTTGTCAAATAAGACCACATTGTTGACGAATTAATACTCTCTGTGTATTGGGCAACGGGACCTCGAGGACCCATGCATCAAACAAGTTGGAACTATAGTTTGATCAGCTCCTAATTGGCAAAGCCTGCACGCGAGCGCTCCTGAAGGCAACAAGCATCAGCAGCGAGGTTTACATAAACGTACTGTTTACACATGAGGGCGGGGTGCGTGTGGCCAAAATCGCGTGCCTGTGACGTTGATACCCCCTGTGTAAGAAGCCCGATAAGATACGCCACTGTCCAGGAAGCAAAATAGAGCATAGCAAGGGTTTTCCCATTAATACCGGGACCATCACCAACTATAATAATGTAATTCTGAATATCATTGGTAATTTTTTTTGGTTGACAGCGCCATTGTGGTGATGGAAGATTACGGTGCACATTTATTTACGTCATCAGTTGCAAAAAGATGTATGTACACTTCAACCCTGCTTCAATCAATAGGGTCAAATCCGGTAACCCTGACCAGTCGTGGAGAGCTGTAAGGTTCATTCATCAATTGATTCGTCCTCTAAAAGGGTTGACAATGTCATGGGATGTCCCTTACGAAAGTTGGGCGGAAGCCACTAGGGCGGTCAACATTAATACAGGGGTAAAATTCAAAAAATAGGTTTCGGAAAGGTATAGTTTAACCTGTCTTCAATCTGATAAGCAAAAGGTCAACGTTCATTACATAGGTCAAATGTGAAATAATGCTTCGATTTTGATGAAAATGATTTCAATCATTCATATTTGGTTTCATTATCAGGATAATTGGGTAGGCCTGTGCATTTATTTTCTGATCCCATTTGGATGGACCTTATTGACCTTTGTCTATTTGGCAGTACCACTACCATGGCTACTACAATGCTATAGGGTCTAGAGGGAACATAACAGCAAACTGACCTAATGTGATGCCTACTAATGAAGACAAAGACCTATATGTGGTGACCTTTGACCTTTTTCCTAATCAGGTAGGAATACATGTGTACATCGAGTCTCCAAATCGCTTCCCCTGGCTCCCCTTTTTAAGGCTGGATTTTCATTAGTTTTGTAGAATACACCTCGTGTTGATCCTTTCAATACATCTGTTTTTCATACGATCGACTATCTCAGTTTTTTCAATAATGATTTTGAATTTTAGACACCCCCCCCCCACATAGGCCTAATACTCGGATTATACCTCTTCACATGTGTAAACAAGATTTGCTCAAGAATATTTTGCAAGTGTTTGATTACAAACGTGAATGTTACAACATTTTAATACACTCGGCGTAAAATTCACATTTGAAGCTGCAATCTGTGATTTTTTTAGGGATAACACCCTCGGTCCTGCACACTTTTCCATGGAGGCTAATGATTGTGCATAACTCGAAAACGGTACGTCAAGATAAGTCTGACTATATACTTTTTTATGAATAATACAAAGACTGGACTTATTATCATGTATTAAAGGTGTGGCAATTATCTAGATTTCCAGTTTTTGAATTTTACCCTGTTTTAAGATGATAGCCCCTTACATCTCCCGCCCATGCTTTTGCGAGGGACACTGTCGCATACACTTTTAATTAGATCTATTAGATAAGATCATAACAATGGTGATCTAAACTTCACTCCCCAAAAGCATGGTCACGAAATAATTGAATTTGACCACTATTTGACCCAACTTACCATGCGTACTGACTATTTTGCCAGCCAAGCGGCGTAACCAGAGGGGGGGGGGGGGTATTGACTGTCTGTCGGTCGAGATTGGCACTGTCGGTTCAGTTGACAAGAGGAATCATGGAATTATGATCTATCTATCTATAGATGGATCATAATTCCATGCTGAGTGAGCTCTAACCATACTATTTGGCGGTTTAGTATCAAAATTACCTATAATTAACCAGTTACAGGTCAGAAATGAGCTAATAAACCAATAGCAATCGGGTTAAATGAGCCCAGAAAAAGGCACGTAGCAAGTTGATAAAAAAATAATCTCGCACAAAATATACATGTATCACTCCTCAACGATGGTGTCATTAATTCCAACTTGTATATATCATCATTACAGACATTATGATGAATACTTTCAGAAATTCAGGCCTGGAAATAGCACCTGCCCACCTGCCCGTAGCGGGTAACCTTTGCGTTCGTTGGGCGGGTGGCGATACAAGAAAACCCGCCTGACTGGCTGGTAAAATATTTCGAATTCACAGTGAGTTATACTGACTGGTGGCATTTCTGTCGGGCAGGTATTTTTGTGAGTAACCTGCCCGATTGGCTGGTTGAAAAAAATCTGAAAAGTTCCAGCCCTAGAAATAATGAACTTGTAAATTGGGCAACCCTTGAATCATTTGTATGATTGAGGAAAGGAAGAGAACAATTAGTCGTTTTGGAAAAAAACTAGACAACATAGCCGATATTATACACCGACCATAACACCGCGGTCCAATCACATGTGATTATCTTCGTAATGAAATTATTATAATTATGGGGTGAAACAAGAACAAACAATCAACCAACATCCCCAACAAACGACAAACAAACCTTTATATAGGTAAAAATGTTAAAAGGTTCGCGTACTGTGAAAATTATTTATGCAAAAGACAAACAGTATAAGTTATAGATACAGTTTTGACATAAGAATTATTAATTCCGAAAAGAATACTGCTTCCGTGTCATTAACCGCGAAATCAGTGAACCGCGCCATTTATTAAATTTTAAAAATACAAACGATTCCATTTCAATTTTTTAAAAGTTTAGAACATAGCCGTGTCAAGAATGTCTATTGAAAAACATTAGCCGATTGATTTCTTTACCAACAATGCTATCAATCGATTACAACACTTACAACATGTACAAACTGCAGTACGTGCGTGTGAGTGTCTGATAGTAATATTGACTGGTACCAGGAAGGTGGTAGGCCTAGTATACGTGCGGGCAGGCAAACTCATGTGAAATCATTAATAATTCTAAATTCCAAATTAAAGTAAGAACATGGACAAATAATAAGTATCAGGATCGGGTTCATAGATAATATACGATCTCAACAAACTACTAAAAAAATCAAAATAATAATGGTTGCCCGTGATAGGAGTCGAACCCGTGACCGCTGATTCAGAGCCATACGCTCTTCCACTGAGCTAGCCGAGGCGACGGTAAATAATCTGAAACAAATCTATATATTGTTGACCATACCCACTACCCGCTACATTCGAGGAATAAAATGCCTTAAATTTCGATTATTATACATTTTTATCAGATGTTCTCGCCCAAAAGTTGATTCTATTTCGTAAAAGAATTTAATTATGATTGAAATGTAATGAATAATCCTACTTTTGGAAATAATTCTAGACCATTTATTTTGTTCGTACCTGATTTCAACGCAAGGTTTGTCAAACATATCAGTATTATGTCACGTGATTTATCATACATTGCACCATGGGATTTTAGATGGACAGTGTCGACTCGGGTTCGTATCGTGTCATGTGACTTTTGCCCAGGGCAAACACTTGAGATCCGGAAAGGCCTTTAAGCAACAACAAAAACCTGATCCTAAATAATTGACTTAAGATGATGTTGGTACAAATTTGGAATTCTTAACCAAAAACTGATTTTATTAGGTTGTCTGTAAAAATTGGCACCAAAAAAAGTGATTTTACGGCAAAAATGTAAAAAATCACTGTTTTTTTGTGAAATTTGATACCAAACATGGATTCTCCGACTCATTTCATATACAAAATTGTATACTTCCAGTACATTACATTATTAGTCTAAAAGTTACAGTGCTTGATAAACTTAATAAAAAAAGGGTTGACCCTCCCCTTAAAGTGCCCCCGCTAAAATGTCATGTACCATGTTCAGAGCCCCACTCAAGCAAACATCTGCCTCTTGTTACCATGCGAGGTCACACAAAACACCTGCCCCAGGTCATTGATGCGAGTACAAGTCAATTTTGGAGGTCTTGGCAATATATCAATTACCTGCGCTGTGCATTCGCGTTTCGATATAACGATCAATTTGAATGGAAGCGCAATAGTACGCACATATTCATAAGTTATGAATTAAAATCGTGATCTTGGCTTCGACAGCCTAGCTGGTCTATGGTATGACATACACTCACGCACATATTCATCAGTTATGATTTAAAATCGTGACCTTGGCTTCGATAGCCTAGCTGGTCTATGGTATGACATACGCTCTGGGACCGGAAGGTTCTGGGTTCAAATCCCAATATCGTCAGATTTTTATGCTAAACCTTTGCTTTCAATTAAATTTTCTCAAACTGGGGAAAAAGTCTCTAAACGGGAATACTTAGACTAGGCTAATTTGTGATAGCTCAGGCAAAAACAAAAAAGTTTGATTGGCCTAACCCGACCGATCTTAAATACATCGCAGACCCTGAATATATTTTATTATTTTGAGAATATTTTAAAAAATTTAAAAAAATAAAATAACAAAAATATATATATATATAAATTGAACAAAGTATTAAAGTTATATTAAAGGCTATTTTAAGTCCCCAAAGCAGGTGATTTAAAATTAAAAAATTAAAAAATTAAAAAATCCAAACCGACCTACCCTATTTGTTTTTGTCATGTTAGGCCAATCATACCATTTTAGGCCTTACTGATACCGAACACCTGATTATGGCACTTATCAGATTGAGACATCCCTTCATTCTCAAGCAAGTGGCTTAGCGCTGAAATAAGTGATTTCTATAATTGTCCCTCAGATAAAGGTCTATGCTTACACGTAGGCCTACATAGTGACTGTGTATCATACACTATACAGAATGATATCCCATAGAAAACTGGATTTGGTACAATTTGTTTTTTTGTGTCTAAAATGCCTCATTACAACCAAAAGAGACAAGGATAAAAATCCAAAAGTGTGTTTTGTAAGACCTACAAACCAGCACACAGGTGCAATACATACCCTGACATACCCCACGGCTGTTTGATCCCACATAATTTGTCCGATTTATTCTGAGAACACCGTAACTTGCTGGCCCGGTTCTGGTTTTAACTTATTCAAGTACCTGAATATACTGGCCATCTTTTGTAGAAATTTCAGAACATTTGTAGGTGCCATTTCTGAGAAATAGAGCTTTGAATATTATTATTTACTATAATAGCGCCCTCATCGGCCACATTTCCCATAGAGTTACATGTAATATGTGTGTAAAGTAGAAAATGCCGATAATTTAAAAATGGCTCCTACAATTTTCGTGAAATTTTCACCGTATACTCGTATTCATTAGCGCTACCTAAATTAGGTCAAACCATAACTAGGCCACCATGTAATCTTTTTTTATTCCATAATTTTAATTATAAATCGGACAGTCAAACAGCCGTGACCCTGTTATGTGTTTATGACAACTGGGGAACATGTCCCCAATGGGACACAGTACAAAAGTGGATGAATGTTTTTTCAATTGGACCAGGGGGTGTGCAACTTAACTTGCTTTAAGCTACTTTACGTTTAACTTGGCTGTATCTCATATGTTAGGTGGCGCTGCTTGTGTCGTCTGCTTTAAGTATAGACTTATTGAAGTTTACACGGAATTGTTGGAAATATCCAAAAAAATTGTGCGGTTTTGGAAGTTATGATAAAATGTACCTGCTAGGCGGTTTTTACAAGCCTGAAATATCCGATACTTCACGTTTCATTGTTTATTTTATGTATTTGAATTCATTTTCTCACTTTACACCATACCGTCATTGTTTGTGTCCTACGGACTTGATGCAAGTCTATAAATTCCTTTCATTCCAGTTGTATCTCATAAAATGGTGCTGTTGTCTTTTTTAATTAATGCAAACGCGACCTGTTTAGCTACGTACGTACGTCAGTATAGGACTTTTCTATCCCAAAATGTATAGAATTCCTGATTGGAATTTAGTAAAAGTATTTGGCCAGTTAACACTTTCCACGCGGCTATTAATTTTACCATTACAAAACAGAATTTTCAGAAATGTTTTCGTAATTTTCAGAGTCTATTTAAAGGATTACTGAACCAATAATAGGCATGTTTGTACTTAATTCCATGCATTTCTCATGGTGATTCCAAATATAGTAATAGAATTCAATAATTTTGACATTTTTTGAAACATTTTGTGAAATTTTGGAATGTCGTCTGCAGCCGCCTGCCGCGTGGAAAGCGTTAAGATGAAAATTACCCGGAACCGGATTACTGTAACGGCACACAAAAATTACCAGAAATGTAGAATTGATAACATAAAATTGCCTTTCTGGCATTTAATATACAACATTATATCCCGAGTATACTCCACATATATTAAAAAGTCCTGGGGTAATTACCCCAATATGTTATTACATAATTGTTAGTCGAATGTTTGTACATTGATATAATTACACACATTCTCATATCTCTCCCAATTAACAATTTTTAACTTAAAAACACTCTGACACAAAAACATGAAAACCATATGTTCACCCAAGTAAAATTGGATCATAATTATTTCAATACACAGTATAATTCCCTCTAAATACCAATGCCCTTTATCCCATATTTGCTTACTATCCCTTTACAGCCTTTCCACCCTTCCTTACCCGTCCTCTATCTCACCAAACCCCTACCCTTGTGTCATCGCCTCCCAATGAAATACTTACATTATGTAAGTCCTACATTTGATTAACATATTTAGACAATAGAACAATAACATTATTGATACCATGCGTGGCATAGGATGACAATGCCCCTCATCCTCCTAATATTCATATCCCTCACCGCTCACTACCGCCCCCACCCGACCTGATAATACCCCACCCCCACTACCAATCTCATCCCAAACTGATGACCCATTTTTCTAAACCACCCCTGAATACAATTTCTTCATCAAGTCCCACCATCTCCAAGTATTCATCTCCCCAGCACCCTGCTTCCCCACTACCCTGCCCCTTCCCACCCTTCCCAACTACCTATCTCACCCCACCCCCTCCCTGAATACCCATCTCTTCACCCCCTACCCCACATGCCACAAATTTACTCAACTAAAAACCAATATTTGTTCTTCATCAACAATTTATTTTAAAAAAACCTTTCCCTCATATAGTTGAATTCAATCATCCAAATTTATTCAAAAATGTAGTTAAAGTTTACTGTCTATACCTCCCTATAGACGATGTCACCTGTAACGACGTCTCAGCAGCCAAGTAAAGCTTGCCTGTCGTTGTGCGCCCGAATTACCTGCCAAACAAAAGCTTGCCTGCCGGTATGATGAACGCACATTCGAAGGGGGTATCTAATATAAAGCATACACTAAACCAAACCAGTCATCTGTAACAACAGTAGTCAATACAACAGTCAATGCATGTTCCCCAATGCATGGAATGGAACCGGGCACTTAACATTGTTGATCAACAAGAGGTGACACTGTCTATATCTACCTATTCCATTAAAACAAACTAAGAAGAAAAAAAGGGGGAAAATAGTTACAACTTGACAAATACTAGACAATGGAGTAAAATTCTTAGAGAGAAAAAACAAACAAAAATAAAATACTGACAAGTCACAATATAATCCTGTAGATATATACATATTTATATATTAATTAATCATGAATTTCAAGTTTCATTTTGCATAATGATCCACTTGTGTCCATTTCCTTCCTCAGTGATAGATGACATTGGTGCATATTCCAGCAGTAGATACAATTTTTTTCTTCAAATTTTTGTCAAATGTGCCACATAGCATTTGATTCACTTGCGTCATCACAAGAATCTGCCCCGTCATCACCACACCGAGGAAGGGGGACACAGTATACTATAGTTTAATCAGTTTCAAATTGGTGAGAAATATGTGGGGCTTTTATTTCTCGGCGCACAAAAGTAATCCAAGCATTCTTGCCCAATTATGTCCAGATGCACACGGTTTTGACCGCGAGCATGCATCAGGCATAATGCACAGTGCGCTTGATGACTTCCTGCGTGCCCACATCCTGTATTCGTTCGATGCTGTAATGAGGGTTCGCCAATTTGGAACTGATCAAACTATATATTGTAATACATTTTTTTTCTTCAAATATGACACAAACTGCATTGAAACTATGGACCTGCAGGCACATTTTGTTGGCAATATCTCCTTTAGTGCCCCAAATATAATAAGCTTAATGCACTTACTCCAATGAAGATTTCTTGTGCAGTCCACAAGCATCCTTAGCACCAGTGCTACAGTGCCAACAGCAGGGCTAGAAATTCGGCGAAAATCCAAGAATCTGATTCTCATTAATTGATTCACGTGGACAGGTTTGCGAGAGTCTTATTGGATTTTCGCAAATTGTATGTATGACAATAATTGTTGGATTAACACAAAAACCAATAAACATTTATTTCTGTGTGTTTTGCATGGGGCAGAACCTAGCGTTCATAACCGTTCATAAGAATCGTCTGACAAATTGCTACTTGTAATAACGGGAGAAAACATGTCTCTAAATCCAAAATGTATTACATTGTATGACTGAGTTTATGGTATAAAGGCTTTCTTCCTACATGTACCAGCCATCTTGCTCCTGGAACATCTACAACTAAGGCCAAGAGGGAAAAAGATCTGTCTCACATACCCCGCTCGCATAAGTATGTGGAGTCACTTTTTTTACACACCCTTAACAATGATCTCAATTGTTTTGTTTTTTTAATTGTCCAAAAATGAAACAAAATGGCTCCAAAAGGAGGGGGTGGAAGTGGGCCATGAACACAATAAAAAACAAAACAAAAAGTCTGCATTTAGCATAGCTATTTTTGTTAAAATTTATTTTATTTTTTAAATCGCATATTGCATAGCTATTTTTTTTTTTGGGGGGGGGCAAGAGAAAGTCAACCTTTTTTTGGGGCCTAACAGAAAGTCAACCTTTTTTTTGGGGGGGGGGGGGGGGGGCCTAACAGAAAATCAATGACCTAAAATAACCATATATAGCTAACAGACAGTCAATGACCTAGTATGACTGGCAATCGGGAATAACTTGCGTGTTTGAGTACAAAGCCTGTTTACAAACACTAATGTTCCGATCATGCTTGAAAAAGGCCAATGGACCAATTAAATTCCATTGTACTTTGAATAGCATATTTCTGAATGACGAAACATACACAGGAGCAGCAGTGCAAATCACTGTTTGGATTTTGTCTGCTGAGTATCACTAACCGGTACCATCATTATGCATTACTTACAAAATTGAAAACAAAATTAATTAAAAGTCCTTCTGACATTGCATTGGTATTTAGCTGTATAACCATCAATACCATGACAATGACTAAACACATTTAATTGGCACCCATCTACTTGAGTCCAAATGGGTTCTGCATGAAGGAACACAAGTCAACAATTTGGTGTTTTGTTGAGAAAAAAATGTAGTGTAATTTATTGTCCATTATCAGATTAGGAATATAACGCAGCAGTTGCATAGCCCACTCCGCCACCCCCACCTCCTCCCTCTCTACCCCAACCCACTCCTGCTCTCCCCACCCCCATTCTATCTATCTCCCAACCCACTCCCTCCCTCCCCCTCTCTTCCCCCACCCGTAGGACAGGGGTGTTCCTTCATAGTCTAATATAGCCACTTTAGGTAGCAATAATAAAACATTTCAACAATAAATACTCTTCATTATCATATAGTTACTCAATTGAGTTGCACACTTAGGTTTTGAGAAGAGCATTGACGACAGCCTTGACATTGAGGTTTTTGAGGTCGCGGTACGTCTGACCAGTTCCTACAAACACGATGGGTTGACCGGTGATGTACGTCATGGATATGGCGGCGCCGACCTGTCGATGACAAAATAGAGAGACACAACTGATTCAGAGTGGATGAAAAACATTACACACATGAAATTGCCCTTGTGTACAAAAACACTGAAAATCTAACGATATGGTACTTTGAGCTAGCTCATTACATCTAATTTTGTGGTAAAATAGGCATGAAAAAAAACTGAAAAAGAAAGAACACACGGAAATCTGTTGATAAACTGATAGTTTTCATACCTGAATATTTTGTGGGAAGGTACTATAGTGCAATAGGTCATAAACACTCCACACTTTTATAATCATAACTTGCAAATGCAGCAATTGGTTAAAAATGCAAGAATTAAGAATAAATGGCACATGAAGTCTTAAACATGAAAGAAGACAGTTAAAAGTTGACAGAGGATGAATTTGCAGTTGAAAAAATTACCAATAAGAAAATATGCATTTTGGAGTGTTTATGGCCAGTTGTACTTTCAGGCAGTGTTCAACACCCTTTTGAGTCATCTGACTCATACCGTCTGATGTCGGCTTTTCAGAAAGCATCCACCAATAGTATCCCACACGTTAATTGAGGCTTGTGACTTTGGTGAGAATACCTGAGAAACACTAGCAAATAGTGAAGTTAAAACAGTTGTGAGAACACAAATGTGTAATGTATACAGTGGGCGCGGCACGCACAATTTACACACAGAATAGACCTTAAGGGATGTTAAAGCTTGTCCATTTTCATCTTTTGAATTTGTACATTTTGAAAGTGCACCAGCTATTTATGTAGAAAACAGGATATTTAAATTGAGCCAACAAATTCCCCTCATTGTTTCTCTGTATACATAGTGGAAACAGGGGACCTAACTTTATGTGTAGTACTTATGTGTGAAATAACCCGAAATCTGAGAGAATTGAGGGCTCCCATTTGGGTGGATTTCTCAATGCTCTGTAAGAGACTCACCTTGTCATCTATAGTGTCAAACTTAGTGAGCACTATGCCACCAATCAATGCCCTGTAAGAGACTCACCTTGTCGTCTATAGTGTCAAACTTAGTGAGCACTATGCCATCAATCAATGCCCTGTAAGAGACTCACCTTGTCATCTATAGTGTCAAACTTAGTGAGCACTATGCCATCAATCAATGCCCTGTCAGAGACTCACCTTGTCATCTATAGTGTCAAACTTAGTGAGCACTATGCCATCAATCAATGCCCTGTAAGAGACTCACCTTGTCATCTATAGTGTCAAACTTAGTGAGCACTATGCTATCAATCAATGCCCTGTAAGAGACTCACCTTGTCATCTATAGTGTCAAACTTAGTGAGCCCTATGCCATCAATCAATGCCCTGTTAGAGACTCACCTTGTCATCTATAGTGTTATAATTAGTGAGCACTATGCCATCAATCAATGCCCTGTAAGAGACTCACCTTGTCATCTATAGTGTCAAACTTAGTGAGCACTATGCCACCAATCAATGCCCTGTAAGAGACTCACCTTGTCGTCTATAGTGTCAAACTTAGTGAGCACTATGCCATCAATCAATGCCCTGTAAGAGACTCACCTTGTCATCTATAGTGTCAAACTTAGTGAGCACTATGCCATCAATCAATGCCCTGTCAGAGACTCACCTTGTCATCTATAGTGTCAAACTTAGTGAGCACTATGCCATCAATCAATGCCCTGTAAGAGACTCACCTTGTCATCTATAGTGTTATAATTAGTGAGCACTATGCCATCAATCAATGCCCTGTAAGAGACTCACCTTGTCATCTATAGTGTCAAACTTAGTGAGCACTATGCCACCAATCAATGCCCTGTAAGAGACTCACCTTGTCGTCTATAGTGTCAAACTTAGTGAGCACTATGCCATCAATCAATGCCCTGTAAGAGACTCACCTTGTCATCTATAGTGTCAAACTTAGTGAGCACTATGCCATCAATCAATGCCCTGTCAGAGACTCACCTTGTCATCTATAGTGTCAAACTTAGTGAGCACTATGCCATCAATCAATGCCCTGTAAGAGACTCACCTTGTCATCTATAGTGTCAAACTTAGTGAGCACTATGCTATCAATCAATGCCCTGTAAGAGACTCACCTTGTCATCTATAGTGTCAAACTTAGTGAGCACTATGCCATCAATCAATGCCCTGTTAGAGACTCACCTTGTCATCTATAGTGTCAAACTTAGTGAGCACTATGCCATCAATCAATGCCCTGTAAGAGACTCACCTTGTCATCTATAGTGTCAAACTTAGTGAACACTATGCCATCAATCAATACCCTGTAAGAGACTCACCTTGTCATCTATAGTGTCAAACTTAGTGAGCCCTATGCCATCAATCAATGCCCTGTAAGAGACTCACCTTGTCATCTATAGTGTCAAACTTAGTGAGCACTATGCCATCAATCAATGCCCTGCAAGAGACTCATCTTGTCATCTATAGTGTCAAACTTAGTGAGCACTATGCCATCAATCAATGCCCTGTAAGAGACTCACCTTGTCATCTATAGTGTTATAATTAGTGAGCACTATGCCATCAATCAATGCCCTGTAAGAGACTCACCTTGTCATCTATAGTGTCAAACTTAGTGAGCACTATGCCACCAATCAATGCCCTGTAAGAGACTCATCTTGTCGTCTATAGTGTTAAAATTAGTGAGCACTATGTCATCAATCAATGCCCTGTAAGAGACTCACCTTGTCATCTATAGTGTCAAACTTAGTGAGCACTATGCCATCAATCAATGCCCTGTAAGAGACTCACCTTGTCATCTATAGTGTTAAAATTAGTGAGCACTATGCCATCAATCAATACCCTGTAAGAGACTCACCTTGTCATCTATAGTGTCAAACTTAGTGAGCCCTATGCCATCAATCAATGCCCTGTAAGAGACTCACCTTGTCATCTATAGTGTCAAACTTAGTGAGCACTATGCCATCAATCAATGCCCTGCAAGAGACTCATCTTGTCATCTATAGTGTCAAACTTAGTGAGCACTATGCCATCAATCAATGCCCTGTAAGAGACTCACCTTGTCATCTATAGTGTTATAATTAGTGAGCACTATGCCATCAATCAATGCCCTGTAAGAGACTCACCTTGTCATCTATAGTGTCAAACTTAGTGAGCACTATGCCACCAATCAATGCCCTGTAAGAGACTCATCTTGTCGTCTATAGTGTTAAAATTAGTGAGCACTATGTCATCAATCAATGCCCTGTAAGAGACTCACCTTGTCATCTATAGTGTCAAACTTAGTGAGCACTATGCCATCAATCAATGCCCTGTAAGAGACTCACCTTGTCATCTATAGTGTTAAAATTAGTGAGCACTATGCCATCAATCAATGCCCTGTAAGAGACTCACCTTGTCATCTATAGTGTCAAACTTAGTGAGCACTATGCCACCAATCAATGCCCTGTAAGAGACTCACCTTGTCATCTATAGTGTCAAACTTAGTGAGCACTATGCCATCAATCAATGCCCTGTAAGAGACTCACCTTGTCATCTATAGTGTCAAACTTAGTGAGCACTATGTCATCAATCAATGCCCTGTAAGAGACTCACCTTGTCATCTATAGTGTCAAACTTAGTGAGCACTATGTCATCAATCAATGCCCGGTAAGAGACTCACCTTGTCATCTATAGTGTCAAACTTAGTAAGCACTATGCCATCAATCAATGCCCTGTAAGAGACTCACCTTGTCATCTATAGTGTCAAACTTAGTAAGCACTATGCCATCAATCAGACGTGGATTGGTAGACTCTGAGTGGTCGGCCAAGGCACGATTAAACTTCTGCAGTTGATCCACAGCCTCGTTACCCACCAGAGCTTCACCAACAAACAACACCAGATCAGGCTGGTTCAGTTTAATGAGCTGGATCAGAAAAAGAAAAAATACAAATTTATTTGAAGATTTTAATAAGCAAATGCTTTTATACAAATATATATGACCATGTTTAGTCTCCCTCTATACAACCCCTTTTTTTTATCTATAGCTCTCTATCTACAAAAGAGGGCTCACTTGTGTTACACTGTTAATCATATCTACAGTCATAAAAAAGTTACTATACAGGTAATAAATGGGTTTTAACTCTATAAATATATATCCTACCTAAAAATATTGAATTATAAAGTTGTTGAGAAATTTATCTTCATTAATATGAGATATTGCACGCTAGGATCGGTTGAATATTGAAGATGTGAAAATCTAAAATGTAAGGTAAAGTCACAATTTCATTTTCACATTTTACTTTTCAACACGGGGGAGAGTATGACAGGTAACGTGTGTGTGGCGTATTGATCCATCGGAACAATACGGCCGACTATCCAACCTGCGCATGCATCCCCAATTGCACTACCGGTAATCAATAATGTACCTGTAGCTGGGTCCGCATGTAGAAAAGAAAAATGTGAACATGAAAATCGGACTTCACCTTACATTTTGGAGTGTCAATTCACAATAATCACCCAATCTTAGCGTGCAATATCTCATATTAAAGAAGATTAATTTTTCGACAACTTTATAATTTAATATTTTTAGGTAGGATATATATTTTTGGAGTTAAAAGCCCATGGATTACCTGTATAGTTACTTTTTTTGATGACTGTATAGCCCTCTATCTTCAAAAGAGGGCTCCCTTGTGTTAACTGTAAGTCATATCTACAGCCCTCTATCTACAAAGAGGGCTCACTTGTGTTACACTATTAGTCATCCAGTGACTGCAAAATTCCAAGGACCTCACACCACAGGAAAACAGGGTCTACTGTATTTGGATGTGACCTTATGACCTCACCAAATAGTTCAATGGTTATTCATCTAAGTATCAGGATGAATATGTAATCAGTTTAATCGTCGTAGGGGTCCGCTTCTTGCCAATAGTGATCGATTATATAAAATATTAAAACTGGGCAGACAAGTATGTGACTTAATACGAGCCAGACAGGCCCGTCACCATCGTGCATGTACAGTCACAATGCATTGAAAATTATTTATACACTCTTAGCAGTGCCGAACCAATCAGAAAGCAAGAAATTAAATTGAAAGTGTCTAATGCACTCCGCGTGTGCGCCGATTTTCACTGCAGGTGTTAGGAAAATTGTTGACATGTTTTTATTCGTTTTACATAGATCATTATTCTCAAATTGTGACTTTTGATGTGTATAGTGTCGTGTGTATAGTGTCGTTGTGAATTTTGATGTTTATAGTGTCGTGTATGAATTAGGTCAATACTCGCGTATGTTTTGTTTCAAAATAGCCCTCCCCCTGCGGGGGTCGAGCCATTATTCACACATCAACATCAGCGTTTGTGCATCGATTTGTCCAATTTCTCTTGAAACAACACATACGCATTCATCGACCTATACACATTGTAGTCATCAGGGTTGTAGCTAGACCAGATTGAGTGCGCCGGACAATTTTAATGACGGCGAACGGAGTAAGTGTAGCGAACAAAGTGCAGTGGATCATGGAATGGGGTCTAGAGGCCTTCCTTATGTTTTTAAGGGGATATAAATGCACTTTGAGGGTTCCTGCAACATAATTTCTTGTTTTATGAGGCAGTTTAATGATTTTTTTCCACAAATTGTAAAAAAACAACAACAAAAACAAAAAACTTTTTTTTAGTGCCGGATTTTTTACCCTTTTTTAAAGAGTGCCGGACGCTGGGCACGACTTCCGGACGGCCCCGTCCGGGGCCAACCGGCGTAGCTACAACCCTGGTAGTCATCTCACAGGTGCGTAGTTTGCTTTCTGATCAAATGTCAGTAGACACTCTTTTGGCTGAAATGAGTATGATTAACATGAGTTTGCCCGCAGTTTTTTTTGGGGGGGGGGAATTCAAATTTAAAAATAAGGTTTTCAAAAAGGGTGATGATGTATTATACAATCATGTCTTTAATCTCGCACAAACTTATTCCCTTTCCAAATTAAATTGACATTTGTAACTATCACTTGTTTAGGTGACAAAAAACACCCTGTTTTACGGGCGGACGGACCTGTCAAGTAGGGTCGGTCAGTCGGGTTTTTATTATTTTATATACAAAAATATTTGTATTAAAAAAATATATCGACAGATTTTTGGCCAAAAAACGGCTATTTTTTTTTTTTTTAATCTTGAAAAATGCAAAAACTGGGTCGGTCAGGCCCATTAAAAACAGGGTGGGGTTTTTTCCTCGCCTTATGGTCTTAGAAACTCCATAATTATGACTGCATGAGATCTTAAACATATGCATCATTATTGGTATTCCATTAAAGTTATGAAAAAACATGCAAACTTTGAGAAGTAATTCTTACTTTTGCCAGAGCTCTCATGAGCGGCTCATTATCCTGCATACGCCCGGCTGTATCAATCAGAACCACATCAAAACGATTGTCTCGGGCTGAAAATATGAAACATTTAACATTTATTAAATAACAGTTGAACTAATACTAGTATAGTGTCTGCAATGAAATGGTGATAGTACCAGACAAATTGTTGCTACGGCATTGTTGCTACGGCAATAACAATAACACCCTCTTCTACAGCCGGATGAAATTCTTAGTTGGTTGGACGTATAGGGGGTGTTGGGATTTGTTTTTGGGTGGGGGGTCAAATTTTCTTGAAAAATTTGCCTATATTTTTGACATATGAGACCTGTCATCACAAAATGAGAGTTAAGTAGGACAATTTAATTTTCAGGTTTGTCCAGATTCAAAATGCTCAGAAAACAAGCTTTAAAATGATATGCAACTTGTTATAATCGCGCAATGTATTCCTTGTCAAAATTCAAATTGAAGTTGCAAAATTCCTTTGTTTTCTACTGATTTTTGGCTTGTTTATTGGACCATACCTCCTAATGCACACTGGCGACTTAACGCTCATTTTGTGGTAACAGGTCTCATATTTCACCCCCCCCCCCCCCCAATTTGGACAATAAAAAACCTGAATTCAACCTGGAAATTGTCATGCCTGTAGATCAAGCATGTGCAACCTTTTCTACCACCCGGGCCTCATTGGGATTTTGAGATTCATTCACGGGCCGCAGTGAGTGTCAAATATTTCAAAACACGTCCGGAGGAAGGGTAATAGGCACCATACAAATGAGGCATAGACGCACAGTTTTGTTCAATGACGAAATTACCCTCAGTCCATTGCTCATTAAATACCCACTTCTCTTCGTGTAATTTCCTCTTTTGACTCGCTGTTGCTGCTGCAAGCGCCATTTTAACCAGCATTTTTAACACGCAATCACGCCTCGAGTTATATTTACTAAATGCATCATCACCCTACAAATTATAAGGGAGCACATCACTAAACCAATCTGCCATTTGTGTAACCTAGGGAGTTCCGGTTAGAACGGGTAGCATCAATGGGAATTTTGGATTTGCTCTGCGGGCCGCAGATAAGAGGCCGGCAGGCCGCAGGTTGCACATGCTTGCTGTAGATTGAAGCTACATACCAAATTTGATGGCTTCTACAGCAATTCCAGCTGCGTCTTTTCCGTAGCCCTTCTCATACAATTGCACCATAGATCGCCCTCCTTGCTCCTCGGGCGGATGGAGGGCGTTGAGATGTCGACTGTGGGTACGCAGTTGCTCCACGGCACCCGCACGGAAGGTATCACAGGCGGCAATGAGGACGCGGAAACCGTTCTCAACCAACCAAAAACAAATCTGTGAGTGGGATAAATTTTCATATTAGAAGGTATTATACAGTGTGTACTCTGAGTGGAGATGTGACCAGGTTAAATTTCAGACGACAGTGGTCACAGATGGCTGTACATTTTAAATCCCCATTGGTTGCAATGTAAAAAAGGACTTTGATTTTATGATTCCAAAAAATTCATCACACATTGAAACTAAATAATTTCATCCTAAAACTGCTGGAGTTGGAAATTAAACCCCACTGTAAGTATCATTTTTTGAATTTTATCCAGCATTAACCATTCCCAATATAACGTAACCTCACACACATAATTTAATCTTGAATCTTTTTTGGGGGGGCCTTGGGCGAAATAAAAATAACTGTTTGTTTCCGGTAACACGGCCGACCCGCTGAAAACCTGCCAACCCCCCAAAAAATTATCCCAATTTTGATCTAATGTTTTTTCGTGTATACAACAGAAATAAGAGAATGCCTAAAATTATCAACCGATTCCATGATACTCACGGCATTATACATAGATAAAATCAAAACGATTATGAATCTTGTTCTTGTATTCGGTGACATTCTGCCAGATACAACATGCAACTTAGAATATTATTTATACATCAATGCCACTCGTATTTCGTATTTAAATTAATCATAAAAACAACCACGATCAGAGAGCGCAGTTTGGTCAATCGGAGGCTTAATCCGCATGTGTGTGAACCGCGCCTTTCATGATGAGTGCAAGCACATGTTTTAAAAACATGGTCGCCATTTATTTCCATCTAATAAAATAAAATCTAATAGCCGAAGTAAAATTTGTGAATGGGAAGATTGTCACGTAAGGATGATTTTTGTAGCATTACGTCATTCGTATTGGGTTTCGGAAAAGGCGAAGGTAAATTGAATAAACCCGAAGTACAATTGCATGATCACACACACGCATGCGTAGTAAGGATGATTTTTGTCAATTAAAAGACAGATGGTCGCCGGCTACTATGGAATTTGTTTATTTTAGTCTTCATTTAACATTTTTAAATGACTTTTTCGGCCAATTTTCCAAGTTATTTATTGGTGGGGTACATCATTGATAGGGATGTTTCCCCCGATCTGATCAGGCTTTATCTAACGTTACCGAAAGACTCATATAAAAGCAAAATTCGGAAACCCAAGTTATATTTTATCAATGTCGAAGGTTTTCCTCGACGACAGATCGATACAAAATTACTGGTACCGCTGTTACTGCATCTGTTTCACTAATTAGGATTCCCTCATTTTTATAGTAGTGAAATACGGCACATTTAGGTATCTGTCTTAGATACCAGATACAAACCGATTGAAATTCAAACAACAACAACAAACAAACAAAATCCTTTTTTTTTCTTTCCCGACCTACCAACTCAATGTTTTTTCAGCATGTAACCGGAAACAAACAATTATTTTTGTTTGGCCTTACTAACCTTGGCCAGATTTGTTGATTTTCCGACACCATTGACCCCACAGAATGCTACACTGTATGGTCTTCCCCGAGACTTGGACTCCATACAGTCACGTAATATGTCAATGCGGCGTTGTGGGGACAGGATTTGAACAAGAGACTCTTGCAGGCCCTCACGAACAATAGATGCCACGCCTAAAAAGAAATAATGATTGCATCTAATTCAGGTATGTGCTTAGGCCAACAAAAAAAGTTGTTTGATTGTCCTCGTCCGCCCGACCCTCTTAATCATTCTGACCCAAAAAACTTTTTTTTTTGAATTTTTTTTTGTTGTTGAAAATTTCATTTTTTTACAAATATTAGCCGAAAATAAAAAAAAAATCATTTTTTAATTTTTTTTTAAGTGTTGAGAAAATAGAAATACTCATCAAAATGTTAAAGATTTTGTTCCCCGTTTTGGTTACCACAACAAGGATATCTCATTTTACTTTTGGTACCTGAAAAAAGGGCAAGTGAGAAAAGAAGAAAAAAAACTTTTCCCGACCGACCTACCCAACTTTTAAAAGTGATCTATGGACAATCAAACAATTTGGTTTTTTTGGCCTTAGGCAGGCCCTCCATGCAGTCCTGCAACATGTCAATGCGATTTTTGAAGAAAACTTGAGAGGCGCTCACCCGGGTAGGGAGAGAGGGGTACTCATTGGATCTAAGCAGGGTTCTAGCCAGGACCATTTTAGAACCGGGTAAATTTACTGACGGCGAACGGAGAAAATGTAGCAAACGAAGTGCAGTGGATCATGGCATGGGATCCAGAGGCTTTCTTAATGTCTTTTAAGGGTTTTTAATGCATTTTGAGGGTTCCTGCCGTATAATTTCTTGTTTTATGAGGCAGTTTAATGATTTTATCCACAAATTGTAAAAAATAAAATTAAAAAAAATTAAAAAATTATAGAATGCCGGGCGGCCAGCCTAATTCCGGGCCCAGCGCTGGGCGGGCAAGCCCAGTGGTGGGCGGGCTAGCCCAGTGGTGGGTGGACCCTGGATCTGAGGTTATGTGGATGTACCACCAAATAGGGTAGCCTTTACACCTGTCTGGTAAACGGATGACCTCTTATTTTTCTTAAGGAAAATGTATGGGTTCATTATTCATCAAAAGGTCGTTAGTGGTAAAAAAAAAGGTCATGAGTGGTAAATATATGGGTGGCAAAACGAAAATTAAGTGATAAATGTTCCAGTCATAATTCAAAATCCTTGGCAGCACACACACCTATAGCAAAAATAAAATAATGAGTTCCCCCTCCCCAGGGCGCTCACGAACCACAGATCTCAGTCATGCCTAACATAACATAAAATAATGAGTACCCCCTCCCCAGGGCGGGAATTTATTAACCGTACTCACTCACTGTATAAATGTATTGCTGTACAATGTACATGTGCTATGAACTTTACTCCGTCAGGTATCAAATGTTGTTTACGGTAATAAAAATCGCTTTCAGGGCGCTCACGAACCACAGATTTCATTCATGCCTAACATAACATAAAATAATGAGTTCCCCCTCCCCAGGGCGCTCACGAACCACAGATTTCATTCATGCCTAACATAACATAAAATAATGAGTACCCCCTCCCCAGGGCGCTCACGAACCACAGATTTCATTCATGCCTAACATAACATAAAATAATGAGTTCCCCCTCCCCAGGGCGCTCACGAACCACAGATTTCATTCATGCCTAACATAACATAAAATAATGAGTACCCCCTCCCCAGGGCGCTCACGAACCACAGATTTCATTCATGCCTAACATAACATAAAATAATGAGTTCCCCCTCCCCAGGGCGCTCACGAACCACAGATTTCATTCATGCCTAACATAACATAAAATAATGAGTACCCCCTCCCCAGGGCGCTCACGAACCACAGATTTCATTCATGCCTAACATAACATAAAATAATGAGTACCCCCTCCCCAGGGCGCTCACGAACCACAGATTTCATTCATGCCTAACATAACATAAAATAATGAGTACCCCCTCCCCAGGGCGCTCACGAACCACAGATTTCATTCATGCCTAACATAACATAAAATAATGAGTACCCCCTCCCCAGGGCGCTCACGAACCACATATTTCATTCATGCCTAACATAACATAAAATAATGAGTTCCCCCTCCCCAGGGCGCTCACGAACCACAGATTTCATTCATGCCTAACATAACATAAAATAATGAGTACCCCCTCCCCAGGGCGCTCACGAACCACAGATTTCATTCATGCCTAACATAACATAAAATAATGAGTACCCCCTCCCCAGGGCGCTCACGAACCACAGATTTCATTCATGCCTAACATAACATAAAATAATGAGTACCCCCTCCCCAGGGCGCTCACGAACCACAGATTTCATTCATGCCTAACATAACATAAAATAATGAGTACCCCCTCCCCAGGGCGCTCACGAACCACAGATTTCATTCATGCCTAACATAACATAAAATAATGAGTACCCCCTCCCCAGGGCGCTCACGAACCACAGATTTCATTCATGCCTAACATAACATAAAATAATGAGTTCCCCCTCCCCAGGGCGCTCACGAACCACAGATTTCATTCATGCCTAACATAACATAAAATAATGAGTTCCCCCTCCCCAGGGCGCTCACGAACCACAGATTTCATTCATGCCTAACATAACATAAAATAATGAGTACCCCCTCCCCAGGGCGCTCACGAACCACAGATTTCATTCATGCCTAACATAACATAAAATAATGAGTACCCCCTCCCCAGGGCGCTCACGAACCACAGATTTCATTCATGCCTAACATAACATAAAATAATGAGTACCCCCTCCCCAGGGCGCTCACGAACCACAGATTTCATTCATGCCTAACATAACATAAAATAATGAGTACCCCCTCCCCAGGGCGCTCACGAACCACAGATTTCATTCATGCCTAACATAACATAAAATAATGAGTTCCCCCTCCCCAGGGCGCTCACGAACCACAGATTTCATTCATGCCTAACATAACATAAAATAATGAGTACCCCCTCCCCAGGGCGCTCACGAACCACAGATTTCATTCATGCCTAACATAACATAAAATAATGAGTACCCCCTCCCCAGGGCGCTCACGAACCACAGATTTCATTCATGCCTAACATAACATAAAATAATGAGTACCCCCTCCCCAGGGCGCTCACGAACCACAGATTTCATTCATGCCTAACATAACATAAAATAATGAGTACCCCCTCCCCAGGGCGCTCACGAACCACAGATTTCATTCATGCCTAACATAACATAAAATAATGAGTACCCCCTCCCCAGGGCGCTCACGAACCACAGATTTCATTCATGCCTAACATAACATAAAATAATGAGTACCCCCTCCCCAGGGCGCTCACGAACCACAGATTTCATTCATGCCTAACATAACATAAAATAATGAGTACCCCCTCCCCAGGGCGCTCACGAACCACAGATTTCATTCATGCCTAACATAACATAAAATAATGAGTTCCCCCTCCCCAGGGCGCTCACGAACCACAGATTTCATTCATGCCTAACATAACATAAAATAATGAGTACCCCCTCCCCAGGGCGCTCACGAACCACAGATTTCATTCATGCCTAACATAACATAAAATAATGAGTTCCCCCTCCCCAGGGCGCTCACGAACCACAGATTTCATTCATGCCTAACATAACATAAAATAATGAGTTCCCCCACCCCAGGGTGCTCACGAACCACAGATTTCATTCATGCCTAACATAACATAAAAGAATGAGTACCCCCTCCCCAGGGCGCTCACGAACCACAGATTTCATTCATGCCTAACATAACATAAAATAATGAGTACCCCCTCCCCAGGGCGCTCACGAACCACAGATTTCATTCATGCCTAACATAACATAAAATAATGAGTTCCCCCTCCCCAGGGCGCTCACGAACCACAGATTTTATTCATGCCTAACATAACATAAAATAATGAGTTCCCCCACCCCAGGGTGCTCACGAACCACAGATTTCATTCATGCCTAACATAACATAAAATAATGAGTACCCCCTCCCCAGGGCGCTCACGAACCACAGATTTCATTCATGCCTAACATAACATAAAATAATGAGTACCCCCTCCCCAGGGCGCTCACGAACCACAGATTTCATTCATGCCTAACATAACATAAAATAATGAGTTCCCCCTCCCCAGGGCGCTCACGAACCACAGATTTCATTCATGCCTAACATAACATAAAATAATGAGTTCCCCCTCCCCAGGGCGCTCACGAACCACAGATTTCATTCATGCCTAACATAACATAAAATAATGAGTACCCCCTCCCCAGGGCGCTCACGAACCACAGATTTCATTCATGCCTAACATAACATAAAATAATGAGTACCCCCTCCCCAGGGCGCTCACGAACCACAGATTTCATTCATGCCTAACATAACATAAAATAATGAGTACCCCCTCCCCAGGGCGCTCACGAACCACAGATTTCATTCATGCCTAACATAACATAAAATAATGAGTACCCCCTCCCCAGGGCGCTCACGAACCACAGATTTCATTCATGCCTAACATAACATAAAATAATGAGTTCCCCCTCCCCAGGGCGCTCACGAACCACAGATTTCATTCATGCCTAACATAACATAAAATAATGAGTACCCCCTCCCCAGGGCGCTCACGAACCACAGATTTCATTCATGCCTAACATAACATAAAATAATGAGTACCCCCTCCCCAGGGCGCTCACGAACCACAGATTTCATTCATGCCTAACATAACATAAAATAATGAGTACCCCCTCCCCAGGGCGCTCACGAACCACAGATTTCATTCATGCCTAACATAACATAAAATAATGAGTACCCCCTCCCCAGGGCGCTCACGAACCACAGATTTCATTCATGCCTAACATAACATAAAATAATGAGTACCCCCTCCCCAGGGCGCTCACGAACCACAGATTTCATTCATGCCTAACATAACATAAAATAATGAGTACCCCCTCCCCAGGGCGCTCACGAACCACAGATTTCATTCATGCCTAACATAACATAAAATAATGAGTACCCCCTCCCCAGGGCGCTCACGAACCACAGATTTCATTCATGCCTAACATAACATAAAATAATGAGTTCCCCCTCCCCAGGGCGCTCACGAACCACAGATTTCATTCATGCCTAACATAACATAAAATAATGAGTACCCCCTCCCCAGGGCGCTCACGAACCACAGATTTCATTCATGCCTAACATAACATAAAATAATGAGTTCCCCCTCCCCAGGGCGCTCACGAACCACAGATTTCATTCATGCCTAACATAACATAAAATAATGAGTTCCCCCACCCCAGGGTGCTCACGAACCACAGATTTCATTCATGCCTAACATAACATAAAAGAATGAGTACCCCCTCCCCAGGGCGCTCACGAACCACAGATTTCATTCATGCCTAACATAACATAAAATAATGAGTACCCCCTCCCCAGGGCGCTCACGAACCACAGATTTCATTCATGCCTAACATAACATAAAATAATGAGTTCCCCCTCCCCAGGGCGCTCACGAACCACAGATTTTATTCATGCCTAACATAACATAAAATAATGAGTTCCCCCACCCCAGGGTGCTCACGAACCACAGATTTCATTCATGCCTAACATAACATAAAATAATGAGTACCCCCTCCCCAGGGCGCTCACGAACCACAGATCTCATTCATGCCTAACATAACATAAATTATTGACCTCCTAAAACGTCAATGCGATTTAGACAGAAATTGAACACAATTAATTTATGAAGTCAATAACAATTCACTAAAACACAAAAGTGTATTTAAGACTGTTGACATCCAAAACCGCACCATTAAGAATAGAGTGTAGACTACAGCTGCACTAAGTGATTTCTTTCTTTGGAGCACAAGGTTTCATACAGTCATGCATTTGAAAGAAGAATTTTCTTATATTTTAGTGCAACTTCCTTTAAACATTTACAGCTGAATCACGATAGCAACTTGATTTGGGGCTGCAAAAACATGTACCGCAATTTTGCATCAGCCTTTGCAAGTTGTATCACAGTTGATGATTTGTAGGGACGCACCATTTTATATCCAGGGGGGCATGGAAGTTTTTTGAAGAAGAAAAAAACATGACCCACTATCCAGGCGAAGAAAAAAACCTCTGCCCCACCCAACTCAAAATAAAGGAAAACATTAAAAATAGAAAAGGAAAAAAAATTCTGCCCGACCCAAACTTCCATGCCCCCCCCCCCCCCCTCCCCCCAGATATCAAATGGTGCGTCCCTAAAAGGTGCAAATTGCGATGCAATAAGAACAATTAGCAGGCCTGCCTATATCAGAATTAAATTGTAAAATATAAATAAATAACTTACGGTCAAATGTGCCCATGACTTTTCCCTCCAGTCTGGTAGCAACAGAGTCGCACAGCTTCTCCGCAATCTCAGAGGCGACATTCTTAGCTGGTGTGAAGAAAAGAAAGAAAAAAATAAGAATTCAAGAATTTGTTTTCAATTTGTATGGAAAATATTGCCTTACTGTTTTGATGTGGTCCACTGTTAACGCTTTTACATGCAGCAGGCGGCTGCAGACGACATTCCAAAATGTCACAAAATGTTTCAAAAATGTCAATTTTTTGAATTTCATTACCATATTTGGAATCACCATGAGAAATGCATTGAAAAAAGGACAAACATGCCTAATATTGGTTCAGTAATCCTTGAGAAAAGTTTCTGAAAGATCTATTTTGTATTTGGTAAAACCAATAGCCGCATGGAAAGTGTTAATAATCTTTAACCTCCTGGGCACTACCAGCCTATCTTACAGTGGTTCTGATTGGTGTATTGCAAGATATACTCATTTGAATAGCCAATTAAAATGCAGCTTGTAAAATATTTCACTCCAATCTGTATCAGGGATACAATTATTCTAAAACTGTCTCTAATTGGCGCAATAAATGATGTATCTATCTTTCTGACCAATTGGCCGGTAGTTCTCAGAAGGTTAATCAATTTTCCTTTTACTGGCACACACACAGGTTTGCTCTGACTGCTGTTTGAACCCAGGGATGTCACCTTTACTGTGACATCCCCAGATGATACAATGAAAAGAAATTACATCATAAAATATAGACTTTTTTTTGTTCAATTGGACAAAATTCAAACATTTCTTGTCATCTTACAGATCTTGCTCAATTTAACTTTAACATGTATCTTGTTGATGTTTTACTATGGTTTTGAGATCTGATTTAACAAACAAAAAAAGAAGTACACCCTGTACTTAATTTTGCAATGCACAAAAAATGCTTAAAAATACAGATTTTCCAAATATTTGCTATGCATACATGCACATTTCAGCAATTTTAAATAATCTGGAAATCTATCACCTCAAACCATTTTTCCTGATTCAATCTGATCAAACTATAGCTGAAGCGTACATAGATAAAGCTGATATCAAGTTTAATCAGTTCCAAATTGGTGAGAAATAGTACATTTTTATCTCTCTGTGGGCACAAAAGAAATCCAAAAGTACACACGCGATTATGGCCACACGCACCCATTTTTGGTCGCACGCATGCATCACGCATATACTGCACAGTACGCTTGGTACCTTACGCGCCCCGCGTCCTTCTATATTCATTTGCTGCAGTAAGGAGGCTTCGTCAATTTGGAACTGATCTAACTATAGTAATCTTGACTCACATATGAGATGGTCTTTCATCTTGACAAGTATAAGTTCCATGTCCTCACGGGAGAGTGTCTTGGAGCCGACTAAGCCACGGAACATGTTGAAAACACCAAACCCTCCGCGAGACTTGGCTTGTCTGTAATCAGGAAAGAAAGCAATTATTGTTTTATAAAGGGTTCAACAAAAGAAAGTATACCACTTTGTTTATGTCATTTTGAGAAACAATCAATATTTTTTTGACCAAACAGACTAGGCATTTAGATGAATCTTTTAGGCATAATTTGATACCAAATTTGCCCCCTAACAACAAAGATAAACCATGATTAGCACCATGTAAAGAAAAAAAATCCTATTTTCAAAAGTCTCATTTCCAATACACAGCACGAGAAAAAAGGACCAATTGTTAACACACACAATGTCGTACGACCCAACGCATTTGCGCTGTGCGATCGATAGCCCCGTCAATAAAATGAACTCAAATAGTTCTTTTCATCACTTTGATATTAGCAGTAGTCCTAAAATCAAGATTATATTCAAATTTTAATCATCTGGGTGGGGGCTGCAATAAGTGCATTTTCTGACTACTGATATAGATAGGCCACACAATTCTAATAAGGTGAAAATATGAGTCAGAAAGGCAGGTCTCGAATCCAGGGTTGTAGGTAGACCCGATTGAGTGCCGGACAATTTTACTGATGGCGAACGGAGTAAGTGTAGGGAATGAAGTGCAGTGGATCATGGAATGGGGTCTAGACTCTCTAAAGGCCTTCTTAATGTTTTTAAGGGGTTATAAATTCACTTTGAGGGTTCCTGCCACATAATTTCTTGTTTTTATGAGGCAGTTAAATGATTTTTCCACAAATTGTAAAGAAAAAAGATTTTATTTCATTTTATTTTGTTAGTGCCGCATTTGTTACCCTTATTTTTTAAGAGTGCCGGACGCTTAGCACGACTTCCAGACATGTCCGGCCCCGTCCGGCGTAGCTACAACCCTGGTGGAATCATAATATTTCTATATGTGATGCGATGCGATCAAGCAAAATGAGTCTGAAGTCAATATATATATAATGTCTAGCTTTGTACTTAATTGTATTGTTCATTTATAAAGCTACCTTTTGCAGAAAATCCTGTTCCAAACAAATGCTTAATTCTAGAGATATGGGCTATTGAAGTGTTTTCAAAACAATAGAAAACAAAAGGTTTATCGATCCTTTGTTTGGTTATATCTCAAAATCAATATGCGCGACTTGCGACACATTTTGATTAATCACAACTCATATGCCTTACTTGGTCTTAGCCACCTCCACTTCTTGCTCTTCTTCTTCCTCTTCTTCCTCCTCCTCCTCCTCCTCCTCAGCACTGGATTCTTCATCAAGATTCTGCAGTTCACCTCTCATTGACCCTACAAGCTAAATTGTTATCAAAAGTACAATTGATAATAAGTAGGTGTAGCAGAACTCTTGTCTAAAAGTGCTCAATAATGGGTAGACCAGAGTGAGTATACAGGGTGAATCAAAAAAACATTGTGCATGATTTGCAACGACCATTTGACCTTGACAATGCGTGCATTGAACCATGAAATGTTTGTTGTTTATATAAGGCATTGTTAAATCTAGTTTATCCTCCTAAAAAATGAAAGTAATCGACTGAAAAATAAGCAAACTGCGGCACGTTTTGTAAACTGTCCGCGTTTTTCACCATTCCTATGGGATCTTTACACAGTTAAGACATGAATATTACTGCAGCATGAAGATATGGAGCACCATTGTGGCGCAAGGATATTACTTCGGCTCTGACCATGCCACCACTTCTTGAAGGTTAACTGGTGATGTAGCATCAACAGTCACTGCAGGTATTCAGATTTGTCTTTTCATTTGACACTTTGGTATCAGAAGATTAATTGCTTATCCCAGAGTTAAAGAATTAATATTTCAGGAACATTTTGATAATTGATGTGGTTATAATGACCATTTTAGCAAAACAAATTTACTGTGTGTAAATCCCATAGGAATGGCAAAAAACGTGGACAGTTTACAAAACGTGCCGCAGTTTACTTATTTTTCAGTTGATTACTTTTAAATCTTGGGATAATAAACTAGATTATCAACGCCTTATACAAACAACAAAAATTTCATGGTTCAATGCTTGTATTAAGGTCAAATGGTCATTTCAAATCGTGCACAATGTTTTTTTATTCACCCTGTATACCGGACAGAAGAGTCAACCTCTAGGCTAACCACCATGATTACTTAGTTTTGTATCATGGTATTAATGCTGTATGAAACTACACTTTGATCAGCTCCAAATTGGCAAACCTTCTTACAGCAGCGTATTAATACAGATGGGTGTGGGCACACATGAACGCAACAAACATGTTCATCACATGTGTGACGTGTCCATGTGGCCAAAATGCCATGTTTGGCCAAAACCATACACATATGCTTGAGTTACATACTACAAAGTAGTCATACTTTCTAATTGTTCGACACTACTAAGAGTGTATAAATGCACAACACTGCATGAAACTACCGGTGCCATGTGGTGTGATGGTGCATAAATAAGCTTATGTTTATTCACTAGTTTATCATTGCACACTTTTGGAACTGCTTGTTTTTCATTCCCCACACTTGAGCACCCTTGCAAGGGCTGTGTGTAAATTGTAATGACAGGAAGGATTCAGTCTAGACTAGGTCCCTGTGTCCCTCAATCAGTCTCCACATTTGAGCACCCTTGCAGGGCGTGTGTAAATTATAATGACAAGAAGGATTCAGTCTAACATCACACTAATCTAGTAGAAAGGTTGATTTTTCTTTTTACAAATCCAAGGTGTAAAGTATAATAAGCTTATACTTACAATTTACGCGTACCGTTTCATGCTCACTGAGCACTTCATCAGACTATTTGACATCTGACCTCTTCACTGTCAGATGTCAACTAGTCTGATGAAGTGCTCAGTGAGCATGAAACGTTACGCGTAAATAAGCTTATTATGTAAAAAGAAAAATCAACCTTTCTACTATTTATTTGAACAATCCTGATGAATCTACACCAATTTATCACACTAACCTCTTTATCCATGAATTTATCTGAATCCCCATTTGCAGTAGCATCCCCATCTTCCTGGTCCTTGGCGTTGCTGTAATCATAGGATGCCATGTCTTTGGTAGAACCACTGTTGTTCCACTGACGATTTTCTTTGCCTCTCTTCTTGGGCTGAATCACCTTACTGAAAAGATTGAAAAGATCACAGATTTATAAATTAGATCTGATGCGCAGCCATTTTGTTTTGCCGCCATTTTGTTTTGCCGCCATTTTGTTTTGCCGCCATTTTGTTTTGCCGCCAGTGTTCAATTTAAGTGGTAATCCAGGCTTCCTGAAACCCCAAAATGTTGGCGGATAACCTAAATTTCAATGCAAGTTATCTGTCGGATGACCATACTTTTTGAATATTTGTATTGTAGTTATTTTAGTTACTTTGGCAGAAAACCAAAAACAATGGTGGATAACCTGATATCATAACATGGTTATCCGCTGGAAAACCTGATAATTGTTCTTATTTTGCACAGACCTTTGGGGCAAGGGTGAAAATAAGCTGGGCACTGTTTAGCTTCTAATTAAGTCCGGTAAATATGGAAATTATACTGAGGTGCTGCAATATCATCAAACAGGCGCCTGATAAGATTTGCTCAATATTGCATTTTTTGATCATAAATTTTTTAAGTTACAACTATTCTCTATTTTTGTACGTAGAAAAGTATAATTTGACATTTGAAGCCATACGTTGTCACAAGACCTTGTATTGGTCCTTCAAAACGACAACATGTTATAAAAATAGTAAAGAGTGGTGCGTGGTGGTAGTTGGTTTAATCCCCTGGGGTCTACCTGTTTATCTTACAGTGGTTCTGATTGGTTTATTACAAGATGTACTCATATGAATAGCCAATTCAAATACAGCTTGTAAAATGTTTCACTCCCATCTTCATCAGGGATACAATTATTCTAACAATGTCTCTCATTGGTTCAATAAATGATGTATCCATCTTTTTAACCAATCGGCCGGTAGTTCTCAGGGGGTTAACAATGAGGTAAGCTCTAAGCACTCAGGGCTAAACATTTTTGGGGGGCAAAGAGAACAAAATAAGACTTTCTTCTTATATAGTCACTGTCATACTGTTATGGATGAATTCAAGCTATTTCATGTGAGAGTGTTTAGTTGTTGTTCGCGGAGCTGGGTCCAGATGAATGAAATGAGCAAACAACTATGCATTGTTAACCCCCTGAGAACTACCGGCCGATTGGTTAAAAAGATGGATACATCATTTTTTGCACCAATGCGAGACATTGTTAGAATAATTGTATCCCTGATAAAGATGGGAGTGAAACATTTTACAAGCTGCATTTGAATTGGCTATTCATATGAGTACATCTTGTAATAAACCAATCAGAACCACTGTAAGATAGACAGGTAGACCCCAGGGGGTTAAATGTCTGGAGTCAAGAAACGAACTGGCAACTCCAATACCGCCACTGGGAACATTTCAATGACAGTAATTAGCTTACCACAATCAAACATGTGTTGAGAAAGGCAACAGCATTACCGAAACGTACACAGTCAGTATATATTTTGGATCAGTTCATAAGAAACTAATTTCATCATCTATTGCTACTGATCCTGCCTGATGAATCTTTTCAACGATGTTCGTGAACATTCTGGAAGAACAAACAAAAAAAACGCCCACCCGACCAACCCTAGGTCCGTTGGCCTGTTCAAAAAAAGATTTCGTCACCTTGTGCTTTATCTTTTTTATGAGAATATTGACAACTATCAGCCCAAAATATGACAATACCAACAAGTTTTAGAGTCTATACTTTGAATAGGTAGCACCCTAGTTGATGCGATCTGATTCTGATGATTCACCAGTGACAGGGAAATTACAGCGCTTTGATCGTTTTTGGAAAGGCGCTATATAAATCCAGATTATTATTATTATTGGCGAGAAATAATCAGTTTTTATCTCTTCGCACGCAGAAGTAATCCAAGTGTACGTTCGCGATTATGGTCACAAGCATGCAATTTGGAACTGATCAAACTATATTTCATATTGTATTGTATTCGCAAAGTTGGCAGATGCACTGTTCTAAAAGTGTATGTCCGAATGAATAAATAAAATAAAATATAGTTTTTTTCTCTGAATGAGGCCAACAACTTTTTGAATGACCCTACTTACGTTGGTTTTCTACCAATTTTTGAATGACCCTACTTATGTTGGTTTTTCAACCACTTTTTTGAATGACCTTACTTACATTGGTTTTTCGATCTTCTTAGCAGGTTTATTCCGGTTCATCAATTTTTGTCGGTTCCTGAGAATGGTTTCGGTATCCAAGGGGGAGTCATCGTCTCCGGCCCCACTGTCGCCATTGGATACCGCCTTGGGTGAGGATGAGGTCGTGACCTTTGTAGGTGAAGCAGCTGGTTCGGCTGGAATAAAAAAATATATGCATTTTTCTTAATTCAACATGTAAACATACTTGATCTGATAAGGCAGAAGTGGGTTGTAAATGAGTCATTTTTTGTTTTGCTTGGGGCTCAGTTTGTTTTGTTTTTTGGTTTGTTTTTTTTGGGGGGGAGGGGTTCATCCACTAATCAGAATACCCACATTTAAATACAAGCTATACTGACCCAAAAAGTTCTAGGCCCAACCATCCTGGAGTTACGGCCATATTTTTTTATTTGCAGGACCCAGAAAATGCAAAAATGCAGGCAAAAATTGTATCTCCAATTCTGAAGGTGTTAGAGACACGATGTTTTTACTAAACAAGTCAGAACACCAAAGTATATGTATACAAAGTATGTTGATCCATCATATCAAGACCCAACTGTTTGCTGGTCTGTTTTCAAGTTATCGTTGCTATTACGATTTCAGCATTTTCTAGATCAGTGCCAATATCAACTCCCAGACACTCTCCTACTCCGGACATATTGCCAGGCGCACAAGGTTCCTGCTTAGAAAAAACAATTATGCAGGGTATGATTGAGGGTTCAAGGAGACGAGGCAGGCCAAGAACAAAATGGTTTGACAGAATAAAGAATTTGGTTGGTCAATCGATTCCAAATATTTACAAACTGGCTGCTGACCGCCGAAAGTGGCACGTCATCTGTAAAGTCACGAGCTGTCAGTCTTTAGGGAGACGTATTAAACAACCAATTGGTATTAAACACCCAATTGGTATGAACTAAATATCACTCGGAGCACCTATTGCAGATACAATCTTTTTGTTCAGATACATAGTGATGTGAAAATCTGTAATAGCTGCCATATGTTATAATGCTTGTGATGTTATGAATCATCAAATACGGTAAGCACCCTTGTGAAAATGCAACCTTACATGTAGCAGCTATTGTAGGCAGAGGTTAAAAAAAATGTTGGGCTATTTTGAGCAAATTCTGCCAAAAATCGTCCCTTTAGTACATTTTACCATAGGCCAACATTTTCTCAGGGGGCTATTTTGTAAACACTGGGGGCTAACTGCCCTTCGCCCCTGTGTATTTTGAGCCCTGATTGTATGTAAGGCCTTGTGACACCCAATGGCCCAGAGTATAGAAGAGGCTGATCAGTTTAAGGTTAACACTTTCCACGCGGCAGGCGGCTGCAGACGACATTCCAAATATTCACAAAATGTTTCAAAAATGTCAGAATTATTGAATCCCATTACCATATTTGGAATCACCAGGAGAAATGCATTGAAATAAGTACAAACATGCCTGGTATTGGTTCAGTAATCCTTGAGCTAGACTTTGAAGTTTAGGAAAGGTTTCTGAAAAATCTGTTTTGTATATGGTAAAACTCAATAGCCGCGTGGAAAGTGTTAACATATTGTCCATCCGTGACGCAAATGTTTAACTGTGTCTCTTTTAGTAACAAACCACACCCACCAACATTTTAATAAATGTCAATGAAGTTGATGACACTCTTCAACATAAAACATGAAACATTTGAATAAGTGCAAGTAGTTTGTGTTAATAATCCATTTAAAAATGTCCGTCCGTGACATGTCCGTCTGTGACAAACTGATCAGCCTCAGAAGTGCAAGCATAACACCCATAACCATTTCATACTTGAGAGCTCCCGTATCCCTTAGGTCGGTTACTCACCAGGCTTTTTAGACTTCTTTTCAGACTTTCCACTTTTTTCTTCCTTGCCAGGTTTCTTGATCATCGATTCTATTGTCTTTTTAGATTTCTGAGATTGATCAAACGTTCGCATCTGAAATAAATTGAAATGAAGTGGTTAATATGGATTATATGGTACATGTTGTCATGAAGTGAGTGATTAATGTGTTATGTGTTACAGTTGGAGCCCAGGCTGGAAGCAATAAATTGGGGAATGTTTATTAGAACTTGACTAAAGTAAGAGTTGGAAAACACATATTTTATATAATCCAGATTCTAGAATATTCCATCCATGTGCTTTGTGGAAAGGTAGTTATGATACAGTTGAAGTTAATTATTATGGGATAAAGAAGATCACATGTGTGGGGATTTATGTAAATATTGTTCTCTTTGCTTGTTACTTTTTGTGTGAGAAGGATGTGTGGGTTACCAGTGCCCAGAAATATAAAAAATAATAAATGGATTGGTGATAAGCTAATATTTCGCATTTGTCTCTAATTCATGATGTACACAAAATGTTACACTATAGTTTAATTAGTTTCAAATTGGCGAGAAACATTCGGTATTTATCTCTCTGTGTGCAAAAGTACTCCAAGCATACATGCATGATTATTTACAGATAGCAAACACAAGAGAAAAACATTGGGTGTATCGCTCGTCGGCTAAAACGAGTTTTATTACCGAGCACTCCGTGCTCCAAAATAGCATTAATTATAATTCACTATGATACTGCATGTAGACCATATACAATTTAAAGTACCAAATTAATTATTGATTTGTCTACCAACATTTATCGGAATGTCTAGCATAATTTAATTTATTAATGTCATTACATATAGTAGTACCTCAAATAATTAACTGAGATAATTTTATCATGAATAAACGCTCGTCCATGGATACAATGGGTGACAAAGCTCGTTTGTAAAATTAATAATAAGCCATGAAAATGAATGTTCACATTGACCATGTAAGATGGTTTAACTTTCGAAGGACCATAAACTATTGATACATTTTTAACCATAAGATTACAAGATTGGTGAAACTACCCTTAATCCCTACCTTTGAGAATTGCTCATAAAGATAACAACCTATGGCTAAATTATTGAATTGATATAGGACCATAAATCCATTATACAATTTTTCCACCATATGATTTGAAGATTGGGAAAACTACCCTAAATCCATACCCTTGAGAATAGCTCATAAAGATATCTACATATGGGCCACATTGTACACAACATATGATTTGGACGTAGTAAACTGCCTACAATTCCTACCTACCCCTAGATAATTATGCTCCGAGGGACAACATATGGGATGTCCTATAATTTTTCATCAATTTTTTAGAATCAACCAAACTCGCTGAAGCCGACAAGAATTGTGATTGAAAATGGGGGAAAGCAAAAAACACAAAGCCTGACACTTGCACAATAACAAAGGCCAAAAAATCGCGGGCATGAAAGCAAGAGCACTGATTGGCCCGGCGCCCGGTAACCAAGAAACACTGACGCATTAATATGCAAATTGATAGGCCCAGCCCAGAGGGTGACTGTCAGCTCCAATAAATAATTTGGTTTATGAAAGTAGGCCTTTCATAAACTTGATTATGGCCACTTGCACAGTTTTTGCCATACGCACACTTCACCCACATGATGTACAGTGCGCTTGCCGTCTTTACTTCATGGGCGCGTTCTTCTGTATTCATTCGCTGTTTGTAAGGAGGCTTCGCCAATTTGGAACTCATCAAACTATAGCTTAATTAAATTATGATGGTACATGTACACTAGCAACCAAAAGTATATTAGGATGCCTTGGAAGAAGTTTTTCACATTGATATTTTAGTTAATCCAAGAGAATAGAACTGTGTAGTTAGTCCCAACTCATATGGGTGCTATGGGAAAGTAAATTTTGATGGTTTCCATTTGAAATATGAAAGATGTCAAAATAAAACTTAAATTTCTCTCTCAAATATTTAATTTTTAAGATGAATTAAAGGTGCAATACATGGTGCAGATAGGCATCTTTGCCACAGATATCAGATATGAAGTTGAATCTCAACTAAAATGTGTTATTCATAAAATAACGGACTGAATTGAAGTCACATCAATTGTACTACATGTACTTGCAGCAGGATTTGTTTAAAGACCCTTGTTTAACAACATTATAAGCCTTTCATTACAATGTAATGTCAATGGGAACCGGTAGACACTAGTGACAGAAATCAGTGGTCATGTGATGAAAGTGAAGCATGCTGGTGTTGCTCAAGAAATCTTCTTTGGATTCTCAGTAATTACACCTATTTGATTTGAGACTGTTTTTAAACTGTTGCCTAAAAGCAGCGGCCAATGTGTAAGTAAGAAAATCTTTGCTAAGAATTATCAAAATTCTACCGGGTGTAGATAGACTGAATCCTTCCTGTCTTCACGATTTACACACGGCCCTATCACGCCCCACTTTGCCTGTGGTTTCACGTAGCGTTGTGCGCTATGCGACGCGATGGGGCGTAAGTGTGATAATCATTAGATGCACTACGGTCAGACTTGTGCACAAGCATTTAAGTTAGAAGTGACCAGAAGTGCCGTGGATCCATTTACTTTATGGACATGCTATTTTTCCATTCCCTCGATTTGGTCTGCCATTTTAAAAGATGGTGGCCAAATTAGAGGGACATGGAGACCCAGTCTATGGTGTGGGTACCTACCTTCTTCACTTTGGACGCTGCCTTCCTACTGTTGTCCTCCGCCGATTTCAACAGCGAATTAAACTCAGCATAGAAATCAAACGTTCCGTTCAATTTGCCGCTTTTCAGTACATCCTTGTACTTATCCCGAAACTCGCGTTGAATGTCGTCAAGAAACTTGTCAACATAGGACAGCGTCAATATCTTTTGAAAAGCCACCTACAAAATTTAAGTTTTAATTTCTGATTATTTTTTAAGGATACATACAGATACACAGACACACATGACATGATCACCCCATCCCATACCGGCTTTTGACGAAAATTATTAGCCTATCTATTTATAACTTTTTCTCGGGGGGGGGGGGGGATGTAGGCTTTCTAGGAAATATTTGTTCAACAAAATTTGCATTTCAATTGTGACCCAATTGCTACAAGATTGCAGTCATTAAACTTACTTTTCTTTAGTGAAAAAGTTTGAAAATAGTTATTCTTAATTCAACAATGTCATACTTTCAGCAACATTACATTAAATCATCATAATATAATAATGTGTATAGGGTCATACAAAAATAAAATGTTGTTTCCGGTTTCCCGACCGACCCACTCAAAACCTGCCGACCCAATCACATTTTATCCAAAATTCAACAAAATAAAATTTATTTTTTACCGACCGACCCACTGTTTTTTCAAGTATTGACGGAAACAAGAAAATACCTCAAATATTTTGTCACAGTACATACTTTATAATACTCTCTAGTCTTCTATCAAAATAAAAACAAAGTTAGTAATTGTTTGCCCAACACGTAGTTTTGTTTTGTCGTTTTGAATACATCGAAATGTGACCTTTTATTTTGCACGCGTTCCGCTTGTTGTTTTCCCAGAGTTCTTTGCGTTTTCCTTTATAGGCTACATTCGCGGTCGTTTAACAATATCGACGATCAATATAATAAATATTATTATTTCGTGTTCCCGATATTTATTTTGCATTGGGATCGCGGGCAATTTGTAAATAAATAATGAATACATCGTATAAACCGATTTTATTTGCTTCATTCTTCATTTTTATCGGTCAATTGGCTGGGTTCAATTAACTTATATGCAAATTCGAATTGACCTTTGAAACCATTACCATGTGCGATCGTGATTGCTGTCATTAAAATGTCAAATCATGACGGTTATCAATTGGAATATAGTGAACATTTTGAAACATCGTTATCTGAAATAACTTTCAATTTTAATATGCTGTCTTGTAGGTAAGAAAATCGGACTAAAAGTAAGCTTATATAACTTTTAAAACATAATATTATGTGCGATATTTTAATAGGTGCGTTTGTTCGGTCGTGACCTTTTAAGTTTTTATAGCGTGTTGCGTGATCGTGAGTGACAGATTTTAATCGCGGTACGACACCTCGCATTTGGTTAATTCTCGCGAAATTTCTCGGATTTTTGATTGAAAATAGCAAATTCTTGGGAAATATCGCTTTTAGCAAACAAGCCTCTCGTTTTTTGCCTTAAAAAAATCGCGTTTTATTCCGGAGCTTAGGCCTAGGCCTACATCTTTTTCAGTTCAGAATTGAAATTCAAAAATAAAATATTTTTCCAAAATAAAATATTTTTCCTACCTACCGACCCAATTTTTTTCCAGCATGTAACCGGAAACAAAATTTTATTTTTGTATGGCCTAAGTTAAGGGACATTTTGGTACCAAAGTCGATGTTATCACATTCCTAACCAAAGTTACAGATTATTGAAAATCACTGTCTCAAAAAATTAAATACAAATTATCAAGTTATGGACATTTAAAGTTTTGATTTTGATGACAAATCATTCTATGGAGTAAATTAAAATTAAATACCTCAAAATTTTGTTTGACATTTAGGGACTGTTCATTATTTATGCTGGAGGGCGGTTGGGTAAACTATAGGGGGTCGTATAACTTTCATATGTTGAAATAGGGGGGGTTATGTAACTTTTTATTCTTAAACAGGGGGGGGTTGTGTAACATTTTTTTAAACTATAAAGATATGGTGGTGATTTTAGAGGTTATTTTGGAGTGTAAATGCAATTTTTTTTCTGCGCTTCGCGCATATTTTCTTAAAACCTATCGACTTCAAAATGTATAAATATGACACTATTTCCGCTCGCTAGGCTCGCCATTACTAATTTCACACAATAAAAAGAAGGACCATCATAAAGTTAATGGCCGTTCAGATAGGGCACAAACAGAATTTTCCAACATATCCATGAACAAATGCAAATGGTAAAGACAGCCCCCATAAGTATGTGACAAGTTGATTTTTTACAGGGGGGGGGGGGGGGTTGTGTAAAAAGCTACTGGTTAGCAGGGGGGTCATGTAATTTTCAGTTTCAGCTGTAGGGGGGGTTAGGTAATTTTAACATACGAGTCTCGAAATTGTCCCAACACCCCCTCCACCATAAATAATGAACGGTCCCTTATGTTCATTGAATTTGAATCTTTGGTTGGATACAAGATGTATAAAAGATCAGACTTTTTATGAATTTGACTTATTTTGACCATGTCCCACATTTTTGCTATGAAATCAAATTAGCTACTGCCGCATTGCACCTCATTTGCTCATGTTAGGCCACATAATTATACTGACAGCTTTCAGTTTGAAAATGTAGTTAGATCTGCACATATCTGTTATATTGAATTTCCTATTCCAGTATTACAAAGGGTGAAATATCTTTCAATTTTGATTTTCACCCTTGCAAATTACATTTAATAAATGTTGGAAATTACATTGCTTTATAAACCAGTGTGTTAGCACACATTTTTGGCCTCATTGTGGGTTGTTTACCCTCAAACAGTTACACCTAGTGAAATTGCCATATTCAGAACAGTGCTTCCACACCTCAAAACAAATTTCCTGATATAGAATCCCAAATTTCCTGGAATATGATGAGATTTCATGAAATCTTCAAAATTGCTACATCTGCTATTTTTGGTTGTTTAACGAAATTTACGGAGCTGTCCTAAGGATGGCAAGGATATAATGCATGTGAGAAACTTCAGAATAGGCATCGAAAAAATTTGAAATGTGGGAAGTTGAGCAGGGTTGAATTGACTAATGAATGGTCTATGCACTATAGATAGGATAGGGGTAGGAAAATAACGAGATTGCATTATTTTCCTAGCCCTATGTAGTAGGGGTAGGAAAATAACAAGATTGCATTATTTTCCTAGCCCTATGTAGTACATAGGGGTAGGAAAATAACGAGATTGCGTTTTTTTCCTAGCCCTGAAGTATAGGGCGCTCATAAATTGTTTTGAAAATAAAATAAAATAGACCAGAGGGCGATTGTCGACTAAGGTCGGCAACTGTTTAAAATTAATATTGCGGGGCACCAAACATGAATGAAAAAAGAATACAAGGGGGAATTTATTTTGTTCTCTTCTTTTAGCCCTAACCCCCTGATTACTAAAAAATACTACTTCTAAGCCTATCTCCAAGCGCATGTACAGCTGGTTTTCGATGATGTAATCAACCAAGCCTATATAGTGAGAATTAGTAGCTGAGGGTTGTGGCTTAATTGTGAACTAGAAACACAGGATAAACACAGGGATGATCTCTGACCCCAGAGGTCATCTATTTGCGTCTTGTGTGTTTTGGTGCAAATTCACCTCCACCTTACCCGGTCATGGCCGAGAAAAACCCTGAAAATATAGATGCTCAGGAGATAAATAGTGTGATACTTCAAGAAATTAGAGAATTGGCAAAGCGTTTGGAAGCGTGGGAGACTGCAAAATTGTTAGAGACTGAGAAAGAACCTGAAAAAAGAAGAAAATTCGTCGCCTGATTTGAACGCAGACGGTAAAGAACATAATTCGGCAACTTTGCCAGTAGTGGACAATATACTCGACACCGGAGCTGCAACCCCAGAGGTCATCTATTTGCGTCTTGTGTGTTTTGGTGTTTACTGTTTTGATCAACCATTTGTTGGATATATTGCATATTATGGTGGATTTGTACCTAGCACAAGATAAGGCATTTTAATACGTTTAAAAACGTATTATTGTGTTTAATACTGTGTTGCTTTCTAAGCTATACTTTTGTTTGTCAAAATAGTGGTTGGAACAACGGGCTGAAGTGCGGAGGGTCCCCAGATCGATTCCTGATTCGCGATTTATATTAGTTGGTGTTTTCTCTAGCCAAAATTGTGATCCCGGTAAAAAAAACAGTTAGAGTTTAAGATATATAGTTAATTGTAATTTTGAAATTCCTGAATTTCCTGAAACTACTTAATTTCCTGAACATTACCCGAAAACAACATAATACCCTGAATTTCGGGACATTTCCTGGAAAGTGGAAACACTGATTCAGAATCTTAGACAACCAAAAAGGCCTAAAATGAAATATTTATTTAGTTGTCCTCCACATTGCTCTTGTGAGGAGGATTAGTTTTAGTTTTTCTTATTATCAGCGATGTAACAGGTATAGTAAAATGTCCTGAAAATCAATTAACCAAACGTTACGCAGCGACCATGGCTGAGCGCTTGCGCACGGTATCAAACATTTACGGGGTATTGTTCAGAGGATAGGCTACTGGTAACACCCCCCCCCCCCCCCCCCCCCCCCCCCCCCCGCCCCTCCCTTATGTTTTGATTTGTCTTCTTTTCATGCTGAAATATCATCAATTATGGAAATTTAAAAAAAAATTTAAAAAATTAAAAATTAAAAAAAATTTTTAAAAATTCCCCATTTTTCGGAAGACAAATTATGGCCTAAATTCTGGAAATCCGTAAATTTCCGGAAGTGTTTCATCGCTGTATTTTTTAACAATTTACAGTGTTTCAACAACAACAAAAACTGTTTGTATTTTTGATAATCTAGGTCGGTATTCTTTTGCAGGGGCAGGCGTTGGAGGGGAGGAAAACCAATAAAAGCCTTTTATTTTGTCTTGTGTATACTTACGACAAACACCAACTCAAACTCATTGTCGAGCTTATACTTGAGATTCAGGGCTCCATGGGTAAAGCTGTTACTCCCACCACGCTCCTGCACCAAACAAAATAAACAAGGAATAAACAACACTGTTATACATGTGTAGTTTTATTAGGGGGCTGAAAAAATGCAATCTCTGGGGTTTTCCTACCCCTATATAACATAGGAAGGTGGACAAAAACGCAATCTGTTTTTTCCCTACCCTATAGGGGGTGGACAAAATGCAATCTCATTTTTTCCCGTCAAACTCAATTTTGTTTCCCCGTGAAACTCAATTTGTTTCCACGTCAAACTTAATCTTGGTTTTTTCCTATCCCTATACGGAAATATACTCCTCAAAAATGTTCAGAAATTATTTCAGAATCCCCCTATAATATAAATATAAATTTATAGAGAGATACTCTTTTGGCAGAGGTGTTCTTTCGCGGATAAAATAGTGATTTTTTGGCAAATACAGATTGAGACCTTCCCACATTCTCAAGCAGGTGGATGAGCACCGAAACAGGTGATTGTTACAATGTGGTATAGTTGGAAAGATGAACTTTAAGCTTTCCATTGATATGCAACGTAATATGGATATATCACGAAATAATACAACAAAAAGGCGACTGCAAAAATAGTTTAAACTTTTTTGAGCGGTTGATATGAGAAAGGTTTGTTTCTAAATACTGTTCAATAACCTTTACTTTATTTAAAACTCTCGTCCTCAAACGGATTGTTGCAACAATTATTTGAAATTGAAGGCCAAGGGCAAAAAGGCCAAAGGCCAACCCAAAAAGGGAAGGAGGACACCTACCTTACCTAAAGGGTTCAACAAAAGAAAGTATACCACTTTGTTATGTAATTTTGAGTAACATACAATTTTATTTTGACCAAACAGGCTAGATAGGCAGTTAGATGAATCTTTTAGGCATACTTTGATACCAAATTTGCCCCCTAACAACAAAGATAAACCATGATTAGCACCATTTAAAGAAAAATATCCCATTTTTAAAAGTCGCAATTCCAATACACAGCACGAGAAAAAAGGACCAATTGTTAACACACACAATGTCGTAAGACCCAACGCATTTTCACTGTGCGATCGATAGCCCCGTCAATCCTGGCTAATACACACCCCCGTAGAGACCCCAATTGGTCCTTTCTTCCCGTGCTGTGTATTGGAAATGCGACTTTTGAAAATGGGATATTTTTCTTTAAATGGTGCTAATCATGGTTTATCTTTGATGTTAGGGGGCAAATTTGGTATCAAATTATGCCTAAAAGATTCATCTAAATGCCTATCTAGCCTGTTTGGTAAAAAAAAAATTGAATGTTACTCAAAATGACATAAACAAAGTGGTATACTTTCTTTTGTTGAACCCTTTATTATAGCTCTGAATCCTAGCTCTCTGTATGAGAGCTATGGAATGATAGCATTGGAGTCAGCGTCGCAGGTGGTCAAATATTATCATCAATATTTTTCAACTTTTCTGAATAAAATTAGTAAAACTTTGGCTTCAGATATCATGTACAGTATTATCCCTAATAAGCGCACTTGCACTTATAAGCGCTCAACCTTAAATTTTTGGATGACTCGAAAAGAAAAAACAATTAAATGAAAAAGTAGTTAATTTGGAATCCCCTAACTTTAACATAACCATGAGTGTGGTAGACGATTCACATATCACATCATTTAAATGGAAATCTAAAACGCTTAGCCCCAAAATGTACTTTGGTTTTCTGTCTGAACATGGTTCTCAAGATTGTTGAATTCTACAACTTAAGCAAAATTAATTACTGTAATTGTGTAACAAATAACCGCCCTCCCAAAATAACTTTGCTAAGCGAGGCGCTTATTAGAGATAATACGGTACATATGTAAAACAGAACTGCTTCTTATATCTTCAAAAATGCTCAAAATAAGATCCAGAATAAGAATTTTCAGATGGTTCTTCAACTATTTCTGCCTCTATTAATGTTCACAATTTGGGGAATATATCTTGATTCTACGTTATCAATGGAGAACCATGTCATAAAGGTGTGTCAATCAGCATATTTCCAGATTAGAAACCTCAGTTACATAAGAAAACTTCTCTCTAAGGTAAGGTTGGGAGTGAGTCCCGGGTAATTGAGTCCCGCCCAAAATTTCCAGTCCCGGGTTCCAAATTTGGTACCCGGATACCCCAAATTTAAATAAAAATATATATATATTTTTTTTTTTACCTTTTACTTTTTTTCTTATTTTTTTTTCTACAGTCAAAACATGACCTTAGATGACTCATAGTTGACCCTTAATAACACACATTATTAATTATACCCCTTGACCCACACCATTAGGGATAGTTTACTCCTAACCTAGATCTTATACTAAATTATTTTATTCATTCTTATTCTTATCAAAAGTATGATTTTTTCAACACTGTTTTCTATGTAAAATACAATTTATTTCAAAATCAACGTCTTAATTAAAAACGTCCTTCAAGGAGATGCAGGAAAATAAAAGTGGTTAAATTACTTCACTCTTATACTCCTACTCGCAGTCTGAGGTCATCAGAAAAGTGCTTACTGTCAGTTCAACAAACAACATCCTCTTGCGGAGAATGCTTTTTCTACAGTTGCTCCAAAACTTTGAACTCTTTACCTATCGATGTTCGTCAGTCAAATTCTCTCCATCGGTTTAAATCAGGACTCAAAACATTCTTGTACAATGCTGCTTATGACTGCTAATTTCAACTGTTTTGATTATTACATTTTGTTCGCCATACTATCTATTGTTATTTTTTTTAATATTCAATTTGTAATTGTTATTGTTTTAGGTCATTATACTCATATTTTTAGCACGTAACAATTTTTGGTTGGTTTTTGTTCAGTGATTTCTACTTTACTGTAATTGTTTTTCTTGTTTGTTCATTGCGCCTTGGATTAGAACTTGTTTCTAGATAAATGGCGCATTATAAATGCTCATTTATTATTATTATTATTATGTATTGTAAGTAATATACATTGGTTAAATATCTCAAACCTGCAACTATTTCCAAGAAACAATGGCTTGAATAATGATCGTGAAAAAGGGGGCTATTTTCATACAAAAAGTCTGCGCTTTAGGCCTTGGGGATCAAAATTACTAATTAGCCAAATTGTGAAATTGTCTGCAAAGCAAAAGGTGCAAAACGTCGTCAAATTATATAAATTAAACATGTTTTAACATGTTTTATGACGTTAAAGTACTTTTTTAGTACTTAAAAGTACTAAAAAAGTACTTTAACGTCATAAATAGTTAGCTACAAAATCAAGCATTGAATTCCTATGTCGTATTTGTTTCAAACAACAAAATATATTTCCTGGTAGTTAAATTTAAGTTTACCTTGCTGGGAGAGTGTTTCTTACTGAATCTAATGGTATCATCGAAGGTATGATTTCTCCATCAATTCCAGAGATTTTGAAGGTTTTTTTAACGAACCTTAAAAATGCCGAACTGATGTCAACATGGGCGACAGCAATGACCTCGTGCGATGACCTATTTACATAGTTCCTCTCACATAGAGTTCTGGTTGCGCATCACATTTCACTAGCCAATATTTACACACTGAATATAACATTATCCAAGACTAATTAGACATAATATTTTAATAGGTCGTTTTGACTGTTAAATGTAAACTAGGTAAAACAATGAGTATAGTTTGAAATACACAATGATTTTAGACTGGGTCCCCGCGTCCCTCTATTATATCGCCGCAATCATTTTTGAGCAGCCTCGCAGCGCAGCCGTGTGTAAAATAGGGGGGAAATGAGGATACAGCATAGTTCGATATCTGAATTGCGCTTAATTATTGAGGTCTTCTATTTTTAAACGTCTGACCGTTTTCTAAATGACCAGGAATCAGCAAGAATTGACCTTCCTGATGACCTTTCAGTACTACTCTAGTCTAGTCTCTAGGCCGTCAAGATCCTGGAACGATCATGTGTTACCCCTGTGAATACGAAGAGCGAACACCGGGGATATTGCCCAAATATAACAAAAAGACGAGCGCTACCTTTGTTTAACACTTTGTGACTTTGTAAGCTTATTTCTATTTAATGAATTTGCGTTGTTGGACTGCAGAATTCGTCAGGTTGACAGTCACAGTAACAGTTGCACAATTAATAATGTACTTCCGTTCTGAAGCAAATAACATACCTGTAGGATTACACTCTTGATCAGTGCATTGACGGGAGGCCCAAATGTTTGACATGTTGATGTTTCTTGAAAAAGTTTATACCACAGCACAATCCCACCCTTACTAAAAATGGTAAATAAATCCAACATTTTCGTCTACTTTCCAGATGGTACATTTAATGATTCGTAATCTACTTTGCCAGTCGTTTTACGGAAAACCTCCAGGGACTCCCCTCCTATCAGCAAAATCTTCATACTAGATTTGGTTGGAAATAATGATAATAACAAGGGTAGGGGAAACTATATTAATTAATGTCCCCAAGTTTTTCTAAAGGGGAATCATGGAATTATTGGAATTATTACGTTCAAATAAGTATGAGATATTGTTTATCAAAATCGGAGCATGTTCAAATTTTGACCCAATGGAACAATACGACCGCAGACAAGGGCGTACATCACTAATTCGGCTCCCATAGACTTTACATGCTTTGGAGGCTGTGTTCAAATCGCTCTAACCTGAGTTAGCTCGCGAATTTTTCTCTGAAATTTTGATATGTTTTAACACAAACGGTATTTTATAACATATCTGAAACTCAACCCCGGGTCATCAGGTGGATTTTTAGCTAGAAGCCGGCACGTCAGAGTGTACTGATTTTGTTACTTATAAGTCGGCTTTTACCCGTGCATGCAACGTGTGTGTAAATCGGTCCGTAAAATTATGTTTCAGTTAAAATCACGTATTTTCTTTTTGAAACATTAAATATACATTCTTAGGAATACGCAGAACACAAATTTGACACAAAAACAATAATGATTAGTTTCATTTGCTACCATTCTTTCCGTCAAATAGGAACTATTATCGTACTCAACTTTGCCGAAGTGCCGCGTATTATCGAATTAGTGGTGTACGCCCACAAAACCAGCCCACATTCTTTTAAAACCGCCGTCATCAAAGAACTTCTTTCCCCAAATTAACACGCCACCCTCCGCCACCTCCAGTCAAAACTCTTTGGAGTATTTGGAGGAATTACAACCAAGTACCATATGTCAAGCTCAACGACCTTTTTACGTTTTACCTGATATTAAACTCGTTTTCGGGGCCCCTGTATGGCGGCCGTTTTGGAATTTGCGCAGCGTAAAAAAAAATCCCTTCACTTTGGGCATAGGAGCTCATTTTCCTTTAAACAGTGGTTCTACTTGACAACTTCAACAAGAAACAAAGGTTCAAACAAATGGTCACAGAATCCATGACCCTACTAATAGATCATCATCAATCATTTTAATATCAGGCTGCCATCATTGTTAGCACCGTTGACTGAGCATTTGGCTTTGAATAAAGGTTTGAATATTCATGTGGGGGCGTATCATTCGTGTCATTAGACCTTTCACTCAAGGCCGGCAATATTAATCTAATTGTTTGTCTCAAAGCACCACACTTTCAAAACATTGTGAAATGCATGTTTTTATCATAATATTGTTTATTTATAAAAAATGTTGTTCATATTTATTTGTTATTTTTGTTTAATTGGTTTAATTTATGACGGAATGTAACTGTAAGATACCAGAATTAGGCCTGTAGAGGATGTGAAGACATACAGAATTATGACCCGTGGGGGGGGGGGGGGGGTTGGAGGGCACTTAGTGGATATGAGGTTAGGGATGTGCCGCAACCTAGAGACTCATATTTCACCCTCTGGTAAAAATAGTTGACCCCTTTTAAAAGCCATTTTTGGTAAATGTATGGGTCTAAAATCGTTTTCATCGAATTTGACCAAAATCAGTCAAATACATTATATAGGAAATGGTTTTGGTAAACATATTATGGTCGATTTCCCCCCGAAAATTGGTAAAATTTGTAAAATTGGTAAATGTTTGGGTCAATTTCATTTTGCTGGCGGCACATTCCTACCAAAAGATATCTGAGTACCCCCCCCCCCCACCCCCCCCCCCCCCCCCCCGGAAGTATGAATCAATATAAATAGACAAGATTCAGCGAAATTATTTTATTTATTTTAATTTTATTTATTTTACAAAATAACCGGCTGAGATTCAATATTTCTTTAAATATGACACTACAACAAATCTCACACCCAGCGATTCCTGATAATAATGATAAGATTAATTCAATGAACTTGTTTTGGTTACATTTACATCGTGAGGAAGAGGGGTGCCACGCTTTAGTGTCTATGGGAGCCACGGCTCGACTACGGGATAGATGGAACCAATTACCTGAGAGTGAGTGCCATCAAAGCCCCCACACTTCTCCCCTTCAAGCAGAATCTGGGAATCTAAGTAAGGGAGCAGTTCCATTTGTACGCGATAAAAATTGCGAGAATGTTCCGGGCCCCGATGAGTTTTTTATCAGGCCCCGATGAGATTTTTAGCGCGTACAGTTGCGAGTAGCAAGGATTGTTTATCGAGTAGCATATTACCGCTTGTTTAAATATAACGAAAGATAAGTGGTCGGTATGTAAATAGAGCTTCGGGTTATTTATTCTATATAGTTGTAAGGTACAATTTCAGCATTTCATGTTTTTAGAGATAATGTTATTGATTATGGATGTTTTTAAAACGTAAATTGTATTATCCTCGTGTATTTGCTAAACAATGTCCCGCTCTATTTGCTAAACATACCCCAGGGTATGGCAGAGGCCTCGTATCGGGCCCCGATGTCTATTTTATCGAGGCCTGATGACTATTTTATCGCGTATCAACTTGAAAAACATCGGGTCCAAAACATATCAGGCCCCCATACAGTCGCGATAAATTTATCGCGTACAAATGGAACTGTTCCCTAACTTGGGTTTTTAATGGGCAAGCACCTTCGAGTAAATTGCAATTTGAATGGGGTTTATTAAATTTCTATCCAATTTGGCGTTCATTTTGGGTCCACATTTCACGGCGACGATGAAGGTCCAATTGCTTGATTATATAATTTCTTGCAAGTGATGGCAAAGCTTGAATAACAGAGCTTTTGGGACCGTTCATTATTTATGGTGGAGGGCGGTGTTGGGTAAACTATAGGGGGGTCATGTAACTTTCATATGTTGAAATAGGGGGGGTTATGTAACTTTTTATTCGTAAACAGGGGGTTGTGTTGATTGGAGTGATTTTAGAGGCTATTTTGGAGTGTAAATGCCATTTTTTTCTGCGCTTCGCGCATATTTTCTTAAAACCTATCGACTTTAAAAAACTTTTACTATGAGACAACTTCTGGACAGTAAATCGACGATATGGTGGGGAAAACATCTATATAATCATCAACGGTCGAGACATTAGAGCCACATGGTTTATAATGTTACAAAATCCAATTTTATGATTTAAAAATGTGATTTATTGCATGCTTTTCACCTCATCTCAGCTTTGCACCAATGCTCACTAAAGTAGAACCTTTCACTGGATTATACGTATCTCCTCAGAATGTTCTAACTTATTCGGGTTATAAAGACTCACAAAACCACCCAAAATGTATAAATATGAAGAAGAAAAAATTCCAGCTCGCTACGCTCGCCATTACTAATTTCACACAATAAAAAGAAGGGGCATCATAAAATTATTGGCCACTCAGATATAAAGGGCACAAACAAAATTTGCCAACGTATCCATGAACAAAATTCCAAAGGTAAAGACAGCCCCTTACAAGTTGATTTTTTTCGGGAGGGGGTGTGTGTATAAAAAGCTACTGGTTAGCAGGGGGGTCATGTAAAATTTTCAGTTTCAGCTGTAGGGGGGGGGGGAGGTAATTTTAACATACGAAACTCGAATTTGTCCCCCCCCCCCCTCCACCATAAATAATGAATGGTCCCTTATCACAGTAAGGCTTTATAAGGCCAAACAAAGAAGATAGTCTGTCTCAGAAACATTGTGCAAAAAAAGTGCTGTGCGATTTTTTTTTTGATTTTATTTTTTAGAAAATAGGCTATGAGGTATGCGATTATTTTTTTTTCGATTTTTTTATTTTATTTTTATTTTTTTGCTTATCCAAGCTTATGGAGAACTTTTTTAAACTTTTTTTTTTAAATCAAAAAATCAAAACAACAAAAAAAATCAAAAAAAAATATTTTCTTCTTTTTTTAGCCCCCAGCGCATAGACCTACGCGCCGTAGCTCATTTCACATACCAATGCGGGCGGGCTTCTGAGACAGACCTTCTTCTTTGTTTGGCCTTGAAAGTGATATTTTTTTCTTGGATTTTATTGTAGGCAACCAAGTTTGGTGAATCATTCGGGTGGGTGGTGTGGATGGAGAACATATTAGGCCTATGTGATATACACTCCGCTTAGTGACCGCTCCCACACGTACGAAATCCTGTAACTAATTAAATAGGCCACCGCCACCGGGTCACACAAAAAAAAACCATTCAAATAACATTAGACATATTTTCCCCAGACGACGCTGGACATAGGCGTATTCACGAGTATTCAGGTTAAAAATATGCGAACGAGGTTACCTGATCAAGTGAATGGGACGACCGCTTAACAACGGTTTAAATTCAAAAAATAGCATTTACAATTGGGATGATTAGCCATCCCGAACGGTTTTGGATTGGAAAATTTTTCTTCTAACCTATGATGAATTTTATGGGGTCATATAATCAAAATCCATTGTTACATTGAAACCAACGAAAATTCAAAATTAACGGCCGTTCGTAGCCACCGTCGTCTGATTTTCCCCAAACGAGCCATTTAACAATATAATACACACATTTAAAAAAAAATTTAATACACACATTATATTTTTGAGAGGCCTTATACCTTAATATACAGCACATATAGTCATGGTTTTGACAATACAGTCATTGAAGCGCACACTTTGATTCTTCTTCATAAGCCAGGAAAGTTCAAGGAAGAAACTCTTTCCAGCAAACTAATAGTAATATTCAATCGCCGCACTCTCTTCTTGGGTTCGGTTATATTTCATACATTATTATCACCATAGCCAGCCAGAGTGTATGGATTTGATACAAATACGATGTATATCTTTTTATATCTACAATTGATTGCATGGAGCATTATTTACAATCAAGGTAAAATATAGTTTTGTTTTATTTTGAGACTTTGAAAAACTCACCAGAACATTGTATGATTGTATAGACAACTTTGAGAAACTGAAATGTGGCGGATTGAATCGATGATCTAAATATTACTACATGTAAACTGTTAAAACGTTGGGCAAACAATTTACCCAACGTTGGTTCAACTATGAACAACCCCGTTGTTGGGTAAATAATTACAAACGTTTGGTAAAATGTTGGCTAATTACCCAACGGTTGGGTAAGTTTTTGCTAATTACCCAACCGTTGGGTAAAATTTCCCCAACAGTTGGTTAATAATATTATTTACCCAACAACGGGGTTGTTCATAGTTTACCCAACGCTAACTAATTGCCCAACGTTCTAACAGTGTAGGCTATGGCAAGTGGAGAACAATATTGACACTATACTTTAAAATACCTAAATATCAACCTCTATAAAGTACAATACTTTATAATCACGACAGTTTCTACTTTTATAACTTCATATTATTGATCTTTTAATATTTTAATATTTAATATTATTGATATTTAAAAATATCAACTCCTGTATATGACATGCCTTTGGATATCAAATGAAATAATCATTTGGCTTTTCATTCTTTTCCGTCGCATTTATTAAACTAAAATGAGCATCAGATTTCACTGCAACCTTATAAATAAATAAAAATTCCTTTAAAAAGGAATGGGCGCTCAAATGAACATGCTTCATTTGATTAATTACAAATAATAATTAAATAGATACATCTAGATAGGATTTTTGATCAATTACAAATATATATATATTATACAGCGTGTATCAAAAAGAACGCAACACTTTTTGTCGAGAGCTGTACGGTCACAGTAAAAAGCAAATCACTCTAAAACTTATATATTCTGTTAGGTCTACTTATTGGCTATCACATAGTCAAATTACAACGATATCGATTATTTATTCGCTGAGATATTAAAGGTATAAGTAGAGAAGTGCAAAACACGTTTTAAAATCGTTCGTTCTAAAAACTTGGATTTTCCTGTCCGATTAGTGTTATGGGTTGGTTAATAGTTTAATTATGTAACTTTAATGTCTGGAATGGTTTATCTTAATTTCCTTTGTTTGAGTATGGTGGTAAATAAAATCATTGAATCATGTAATCTGATAATCATTAGAGCATTTGAATACGTCAATCACCCTTTTTAAGTTCTGAAGCACCGATTGCTATGATCGCCACATAATGTCTATGGTACGTTCTTTCATAAATTAAAGTTCATAATCGATGCATCTTAAAACAAGGACAGCATTTTGAGGGTCGAGCAGCACCATAATGTCCCATTCCCATTCACAACAGACTAACAATGACTGATTCATACAAGACAATTACTACCTTCACTGGACTATTCCATTTGTTAATCTTTTGAATAATAATGTGCCATACTGTTTTATTTATGACATTAACGAGAGAAAAAGAGAGAGAGAGGATTTGCAAACAGACTTTGTAGTCTGTCATTAACTATCAACTAATTTATTGCCAGATTTAATGAATATTGATATGATACTGTAATAGCCAGACATTTGATACCTTTAACATGTCATTTTCTTCTCAAAATGATGAGTTTGATTTCAATTATTTAAGTACAATGAGTTATTAAGGTGTCTTGCTAATATTCACCTGACAAAAAATCAGGCATAGAGGATAAACGATGTAAAACATGTTTTGCACTTGTCTACGTCGTGTATCGTTGATATCGCAACGAATCAATAATCGATATCGCTGAAATTTGACTGTGTGATAGTCTGATCATGCTGATCCTTCGCTTAATTCTCCAGTGATAAGATTCCTAGTCTTTTCAACGCTTGTCATTGGTAAGGTGCACATGTCGTAGTTTTGGTATCATCTTTGGTCTATGTTGTATCTCTCCAGGGCTTGTCTTTATTGAGGTAGCCTATCCATCCAACACGTATGCATGGCCCCATGTGGGCCCTTTATGGGCCACTTTGTGGGCCCCATTTGGGCGGCCCACATTGGACCCTTAATATTTTGGCCACTTTGTCCTTAAGGGGCCATGCGAGTTGGCCCTCGTGGGTCCCATCTGGGCAGGCCCACATGGGACCCTTGCTAATTTGGTCACTTTGTCTGAAAGGGGCCATGCGAGTTTCCCCCATGGGTCCAATGGGGGGGGGGGGGGGGGGGGGGGGGGGAGGGGGGTTAACATGGGTTTAATTAGGGTCAAATCAGGGTCAGGGCCCAGACACCTATTGTTATAGAACAATGAACCTCAGTACGCACATGAATATACAATGAATAATCATATCAATGAATATACGTCATTTGTGAAGTCGAAAATGAAAAGTACCAGACCATAGTGGACACGAACGACCGTAATCTTTGAATCTCCGTTGATTTCAATGTTATGTCGGAGTGTTTTACCTAATTTCATACTGACACGACCTGAGGGATAATCAAACGGTCCCCGAACGATGCCCTGGCGCTGTTGAAGTCAGAAATATCATCGTTCCCTACAGTCCGAGCGTTCCCACATCGAATTTCACCTAGAATATTCGTCACACGAACCTATATCCGCCATCGTCTGAATATCGAAAAGGCCCTCTGGAGAGTCAAGGGGACAACATTTTTTTCTACGCATGCGTCCGATCGCTTTGGATTTGTCCATCAAATTTGTGGACAAATTCCTAATGAGTATGTGCTGCATGGCAAGTGACACAACTTCTTGTAATGCGCTAATCAACCGTAGATCCAACCCCCGGGCTCCGGCCAGTTTGGGGTGGAAAAACTCAATCAGGAAAAGTTCACGGAAAAGGTTCATGCGCGTGTCTTTCTTTGACGGTTCAGTTCAATGGTATATCACAGATAGGCAAAGTGGGTATATCCAGTGACAGTTATATATCCCTTGGTATATAATATTTAATTTTGACTAAAGCACAGCCGACAATGCATTGATTGATGATAACATCCAGAAGTGGTTTGATGTGATAATAACTCACGCCGCCATGAGGATCGAGCCGTGTAGCGAGGGGCCACGCCGAACTATGATCGAGAGTGACTAATAACGCCGCCGCAATGCGGACCCGACTGGCGCGCGGCGGGCCGGCACATCCAACATGCGCGAATCCTGGCGTAGCCAGCTTTAAACAGGGCCATAGGGAGGGGGGAGGGGTGGACTTATCAGACAGTAAAAAGTCCGAGTTGTATACCGACGAAAGGCATGATGTACAGTCAATAAAACTATACGGTAGTGCCCACATGTGGCGAATATAAGGCCTACACTTACTTGCAACAGAGTGACGGTGGAATCCGGGGGCCGACTATACGACCATAAGCGACAGTAGAATCCGGTGTTTTGATTTTTTTTAAATTGAGTGTATTGTTCATAGTCCCGGTTCTGAGCACTCACAAGCCCGCCCGGCCTGTGGGCCTAAATGAGACACCGTGCACTTTGCGCGGTGCATATGCTATAACCATCTAATGATTGGAAGCGTAGCAGTATCAAGTATTATGAGAAAATGTGTACATATCTCCTGAGATTCTGGAGATTCGGAGTCTACCATCGGACCGGGCTTTCAGTTGACCTACGCATAGGAGCATCGTCGAAGCGAGAATGTCCCCTGTAACCTTTTTCAAGATCTTTGGCACTGAAATTAAAATGTTGGTTCATTATAGAGGGAATCCACTTTACTCATACGTGCCCGTAATCACCCTTCAAAGGTACAAGACTTGATCGCGTCTATCAATAGTTGTCTGATTGCCTTTCCACATATATTTCGACATGAATATTGCGTCTCCCAATTCGTTTATTAAAGCTAGCTACATTTGGTACAAGGACTAACTTTCTTGAAATAAAGTTGTACCAAAGATTTTCTAGAAATTCATCGGTTGTACAGGTTTAAAAAAAATGGTAATCATGGTAGATTTAACATTGGTATAAACGGTCTCCTTTCTCATTGTACGATTGGCTATGGCCTGTTTTGGAAATGTGTTTGCTTTGTGTATCCAAATAGCTTACAGTTGTATATTAGCCTAGCTATAACAAGCTATAAAAATGACATATCTCTGAATGTATTTTAAACAAAGTGTGCAAAGGAGAAATGGTTGGGCACACTGGTATGCTATCATTTTCAAAGTGAACTCAACTTCAATCACTTATTTATCGAGCAATAGTATATTGTTTTACGCATTTTAATTTGTTTAGATTATAAAGTTAAATAAATCCAGAGATAAATGATAGATAGAAAAATAGATTAAAAAAGAATAGAAAAAAACTATAAAAGCATTGGCGGCCTTTATAAATTATAAAAATTGACATAAAAATGATGTTACATACATCCACAATCAAGTTTTTTTATTTAAAAAAAAATAGAAAACAACAACGAATACACGGAGATTCGAACCCGTGATTGCCGATTGCAAACGATACGGCCAACGTGTGCACGCCACAGAGATCGACGAGTGTAATTGTGTCAGTTTTATTATTTAACCATTGATTCTTTTATTTATAACGAACGGATTTTTATCGTGCCATTTTTGACATTTTAAACCATATTTATATGTTACTCTCGCACAAAATGTGTTTGTAATGTGATTATACTCCTTATTTTGGAAAGAATGGTAAAGGCGTTGACATTTCGAACACAATAAATGGCATCTTGTATACTGTTTATACGGTCGCTCGACTGAACGTTGTGTCGGACCTGTTGCATTGCATTATTCATGTTACGATCTGTTTATGTATGCTTTTGTTATACTTCTCAATCGCTCATCGCCAACTCTGTACAAGAAACTTCATGCGCTGTCCCAACGCTGTCGTTAGAGAACAAAAGAAAGTCCCCTTGACTCTCCAGAGGGCGTTATCTGCGACCTTTGACTGGGTTCGCGGGGTTAATCATATTAATGAGCAAATATGCAAATGAGCTAAGTGTCCCCTCCTATTATATATACTCCTTGTCAGGGTTTTGAATGGGCTTGCCCTTATAACACAGCCTATAGGCCTATTAGGTAATTGTTAATTGAATTATTTACATATCCGAATAAATGACTGGCAATTGCAAGAACAATTCAGTCATTTGGCTTTTTATTAACATTCTCCAACAAAATTGTTCATGTGTAACAGTTTTGTGTGAAGTTATGTTCTTACTTGCCATTAAATTATGATATACCGGTAGTGCATGATGTGGATTAAATCATTTATCAACATTTATAAATATGAAATCCATAGTGTTACAAAACCAATATAACCAGGGTCAGTGCGCATGCGTGTAATTGCCCTGATGTAACCCATGGGGTCCCATGTGATCAGCCCATATGGGACCCTGATAGGTTTACCCAAACGTAGCCCATTATGGCCCTTGTAAAACCCACGTGGCGCCCATATGTGGTCAGCCTATATTGGACCCTGATATAGGTTTACCTAAACGTAGCCCATTATGGCCCTTGTAAAACCCACATGGCGGCCCATGTGGTCAGCCTATATGGGACCCTGATAGATTTACCCAAACGTAGCCCAGATGTGTCCTCGTTTTTGCGCAAATAGGGGGACTATATACAAAATGGCCTTGAAATGGTGAAAAGGGAGGCTAATTTCAGTCATGTCAGTCAAAATGCCCGCGTTTTTGTGCGAAAAAGGGGGTCAAATTAGCCAAATTGTTCGCGAAACGCCGTCAAAAAGGGGGGTATTTCAAGATCCTGGAACGATCATGTGTTTACCCCTCTGAAGACTAAGAGAGAACGCCGGGTACGTATAATGAAAATAAATTGTATTCACTGACAACTCAAACAAGAGAACAGATCTGTTAATATTGGGTCAGTCAACATTCTTAATGAGTCCTTTTATTATTTTTCAATTTAACTATCGATTGAGAATTCCGGAAAATTAATATGTGTTTTTTTAATTTATTTAAACTAATTTCATAATTATAATCAACTTGTTGGTTTATATTGGAAACTGTCTTACGGATACCTTTTTAATCAAATGATATATCATTTGCAGGAATTTTGTCTTTGCTGCTGTCTTTTCAAGTCTAAAAAAGAGACGATATTTTGTCTATAATTTCAACAAAGTTCAACTGCCATTTTGATTATTTGGACATAGTTATAAAGATGTTCATTGAACATGTTGAATGCAAATTACGTGCAAGGATAAGTTCTGTTTGTACGACATTTCAGAGAAATACCCTTCCTTTTCATTTTGGTGCCAGGTGTACTATTTGTAAAGCAAATAGCGTGCAATTAAAATCTGACAACTTGCAATACAGTATTTTAATTTGACAAAATCACGATATGCTATATTTTGCGTTGGGCTTACATTCCGACACATTCAAGTAGGCTACTCATAAAGTATCACGACGTATATAGAAGATATTTGCAGAACATGTGAATCCTATTTGATATCCTTTTGATTAATGATGATGCAGCGTTGCCGAGCTAAAGGTTTGATTTTGCGGTGTTTAAGTAATGTCATACTTAGCATTTTCATAATTTTCATTAGATTTTTACCTTGGACATTTTCATTAGATTTTTACCTTGAACATTTTCATATTTATTCTAAAATGGAGTGCGATAATGGTTTGTCGATTGAAAAATGTATTAGGCCCTATGTCAAATTGAGAACAGAAAATAACCTAACTTTACCATTTCTCAACAACGGATTTAACCTCAACTATTTTATTGACATGACATATATAACTAATTTTGTTAACATGTTTGATTGCTATTATCTGTGTGTGATAAATTCCCATGAAGTGCTCAGACAATAGTGTTGAATATATGACAGATATTCATATAGGCCTACTTAAAATCTAGTTTTTAATACGTTCTCTTATGCACAAAACACACACCTAATCAAATCAAATCAAATTTATTTGTATGTACATGTTATCAACACTGTAAAGATTTGCAGTTGCTTCCAAAAAATAAAATCGCCTCATCAACATGAAAATGTATTTTAAATTATACACTTTACTTGAACAATGTTGTATGAAACATTTATTTATTGTTGTTAAAAGGATAAACACAAAATAAAACAACACTGTAAACTAATAATAACTGTTTGTTTTAATATACCATATTGCCTTTAGCGAAGATAAAGCCTATACATCATCAAGTTATTAGATAGGGCTTTTCATTTGAAACACACTGTATAATATCCAGTCTATCAAGAACTAACTGGCCAGGCCTAATCCGTATTGAATTGTATTGTGCTCTATTGAGGTAGTATTACCCATTGACATACACGCGTTTCGGCCCATTTTCAAGACCGTATTTTTACCCCACGTATTAAACAATGATGGAAGTTTTTATTTCGCATGAATGTATTAAATATGTGTTGAATTTTATTTTAAACTTGATTTTTCTTGACCCATCTAGATCAACTTTTTCGCTACGGGCACCTGAACAGCGCCCTCACATTTAAACCGATATTTTCGCTTCCTCACCGGTCCCGGCAACGATATCCTTCCGCAGCCTAGGCTCCCGTGCGTATTCGATTCCGACGATTTTTGACCACATTAGCAATGCTGAGGTTCTATTCTATCTTTTTCATAAAAAATAAGCAAGATTTACTTCGATTTGCTTCCCCTGGTACGATGTTTAAATTGATATATCATATAGGTACTATTTCTCATACACCAAACGCGCAAGGGTTTAGTGTAGTGCCCCCACCAGGGAGCAGGGTGCATACTAGCCTGGCTCACAGCCTTATTGTCTGATTATTTTACTATATTTGTAGGCAGGCCCTGATATGACCCAAAAACCTTTACCTACTGAAATGCTCTGTTTCTACATGTACCAGTATAGTATAGTATGGCACCACCTGTCATGCCCATCACCTGACATAATGCCTGACAAGAAATTTCTGGCGGGTAGATCACTGTATGGGTTCGGTTTGTGTCCTGCACAACAGCTTCAGGGTATAGTAATTACCTGGATGCCTGGATTGATAGACATGTGCCCTAAACTAGCACCTAGAGACCAATTGACATATTTGCTTGTGTATACATGAACTTATTTAAGGACATGGCCTGGGCTAATGCATGGTGACCTTATATGACTGGTATGAATGGTGTACTAGATATTTTAATAGATATTTTTAAGGTTTAAAAACCTTAAAAACAGATTGAGACATTAACAGAATGGAGACAGTAAAAACAGATTGAGACTTAAATCACATTCCGATTTTCAACTTGAAGTTTTCTATTCTACATGAAAGGTCATCCTTAAAAAAGTTGTGTTCCAAAGTTTGAGTTGCATAGCTCTAATGGTTCTTATTTTACACGCACAAGATGCTGTGAACTGTACCCATTGAGTAGTACACAAACTATATCGGTGGTATACCACCATTCGCGGTAATTCGACGTTATTTCATCGATTTCTCCGTAATTATACCGATTTAGGCCGTCAAATTTCAGTATGATGATGAGAAAAATACGAGCTTTCATATGATATGAAAATCTCCGTATGTTTGAAATAATTCTGTGTTACGAATATGTGATCGGGTCATCTACCTTTAACAGAACGGAGACAGTAACAAGAGAGACTTGGGGCAAGTCTAGGTGCATACCACTATTACGCGCTATAACGTGTGTTTCTATGGGAAAGATGCCTCGATTTGGTGATACCCGGACATGGAAGGTATAAGCTGGTTTTTTGTTTTAAAATACTAAGGAAGTATTCAATATTAGGCCTAAGCACCAAAAAAAATGCACAAAAATGTACTATTGGGGAACTCTTTTTATAATAGGTTAAAGTTGGAACTGTGAGGGGAAAAATCCCAAAATACGATATTTGAAAGTTTCAGTCAGACCTTTTTTCTGCTGGGACACTCAATAGTTCAGCCATCAAATTATATTCTATCTATCTATCTATCTATCCCGTAGTCTTGTCGACCGTTGGAGCGCCACAGATGCCCTGACCACCAGCTCTCTCCATCCTTGTCGGTTCTCTGCCAATCTTAAGGTATCACTAAGCTTCAGGTCAGTCCATTCAGATATGTTGTCTTCCCACCTTCTTCTTGGCCGACCTCTTTTTCGCCCTCCTGGCACCGTGCCTTGCATTACCGTTTTGGCAAGTCCTGTTGATCGTGACACATGTCCATACCACTGTAGCTTGCGTCTTTTCACTGTGGTTAGGAGGTCTTTATAAGCGCCGAAGGCTGCAACAATTCTTCTTCTGACTTCAACGTTGGTGATGTGGTCTTTGTAGGAAATACCAAGGAGTTTGCGAAGGCACCTCATCTCAGCAGCCTGGATTCTCCTCTCTAAGTCCGCTGTTAGGGTCCAAGATTCGCACGCATATAGGAATATTGTGGTAACCAAGGAGTGCATCAGTCTGATCTTTGACTTAAGTGAGATGTTTTTATCACTCCAGATGACCTTCAGTTTAGTCAGAGATGCTACTGTATATGCGATCCTGGATACAATTTCAGGTTTGGAACCCTGGTCTGTGATGATTGACCCTAGGTACTTGAAGCTTTGACTGTTTCCAGCTTCTCGCCGTTGGCTTTGATGTCAGTGCTGATGCCGTTGGTGCTGTTGGTCATCAGTTTAGTTTTCCCTGCACTAATCTCCATGCCGTAGGCTATAGAGGTCCTGTCCAAACGTTCGACGAGCTTTGCTAATTCTCCCTCTGACCCGGCTAGTCCATCGATATCATCGGCGAAGCGCAGATTGGTGATTATTCTGCCTCCGATGCTGACCGATCCTTGATGGTCTTCCAAAGCGTCAGTCATTATTCTCTCCAAATAGATGTTGAAAAGAGTAGGTGAGAGCAAGCAACCTCGTCTAACCCCGACTGTTGTTTTGAACCATTCCCCTAAGCTGCCGTTGAGGTAGACTGCACTGGAAGCCTTGTTATAGAGGTTTTCAATGGCTCTGGTCAGGTTGGTGTTGATATTGTACATCCTCATGGTAGACCACAGGGCTGCATGCCAGACTCTGTCAAACGCCTTTTTGAAGTCCACAAATACATGGTAGAGGTCTTGTTGATGTTGCAGGTATTTTTCACAAATTATCCTAAGGTTAAGGATCTGCTCTGTAGTGCTACGTTTTGGTCTGAAGCCTGCCTGTTCCTCAGCAATGATCTTTTCTGCTTGTGGGTTCAGTCTGTTTAGTAAGATATTCAGCATGACTTTGCTTGGGTGACAGATGAGGCTGATCGTCCGGTAATTAGAGCACTGCTGAAGGTTGCCTTTCTTGGGAAGTGTGATGACCATTGACTGGGTCCAAGGTGCAGGCCACTCTCCTGTCTGCCAGATCTTATGGTTAGAAGGATGTCGACCATGGAATCTCCTCCTGCTTGGACAAGCTCTGCTGAGATGTTGTCAACTCCTGCGGACTTCCCCTTCTTCAGTGAGTTTACAGCTGTTATCACCTCTGCCCGAAGAATGGGATAGTTTTCGGTGTCATTTGCTGGAGGAACGTTCAGGACCTCTGGGTCCCCTGAGGCTGTATGGTTATACAGGTCTGAACAGTATTCAGTCCACCTTTTCAGGATGTCCTTCTCTTCAGTAAGGCATTTTCCACCCTTGTCTTGTATTGTGGTGGTTCGTCCTTGCTTTGTGGAAGTCAGGTCTTTAACAAGCTTGTAAGGCTTTCTTGCTGTTGTTCTGCCGAAGGTTCTTTTCTATCCCTTGGCACTGTTGCTCGATCCAGCTCTGTTTTGCCTTCTTCATACCTTTCTTGACTTCTCGGTTGACCGTTCTGTACTGTTTTGCCCCTTCCGTCTCAAACTTTGTCTTCTTCAGCTCCCTTCGCTTGTCACAGAGATTGAGGATGTCAGCTGTAACCCATGTTGCTTGACTGGTCGGTGTTTGCCAAGGATCTCGCTGGCTGTTTCCGTCACCGCTTTGTTGAAGTTGTCAATCAAAGTGTCAATGTCAGTATCGTCCGCATCTAGCATGTACGAGTGGAGCAAATTTCCCTCCTAGCATTGCTTGAAATTCCTCTGCTACCATTGGGTCCTTTAGTTTTTCAATGTCGAACTTGATCCTAGTTTGTCCCTTCTTGTAGATTTTCTTGAGGCGGAGTCGGAAATTCATCATTACTAACTCATGGTCACTTCCGATGTCAGCTCCTGGGAAACTTCGAGTCTTGGCGATGTTCACACTCGATTGGAAGCGTCTCTTTACCATGATGTAGTCAATTTGGTTATGGTACTCTCCATTTGGGCTGTGCCATGTCCATCTCCGAGATGCTTTATGTTGGCCAAATGTGTTTGCCAGCATCAGATCGTTATGGTTGGCAAATTCAAGGAGTCTCAGACCTCTCTCATTTGTTTCCGCATTGCAGTAACGCCCACATGTGCCTTTCCAGGTGTTGTTAGCATCCTCTCCTACTTTGGCATTCCAATCGCCTTGCACAACAAGGATATCCTTCTTGGGGGTCTGCTCCAAGACTTCTTGTAGCTGATCATAAAATTCCTCTACATCATCATCACTGATAGTCAGATGTTGGAGCGTATGCCTGGATAATTGTAATATTAAAGGGGGTTGCTCTCAGACGAATGGTAATGAGTGCTGGAGATTGGCCGACAGCTCATGACTGTGTTTGCGAAGTCCTTGTGAACCAGGAATCCATCGCCATGCTGATGTTTGTCCTCTCTGCCACTGAAGTAGAAATTGTGGCCTTCCTCCGTGGATGTTTCTCCAAAGTTTTTCCAGAAATTATATTCAAGCCTTGCTATTCATGGGGAGTTATTTAGTGGTGTGCCCCTTGTGTCATGCTCACAGGTATGCTGGTTCCCTGCACCTGGATCCCGCGCGCCAACTTATCCATAGGTGCAGGTACGGGCAAATCCATTGCCGGCCGTAACCGTAAGTTCAACACATTGCACTGTCGCTCTGTCATGGCATAAGGTAAATAACGATCACCACACTGTAGCTGAGATACCGCATAGAACGCTGAATGCATTGTCGCGCTGCCATAGCTACGGCGCGATGGGGAGCGAGATATGACATGCGTACATGTGCGTATGAAGTCCGGCGCTGTGGTTAGCGCAGATACACGTGTAGTTTGTGCCAATCAGCAAATTTGTTATCATTCTAAGCGTGACGCTGGCTTGATCAAATTTATTTGTGGATCTATTTTGTGTCAATCATGAATATGCATGACTTTTATGCCAGCAAATCAGATTTGAGTGGAAATTTGAGCGTACCTGCATCTATGGATAAGTTGTGTGGAGCCCATTGATGCAGGGAACCAGCATAGCTCACAGGCTGTTTTTAGTTTTGAATAGCAAACATAAGGGGGCACTACACTAAATCCTTCCGCGTTTGGTGTAGGGTTCGGAGAAATAGTACCTATATCAATTTGATCATCGTCCCAGGGGAAGCAAATAGAAGTAAATATTGCTTATTTTTTATGAAAAAGATAGAATAGAACCTCAGCATTGCTAATGTGGTCAAAAATCGTCGGAATCGAATACGCACGGGAGCCTAGGCTGCGGAAGGATATCGTTGCCGGAACCGGTGAGGAAGCGAAAATATCGGTTTAAAATGGTGAGGGCGCTGTTTAGGTGCCCGTAGCGAAAAATTTCATCTAGATGGGTCAAGAAAAATCAAGTTTAAAATAAAATTCAACACATATCTAATACATTCATGCGAAATAAAAACTTCCATCATTGTTACGTGGGGTAAAAATACGGTCTTGAAAAAGGGCCGAAACGCGTGTATTTCAATGGGAGACGTATTTAGTGGTGTGCCCCCATAAAAACAAACCCCGCGTGAGATCACACTTTTCGTTTTGTCTAGAATTTGACAACATTTTGTTATACATAGGCCTACTAGTACTAGTACCAGTGTCATACCTTTACAGAAATGGAATGAAGCTTTCGATAGAATCCGAGAGTTAGGTACAGTAGTATAACCTATCTACCTAACCTAGTATATTATTGTTTATATTGAAAGAAATTTATAATAAATCATGATGATCAATATCATCATGTCATCATCATCATCACGACGTGTTTCCGATTAGAATACATGATGATCATGTATGATTGTATTCTATCGGAAAACATGTCGATTCATCCCAAAACGGTTTCATCCCAATAATTTTGGCTACCGTTTCATCTCATTCTCAGTACCGGTTCATCCCAAAGCCTTTTCATCCCAATACGCTTTCATCCCATTACGGTTTTATCCCAATAATTGAAATATTGATTGGTTGGTTCCAGGGATAAATTAAAGCTGAAAGAACTTGAATGCGCAAAGCTTATGGGGGAGTGGTTTCTCGGGCTCATCCCGGGCACTTCAAAAAACTCACCCATTGCTTGTGTGTTAGATTTCGATCGCGACAGGAGCATGCGCAGGTGTGATTTTTGTGTACATCCCCGCTACACGCCTGTACACGTCCCCGTACAGTCCCTTGCATAGCCGGGCATCATTTTTTTCTCAAAAGGGTCCTGAATATTGCTGTTGCTGTGTACCTAAATACAAGTGCTGTCGGTTGAATTTGGAACCAACGTTTAATTTCAACTGTCTATTTTCAATTAAAAAATACTCCAATTCTGGAAAAAAATCACAAAAGCTCACAGACAACAAATAAACACATCATTTTACTCGATCTAGAATTTCAATAAAAAAAACTTACAAATTTGGCGTTCCGAAGAAGATTTTTGAAAATGTTGTTACTTTTGACTGGCTTGACCAATCCCCGGACCGACTTTGATCCGGTAAAAAGTATGTCAATATGTGTGGTGGTATGGGAAAACCTGTCGGAAATCGCTATCTAAGTCATACCAAAATATTCCTAACAAATGAGTTCCAAGTCAATTTTCCAACTTACTTTAGGCCCCTTGCAATTAAATGTGAGTTTACTGTTGCCCGCGCGCGTCCAAAAGTCACCCGCGTGATATATGTAATATTTTAAAAATATTTGATTATTTCATTGTTTACAGCTTTTTCATAAGCTTTTTAACACTTTTCTGACGATAAAATTAGCCGATGAGCCGCATTGCAATACTTTCGGGTTGGGAAAACTTTTCTGGGAAGTAAAAAACTCTGCACGAAACTTGCAACTGTCGCTTTGTATTGAAATGTGTGCATTTGAATTTGAAGCATATTCGTAGGCACGGCAGTTGATTACTGAGCAATCGCTTCAGCGCATGACGTCACATCAAAACCGCCGAACTTCTTTGGAGTTTCCTAGTGCATTCTGGGTATTATTTCAGGTTTGTTTACGATCGCCATCTTTAAACCGTGCTAGCGTAACGAAAAAAAATATTACAAACATCGATCAAATATCTCATTAATATTCAAAATAGGGATGCAAATATGAGTAGGCCTAGACTCCTTTATAAAAGAAACAAAATGCAAAGCCAAGGCAGCAGGTGGTGGTAGGACATACAGCATTTGAATTGAATTCGTACCTTGGATAATAGTTAACGACAATATTAAATCAGGTAACTTTACCCCAAAATATTACAATATTAATATTAAATAGTCACCTCGTCCTGCTTTTCAAAAACGCAACAGTAAAGGGAGCACAGCACCAAGACGCTCTCCATAGACTTTACTGTTGAAAAAGGCTTACTTAAATGGCTCTAGTTTCTATATTTGTGCGTTAATTTCAATGAAATTTTGATATGTTTTACTCACAAGGGTAATCTACAACATATCTGAATATGAAGGCAACTTTCTCGTGCACTTTTTTTGCTATAAGCCGCCGCATAACAACGTAGTGATATGCCTACCTAAATTCGGTCTCCGGTCTGGATATCGCCGCGTGTGTAAATCGGTCCGTGAAATTAAAATTGACCTCAAATCACCTAGTTTAAATGTCAGAACATCAACTACACATTTCAAACACAACATATTAGTGGAAAATTATATCATAAACCGTCAAAAAAAACCTCTATTTCCCGCCAAATAGGAACTATTGTCGTACTCAACTTTGATTGATCGCGACGATAGCGTGTCGCGATACCTATTTAGGTATGTGCTCCCTTATAGAGCACAAATTTGCTCAAAATCATTCAAAATTGATATCAACTTTTTCAGCGTGAAATTTTGAACAAACTAGCCAAATAAAATGACAATTGAACACTCCGTTTTTGAAATATGATCTGATCACGGAGGCCGCATCTTCCGTAAAATCACTATTATTTTCCGTTTTTTGACTCTAGACGCGGCACGCTTTGACTTGTTAGGCCTACATCACGAAATTCAAACTTTTTGACTAAAATTCAACTGATTTTGATTTTGATCAGTCTCTGATTATGTCGACCTAACCCACCTATAACACATCAACTGAAATAACGCCGTGTTTTTGTTAAAAAAGAGCAATCACACCCCCCCCCCCTGTTTTTTTAAACCGGACAAAGTTGGCCTATGCCATAAATACACTGCCCAGTAGATATCAAAACGCATAGATTTGGGTGAAACCTGACTTTTATTTATTGCATTGGGTAATACACCTACACTGGATCGGAGCACGCGGGAGATCGGGAACCTGGCGCTATAAGGGAGCACAGCACCAAGACTCTCTCCATAGACTTTACTGTTAAAAAAGGCTTACTTAAATGGCTCTAGTTTCTATATTTGTGCGTTAATTTCAATGAAATTTTGATATGTTTTACTCACAAGGGTAATCTACAACATATCTGAATATGAAGGCAACTTTCTCGTGCACTTTTTTTGTTATAAGCCGCCGCATAACAACGTAGTGATATGCCTACCTAAATTCGGTCTCCGGTCTGGATATCGCCGCGTGTGTAAATCGGTCCGTGAAATTAAAATTGACCTCAAATCACCTAGTTTAAATGTCAGAACATCAACTACACATTTCAAACACAACATATTAGTGGAAAATTATATCATAAACCGTCAAAAAATAACTCTATTTCCCGCCAAATAGGAACTATTGTCGTACTCAACTTTGATTGATCGCGACGATAGCGTGTCGCGATACCTATTTAGGTATGTGCTCCCTAAACTCACATTTAATTGCAAGGGGCCTTAGCCCCAATATAGAGATTATACCTTGAACCTGAGTTTTTTATACAAAATTCCAGATGTTAAGTTTATTTTAGTACTTTTCTAAACCTTGTTTATCAAATTTTATGTGTAAAATGCTATGTGTAAAATGCTACGTAAAATGACATTGTTGCCATGGTAACCACTTGTGAATTCCGACAATGCATTGTAAAGATTGTGAAAGTAAAGAACTTACAATTGTTAATAATATCGCAAAAAACTTGGTTCATATCATAAGTCCTTTTCATATGACAAGCTATTCTGTGTGACATGGCAATGTAGTTTTATTATTATTAGAGCATTTAAAAGTTTTGTGTTCACCTTTGAATTGTCAGTTTAAATGATTAGTGTTGCGTTTAAACTTGCCGACTTTAAAATACTATTACTGTACTTCTAAACTGCTCACAAAAAGTTAGGAAACTTTTTTTAATCAAGTATATTTTTATTATTTATTACCCTCTTTGTATCTGTTATATATCAATGGAAAGTTGAAGTGTTCTTCTTCAAAATGATACCACATTTGCAATGATTACATGTTGCTGAACTTGGCCACATGAATGAGAATGAAGCAAAGTCACAAATCAAATGAGCCAAAATTACCGTTATTTGTGCTAAACAGTCAATAGGTAGGCTAATGATCAATAATCAAACCGGTCATGCTTGAGAACCATGATGAATGGTTTACACAAAGATTTGCACCAGTGAGTACAACACACACAAGTTAACCCCTTTAGAAAACCATTATTTGAGTATTTGCAAGACTGGGTTAACAATGACTCCAGGTGATGGTAAGTGATGAAAGGTTTAGGCCTACAACTTGTACATTTTCCTGAGACACGGTAAACGTTTAGCAGTTTCAATATGCCGCGTTTAACAGATTTGGAGAGAGCCCGTGTCATTACCTATTGACTGTTTAGCACAGATAACGGTAATTTTGGCACATTTGATTTGTGACTTTGCCTCATTCTCATTCATGTGGCCAAGTCCAGCAACATGTCATCATTGCACATTTGGTATCATTTTAAAGAAGAACACTTCAGCTTTCCATTGATATGCAACATAATACAAGAGGGTAATAAATAATAAAAAATATACTTGATTAAAAAATAAAAAAAGTTTCCTAACTTTGTGTGAGCAGTTTAGATAGAATTTCTGAAAAATTTAAACAGCCCAATACTTAGTAGATTATGAAGCTCTCCGCCAGAGAAAAAAACAAGTTGCTAGAAAATGACCATGTGAAGGGTTTTCCCATGCCACCACACATACACCTAGCACATAAAGTCCCTGACCAGGTGCTTTGAGGTTCGCTAATTCAAAATATATAATCGGTACAAAAAATCTGAGATATACATTAAATGAGCAAATTTCTTTTCCGCAGTTTGATACCTCATTCAACAAAATCGAATGGATACTTTTAAAGTTATGGCGATTTCAATGACCGCGCATGCAACAGAAAAGTTGCACTAGGGCCAATTCCATGAAATAATGGACATGGCAGTCAACATTTTAAATTCATCTGAGCCATACAAATTTGGTCTCAAATGAAAGCTGAAAGTCTATATTTAGTGAATTTTTATTTGAAATAAAAAAATATGTCGTTTGGTATGTTAAATTTTGATTATGCCAATGAGTTATTTTTTCCTAAAAATGGGGTAAATTATCTGAAAAATGAATACACCCTGTATGTAAAAAACAAATGTAAAACATCCTCTTCTTTATGTGTGTGTAACATTTAGACTGTATGAAACAAGTCCAAAATGGTTTTTTTTCGTAATTGCGGCATTTGTTACACTTCAGCGGCTTCTGGCATTTTGCCTTCAAATCTGTCATTCAGTTACCATAAAAGTAGCTAAAGTTAGTATATTTTTAAAAATTGAGGAGAGATTAAAAAAAAAAAAATTACGCACAGCAAGTTTAGGTAGGCCTACAATATAAAACTATTCAATTCAGTTTTGGTCTTTCCCCTTATTAATTAAAACTAATTAATACTATTAATACTTCCGTTACCAAAATATGGTAAAGGAAGGACAAAATATGGTAACGGAAGGACAAAAAGGCTGTCATTTTTGTGTGTACTGCCACTTGTTGCTAAAGTGATAGATGATTACACAACTCTGTTTTTAAGTGGCTTTGTTCTGTAATGATCCTTCCCATTGCCTATAGCATAGTCTGACGCATTAAAGGTAGATGTTCCGATTTTCAACTTGAAGTTTTCTGTTCTACATGAAAGGTCATCCTTAAAAACGTCGTGTCCCAAAATTTGAGATGCATAGCTATTATGGTTCTTATTTTAGACGCACAAGATGCTGTGAACTGTACCCATTGAGTAGTACACAAACTATATCGGTGGTAACCACCATTCGCGGTAATTCAACGCTATTTCGTCGATTTCTCTGTCATTATACCGAATTAGGCCGTCAAATTTCAGTATGATGATGAGAAAAATACGAGCTTTCATATGATATGAAAATCTCCGTATGTTTTAAATAATTCTGTGTTACGAAAATGTGATCGGGTCATCTACCTTTAAGCTTGTTTCATATTATTATGCTAATGGGCGAAGTTCCTCTTCAGGCCCTATTATCATCTTGTGTGCAATCAAGAGTCACCTCACCATAGGTCATGGATTTTGCTCATATTTTACTCAAAGGTACTTTAGGTGGTTCTATAGAGGAGGTCGAAAGGAAAAAAATTCAAATTCAATTCCGTTCGGTCGGGTTGGGTCGCTATGGTCTTACAAAGGTTGACGACCTTTGCTAAGAATGGACTATTTCAATGTTCGCAGTTTAAAGTAGCTACTTTGAAGGCGTTTTCCTCAGCAACTAAAGAACTTGTGAGCTTTGTTGTGGGTTTTGCGATTGTCCAGCCTGCTCAATACTGAAAATGTGAAAAATGTAGGTTTTGCGCTGTGCGCTTCGTTTCAATTTTGGGGGCGGTCAAAAATGGCCCGTCGAGCTTTCGGACATGACTTTATCAAATGTTTGTGGGTGAATGGTGCAGCCTCTATAACATTAGGGACCTTATTAGTCATGTTAATGTACTCACTGGTGCCCAATATTAACAAAAATACCAAAAAAATACCGAATCACATGCCCCCCCCCCCCAAAAAAAAAGTGGTCCAGCAACAAAAACGTTGTAAATCGGTCCAAATTCAAGGTGAAATAAAATGTATGCATTCCTAGTCTTTTGCATGCAAAAGAGTATGTTTAAATGTTATTAGAAATGTATGTTTCGTTTTGTATTTCTGATGTTAATAATAATACTATGAACGAGACGACACAAAATTGGTTGAAAAATTCGGAATCTGGCAAAATTTATGAGTTTGGGTTCAAATGATGATTTCCAGGGTGCATTTTCTCAAGAACTAGATCAATTGAGACCATTTAATAAGGTCTGAGTGCTATCCAGCCAACCAATAACTGGAATATGTAGAGATAATCAGGGTCACAAACTCTATTTAGGATTTTAAGGGGGTGGGTCAAAATGGCTTCTCGTCATTATTGGTCTTTTGGTGTATGGGGTTTCAAGTTTTCAGTTTTATCATTAGGCCCCAATAATGTTAAGTGGAACTATTTAAAACTTAAATTACTTGCTTTTGTCAATTGATATAAATGATATTAATTAGCAATCATGATATTAAGCTATTTTAGACTAGATAAGGTACCTTGCACATTATAGGCTCCCTTGTTTACTCTGTTTGACATCTAATGCCTGCCTATAAATGGCAATTTTAAAGCACTTTTTGATATTGAGACCTTCAGTCAAACAGTCTGGATAATAACTTATTATGTGGCATTGTTTTAAATGCCCAAACTGTTATAATTAATAGATATTTGGTCGATTGTTTGCTTGCCTTTATTAGATTATAAATCTATATTCTATATAAAATTTGGAATAAAAAGCAACAACATGAAAATGCTCCAGGATTCATGTGTATTTATGTAGAATGTATTTCACAAATCCTTAAGGCTTAATTAGTCGTACTGTTTGATTAGTGATTTTAATAAAGTTCAATTACCAATTAGAATACATGTACTAACTACTAATATTGTATTAGTATTCAGTCATGTGATTAACAGTGTTTTTTGCACATTTCTGCTTCTTGTATCAACCGTAATTTGTATTATCACTATGTAGTTCACTTTTAGTACTAAATGTATAGGGAATTTCACACGTCCTTCCGTTACCGTCCTTCCGTTACCGAATCATTAATTACGTTTGGCTATGTTTTAAGTAAACGCAATGACAAATTTCCAAATGAACAGTGTCAAAGTATTGCCAAAACCAGAGGGATCTCATAAAATAACATTAAAATAACATTGACTCACAAACTTCAGAATATATAGTGGTAGTGAAAAACCCGTGTCCATTTCACCGTCCTTCCGTTACCGCCCTCATTAATATGCCTAAGTCGTAAACGAAAGACAATTTTGATGAATTTTTTAATGGATAATAAATGTTTTAGCTACACTTATATGATTAAGGTATAAAATTGGCTTCAATAAATAAAGTTTTTCTGAAGCAAGTGTTTGCAAGCTGAAAATTGTGTCTGATTTGTCCTTCCGTTACCGTGGAATTGGCCCTAGGTATAGGAATCATAATGCCTATTTGCTGGTGGTAACGATTTTACAATACTACCGCATATAGTTACGGATCAGCACACGTGCCGACACCCGAGACTTACGCGTAACGGGAAACACTTCACCTTCAGCCCGGTAGCACATTCGAGTACTACGCGACCTGTTGTGACCTGCGACTGGCTATAGTATGATTCGAGCATTAATAATTTTGATAGTTCGATTATCACGCCAACCGAGTTAGTGCATGTACTATGTATGCCATCCTATATATCTCAACATGCAATTATGCGCAGCGCCGCAAATCTAAGCACTGTTTACACTGATTTGTTTTCATTTTGCCTCCCTCTAGAGTCTCTTATTTAACGTTGGACAAGAGGGAAATCTTATTAATCATACACTAAATACAAAAATGTCTTGTGCATAGAGTACGTGCTTGCATTTTCGTATCCGGGCATCCAACATTTGATTTGTATGTTAACATTATTTGGTGTCATCGTTTTCAAATTTGCTTACGAAACAGGATTCACACTGATTTTTTTCATTTTGCTACTCTCTTATTTTACGTTGGACCAGAGGAAAATCTTATTATTCATACACTAAATATAAAAATGTCTTGTGCATAATATGCTTGCATTTTCGTACCGGGGCCTCAAACATTTGGTTTATAATTTCACATTTAACTACATGTACTCATACCGTGTGTTTCTTTTAGTATTCATCATTTGGGTTCTCAACATGGATGCTAGTATTACACACAGGCAGCAGGCATTGGGGCTAGTAAAAAAAAAAGGTGTTTTTCCTTGCGATTTCAATTGTTGTCAAATTGGTTGCAAACTGACCGGTTAGTTACACTGATATCATAAGTAGCTAAAAATGTTATATCGTATTCCTAAAAACAAATTTTGGGCACATTATAGCTTATTTAGCCTTGTTTGTCTGTGCTCCGCAGAAAATAAACATATTTCCATGCCGTTTGAAGGCGAACGTCATTTGTGTCGTCAAATGTGTTGCGGTTTCACCGGTTAGTAACAGCAATATCATACGTAGCTCAAAATTTGATTTGATATCCCAAAAAGAAATGCTTGGCTCATTTTTAGACTATTTTGACTTTTTGGGACTGAATCGATCAATAAAGTAGATTTTCCATGCCTTTTAAAAACTAACTTTATTTGTGTCATCAAATGTGTTGCGGTTTCACCGGTTAGTCTTAATAATGTTATACATTTTGGGCTTGCTGCTCTGCCCACCTTGTTATCGAAGGTTGAAGCTATATACAGACAGCTATGGAGTGATGGAGTTATGAATCTTTTCAATCACCATATATCCAACCAATTTTACTCATTCAAAAACAGACTGCTTTTTTATATAATGTATTCATTTTTGTACTTTAAATCATGAATATATCAACAAAAACTACATTAATTTACTTTCACATAAGTGGGCAGTCCATTGTACAAGCTCAGCTGAGTAGGAAGGCCCCGGAGGAAGGCCTAAAGTTGATTACCCCTAACACTGCAGGCGGTGTATAAACTCAGAGAGATGCTAGAAACTCAGTAGAATTAACAGATGATTTAGTCGGGGATTTAGTAGTACACCACAGATATTGCCTCAAATCCATGGTTATGTCTTGATATATACAGGCGATGGGCATTATGTTTTACTGCTCCCAGAACCATATCTTGTAAACCAATAATTTGTTTTACTCTTGTTTATCCAAATTAGGATCATCATTGGTACAAGCTAACAATGTAGTTCAAGGTAAAGAATTCGTCTTTGCTGTTCCTAAAGGCTTCAACGGTCCCAACAATGCGGAACCAATACGGTTTGGATTTAGCACACCAAGTCACAGTCCTGTGCAGGTCAATATCAAAGTACCAGGCGATGAATATGACGAAACAGTGACAATAACGCCCCCGATGAGTACAATATTTGCATTGCCTGCTGGCATTGGCTTCATTAGGGAAGAACAAACTATAGTTCACAGATCCACCATTATCATAACGGCGACGGAGGCTATTACTGTTCATGGTGTGGCTGTTCACACAGGATTGAAGCCTGGTGGATTCACCGCGTTACCAACAACGTCTCTTGGTACCTCTTATTTTGTGGTTACATACACGACATTTATGCCTAGAGAAGCACAGTTTATTGTGTCAGCTCTTAGTGAGCGAACCGTTGTGACTTACACAAGAAAAGATGGTGTGTCTGGGACTGTAGTACTTGAACCCTACGAGTCGTATCAATACTACAGTGATACGGATTTAACAGGGACTGCAATAAGCACAAATAAGCCTGTCGCTGTCATGTCAGGAGTGCAAATTGTCAAAGTTCCAACAACCCCAACATCAAATTTCGTTGATCAGGTACTGGAACAGATGATACCAGTATGCGCTTGGGGAGAAGGTCCCTTTGTCTTGGCTCCGATTAATCCGCGTGTGGATCATGGATACATTTACAGAGTCATTACATCCAAGGCCAACACAGTGGTTAAGATCTCCGATGGAGAAACCATAACACTGACGGACCCTGGAGATTACGTAGAGAGAGATGTGATAAGTAATAGTGCCGCTGTGCTCACTGTAACTGCAAACCAACCCATTATGGTGATACAATTCCATAAAAGTACTGGCCCAAGTGGCACAGGCCCAAATTTCGGAGACCCAGAACTGATTGTAATCCCACAGCTGGATCAATACACTGGTGATGTATCATTCCCCGTTATCGACAACACTCCTGACACAGATCCCACACAAACATACATGCAATACGTGCAGGTGTACTTGGAATGTCGTTTTCTGCCAGGATTGATGTACGACAGACCTGACTACAATACAGAAGATGACTTGTCGGAATCCAGCGATTGGACTCGGATTACAACTGTCGATGGGGAGATTTGCATTGTCAGTAGTAAAGATGGTACAGTGATTGGAGATACTATGATCCATACAATCAGTCATCCAGACCCATCAGCAAGGTTCTTTGTACTCATCCAAGGAATCGTAACAGTAAGAAGTCATGCTCATGTAGCGGGATTCACATACAATGGAAAATGCAGTGCAGGTGAGTATATGAATCAGTATGTATTTGTTAGGACTGTGGGAGGTGCACCAATCATAGAGCGTGTTTCTACTTGGGCACTGCAAAGTTAAGGGTATATAGGTCAATGAATGCATATGTGTTGTTTCGAGAGAAATTAGACAAATCAATGCACGCGCGCTGATGTTGATGTGGGAATAATAGCACGACCCCGAAGGAGGAGTGCTATTGTGAGCATATCAACAAGTGCATTGATTTTTCTAATTTTCAAGAAACAAAACATACGCATGCATTGACCTAATTTATACACGACACTTACAAATCAAAATTTACAATTTGAGCATAATTGTTGATCTTTATAAAAACGAATAAAAACATTTTAACAAGTTTGCTAACACCCGCAGTGAAAATCGGCGAACCCACAATTCCTGAACAACGAATCAAAACAGAGCGTGTGGTGCACGCAGTCAACGGCGCACACGCGGAGTGCAGTAGACACTTTCAATGCACTCCGCGTATTTTAGTTTCTTGCTTTCTGATTGGTCGGACACCACTAAGAGTGTATGAATAAGTTTTTAATCCCCCCTGTGTCTACTAGCGAAAAAGTGACCGCTAAGTTTTTTTATTCTAGTCGATGGGCCACGACATTTCGCCTTTTGTTATACTAAACAATGCTGCCCCACCTGAAAAAGATTGCCTCACAATGCTATAATCCAGTTTGAACGGTTCACAGAACATAACGTTTAGATCAGGCTTTCTCAACTAGATTTACTGATGTGTGCCACATTTTAGTAACCAACTTGGAGGTGTACTCAATTTATTTTAAAGCAATCCATTTGGGAGGCACACACCTGTACATAGCTTATTCCCCCTGGTTCTTAACATCCAATTTGTAAAATCAGATTTTCTACATCCACTGAAAATAGCACCATATCGGTATTGAAACTTGAGTGTATCTTTGGTTCACTTATTATCATAATATTTATAAACATCCATTCCAATGCATAGATTTATTCTGGACTGATGGTGTGCTGACCGGTACAGAAGGCTCAATGGTGAACCTCAAGATATATAAAGAAGGAAGTCTGGGGAAGTCTTACGACCAAATAGGTAGGTCTACTTCAGCATTCTAAATATAACAGTTTATGAGTTTGCACTAAAACCTATGCATTTTCATTTCTACCATGCTGAAATGGCTGGATGACATATGTCTAAATAAAATGTTATTTTAGTCTTTGCAACATATCTTTCATGTTGTATGTGGGGTGCCTGCACTACCATCATCCTACTGGGAGGGGGTTGCCACCTTACAATATTTAAAAATCAGCATTTTGAAAAATATCTTGTTAGTATGGTCCTGAATCTTATATGATAGAAACATCATTTGTGACGCGATCAAGAGGAATGAGTCGGATGTCAACCCTGGTCGTAAATGAGTTTTAATACAGTATTAAAGAAGACACCTAGAGATTTCAGAAACTGAAAACCCCATGTCGATACGACGTTTTGTTCCAAAGTTATGTCAAATTGTATACATGAATTTCCATCAAAACTTATGTAAGCCGCCATTTTGAATTGGCCATATCTCAATTTGGGATTCCCCGACATCCGACTCATTCCTCTTGATCGCGTCACATTTGATCACTTGTAAGCAAAAAACAGGTACAACTTCTTATATTTTGAAAAGAATTGGCCTATATATCATTGTAGACTGGGTCCCTGCGTTCTCTATATGGCCACCATCTTTAAAAATGGCGGAAAAAAAGAGGTACTGGGAAAATTGTTTGCTGCTCCCCCAACTTATTATCGAAGGTTGAAGCTATTTATAGACAGCTATGGAGTGAATGGAATATGAAATTATTGTGAACATGAACACTTTTCTAATGCCATAACATAACAGATATATCCAACCAATTTTGCTCGTTCAAAAAACAGATCGTGTTTTTTTATATAATGTATTCATTTTGTACTTTAAATTTCACAATGACCCACTAGTGTGATGGCCTATAGTGCCTATGGCGCTTTGGGTAATTGCTCTGGCGATTCGGACCTTCCAACGCAGGTTTTGACTAGGTTTTTGTAGCAGCTGGTGCAATAACTCAGAGTTGGGGGGGGGGGGGGGGGGATTGAGATTTATAACCACGGATACAGCATGGAAGCTGTGGCTATGGAAGTTTGTAAACATACAGGGAACAGAACCGTTATGTGGTAGAGCCGTGATCAGCATTTTACCGTAGATAGTGTCCCCCTGCAGCATGCGTGATAAATAACGCTATCCATATTTACATAGAGGAGGTTTTTAAGAGAAAGGTTTAATAAATATATAGCGATGGTATTGTTTTAATCAAGTTTTGCTGTGTTTTTGTGAGTAGAAACAACAATAATGGTAATTTTTAATGTTCATCTTGAATTCTGAAGTAAATTAATTTAAAAAAAATCTTCAACACTACTTCGTGTCCCTTTAACATTTTTTCAGCTCAAAGTGTAAGTTCCGGGTAATTTCACAAGCATCAGATATCAATGTTACCTCAGCAATTATAATAAACAAGATAAAACATGTTTTTTATCATATTTTTAAAGTATTCATGCGCTTTATTGTTTGCTGGAAAATTGAAAACGTCCGCCTGGTGGAATCTGAATTGGGCAGCTAATTTGTGTGAGTTATTTGCCCGACTGGCTAGTTTTTAGTTCCAGCCCTGTACAGGGTGTATCAAAAAAATTAGGACACTTTTTGATGATGGTTGAAATCCTTGTTAAATCAGTGAAGTATGGCCAATTTTTATTTCAATGTAAAGTACAACCGATAAAGATAAAATCCTGAAGAGATGAGAAAAATCCATCATTAATTAAGGAAATTGTGACCTATTAGGCAAGGCAATCTATTTTGTAGTATGTACAATGGTCATTCACACAGTAACAGTAGAGTAACATGAACGCGCACACTATTTATGCCAATATCATGGTAATGAAATGATCTACAGTGGGTTCGAGAACTTTTTTGATTTCCACAGAATATGCATGCATCTGATTTGTGGATTATTTAGCCAGTATTGATTTGTGCCAGAATTAAATGGATTACCAAACTAATCTTTGCTATTGACTGATAGATTATTTTCTATGTTTATAACGTATTGAAACGTAAACCATGTTATTTACTGGTCTATACATGTAAATAACCGTTATTTATTTGTCATTTATCGATTGGCTGCTGACCGACGAAGGTGGCGTGTCATCACCAAAGTCACAAGCTGTCAGTCATGACAGAAAAACGTACCAACCAAATACATGTAAATCCCATTGTACAAACCAGTAAATGACATGGTTTACGCAAATTATGCTAGTTTTCTTATTTTTCATCGGATTGATCTCATATTTTCAGGATATCATAATAATTAATTGGGCTTCACATTGAAACTAAATTGGTCATGGTCCAATGATTATAACAAGTATTACACCGTCATGAAAAAGTGTCCTAATTTTTTTGATACACCCTGTATATGAAACTGTCAATGACACAACAGATACAGAGCATAGGCAATAACAATATTATTATATTATGTTTATTCTCTAATTTGCAGACATAACTGTTACACCCGAGACAGCCACTGCAGACGACTACGCATCAATCCCTACAACCGTTACATTTGAGGAAGGAGACACTTTTGTGACATTGCCAATCAATCTGGCAACTGATGCTACCTTGGAGGGTATTGAGTGTTTCTATGTGTCTATCGATGTTAGTAACTCATGTAATGAGCAGAGAGTAGACGACAGCTCCAAAACTGCAAAGATTTTCATCTTGGATCAATCTTGTAAGTACAAGTTTTCGTGTCGGTGCATAATTTGTTGTTGTTGTTGCATTTACCAGTCATCCTGTCTGTCTATCTGGGGGTGCCCATCACCCAAGGAGTATGTCTTGTTTATCTATCCAATTCAAGATATTTGGGGGATACTGATGCCTTGCAGATATTAGTGATGGTTTAATGGTCCCAGGTTTCTCAACTTGATTTACTGATGCTCCACATTTTATAAAACAAATTGTTGAAACTCCACTTGGGCTCCAGGGGCGAAGCCCCCGAAGCCCCGTCGGTGGTCCAGGAGCAGCACCCCCTAAAGCTTCTGAGTTTTTGGGTTTTTATATGACTTAAATCGCCTTTTGTTGGTCATATTTTTTTAATTTTCAGAGGAAAACAGGGCTCGGTGGGGTGGAGGGGCAAGTTTTTTCTCGCGGACGGTCAGTGGTTGATTTTAGTTCGCCTATGAAATCGGGTTATATCATCATATGATTTTAAATATTTTTTTAACCACTCTGGCGCCACTTAGGATGCCTTGATGTGCCACAAGTGGTGTGCACGCCACCAAATGAGAAAGCCTGGTTTAACCAACTACAGTGTCCTTTTCAAATCAATGTTATCTTAACTCTAACCAGCAAGGCTATGTTTTTGTGTGGAAACCTGGAGATGGGCACCAGTTTGACTAACCATGTTCTGATTTTTTCCAAATTTGACTTGAAATGATAGTTTGTTTGTTTGTTTACATGAAGGGACCACACTCAAGCAAATTGTTCAGGAAAAGCCAATGCTATAAGCATGGTTGAATCAAGACAGAGTGAATTGGTCATATAGCTGTATCTCATGACCATATTTTTATTTATATTTTGCTAGCTCTGTTTTGGATTAGCCCGTTAACAATCATACAAGAAGGATTCTCTGGCAATCTGGTTATAAGAAGAGAGGGCGCTTTGACAACAAATAGCATTATGGGTAAGTTGCAAGTTAAAGTGCTCAGAAAAGGTAAATAAAGACAAATATTCATTAGGCTAATTTTCTACCACCAAGAAGAATTTTCACCACAGCAAAGCTAGCAAATTATATATGTGGCCGGGCTCCAAAAACCTTGTGCAACCAGATTTTTTTCTCATGCTAGCCAAACAACAGGACATGCTGCCCGATCGGGCAATAAAAATGCCCACAAAAAAGAATAATAAAGTCACCAATTTGCCAATGATATCCTAAGTTTGCAGTCAGTTTTTACCTTTGTAAATACAATCATGAAACACTAAGATGTACCCATATTCCTTCCTTAATTCCCTTCCGTTATTATTTAATAAATAAAACAATGCCTCTCATGGCTTTTCATTCATAAAAAAGTGACCGCAATTCGGCTATCGAAGGCTTAATACACATGTTTTGAATCACGTCTTTACCGATGAGCGACGATTTAGCAAGATCTCAGGAAATCTTGAGTCAAAACACGTGGTATCGAATTACTAGCATCACATCATTTTCTTGGGCTTCGGGAAAGTAAAAAAAATCCAAAAAAATGTAGTGAATGGAAAATTGACCTTTCCCACGGTCACGCATGCATAATGATGATTTTGGTCAGTTAAAGATAACGGCTATTGCATCATGGGAAGGGGAAATGGTGACTGCCACGATTGTGTAGTTCACTACGGATTGCCAAAATAATTAGAAATTACTTAACCTACTTGTTGTGTTAATAAATGTCCCTTTTGTCACTTGCGTGATGAATCAATTTTTCGTGTGCTTTCGAGCGATCTATGCTCTCTGCGTGACCAGCCAATGAGCGCATGTGTGGGCGTGTTTTTATATCATCCCACTTCCTGTTTGCGAAATGTATTTGTCTCACAGTTGTTTGCTCATTCGCTCTGTGATTTTGATGAATAAGCACGCTTTTTTCAGCTCTGCAAATTTATAAAGCAAAATTATTATATCGTTTGAATTGTTTTGGCGTATGTAGTCAGTGCAAAATAAATAGCAGACTTGCTTCTCATCATCACGGTGGCATCTGCAAATGTTGGTCTAGTCAGTGTTATTCTTTCTGAGCGTCGGGTGGCAATTGCAAAAAATGGCATAATCGGCAAGAAATCTGACCCATCAATACCCACAGTCAATACCATTTTCTAAGTCTTAAAACATATCGCGATTTTATTTGGTCATAATCGGGCAAGTAAAAGTTAACCTAGCCTTGTCCGATTGGGCAATTTCTTTTTTATCGAAGCCTGTATGTGGCTGCCAGTACCGACCTGTATGCAGCGTTGGCACAACAGGGGAAAGGGGGGGGGGGGGGGGGGGGGGAGAAGAAAGTAAGAAAGAAAGGAGAGGAAAGGAAAACGGGGAAGCCTATAAAGTTTGTAGGATCAAGAAGTTATTATAATAACTCCTTGGTAGTAGGATGTAGATGCAGTGGCGTATCCAAAGGGGGGCCGGGATCAAGAAGTTATTATAATAACTCCTTGGTAGTAGGATGTAGATGCAGTGGCGTATCCAAAGGGGGGCCGGGATCAAGAAGTTATTATAATAACTCCTTGGTAGTAGGATGTAGATGCAGTGGCGTATCCAAAGGGGGGCCGGGAGCACGCCCCTACCCTTTACTACCATTCGGGGAATTGAAAGGGTTTTTAAGTAGCCAGATTTGGGTACATCAAAAAAATTCACACGCTAATGGTGTCAAGTCATTTTGGGGAATGGAGAACCTGGAATGCCCACCCCCCCCAATCAGGGAAATTGTGCGCACGCCACTGTGAAGATAGAGTTGATGATGTGATAAATAAATTACCAAACAAGCAGCGGGTGACCGAAGGAACACCACTCACCCTCCCTCTAATTTAACCGTAAAACAAAAACAAAATAGTATAAGAATGAAAGTTCATCTGTGTTGGTGATAAATAATATGAAGTTAAACTTTCGATCTCAACACAAGAAATATTTACCTGGAATTTTCAGGTGTTGCTACACCTTTCATCAGCAGACTAATGACTCGACTTGACCTTTTGGAGGTGTGACGTCAGAATCGACTCTTAGACTCTTGGTAATTTGTAATAAGAAGGACACTGTAGGCCCAGTGTACATGATCCCTTGTCAGGGTCAGACTACCCGGGGTCTTTGCTCCGAATCATACATCGGAGAAACCGAACGCTCATTAAAGACCCGGTTTCTAGAGCACAGGCGTCCTAGTTCCACCTCGTCCGAGGTATCCCAACACATCCATATTGAGTCACCAGGACACAGTGTTGACTTCGAGAAAGTCAAAATCTTGGATAGGGATCCTCGTTGGTTCGAGAGAGGTGTCAAGGAGGCTATTTACATCAGAGCCAACCAACCATCACTCAACAAAGACGGGGGCAGGTACAAATTACCAAGAGTCTATGACCCGATTCTGACGTCACACCTCCAAAAGGTCAAGTCGAGTCATTAGTCTGCTGATGAAAGGTGTAGCAACACCTGAAAATTCCAGGTAAATATTTCTTGTGTTGAGATCGAAAGTTTAACTTCATATTAAAAACAAAATAGGTTTATTCATATTCTGGTTTTATGAATAATTAGGTTTGGAATATTATTGGTCATGTGGCTTGAGTTGCGACCCCTTTGTGTGACATGCTAAAAATGGAAAAATCACATGGATTCTGCTTAAAACATTTTTAGCATTAAAACTATACATAGGAGTATAATGAAAGTATACATTTGCTGAAAGCGTACACATTCCCAAATCTCACAATGTCAATATCGAGGTCATTATACAGGGTGGCTAAATAATATATAGCGTGCAAACATGAAAAATGCACTAAAAATACAACATTTTCACTCGCCATTTTCATACATTGAAGATAAAATGATAGTTTATTAAGCTGCATAATTCAAAAGTATACACTATTATTACAAAGAAAAATGTTTCCACCTTTGTCTTTAGTTATAAAGGATACCTTATACAGGGTGGTCAAAATTTGTAACAATATAAGTATGTGAAAACGTATTTCTGTAATAAAGTTAACTATATATTATCATAATTTAGTGTCATAATAAATTTTAAATTGGTGTTTTGTAATAATATTGCACCAAACACAAACATATTATTAATGATCACTATGTTATACCTAGGGTGTAACAAGCGAAATGCACATGTAGGTGTATGTATATCGAGTCATCAATCCACGCTTTTCTTAACGTTTTGCTTCTATTTTGATGAAAGCAATGATAATGAAATGAAATAAGACACACATGAAATGATCATGTTACACTTAAGAAATGTTGCCAGGATATACACACTAAATTTAATATGGCCAATCACATCATATACAGGGTGTTACAAAATAAAGCACATGTGATCTAACGGCACGTTTATTTTTTAAGAACAATCTATTTCCTTCAGTTTACTGCCATAACATGGATTTTAAAACAATTAGTGTTCAGTAACTGTGCAAAATGCAATGTAAGTACTTTTGTCCGACATTGATCAACAGACTATTAATAATGACAAGGATGGACTCAGGCCCCCATCCCTTCTCGCTACGTGCCGTAAATCTTCCAAAATTGATAAAGATGTCACAAATTCTGGACAAATTTCAAGATTGCGCGCATGCAATATGCACACCCTATAATAGTACTGATTGGGACGTTGAAGCACGAGAAGTACACGCAGGCTTTTTGAACTCACCAGGCATGCATGCAGTAGATAGAGTGTGCATACCTTGTAATTTGTAGCCTGTCATTTGTCTGGTTATAGCAAAGTAAACATACCACACATACAGAATGTAAAAGGGACTTGTTGGGCTAATATCGCAATATTTATACTGTTTCACTCCATGAAGTGGTAATTTATTTAAAGTTATTATGACATTCTACCTAGTATGTATTGTCAATGAGTGATGTGAATATGTGAGTATTTTGTGGCGTGTCTGTGAGATTAGCTCTTCATCCTCTGCGGCTCCCCATCCTCCTCCTTATTTTCGATATCAAGTTTACTTTTCTGAAGACAGTCACATTTCCCCAAAAATTATGTTTTCAGTAAAAGTGGCACTTGGTCCTATACAGCGTGTCCCAAAAAACTGGGTTCAAAAGTTTGTGAGCTTATAACAAAATAAGTAGGGAACATGGATAGTTTATATTTATGGATATCAAACAAAATATACCTGACCTTAATTGGGTAAATTCGAAGACCAATCCAATGTAAACTTTTTGAAATACAAAGATTTGAATAGAGCGTGGTAAGAACCCATTGGTCCCGATTTAAGAAATAACCCATCCATGCGTTGCATGAAACTGCGCTATGTGCAATATTCCCTGCATGGGCTTTATTCTCCGAAGGAACTTAACAATAACTTGGACTATAACAAAGAACATTTTGTTTTAATGTTTATGTAAATAATGAACTTGTATTTGCAATATGTTTATGATAATTTTGTTTACTGCCTTAGTCTTTGTAAAGAATGAATGCAAAGGCAAAACTTTGATAAAGTCACAACAATGCGCAATTGCAACACGTATAGGGAGGTTCCTTGAAAAGTGGGACATATGGGTTTTGACAACGCTCTATTAAAATCTTTGTGTTTCAAAGAGTTTATATTGCATTAATCCTAGATTTTACCTAATTAAGGTCAGGTATATTTTGTTTGATATCCTTAAGTATGAACTATCCATGTTTCCTACTTTTTTAGTTATAAGCTCGCAAACTTTTGAACCCAGTTTTTTGGGACATGCTGTACCAGCTAATTTAAAAACTCTCTCTCGTGATTTTTTTTGTACCCAAATTAGACTAAGTTTGTTTGCGTAACTCCGCTCAGGATTAGTTATTTTGAGAAATTTAAAGACTTGTGAAACGAGAGAGCACTTGGGTTTTTATTAAAAGTTTCTCCTGTTCAATATCATGTTTACTTTTCCTAAAATTGTCTCATTTTCCCAAAACGATGTTCTCAGAAACAGTGGCAATTTTCAAAGTCCTTTACAATTTTGTTTGCGTAACACCTCCACACAATTAGACGTTTTATAAAATTGAAACGTTTCTGAAAAGGAAAAACGCTTAGTTTCCCCTTTTCAATACCATCTTTACTTCCCCAAAAAAGTCAAATATCCCCTAAATGATGTTTTCGTTAACATGACATTTGCCAAAATCCAATACAAGTAAGTGCCACTTTTTTTTAAAACATCCTTTCGAGGAAATGTCACTGTTTTGGGAAAAGTAAACATGATATGGAAAACAGAAAACTTTCTATTGGTAGCCAAGCATTTTCTCTTTTCATAATCGTTGGAATTTTTCAAAACGTCTTATTGTGTGTGAAGTTATGTAAACAAAGGTAATCTAATTTTAGGAGGGGGACTTTCTTTTGTTGACCCCTTAAGCATGTTATGTAAAATATCAACTCGAATGTATTGCTATGTCTTTAGCATACCTGAAGAGTACACACCACTAATAAATTTCCCATTGCTTACTGTGTAAAATGGACCATGATTATTCACCATTTTCTGGCTTATAAAGCAACTGGTTGCTTCAACTTTGCATTCTGTGTGAAGATCATGGTCTTGGCTTTCCTGTAAACAACCAAAAAATATATGGTCAAGGCAAAATTTTCGAGATATGCGCCGTCAAAGATACACATGTTTGTAGATTGCCCAGGCCTAGCCTAGGTCTAAGCAATTCTAATCAATTATCTGAAGTCTCTAAAATGACTAAAAAATCATAAAAAATTGGTCAAAGAAGAAAATTTGCACTGATATTGTTTGATAATCTTCATTTAATAATCATCCGATCAAAAGTTTGGCCAACAACACTTAATTTGAAGCATTATTTATATCTCACTTAGAGGAGTGTCATCCCAACCAATTCAACAGGCCTTTCGTGGACTCGTCCATTATTTATTTAGTGGTGTGTATCCTGAATACTGCTATTCTGTCCAATTTTCGTTGTTACAAGTCAAGCCACAATGATGCCTCAAGTGTTAAATCTTAAAATGATAGTCACTTTATGAGTTTTCCTTATATGCAACCTTTAAAATAGTCAATCAGGTATTCAATGGTAGACAATTATCTCTTCGAGAGACTTGAAATATATCCGTTTAGTCCTGTGTATTAAAGATATCTTATTTCTTATGAAAAACAAATATGATTTTTTGCAGCGGTTCTCTAGGGTAGGGTTAAAATTGATGGCTGTCCTGGTCTGGTTCCGGCTAATTAGAGAAATTTTCCCCAAGAAATCCGTCACTTTTATTGTTTATAGTCTGTTCAAGATATATCTGTAATTTAGAACAGTGTTATTTGACTGATAGGAACATTTTGTCTCTTAGAATTAGGCCAAATTAAATTAATTGTTTGTCTCAAAGCTCCTCTCCTGTTGTAAAACTAATGCGGAATGCGGGTTTTTTTCATTTTTTTTTTTTTTAAATATAAAATATTGAAATCCTTGTAAAAGTGAACTTTTGTATTTAAGATGATGTGATCAATGAAAATCTGAAAAATCGGTGAAATTTTGGGATTTTTTTTTTTTTTTTTGAAAAAAAAAGAAAAAAGAAAAAAAAGAAGTTTTTTTTCAGATTTTTGTTTTTCTAATGCGCATCAATAAACTAACGCGCGCGGGAGCTTTGAGACAAACAATTCATTTAATTTGGCCTTAGCCAAATAAATAGAACTTATATTATGCTGTTTGGTTTTTACTGCATCTACAGAAAAGTAAAACCAGTATTCAGATCAATTTACAATGAATTTGTAGCTGAGATTCAAAGCTACAATTGTGGAATGTTTCATACGACTGGCTTATATAACAGTGAAGTTATGAGGTAGGAGGTAGAACTTATTGAATGTATAGAATATATAAAAATATTATTGAGATTTAATCAAAATATGAATATTTCGATATATTTTGAATATTGTTAATCACAACATGTTAGCATTAGGTCCTATCTAAATTCAAATAGCATATTCCGTTCAGAAAATATAAACTTTTTTTTAGGGAGACCAAGTAGTTATTGCGATATGCTAATTTGAATCTCAGATGGTGTAAAATGTAAAAATCTGAAAATGCAACGCCAAGGGTGGTGAGTTCTAAACACATGGCATAATCTTAAAATGGTGTTTGCCTACACGTCTTTTGATGCCACTGTTCATATCTAGATCATTTATCTGAGTCAACCCGGGCTAACCCAGGTCACAAGGTGGTTTTTGTTTGCGTTCACAAATTCACACTCTAGTCGTACTCTTCATCAAGTTCAGGTTATTTTGCACAGTTTCATCTGCCCCACAAGTCCAAGTGCTTCTCGGCTTGGCCTTCAACTACTGATCATCTGTCAGCCATTGTTATCGTTAATACAAATATAATAATTTCACAAAAACTGGTGAAAAACGTGATTAATGACTCAATGTATATTATCAAAGCAGCACCAACAAGGTCAATCAGGTCATGGTCACATCAGCCATTTACTTCAGGTAACCCTAATTGAATGGCAATTCACACTGTGATCTACCCTATCAGATCCAGGTTTAACTCGGGTTTTCACCAGTCTTTTCCGATTTTGGAAAATATTCATTGTGCAATACCCACACGCGGGGGTGTATGGGTCGCTTTTTTTGCAAAATATCCCTAAGAAAGCAAATTAAGATTGACCCCACCATAAGTCTAAATTCAACATCCTAGAAAAGGTAAAAAGTGCTGTAAATGTAATAGGGGACTGATTTGATGGTATGGGATCCTAAACATGGGGTATGATTTTGTGCTGGAAATCCCTAATAATGTGGTCACTTTTTACAAAGGGGTCTATTTTCTCGAATATTTGCGAAAAATTGGGTCAATAATGAAGCAAAATCCTTAGAAAAGGGTACCGTTTTTTCCAAAATCACCCTTAGAAATGGGTAGGGGTTTTGTATCTCCAGCAACACACCCTCGACCAAACCAAATCTGAGTACCCCCACCCCCAGCCCACCCCCCTCCAAATTGACTGTACTCAACAGGTGGACCATTTAGGCCTAAAAAAAAAGAAGGTTTGATTGGCGTAACATAGAAGAAAAAAATAGGGTAGGTAGGTCGGATTTTTAATTAAAAAAATTGAATCTATAAAACGTCTATGAAATTTTATATACCAGCACACATATACCATACAGACATAAACAAATGGCACAAATACACATTTTCACTGGGTTTTTTTCTTTTTCTCACACAATTTATTTTCTTTTTTCTTTTTTTTCTTTCTTTTTTTAAATTTAAAAAAAAAAAAAAAAATGTCTAGGACCGGCGGTAAAAATAGGGTCGGACGGGTTACGCCAATCAAACTTTTTTTTTAGGCCTTAGCATCATCACCATATTTGACTCGTCACGTCAAAATGGACATGTTGCAGGCCCGGGTCGAATTTGAGTTATTGGTATGACTTGAAAGAGCACATTTTAAGCTTTAAAATGATACCATGTTGAAGGTAATTGGCAGTGTTGTAGGACTCGGGACTCGGACTCGGACTCGAGTCTGACTCGAGTCCTTTTTTTCAAAGACTCAGACTCGGACTCGGTCCCAGTACTCAAACACTCGGACTCGGACTCGGACCTCAAGGACTCGAGGACTCGGCTTCGAGTCCTCAACGAGTCTGGCAAAATTGGGTTTTTTCAGGTGTTTTATTTTCATTCATTTACCTGAATTTTGTTTTGCTGAGGGACCAAATTCCGCAGTCCGCCGCCAGCAAAATATAACTTGCCGATATATTGATAAATGAACCAAGACAAAAAATGCCCAACAAATAAATCGATTCATCCGTTATTTTGCCTGCCGAGGTGCGATACTTTTTGTAATACAATTTTACCATTGGTTGACACAATGACAACTTGACAAGGAGCATCTCAGCCGCATGGAATCAACGCCATACGATTGGGCTCGAATTCACACCTAATAGTGCACGCGGGTGCGCCCAATAATATCACCCAACGTGCCGTATGTCAGTGCATGTAGAACAACTTCCGGGTTTGGGGAGTTTGAGCGAAAAAACACTCACCTTCCCGTGGTTTAACCGCCATTTACCAGTTTGTTCAGTTGTATAGATCTGCAGCACTCACTTCACCTTTACAGCTGACCAATATTGATTACGTTGGCGCGGTGTGTTGAAATGATTTAGCGTTGTTTCAGCTGGACTTTTGCTAATAATTATTATTTTACCGTTCGTTGAGTTGAATTCAAGCTTATAATAAATGATAAAGTCAGTCAGTCAGTCACCCACTGCCACTGATATGTCCACCACATCCCGAGTTATTCTGTTTGGGTTCCGAGATCACTGACTCATGGTGATCTCGGAACCCAAACAGAATGACTCGTGGAACGCATATTCAGCAGACATGGCAGAGGGGGTTGATCATGCGGCCACATCGCACCAGATTGCCACCCAAAATGGTGCAGATGCTGATGTTCCTGAAGTGCAATGAGCATCTTCTTTAAATTCAACATATAGCATTAGGCCAACTCGAAACTGCTTTTGATGATTGATGATTTGAGGTCAAAACTCAGGGGTTGTCAAGCAATGAAATATTCAATTTTCTTCCCTGTTTCATTTGTATAGCCTTATTTTACTGACATGCTTATTTTAATGTAAGTACTCCCAGTTCCAAAGATATCGTCAATTTAGTATTGCTTTAAAAATGGTGAAATACAAAGAATATTAAGTTGTATCCTGGCTTTTATCACAATTATTAGCCTTAGCAATAGCAATAATTTACTTCTTTAGCTTGATCTGTTGTTGTTCGTCCATCGCAAAGCAAAGATGACAATGACAACAAAGATTAGTTAGTTGAATTTGATCTGTGTCCGAAGATGACTAACAAAAGACCAATCCGGGCGAGGAAGCATCTCCCACATGTGTGGCACTTGTGATCAGTATTTGGCGTTGTGACACTTGCTGCTCTCGTCTTGCGGACCTCACGTTTTCCCCCTACACTCTTTCTAATTTAAGTAATTTTGCATGCAAATATTTGCAGATAAGCAGTTTGTGAATAAAATAACAACCACAAAGACAACACAAGCCCAATAAGTTAGTTACTGAACTGACTGTGATTATACTTTAATTAGTAATTATACAAGTAAACAGTATAGAACTGAAAGTATGATTATTAAAACGTTGATATAGTATTGGTGAACTGCGTCGTGAATCTGATTCAGACTCGGACTCGGACTCGGACTCGGATATTGAGGACTCGGACTCGGACTCGGACTCGGACATAAAAATTGGCAAAGACTCGGACTCGGACTCGAGTCCTTTCCTCAAGGACTCGGACTCGGACTCGGACTTGGATGATGAGGACTCGACTCCAACACTGGTAATTGGACTTTGTGAACACAAGATATGAATTGAAGAAGCATGTATTTTTCTATTATTTTCTCTATATTTCACCAAATATATTGGCCTCTATCTCAAAACTGTGTTTGCCGACAACATGTCCTTTTTGATGTGACTGGTCACATATTTGATGAAATACTTAAAATGTGTCTTGCAAGAATCAGCAAAGTTTTTTTTTCTTCTCTTTACTGTTTTTATTTCGCTCAAAAAAACATAAAAACAAATCACATACAGTTACAATACGGTAATAGAAAGATAATAACATACAGTATACACTCCTGGGTTATATGAATAAGCACATCAATAAGTATAAAATAAAGCTTAAAAATAAAGCTTATATACAATTGGTTTTTTTACTCCTCACAAAACTTTTCTAATTTTGTCCATTTATCAATGAATTTATACATTGTGTTGTTGCTGGTAGAGATCTGTTTCTCAAGTTTATAATGAAACTTAATTAAATACTTAAATGCAAGAATTGAAGGTATTCGATTTGATATCTGCTATCATAGATAACCTTTTTGATAAGTATTAGGCATAAGTTAATTAATGCACTACAGTCTCCTCCTTTGCCAATGCCAACCAGTATTTTCTTGTAATCAAGAACAATATTAAAATTCATGTTGAAATCAAACCATATTTTAAATTCGTCCCAGATGTTAATGGCATGAGCACATTCCCAAAAAATATGCTTTAAAGTCTCAGGGAAGTTACTGCATAAAGTACAATTCACATTGTCAACAATTTTCATCTTAAATAATCTACTATTAGTCAAAATGCGCAAAAAGAATCAGCAAAGTTGATATCATTGAATGTACATCTATTAGGACAAGACAAGATATGCGGCATAGGGTACTAAGGCTATATTAAAAAAATCTTTTGTCTCAAAGCTCTTCAGTTTTTCAAAACCTAATGCGGAATGCGATTTTTTTAAAGTTTTCTTTTTTTCTTTTTTTTTAAATATAAAATCTTGAAATCCTTGTAAAAGTGAACTTTTGTATTCAAAATGATGTGATCAGTAAAATCTGAAAAATCTGTGAAATTGTGGTGTGTTTTTTTGTATTTGGACAATGAAAATCTGAAAAATCTGTGAAATATTTGGATTTTTTTTTTGTTGTTGAAAAAATAAAAATAAAAAATAATAATATTATATTTTTTTTTCCATAATTTTTTTCTTCTAACGCGCACCAATTAACGAACGCGCGCGGGAGCTTTGAGACAAATGATTTTTTTTAATATAGCCTAATGTATGCACTATTTTCAGCAGATCTTAAGTTTTTCACAGGTTTTTACAAAATGTGTTTAACTTTTCTTTTTTATTTCAAATTGTCCCCTTAAATGAACCAGTCTGCCATGCCAAAAGGGCCTTATTTGACTTGACAATGCTTGGTTATTCAAATGAGGGTAGGTCATATGATAATGTATGGATATTCATACTTCACTCTCTCAGTTTTTATTGTTCAATTTCTATTGTAAAAGCACCAAAATCATCTCAAAACACCGAACGCTCATACATAAATTGTCATAAATACGGCTTGAAAAAACCTAATAATCGATATCAGGGTGAAGCTAATAATTTTGTTTCTTAAAATATATTTGGTCCTAATTTCAGGACCAAAACAAGCGGTTTCCTAGAGTGTGAAACCTGAGCATTTTTGAGTTTGACACCGTAATCTTCTGCTGACTCAATAACGAATGAAACAATAACAAAATCAGGGCGCAAACTGAAGTATTCAATTAATTGAAGATATTTTAAGGTACAGACAAAAAAAATGATATCAAAGGAGCTATGATCTGCATTAATTTTTGAAAGGTTTTTGATACGATAAACAGAGATTTCATATTGTGTTAAATATAAATTAAAAAAATCATTTGTTATATAAGTTCAGGCCTTGAAGTTTGGTAAGGGTATAGAAGCCGTTTAAAAAACAAAAATGTACCTTAAAGATGGCCAGATTTGTGTATGTTTTTAAAGGTTCATACGCTATGCGCGCATCATGTATTCAAACATTTCAGTGGAATCAAGCCCAATCATGCTATTTTGTGTTCATAGTGTTTACACCCACCTCTGTTCTTAGGTACCCTCCAACCGATATTTGTCAAGTTCCAAAAAATTGATTGCTTCCAAACTTAAATGATATTCTATCAACTTAAAAACACAGTTATTTAAAAAAACGGCTTGGTAATTTTAAAAAAACCACCACCTCAATATTTACATTTCAAAACCAATGCTAACTTTTACACAAGCTCTATAGTAGACAATCATTATGGAGGACAATGCTTTTGACCATTTTTTGTATCCAAAGGATTCCTTGTCATGCTTGACACAGTTTCTGTCATTCTTGACACAGTTTCAAGCTTACAGGTCATTTACTAGTTTACTTATTTCGTATAAATACAACCATACAACTATAGCAATACAAAAATAAACTATATTACAAAGCAGAGCATAAGAAATATGAAAGGTGTTTGAAAAAAAAAGAGCTTGGGAAGTGATACTTGGTATAAAAATTGTATGCAGTATTTTAACTTTGTTATTTTTATATTTTGTACTATTCCTAGGGAGAGTTTGTATAAACCTGTAGTCTTGTAGGGTTCATTAGAGATCGTTGTTAACACTTTCCACGTGGCTGTTGGTTTTACCAAAGACTTCACACAGTAATGCCTTGGTTTTACCAAATACAAAACAGATTTTTCAGAAACCTTTCTCAAATGTCAAGGTCTATCTGAAGGATAACTGAACCAATACTAGTCATGTTTGTACTTATTTTAATGCATTTCTCATGGTGATTCCAAATATGGTAATGAAATTCAATAATTTTGACATAGCTAATGGATTTCATTTTCGGGTGGCATTTTTACAAAGTGATTGTTTACTAAGCTTACATTACAAATGAAACCTATGAAAATAACTAATAATGCAGATATTAACAGTTATTATTTCCACCCAGGAGAAACAATTCAACACACAGACCAAGCGATATGTAATCCATGTGGCCACGATCGCCATGCCTTGCACACAAAATCATCAAAATGAGCCTTAAATCGGTAATTAAAATCGTTTTAACCGACTCGTCCGACAGCCAATATTTATTTCCGACGATCAAAAGCTGCTAAGTCAATATAACAGGTAATATACCTGTATTCTTAATGCACTATTTGTGCCAAGTCAGACAAAGAATTAAAGGTACATTCAGTGATTTTAAAATAAGATTTTTATTTTTTTATTTCCTTGAAAACCATAGAATACACTAAGAAATTGAAAATTATCTTTATATTCAAATATTTCGTGAATAGGTGCAAATTCTGAAAAATTTCAGAAATGTCAGAAATCAGAAAAATCCACAAAGATCAATAATGTCATTAAGGCCAAGTAACAACAAATATGTGTTTCACGTCCCCGCCCGCACTGATTTTTGACGCCGCTCCAATATTTTTGTTATTTGTTATTTCAAAAATTCCAAAAAAAAAGTTCAAGAAAAAAAAATTCAAAAATCAAACCTGTCTTTGTTGTGTGTGAGTGTGTCCATCATTTTCAACTATATTTCGTTGGCAGAGATAGTGATACGAATATTGAAACAATTCTTGCAAACAGTTTGTAATAGTGTAACAAATAGTAAGGGCCGCCCTCACTGATTTTTAAAAAAGTCCGGACGTGAAACATGTAATTTTTGTTACTTGGCCTAATGCCTTTGTGTCAGCAAGCCCACAATCTGTAGATATTGTGCAATAAGGCCAAAAAAAGTTGACTTGCCCTTTCAGACCGACCCAAATTTTCGGAAATCTAGGGTCGCTATTTTTTTTTTTTCAAAGTAAAAAAAATAAAAAAATAAAAAAATAAAAAATAAAAATTGAAAGAAGCACATAACAATAAAGAAAGATAAAAACGTGTGTTTTGAGTAGTATCTGCTTGTTTAAAAATGTTAAAATGTTAAAATTTAAAAAAAACCCAAAACTTTAAAACATGTTTTTCTGTAGTATCTCTCTGTTTAATTTTTTTTAATTTTTTTAGAATCCGACCGTCCGACCCAGACTCTGGCCCTGATTCTCTTTTTTTGGGGCCTAATAAAAGTTTGACTAGACTTTTATTAACAAGATTATTTATTTGCAAAACGTCTCAACGATATGGGCTATTTCATAAAGCATAAAGATTTCGAGTAGTGTTAGGACCAGGGGTTTCAAAACTTTGGCAATTTTTCAAGATTTTCCAAAATGTGCCCAGGGGGGCCAGTAAGCTATAATGTTGTAATCATCCGCGTGAACGAAAACGCGGATAATGGGTGCTTTTTCCAGTCACAACACAGGCCCACGCAGGCCCGTGGTAAGGGTATCAAAATCGCCAATTTCAGAGAATAAGGTGTCTTTTTCCACCTGAATCCGCGCTAAGGGTTGGTAAGGCTGATAGTCACGAGCCATCATTGTAAAAATAGCCCAAAATGATAAGGCCTAGGCAAATTTACTAACAAAACTGAATGACACAATTACTTCATACAGGGTGGTTCAATAAAACGTGTACAGCTTTTTGAAGCCATTTTTTTGAAATTCTGTAGATTTAAAAAAAATATTTTTCAATATTTATCAAATATATGATCTTGACCATCTATGCTGAAAATATCATAACAAATAACCTTACGGTTGCAAAACAACAGCTATTTGAACAAAGTCTGTCCCATTTCACTCTGTCCACGGGTACTGATTTTGCAACGTTACATTGAATATTTGAAGATCCTGCAGGCAGGGGCGTAACAGAGGTTGGTTGTCAGGGGGGGGCACAGCCAAAACAATTCCTGGTTAGAATAATTCCGTCCCGGAATTTTTCGTAAAAGGTTGCCCTAAATTGGGGGGGGGGGTGTAGGGTCAAAAAAAATTGCACGGTCACAAAATTTTGCACGGTCACAAAATTTTGCGGTACAAAAAGCACAACAGTCAACATTGACTGTTGTGCTTTTTGTACTGTGAAATTTTCTTTCTTTCTTTCTTTCTCTTTCTTCTTTTCTTTCTTTCCCCTTTTTTTCCTTTTCCTTTTCCTTTTTCCTACCTTTTTCCTTTCTCTCTCTCTTTTCTTTCCCTTTCCCCCTTCTTTTCCTCTTTTCCCTTCCCCTATTTTTCCTGGTGGGTAGGTTTGAATTTCCTGCTGAGCACCTTCAGGGGGGGGGGGGGGGGGGGGCACTGTGCCCCCCCCCCCCCCCCTGCCCCCCAGCTGTTACGCCACTGCTGCCAGGTGAAACCAGTGTAATTGTTAACATCTTTTAAGATGTTAACAATTACACTGGTTTCAACTATCTATTCAGGTGTGAAATCAATACGTAATAATAATACCACGAGTGACCCTAATTAGAATGATTGATTTTCATAAATTGGAAGTGTAATTGTCTATACTCTATGCCTTAAAAGTGACGCTGCCATTTAATGTTATCTTGCTGGTCATTTCCCGTAGACTTACACCCGTGGACAAAGAGATTTGGGAGAGATTCTCTTCAAATAGCTATCATTTTGCCGTCATAGCATTATTAACATTGAGATTTTTAGCATAGATGGCCAAGATGATATTTTTGAGGAATATGTAAAATAATTTAACCAAATCCCACAATTTTGATAAATATGGCTTTGAAAAACTGTCAACGTTTTATTGAACCACACCGTATACGTTCATTTCAGTCTTAAACTCCAACTTGTGGACCTGTATCACTTGCTATATGAGTATGATTCATTGAGCTATAATCTTTTATAACCCTAACCGCACTGAATCTCACTAAATCTCACTGCCAGAAACTATCTCCAGGCACGTGCTGCTGCATTGCCGCGATGACGTCACCTACCGCAGGCATATGTGGTCACGGAGCTTGTGGCCGCATATGCGCTAGGGAGTCAGCTCAGTTGGTAGAGGGACAGACTTGGGTGCGGATGGTCCCGCGATCGAATCCCGGGGGTGCTGGGTGATTTTTCGGGTCAAAAAAATAGTACTTTTCCCCCCTCCCCCTGATACGCACACAAAACTAGCTTTACTGGTTAGGGCTACTAGGGTCACTTTTTCCTTCTTTGAGAATCAGTGCTAATGATGGTTTTTGAGAGTGGATTCACATGGATGATTACAACTTTTATACATAGTGCCCACCACCCTGCCCCCGGAATTTTTTTCTAATAGTTTCAAAAATGTTCCAAATCGTCAATTTCAGAGAATAAGGGTGCCTTTTTCAACCCGAATCTGTGCTAAGGGTTGCTTGGCCAGATAGTCATGTGTCATCATTCTAAAAAATAGCCCAAAATTGTTAGGTCTACAATACAAATTTAAAACAAAACTGAATCCACAATGACTTCATACGTTCATTTTAATCTTAACTCTCATTAAGGACCTATATCCTTTGCTATGACTGAGTATGATTTGTGAGCTATAATTCTTGTTAAGCGTCACTTTGTTCCTTCTTTGAGAATCCGATGTTAAGGGTAGTTTTGAGAGTGGATTCATACGGATGATTAAAACTTTTATACATGAGTACCCCCCCCCCCCCCTGGGAAATACAGATCAGAAAAACTAATAATTTATATCAGTGTGAAGCTAATAATATTCTTTCTCAAAATATTTTATTTCCAAACACTTATATATATTACGACAGGAGAACCGTAAACAATTTGTATTTGGTCCTGATTTCAGTGGGGAAAAACCCATGCAGTTTCCTGTATGAAACCTCACGGAACGCTGTTTTTGAGCATTTTTGAGTCAGCCACCATGCTCTTCTGCCAGCTCAATAACGAATAAGGGCTACTATCCTAATAATCTTTCTTTTTTAAGAAACTAAGAATATTCCATGTCGGATGCGTGATGCATGCATGTGTATGCCAACATTTGATGTGTACGCTTGGATTACGTTTGCGCACCAATTGTGTCAAATTGACTAATAACACTGCTATCTTTATTTCAGATATTCATGGAGTGCCACCAATCCAGCATGAATATGTGTTTGCTTTGTTTGGACCACCAGCGGGAAGCGAACAATATCAGACGAAGCTTGTATTGAGCACCACTCCTGATTCCCTCGCAGCTGCCTTTGTTAGGATCAATATTCCGGGGGCTGGTTATACATCCACACATAATATAGCGCCCTCTACGGTCACAGAGGTTGAATTACCACAGACGGCATATCCACCGGATACCTCAGGCAAACACAGCAATACTATCATTGTAACATCTACCGATATGTTATCAGTACATGCTGTAGTTGATCCTAGCGGTAGTCTATATGAAGGATTTACAGTAAGCCCCGCCTCCGCACTGGGTTCAGCGTATTACGTTGTGACAGGTAGCCATGATGACTCGTCTACTAGAAGTGCTGTGTCTGTGTCGTCTTTAAGTGAAAGCACTTTAATCCGTTACACAACCAAATCGGGACTACAAGAAACCATCGCTCTTGATCCGTATGAAAGTTACCTATTCTTGAGCGACGATGATCTGACTGGAAGTTTATTCTCGGCTAATAAACCAATTTCAGTATTATCAGGACAGGTCCCTAGTACCATTCCTGCTGTAGGAAGTAGTAGTGATCAAATGGGTTATATTATAGAGCAATTGCCACCTGTTTGTAGCTGGGGAACAGGAACCTTTGTCCTAGCTCCATTTCGACTTGTCATTGGTAACCATGGCTACCGGTATCGCATTGTTGCAGCCAATGCAGATACTTGTGTTACGGCTTCAGATGGTACAACATTTAATCTAGATGAGGCAGGAGATTATGCAGATGGAGAGACTGAAACCAATGATTTGATAACTTTAACATCTGACCAACCCATAATGGTTGTCCAGTACAAGAAGGCCACTAAAAGTGCCCTGGATTCAGAGATGTTCATGATTCCACCTTTTGCTCACTACCTCACTGGTCCTACCACAGTGTCTTTCCTTCCATCACACAGCACTGAACTCCTTGATTATCGTTTGTACATCAGCGTAGTCATTCGTTGCGTGTATCTCAATAGTTTGACCTACAATGGAAATACCATCCGATTTGATGTCACTTGGAATGTACTCCAGACTGGAGTATTCTGCATAGCTCAGAGTCCATCATTCCTTACTAATGTGGCATCACATACCGTCAGACACAGTAATCCAGAGATACCATACTTGATTATTTTTGAGGCTGACCAAACTATATTTCATGAAGGGTATGGATATGTGATGGGCTTGGATTACAACGCATTGAGTTGTGGTAACGGTAGGTATTGTCAACATGGATCCAAGTTATTTGTATGCGATATAAAATGTGGTTATACTGTAATGGTGCGAACTACAAGTAATTCGCAATGAGACAAACTTGCATTCGAATTAAATTTGCAAAATGATACAAATGTGATATTTGAAGTTATATTCGCGATTTGAAATTTCATTATGAAAGGAATATATTTGTATATTATTTTGTGCATCTTTATTTTTTCGTAGCAGTGCTTGAAGCATGAAGATGAATTTAGCGCCGCAAAAAAGTCCACCCCAACAGTAATCTACCTTTATATAATCAGATGACTTTTTTTAAGTTAAACTTTGTTATTATAACCCTATGTGACCCAATACGAGTAAATGAGGCACAATGAGGGAAGTATGAATAATGAGTCATTAATATCATGATAATAAGTATATGTTAGGGAGTGTGGACCCTCAGCATAGCCTTCGCAAAACTGCTGTTACTCCTTCATTATTCATTTAATCTAAATAAAAGTACACATTGTTTTGCAGAAAAGGGTTCAATGAATCCAACCATGAACATGAAATTGACCATTTTGGGATGTTTACTGTCTGTAAAAGTAGTTATTTTTGCGCAATTACATTTTTCACGCTTTGTCAATTTTGAACCATTTTTTTTTAATTTTAAATTTGCGATTTGAAAGTTCATCACAAAGATTTTACACAAAATAAAAATATATTTGTGTATCTTTATTTTTTCACAATAGCGCTAAATTAAAGCCGTATGAAATTTCATTTTAACTTTATATATCTTTATAATCAGATAACCTCTTTAGAAATGTGTTTCAATATTTTTTATTTTAACTTTGTATTTGTAATAACAATATATGTTCTTTATTTTTTCACAATAGCGCTGAAATTAAACCTATTATGCTGTGGTATACATGGTGATTTCAAACATGACCCATTTTGCAACCATTTTTACCCTTTTGCTCATCTGTTATAAAACTTTCTACATTATTTAAGCAGTGGTGCATTTATTTAGCGGTGAAGAAACATGCTTTACTACATTGACAATAACATTTGATAGTTTAAAGATATGTGTAAAAGTATCGAATTTTTTAACAAACTTTATTTCAACAGTGGATTATTCAGTCTCGGATATGTCTGTGAACTTTGCCCCCTATGAATGGAGTAAGACAGTGACCTTTGACACCAAGAAAGATGCTGTGATAGAGGACTTGGAATGTTTTTCTCTTTCACTCTCTATTAATGATGGTGATTCCTCGGCAGTGACTGCTGTTAGCATGGTTTCCAACACAGCAATGGTGTGTATTCAAGATACAACATGTAAGTAACAATATATCTATGCTCTATTTCAAAATTCAAGATTGGTTCATTTGTATGAACCTAATCTCAATTTTTGAGAAATCAGTGCGCACAAAAATGAAAGGTAAAGTTTCTGAGTTATTTGACTGAAGCAATAATGTTGTTTATTTCACATTTTGAAGCATCTGGTGCTATCGGGGTAAAACTACACAAACCTAGAAGTATACATGCGATCAAAGAATGAAGACAGGATACATTGAATATATTTAGTTACAACAGGGTCCCCCCCCCCCCCCCACATCCCCCGCCCCCCCCCCCCCCCCCCCCCCCCCCCCCCCCCCCCCCGTCAAACCGCTAAATATTTTGAGATTCAAAGGAATTAAAAGAATGGGAGTAGGCTCCATTTTTCTCTTTTGAAAAAAAACAGTGCATTTTTTAATTTTCTGGTTGGCTGGTTTTTTATGTAAATGCAAAATATGAGCCTGTCTGACACAAACCCGTTAAACACTATGAATACCTGTCGTAAAAGCCATATCTCACAATTCAATTGTGACATTCCATGGATGGCAGGCATTTGAATGACCCAATTCTGTCAGCTTATTTTTTCTTTGTATGTCAAGAATGATAGAAATCTCTTACAGAAACTCCTCTTCACATCGTAAACAAATTATCCATACTTTGAACTTTTCTGTCATCTGATTTGCTTTTCATAAAGCTACCAAGAAGTATACAGGCAATCAAATAATATAAGTTAAGAGTTTAACGGATTCGCCGTCGGAAACATGTCCGACTGCGAACCCATTAAACACTTATCTCACAATTCAATTAAAGAATGATTTACACAGGATACTGTAAAACCACTTTATTTCGCAAATTTCGCGAGGGATGTTGTTGCAAGGAAATTAAATGCCCGCGAAACTGACAATTTTGCATTGAAAGTAACAGTAAAAAGTCCAGATTTGCCAAAGTAAATGCCCGCTAAAATAGCATTAATTTTAATTTCGTGAAATAAAGTATTCACAAAATTAAAATAGGACCCTTTAAATTGTAGTGTTTTACAGTAAGTTGAATCTATTTAGCTATGAAAAGACAGGCCAATAAAATTAGTGAAATTTAAAGAAATTGGCAGGGAAAATTATAAATCTTATCTCATGTTTTGAAAAGTCTAATGTCCTAAAGCATTACTTTAAAAACTTAAAATGTGCACTTTTTATTGAAGGGCCTATTTACCTTAATAAGGCCTAAAAAAAAGAAAAGTTGATTGGCCTAACCCGACCGACCCTAAATACATTGCCGACCCTGAATATTTTTTTTATTATTTTGAGGGAGAAAAAATATATATATAAAAATTGAACAAAGTATTAAAGTTTCTGACTGTTTGCTTTCATTTTTGGCTATTTTAATTCCCCATCGAAATGAAAAGCAGGTGATTTCAAAAAATCCCGACCGACCTACCCTATTTGTTTTTGTCATGTTTAGGCCAATCAAACCATTTTTTTTAGGCCTAAGAGTGTTTCTACTGGGCATTGGAAGATTACTACTTTTTTTAATATCTGTATTTCAGCGAAATAAAACCACCCTGATCTTCTTTTAATTTTCAAAAAAATGTGTAAACAATAAATTCAACAACAAAAAATGTTTTGAATTGTTTTAATAATTGTAAACATTAAACATTTTAATAATTGTTGAAAATTCTGCGAAATATTCTTGAAACTCAAACTTTTAAAAATAAACAAAACAATAAATACCACTCAACAGACGGACCGACCAATACCTGAGATGTGTGTTTGCCCGTGGGGAGTAATTCTGTTATACCCTTCACAGAGGTATTCATAGTGCATGATTTTTAAGAACGACGCATACTACCGATGTAGGTGTGCAGGGTATAACAGAATTATGCCGCCCGTGGAACAGGATTTCATTGCCAAATATGAGCCTTTGTTATATGGGCATTCTGTGATATGACAAATTGTTCTTTGCTTGTCAGGTCGAGAGTGATTTATCATAGGCCTATACATGTATAGAAATTCTTTTCACTGATAACTTGTCCTCGGACATGTCAGATCGTAAACAACTTTTATTTTGACCTATTTTTGGTTCCTAGGGCAAATGTGACAAATTAGAAAATATACCTGATTGACACTATTGTTTGGCCAAACAAACAAACAGATATTATTATTGTATAGGGTCCTCAAAAGATAGTTTCGGTAGGTAAAAAAACAATTTGAATACGACTATTGTATATGGGAATATAAACTCTTCATTAATACTGTGGTAAGATTAAAATGCTAGCTTTGTTTGATCGCCACATTTACACTTAAAAAACTTGAACTATTAGTCAATAAATATCTGGTAACTGTTTTCCATCACTTGGTTTGTGTATTGAAATGATCAAACCTGGAAGGAAAATACATAGACAAAAAAGTATTGTAACATGTGTACCAGACGTTGAGTGTATTAAAGTACACAATTGAATATCAAAATCGAGATTATAAAACATCATGTTTGATGGTCGTGTATAAAGATGACAAGTTTTTAAAAAGAGTGAAGCAATGTTATTTATTCCGTTTATTTGTTTTATTACAATTTTGTAGCTGTATTTTGGTTAGAGCAACCTTTGTACATGGTTTATGAGGGAAGACAGTTGACCATCAGAATACATAGAGATGGTTATGTGAATCGCTCTGATGCTGTAGGTGAGTGAAGCCCTATCTTATAATTCTCAGACTTAACACTTTCCATGCGGCTGTTGGTTTTACCAATACAAAACAGATTTTTCAGAAACCTTTCTCAAATGCCAAGGTCTATCTGAAGGATTACTGAACCAATACTAGTCACGTTTGTACTTATTCTAATGCATTTCTCATGGTGATTCCAAATATGGAAATGAAATTCAATAATTTTGACATATATGAAACATTTTGTGACATTTTGGAATGTCGGCTGCAGCTGCTTGCCGCGTGAGCTGCGATTAGTTTTACCATTACAAAACAGATCTTTCAGAAATCTTCCCCAACTGTCAAAGTCTTATCTCAAGTATTACTTAACCAATCTTAGGCATGTTTGTACTTATTTTAATGCAATTCTCATAGTGATTCCAATTATTGTGATGTAATTCAAACTGTCGTCTGCAAACGACTGCCACATAGAAAGTGTTCATTCCTGAATCCTGGCATGCTTTCCACAACTAAATCTACAACGCAATCAAAGTGCATTTCTAAACCCATATTTGTGATGCAAGACATCAAAAGGAGGACTTTGCAGGTGAAGTCAATTTTAGTTTATTTTGTGTGCTCTCAGAGCATTTTCAAGCTTTAAAATGACCCAAAATTGATCAAAATTGATCAAGGCATTCAGATTTTATGAGTGAAATTGACTCCTAAATTCTTATTCTTATTTTTTTACTTTTTCTGTCCGTTTTCATCTATATTCTGTATATTGAAAAAACCCAGAAATTCCTTGCAAATTTTGCCTCACCCAGACTTTCCTTGATGAAAATGGTATCCATTTGATGAAACATCCACCCTAATCACACAACTTGGTTCCCTGCAATTTCTGGCTCTTTCCCGGCAATCTTTGATATGATTGCTGGGAGGCCTTTTTCAAGGATCCAGATATTATTTTCGTCTTATTTTTTTATGTTATTCTCTATGTTTGGGTGTTTATCCTATTCCTGTCCCACGCCACGTTCATTGGCTTTTTTACTTTTACTCGCCCAATTGTGTTTACTTGTATTTTTGATTATTTTCTGAGTTGCAGTGAACCTATTGATTGGCCCATCAGAGCTCTCTGTTGAGAGTTACCCGTTTGATTTGTAATCACTCAGCTCATTAACGCTGTTAATGTCTGTTGGGCTATTGTTCACATTTGCTCTTTATATACAAAAAAAAAAAAAGGCCAATGATGTTTTAATATACATCTTAACGAGATGAGACAATCCCTAGTTTGGAGTACCAAAGGAGTATTATAAACTTCAAGGGAAGCTTCTTCAAGTGACTGTTTTTGAAATTGTATGGCAATCTTCATACAGAAACATGGGCAAAGTGACAAAACATTTTGATCTGCCCTCATATAAAAAAGGTGGTTGAATCATGCAATAGTATACAAATAATAAATGTTTTTTAATGCAATGGTAAAAATATTTTCATGAGATGAAAGATGAAATGTTCCTAGTTGATTGGTACATTTTCATCTTTCACCGAATGAAAATAATATTTTGACTGCATGAATGAACAATATTGTATAACTTCATACTTACCTTTTACCTTCAGTAGATGCAATTAGGTGATGGAAAAACGAAACCCTGTTCAATGAGCAAATGGACCTCTCAGAATGGGTCGGTCGGTAAGGTGGTTTTTTAAAAAAAACATTTTCACAAGTGATAAAATGGCCATAAAAATCCAACAAATCTGTAAAAATCTTGTCGTATTTTGACAAGCCAAATATCTTTATTTGGGTCGGTTTTCATTTGCATGCGAATATTTTATTCACCGATTTCTTAAAAAAAATGCGTCGGTCAGGGCCCGTAGAACAGGGTTTCTTTTTTTCTTCTCGACACCTTACCTTATGTTATTTTGTTTTCTTATTGCCTTACAGTGATCACCTACAAACCAATTTCTGCTAGGAATGTTTACGACTACGCCCCCAACGGCGATTCAACTGTAACATTTGCTGCGGGAGAACGAGTCGCTTCCAAAACTGTGTCAATTATTGAAGACAACCGTTTGGAGTATGAGGAAACATTTCTGGTTTACATAAAGGTTGATGATTTGTCGTCGCAATGCGGAACTGTATCATCACCATGGAAATCAGAAGTAATCATCAAAGATTGTGAGTATTGTATTTAGTGTATAGCCCAGAAGATACTTTTACACTAAAGCGCATAATAAGGGTGTATTTTGAGATTGGGTCAGTAATGTGCGAAACTCGTTATGGGGGGTAAAACTCGACCATTTTCAAGAAAAAGAGGACTTTTTATGTTGAATTTTTTCTTCAGAGGAAATATGTTTAGGGAGTGTCTGGAAAACAGTTTGTCACACATGCCTATATACAGCATTATATTTGACTCTTACTTCCCCTGCCCATATACACCATTATATTTGATATTATATTTGTTAAAACAATTATGTAACATTACTTTAATGATATGAGCATGAACAAGACAGTAAGCTGGTAGATTGGTCCCATAAAGGTCGGACCGGAGTGACGTCACATGCGGTTGACCACAAACCCGAGGTAAATAAAAGCCTCGTACACAGCGATCGCTTGGGTTGATCTACTGTATGGCATACCCTGTTAAATCATCTAGTTTGTTGTCAATGGCAAACGATAAAAATACCTGGATGACCGGGCCGCCACTTTTCAGACAATTGCCCTGTTTTCCTACTTTTTGCTGATCCTTCCTACATTTATTTTCAGACCGTTTGGAGTTTTTAAGCAAATTCACACGCTTTTATAGGATTTGTATTTCTCCTTCAGGCCATTTGGCATCCTGCATATCAGTGGTGTAGCTAGGTTTATCATATTGCAGGGGCGAGAAATAAAAGTGAACCGACCAAAGACTTTAACGACGAAACAAATGCTTTCAACTTATTATTTCAAATTTAGAATCAAATCGATTTTATTAAGTTTGAAATTTCTTTAATATTTCATATTGTAAAATGTGTTACATTTGCTCATGTCATAAGGTTTATCGCAAATGGGAAAAAATCCATTGATTATCCTTTTCTGTTGCATTGTGGGATTGAAAAGGGGAAAAATTCCACCTTTTCTATCCCACAATGCATCAGAAAAGGATAATCAATTGCTTTTTTTCCGATTGGCGATAAGGCTTATTGTGCCCACTGTACAGTTCGGTACGATTACCTCTTCTGGAAGCTTTCCTTTTCAGGAGGTATTACCCATAATCCCTTGCAAAAGTATATACTCGTAGTAATTATGGTAATCCTACCAAAAATACTAATTTATTTATTTAAACCAAAGATGATGGATCTATGAAACATTGACGATTAGTAACTGAGTCAAGATAGCAAACAAACAGTTTAGTCATAATTAATAGCTATTATTTTTGGGATTTTCGTATTTTATTGTAATTAAGAAGATGAGTTAATTAGCTCATTAAATATTCAAACTCTTTTTTTTTAAAGTACGCCTAGCACTTTTCCCTTTGCATAGTGGTATAATCGTCCATATTAGCAAGTTAGAGCAAGTCGGAAATCAAAATGAAGAATCGATTTCCATTCATTCATCGTTTGTAGTCGACTTCGTAAACCCTCTAAAGTCAATATAACGAATTTAGATGGGCCGCTGAATGTTGAGAATGACCCTAAAATCAATCATTGTATTATACAAAATTGCGTGGGAGCGCTAGAGCGTGGCCACTATTCTACACTAGACTATCTGTTTGGCAAAGTCGTTGATAAAGATAAAGAAATATTTAGTATGGAGATATTCAAGCATCACATTCGCGTTGCTGATCCCCATACTTCTTTCAAAATTAAAACAAAGAAGCAATTAGCATTTTAAACAATGGGAATTGTTCATTAGGACTCCAGCCTCTTGTGGATGCTCTTCATTCTCTAATCGCTTCAGTATTATGTGCACTAGGGCTATGAGAATTGAACGTAAAATAATAACACAGCATTTATATAGCGCTTTTGCCAAAGGATACAAAGCGCTGTAATTTTCGCTGCTGGTGAATCATCAGAATAAGATCGCATCAACTAGGGTGCAGCCCGTAGCGCAAACTCTATCCGCACTTAGATTGTAACATCCACCATTTTTCAATGCAGCTCCCCAAATACCATTGGGTCAAGGAAATTTTTTGATAATCAAAACAACTGATCAATGATTTTGAAAGCAGGAGGTAACCGGAGTACCCGGAGAAAACCTGCGAAAGCGTGCACGAATCGTGATAAACCAAATGCACATAAAGGCCGCGGTCGTGCACAGAATTGAAGGCGAGAGAACAATCCACTGCGCCAACACGCTCACCAAAATGTCGCAAGTTGTATGGTGGTTCCATTCAAAATGGTTACAGGTCGAAATTCTATGCGATGCGGGAAGATCATCAAGGCTTTTGTGCTAAGCCTCTGTGGCATAAATGAGATTGGATCAAGACTATTTTTTTCTCATGTCTGAAGGCTGACGGCAAAATTGTTAACTTTATTTGTTGGGAGTGTTTGTCTTTAATTCAACCAGCATGCTTATATAGGCTTTTTAAGCCTGGCCCGAGCAATTTGCTTGAGTCTGGTCCCTTCAGGACCCAAGCCTGTGTACGTACGGACCGACCGTGTAAACAAACAAACAAACAAACATACTCAAGAAGACCTTTTAAATCCATAGCACAGAATTTTTTGTCGCCTCTTTGTTAAATATTTCATTACAATTTTTATATCAAATAAATGTCACATAATATGGACCACTTTGCCGCAGGAGCAAGGATAGGAATAAGATGTTGCACCAATCTCTGATTTAAATCTTTTTATAAAAATATTAGTCTTTTGATGTATTTGGTGAGATTTGTGCTTTATCTCAAATTAATATTGATCGATTGATTTTTTATATATTTTCAGCTAGCTGGTATGTATTTGAGAACGTCTTTTACACAGTAATGGAGTCTCAGCCAGCCATAGTAATCAAGATACTAAGAAGAGGAGATCTGATATCTAGTGGTTATATTTGTAAGTAGCTCTAAAACATGGAGGAGGGTGAGTAGGGTGAGAGAAGGAAGAAGGGAGAGTCAGGAGAAGGGAGGGGTTATAGAAGTGAGGCCTATTTGACAGTTCTGTCTGATGTTTGTGAGCTTCTTTTTTGAAGGACTGTCGATGGTTTCCCAGCCGTTTTTTTTGAACTCGTTGCTAATTAGGCCTACTCATACACTTGAATTTAAGCCGAAAGAACAGCAGAAATCAAGCACCAGCAGAACTAGAAAAAGAAACATTACCTGGTAGAATCCACCGTTCGATTCAAATGTTAAAACGAACGTGGGACGAAGATTCCTCAAAATTGTAGATGAGAGCTTCCCTGATGGACATGTTTTACAAAAGATATTCAACAGAAACAACCTGAAGGTATCATATAGCTGCATGCCTAATATGAAGGCAGCTATTGATGCACACAACAATAGAATAATGAAACCTCAGACACTAACATCAGATGCCAAATCTTGCAACTGTAGAGTGAAAGCAGAGTGCCCCTTGAGCGAGAAATGCAGAGCATCGAATATCGTCTACCAAGCCACAGTTAAATCAGATGGAGGTGAAGCGACATATGTAGGCCTAACTAGCTAACTAACTAACATGTCTGGACTCTAAAAGACAATAACATGAACTTCACCATAAAATGGACTATCTTAAGTCAAGCAAAATCATATTCAAACATTAGCAAACGATGTAATTTATGTATTGCAAAGAAGTATTATATTATTTGTCACCCAAGGTTAGCAACCCTAAACAAACGATCAGAGTTGGTTAGCGCATGCCGTCATGCATCCAAATTTAAGCTTAAAAATGTAAGCTAAAATATATCAGCAGCGCGAGCTAGATGCCGCGCGTTTGCGCTTGCGTTTCGCACGCGCGTATATGTATGCGTCAGCGGGCACGGCCCGTACACGCACTTGTTTTGCACAAGAATGTTTTTTATTTGTTTATTTATTTTCTACTGAAACCCTGATGAGAGGAGATGGCATCCATCTCTTCGAAACAAATTTGTCGGCAGTTGAAAATCACAGAATGAAATAGTTCCATATTATTTGTTTAAATTGCTCCTTTATCAAGTTGAGCACTCTTGACAGGATTTTTGGTAACTACTATGTATATATATATTTATATATTCAAAAATGAGGGTCTGCTTGGAAAGCAGTGCAAGTCACTGAAGCATATTACCATCATTAAAGAAAGCATTAAAAAAAATGAAAAAATCACAGGGGAGGGGGGTCAAGTTCCATGCCATGGGAGGGCGAGAGTGAGTCTCCAATCTCCATTATGTTTAGAAATAATACAGCCTTGATCACATGCATGTTTCTTACATGATCAGTGATATGTTAGCAGATGTTTGTACTATTGTAACATGTTCCGAATACTGTATTAGATAGACGCGATTGGCTCACGATAGCACATAGGCCACGTAGGGCTATGCGCTCTGACGTCACGTTCAAGTGACCAATCGTGAGACAGTCGTTTCTCTAGTTGTACGAAGTTTTCCTGCGAGGTGGAGAGGCGTTATGGAGAGGAACTCAGAGAGCTTGTACTTGACTAACATAACAGCCAAGATACAACTGACTCCGAAACGACAGGGGAGATAGTGTAACATGTTCCGAATACTGTATTAGATAGATGCGATTGGCTCACGATAGCTATAAACGACTGTCCCACGATTGGTCATTTGAACGTGACGTCAGAGCGTATAGCCCTACATGAGGTTATCATCAAATGCTTAATCATGAGTGCTTGTAAATAAAAACCCGAATCGTTACGCTATATCTGTTCAATTTTGAGCAATGAACACTATTAGTCTGTTTTCTGTTGCTATAAAACCCCTCATGATTTTCAGTGAGCTGATTTGCTAATAAAACATATTTTTCTGCATCAGATGTTTCCTCCAGAGACCTGACAGCAACATCTGATTCAGATTACACACCACCGATGGAAGACAAACTGGACTTTCTACCAGGAGAATCAGAGAAATCAGTGACAATCTCAGTAGAGGATGACATCGTCATGGAGAGAGATGAGCAGTTTGAGTTGTATTTGTACAATGCTGATTCAGGAGAAGCTATTGGGGACAGGAATAAGGCATATGTGACTATCTTTGATGATGATATCAATGGATATGGTGGACTGTTAACAGGTATGTAGTGTACTACTATAGATCTTCAAACCTAGGGATGATAATGGGCATCTTTTGAAGACATGTGCCTCACATGCGCATCTAGACTGCAACTTAAAAGGGTGTGTAATCTAGAAATAAATTCTCATTCCCAGATACGTTTGTTGAATTGGGCTATTTCAATTGGAATTCATACACCCCTATTGAAGACATGATATTAATCTTCCACACAGGGAGTGTAGATTTCAAATAGAGTCACCTATTTAGGTAACCCCATTTGAGATTCACACTCCCTGTGGGAGGATTAAGGCCATGTCTTACACATATTCATTGTGAAATAAGCATGATGAGGGGATGTCTCATGAATTGTAATTGTTTCAAAAATCTTAGTAATTTACATATTTTGTCATACTTTACATACTTTACATCTCTTTAATTAAGACCTCTGCCATGCATAATGTGCGCCACTATATAATGCAAGTGAATCACATGGCAACACACAACGTGTTGAACATCATCCGCGCGTCATATTCATGATGTTAAGGTCCAAGGGACTTTGAATCTGACTATTAGTAGTCAAATTTAGTGTAGTGCATGCTGAATGATTTGGGGGTATTACATGTAGAATAATGGTTTCTTCATCTGACAAATTAGTCTTGCCATGTGGGCTATAGAGGTCTTGCATGTGACGTAGTTTACCCCGGGGTTTACTCGGATTTGGTTTGGTCGGGGGTGTGCCGCTGGAGATTCAAAACCCCTACCCATTTCTAAGGGTGATTTTGGAAAAATCGGTACCCATTTTTAGGGGTTTTGCTTCATTTTAGACCAAATGTTCGCGAAAATAGACAAACAGGACCATGTCTAAGGATTTTTCAGTTGAAAAGCCTACCCATGTCTAAGGATGACTCATGAAAAAACGACCCACTGGAGCGGCACGTCCCTGTATGCCTTACATACTGAATGATTTGGGGGTATTACATGTAGAATAATGGTTTCTTCATCTGACAAATTAGTCTTGCCATGTGGGCTATAGAGGTCTTGCATGTGACGTAGTTTACCCCCGGGGGGGGGGGGGGTACTCGGATTTGGTTTGGTCTGGGTGTGCCGCTGGAGATTCAAAACCCATACCCATTTTTAGGGGTGATTTTGGAAAAATCGGTACCCATTTTTAGGGGTTTTGCTTCGTTTTAGACCAAATTTTCGCAAATTATCGGGAAAATATACCTAATTTTTGCAAATTTTCGCAAAAATAGACACAAATTTCGCGAAAATATACACAAATGTCGCGAAAATAGACCCATTTGTAAAAAGTGACCCCATTATTAGGGATTTCCAGCACAAAATCATACCCCATGTTAGGGATTTTGTGCCCAAAAAGCTACCCATTAGAGCGGCACACCCACGTATACTGTCTTGGGGAGTTTACCGCAATCATGGTGGACCGCTGAACTTTTTTTGGATATTCTTTTGACAAATGCAAATGATACTCACATTATCTACAGGGAGTGAGAGTTCAGATGCTTATCTGATTTCAGACTTTGTTATTAATTCAGCTATTTTAAGCGCTTGTTTTGTCCTAAAGTATAGGAGCTTTTCAAAATTGATTCTCAGTCAATCACATGGTTGTTTTATCTCTTTGATAGCGAATTTATATTTTTCAGAAGTTGATATCTTATTTGAAGCATGTGTGAAGGTCTTTTTGCTGACATTTGAGTGCTAAACTGTTTTCCCACATTTGTTGATATACTGTTTTATACAGCAGCGAACAAATACAGAAATGTGTAGGCGCACATGAACATAGCAAGCCCATTGTGCATCAAATGTGTGACGCATGCATTTAGCCCAAATTTTGTGCGTATTGTCAACATTTTGTGCTAAGGCCAACAATTTTTTTTTGTTATGTTGTCCTCCACAACTTTCAGAGACGAGGGGCGGGTGGGCGGATTTTTGTTGATTTTTAAAATTTTCTTTTACCAGCGGAAGTTCAAAGTTCAGCCAACAAGAAGTTAAAAAAAACTCTTAAGAGTCGCACATGTATGTTATAAACACTTAATTTAATATTCAATGCCATTTAAACTGTTTAACAAAAAATCTGAACAAAATCTGAAAAAAAAACTGAAAAAAGAAAGAAAAAAAATCTGGGAAAAAAAAATCTGATTTTTTTTAAACAAAATCTGAAGGGAAAAAAATCTGACCGGCCCTAAATCTTACGAGCGGGCGGTCGAAGACAACATAACATTTTTTTTGGGCCTTATTGTCAACATCGTATAAATTTTTTGTATCTAATGACTAATCTACAGAACTCATTTTATATCTTATTAACAGGTACCATTGCCAGGGCAGAGGAGTCATATACTTTTGTGCAAACCTTGTATGTCGTGTATGACACAGCTATGATGACCACAGTGAGGGTGGTGAGAACTGGCAACACACAAACTAACGCAAGTGTTGGTAAGTCTTGAAAACAGTCATACCATGTTATATTGGTGCCTTTATCTTAACACTTTCCATGCGGCTATTAGTTTTACCATATGTGACCAGTCGCGTCAAAAAGGACATGTTGTCGGCAAACGCAGTTTTGAAATAGAGGCCAATATATTTGGTGAAATATAAAGAAAATAATAGAAAAAAACATGCTTCTTCAAATCATATCTGGTTTTTACAAAGTTTGATTACCTAACATGGTATCATTTCAAAGCTTAAAATGTGCTCTTTCAGGCCATACCAATAACTCAGATTTGACCCGGCCCTCCAACATGTCCATTTTGATGCGACGGGTCACATATACAAAACAGAATTTTCAGAAACCTTTCCCAACTTTCAAGGTCTATCTCAATGATTACTGGACCAATACTAGGCATGGTGGTACTTATTTCAATGCATTTCTCATGGTGATTCCAAATATGGTATTGAAAATCAATAATTTTGACATTTTTGAAACATTTTGTGAAATTTTGGAATGTCGTCTGCAGCCGCCTGCCGCGTGGAAAGTGTTAAAGGTACAAATATTGGGGGGGGGGGGGGGGGGTAGCCTATTTTAGATTGAGTGGTACATACTTATATTCAATTGTTCAAATGTGTATACCATGCGCTCTTTTTTAAGTAAAAAAGGTTATATTTTATAAAAGGACGACATTACTAGTTATCCCCTGTTTGTTCATGCAGTGCGAAAAGATGTTAATGTTTTGGGTTTGTATCACATGAGGCCAAGTGTGATACGAACCCAAAACATTAATAATATTTTTCATATTGCATAAGAACAAACAGGTGAAAAAGATTTATCATTTATCATTTTACGTATATGCTACGTTAGTATTAAGTGACCAATCCTTAAATGACTTGATGCATATGTGTCAATTTCAGGAAATATTAACAATATTCCTGTGAATAATTGGGCGAAATCTGATCACAATCCGACATTTCGTTTGAAAGATATAGCCAAAAGACTGATTTCAGATGGTGAATTTAGCATTTCGCTCAGACAATCAAGGAAAAAAAGGTTGGCACACTTTCTCCCAATTTAGGAAAAAAGTGCCCCTCTCCCCCGAGGCAATGTTGATCCGAGCCACATGTCATCAGAAGCTTTGGCAGCTCTCTCAACATTGATTGATGGGGGTGGGGAAGGATGAGAGAGAGGGGGAGACCTCTGCGTGCTGTTAAAGAGTGCTATGTCCCAAGTCGGTTCTCTATTGTGAGCACAGTGATAGTTGTATTAAATTGTATCAAGTGTGCCAACTATTATTTTCCTTGATTGTAGATGAAGTGATAAAATACTTAGTTAAGGTAATAACGCGGAAAACAGGAGAAAAAACACCCCTTGAAATTCACCTTTTTTTGTATTGCATGAGAACAAACAGGGGGTAACAAATTTATCATTCAGTAGGCCTAACCTCATGACGTGATAAAATGCTTTGTTTAAAGGTCTAATAACAGGGGAAAACAAGAAAAATACCTATAAAATTTGCATTTATTAAATTTACAATCCCTGAAGCCAAATATAACACAACAGCATGACTCACTCAGTAAAACTGTGTGATTATGCTGAACTTGCACATATGCGCACGATCTTGGATGGGGTGCTTGTGTTAAACGACTGTACACACTACACAAAGTTCTGTGAAGGTTACGGAAAAAACGGTCAAGATCGATCTATGAGTCTAGGAATGGCTTTCCTGATAGTCAAACTTCATTTCAAAAGAGAGAAAAAATATGTGTAAAAGTTTGAAACAGATCACAATATTGCTTCAACTTTTGTGACATTGTCCACCCCAACTCCCGGGACCAATTTTGTAAGAAAAGCACCCAATTTTGCACAAATTGGGTGCTTTTTACAAAAAATACCTCAAAATACACCCAATTTATGCCAATTGGGTGCTTTGGTCTGTGATGAAAACCACCCCATCGCTATACCAATTTTTACGAAAAGGCACCCAAAAGGGAGGCACATATACGTATACCATGTCAATGTGAGAACCCCCCCCCCCCCCCCCGGGCCCCAACCCCGGGACCATATCCCTTTTTGATAGAAATATCTTATTCATCTTTCACAAACAGAGATCTATACCCAAGACATGTCTGCATGGTGTAGTAGGGACTACATCACCATACTGAATCCAATGTTGACCTTTGAACCTAACATCCTGTATCAAGATGTGATGTTAATGCTGGACGCTGGATTGGATGTTGATCGTGATAAATACTTCCTGGTCTGCCTAACAAATCCTATGGAAAATCTTCCTTTACCACAGTGTACTGTTATTGTCATTCAAGATGACCAGAGTGGTGGTAAGTAGCCTAAGCAGAGGTGCATGTCCAAAGAGGGGGGGGGGGGGGTCATTGGGTGCTCAAGCCCCCCAGGTCCCCAGAGCTAAAAAAGGTAATAGATAAAAGTATGCAAATATCACACAAGGCCCGACACGGACAACCATGCGCGAATATCAAATAATCACAGGTTGGGGATGTGCAGTTTAAAAATGTTTTATTGAACATTATAGTTCTGTGTTCAATTAAAATGGTCAATATACATTAGATAATTATTTTCCTACCATATAATGCATGGTTTAATGAATAGAATGGTGTTTCTTTAAGGGTATGTGGTTTCTGAGAAGGCATTCCATGGGTTCTACCAAATTGTGATACATGAGTGCCTACCCCTCCTGGTATTGGGAGTCTCTTTACATAGAAAGGTCTTCTAATTTGTTAGCAAGTGTGTCTGTATTGTGTAGTGCCAGGTACTCAATTTTGTTTGCAAACATTTGTTGTTATTTTTATACCTTTTGGCCATTTTGGAGTAATATAAAAAATAATATTATAACTGAAATGCTGGGCTGAAATGTATGAATCCCTTGGAGGGGCATTAAGTTGATGTGAGGTCACAGGATGTGCTGCCAAATAGGGTCCCATTTTTTAACCTTCTGGTAAATGAATGACCACTTTTCATAGCCATTTTTGGTAATATTGTGGTCTAATATTCTTATATTTGCTGTTGTTCACAGAAGTATTAACCAAATTTGTCAAATATGTAGGAAAATTATGGGTCTCTGGTAAATATATGGGTCCATTTCCCCTCGAAAATTGGTAAAAAGTATCTATGTGACGGGTATGAATATTTACAATATTTTTCTTTTTTTTATCATACCTCTGCCCAAACAGTGTCTCCACGTCAACTGGTCGTTAACTTTGTTCTAGATGAGTATCTGGGGGCACCAGTGCAGTTTGATCCAATACTTACTGATCCTAACAGTGCGCAATTCAAGGAGTGGTCATCAATCATAAAACCTGTAGTAAGTTATTGTTAGAAGGGGAGGCTGGGTTTTTTTACAGAACAAAAATATCGGTCACATGTTTAAATGAACATAATTATCGTAAAATCTAATTAGAAGATGTAATAATTTTTGATGATTTTATTAAATTTTAAAGCATAATTGACAGCAAGCATCCAGTCATACCAAAAATGGGTACGAAGGTAAGGGCAAAACTGATTTATCCCTTTTTATGTGTTATCCAATGCCAATGGGACATTTATTTTGTGCTGTGCCTGTGTGCCACCTTAATTGGGTTCTATTTAAAAGATGAATTCTAGTTTTATTTTAATCAATCTTTGGTCATAGAGCGGTAGTTGAAGCTTCAGGATTGAGTTAAGGGCAGTGTCAACCCGGCACTTGTTTCAAAAATTGAATTTCATATTTCTCTATTATTTAATACTTTTATATGTATTCTATCATTACCATTATAAGTTACTAATCGGAAGCGATTATTTCCCGTTCTTTTGGGTGATTTTAAATTGTTGTTTTGGTAAGTTTGAGTCAGGAAAAGGAGCATGGTTATTTGGCGGGAATTTAAGCGGAGTTCCGCGCTTTTCAAATGCTGCGACAGCTGTTCGATCATTGCGTCGCGCGCTGAAACTTCCCGCGCGTAATACTAGACGCGCCGCTTAATATCCGCGACGTAGACGCGAAAAACAAAAGAGCGCAAAACAATGTCTAAAAATGTAAACAAAGGCCAATCTTACCGTCATTTAAATTTCAGTTTTCTTCCAATTTCTTCACATTGTGACAATATAAATTGAATCTGATAGTTTATTATGATTGTTCATAATAGTACACTCGCTTTTTAGGTCACACGCCCCCTGTATTCCGTGAACATTTAGCTTTAAATGGTGGAAAATGTCAATATTTTTACTAAATCGATGTTTTCTAGAAGTTCAAATTTGAAGGAATTTTACGAAGTTTCAGACAACATAACTAAAAATTTATCAAACTATCAGGTAAGCTTTTACAACCATTGTGTAGAGGACTTTCAGCGCTAGGAGGCAATTTTTTATTTTTTCGATTATGGATTTTAAACTCGAGATATGCATCCATTTCTAGCGAAATGTATGCAAAAAAACACGACTTTTATACTTTTCCGATGTTTTTAGCAATATTTCCAAAACCAAGCCTTATTTTGGTAAAAGAAAAAATTGCCTCCTAGACAAAATTGTCCTGTTTACAAAAATGTATATTAGATCAAATTACCATTTTTTAATTTTTAGTTATGCTGTCTGAAAAATTTGGGGTAAAAAAATCTCTTTTTGATTCATTTCTCAAAATTTAGTTTATTTGGTATCACATTGATATCACCATCGGATTCCTTATCAACATTCCTTTCTATAAATGTATACTTTTATGTACTTTTATTAAATATTCTCAAACTTAGAATCAAAAGTTGATCATCAAAATAATAGGGTTGACACTTCCCTTAATGAGGTCAAAAGTCACATACCAATTTCCAAAGTCATATTAATTCTTGTTTATAGGTGGATATGATGTCAGTGTCTTCTCCAAAATCGTGTTAGTATTTATAGTTACCATCCATCCATCAAATCATTGCTTTTGGATGTGTACAGATATGTGATCCAACATGAGTAAATGAGGCGTAATGCGGCAGTAGCTAATTTGATTTTAAGGGCACAAATGTGGGGCACGGTCACAATAAATCAAATTCATTAAGAGTATTTTTTCCTAAAGACTCAAGTTCATGAAAATGAAGAGTTAAACTACAATTTGAGGTATTAAATGTTCATATATGTAGGCCCAATTGATTTGTTAACAAAACCAACACTTTAGATGTCCCTAACTTGACAAAGAGATTTTCAATAATCCGTAACTTTGGTTAGGAATGAGATGGGACAATTTGGTACCAAAGTCAATGTTAACTTTTATACATATTATCATGATACAAATAACTCCAATTCATGTCCCTTATTGTACCTTATCTACTCGCATTGGGTCACGTGTGATGAAAGGTCTATTTAAGATCATATTCCCCATTCTTATCTCAAATTTGGGTGTTTTAACACCCAAACAAAATTAAATTGATAAATTGATTTGTTCAAAATCTATCTGTGTGTAAAGGGAATACCGTATGTATGACGGACCAACTTCTTTACCTGTTCTATGTAATTTGTAATGGTGTCTTTATGTGTATTCACCGAAGAGGGACAGACCCTAAAAACCCTAGCTTACCGGGTGAGTCACAAAAGCGTCACAAAAGTGTCAAAGATGTACAGTACAGCTCGAAATAGAATGTACAATATCAACGCACATCAGTGCAATGTCAGTGGAATGTCAGTGCACTAATCGGATTACATAGCAAGGCATTGTGTAATGTCATTGCAATGTCATTGCAATGTCGTTGTACATTATATTTCGAGCTGTACTGTATGCATGCGCTGCATATTCCAAATCGATGGTAGCGCTTTCAAGACCTACAATTTGGCTTTCATTCAAAAGAAGAATTATAAAAATCCACCATTTCATTATCATGTTACACAAATTTGAGTAAAATGCAAACCTGAAGCAAATCCATGGAATGGTAGAATCATCAAGCCATTCCTAAAAATATTCGAATGGGGTTTACCTCCTGAATCAGTATAGATATGCTTACTTTTACTTTTACTTATTGATTTCAGGCTTTTTTATTCATAATTACACAGATCTATTTATTTGCAGTCAGTTTAAGATATTGTATCCAAAATTCATGTGCCTTTTCATTTTTTTTCACTAGTTTCATTGTTCAGCATCTCTGAATCAGGCAACCAACACTACTATGGGTTATTGCCATTCCGTGGATTGGCTTCAAAATACCGGGTTCTAATCAAATGGTTGCAACTTTATGACGTAATGATCAAATTCAAATTCATTTTTTGAATGAAAGCCAAATATGTGTTCTTTGTAACACTGTAGTTGGTTTTGAATATGTAGGTCTAATATTTCTGTGGCGCTTTCGCCAAAAAAGTGCCTGTTCTTTCTGACTCCCCCTGTATACACATTTTCTACAACAATCAAACTAAAAATTCTTTGTTTTTGTTTCTTTATATTTCACACAGCTCCTCAAAGTCTTTGGAGATCTGACCGGTCTACAAGATATCTATCTGACACGTCTGTATGCCGTCAACAGCATAGGAGTAGAATTTGTTGTCATCATGAACAGTGATGTCATCGTGGATGGTGATGACTTGTACAGGATATTCTTGGAAAGAGTAGATGGGAATGCATTCCTTGGAGAGTCGACCCTTAGACTAGACCCAGGTGATTTTTATGATTTTAAATTTAATAATGAGTTATCAGGGATCAACCAAACCTTGGGGATAGACAACATCTCAAAATGCAAATTGCAGACATGGAAAAGACTTTTGGATGGTGGCTGTTTGTCGTCAGTGATCCTGCCTAAATTACTACAGCCAATTTGCCCCAAAAATGCATCAAAATTGTATTTGTAATGATATGTGTGGTGTAGTGAGGTTAGAGCAAGCATTCTCCATTATTTGCTCTTTGCACGGATCTGCCATTTATGAGGAGAGCCTCAAACTGGTACTACCGCATTGAATGGGACTATTCCATAACACTATGTAACAACTCTCTCTGCACAATATGACTGGTCATATGGAGTGAGACATTATGAAATGATGCAACACTTTCAATCAATCTGATTCCCGTTCGAGGCTCTCCTCGCAAATGACGGATCCATGCAAAATAGAGCGAATAGGTTGTGAGTTTGAGTCGCGCTGTAACCTATGAGGCTCTTTGAATTGGATTAGGCAAAGAAACCACCCTGTTCTACGGGCAAACTGGCCTCTCATGTAGGGTCGGTCTGGCGTTTGTTGTTTGTTTGTTGTTTCAAAAATGTCGACAATTTTCGAAATTTTAAAAAAAACACAAAACATTTTCCAATTTAAAAAAAGAGTCTGAACAGGGGCTTTTTTCCCGTCACCTTATTTGAACTCCTCTTTCTTACTATTCTATTGATACAGATGTGTGCCCAACAGAATACTGTTATTCTAATGGAGAGTGTGAGTTTGCGCTTCAACCAACTGTAACCTACACATGCAGGTATGGCATGATAGGGTTGGGTGGGGTAGCCTACACATGCAGGTATGGCATTATAGGGTTGGGTGGGGTAGTCATGATAGGGTTGGATGGGGTAGCCTATGCAGGTATGGCATGATAGGGTTGGGTGGGGTAGTCATGATAGGGTTGGGTGGGGTAGTCATGATAGGGTTGGGTGGGGTAGTCGTGATAGGGTTGGGTGGGGTAGCCTACACATGCAGGTATGGCATGATAGGGTGGGTGGGGTAGTCATGATAGGGTTGGGTGGGGTAGCCTACACATGCAGGTATGTCATGATAGGGTTGGGTGGAGTAGCCTACACATGCAGGTACGTCATGATAGGGTTGGGTGGGGTAGTCATGATAGGTTGGGTGGGGTGGCCTGCACGTGCAGGTATGGCATTATAGGGTTGGGTGGGGTAGTCATGATAGGGTTGGGTGGGGTAGCCTACACATGCAGGTATGGCATTATAGGGTTGGGTGGGGTAGTCATGATAGGGTTGGGTGGGGTAGCCTACACATGCAGGTATGGCATTATTTGGGTGAGGTAGTCATGATAGGGTTGGGTGGGGTAGCGTACACATGCAGGTATGTCATGATAGGGTTTGGTGGGGTAGTCATGATAGGGTTGGGTGGGGTAGCCTACACATGCAGGTATGTCATGATAGGGTTGGGTGGGGTAGCCTACACATGCAGGTATGGCATGATAGGGTTGGGTTGGGTAGTCATAATAGGTTTGGGTGGGGTAGCCTACACATGCAGGTATGGCGTGATAGGGTTGGTTGGGGTATTCATGATAGGGTTGGGTGGGGTACTATAGACGGCTGCATAGAAGTTCAGCATTTATTTCTGTTACGACCACGTTCAGTTGGGTGGGGTAGTCATGATAGGGTTGGGTGGATAGTCATGATAGGCATATCAAAACGTTTGGGGCCGTTCAAATAAACCACTAAACGCAAAATTTCTTTTGTACAATTTCTATTGAAAACCCACCAAAAATCCTCCCAAAATTCTGGCCGTTTATAATTAAATTGTGATAAATAAAAAAATACAATTCGGAACACCCAGTAATCGAGTTCCATGTGAAGCTAATAATATTCTCTCTCAAAATATATTATTATTAAGCACATGTATATTATAGTATTACCGTAAATGATTTTTATCTGTGTCAAATTTCAGGAAAAACACATGCTGTTCTGTGCTTGCAAGCTCGCGTTACACAGAGTTTTTAGACATTCGAGTCCTACCCCGGGTTATTATGGACGCCTTAAAGGTCTCAAGAGGGCGGCCTAATGCCTGGTAATCGGGTCTGAGATGAAGCTAAATACATTTCCTGGTTCCTCGTGCAAAAATTAATCTGATTGGATAATCAGGGCGGTCGTAATGAACATTTAAAGGGTCAGAGGGTAATTTGATGTAAACTGGCATTTTCAGAATCTCCCGTTGTGAGCACAAACGGTACTATAGTGAATGTATTTGCACAGTGGTGGCCTTGTGCATTGTTGCGTAGTCGGGCGTTAAGTGCTTAGATAAAGACAACCTGAAAGCAGGTTAAAGTCGCTGTACATAAAGGTCATTCTAACTTCAAAACGATTTTATATGGTTGGGTGGCCGTAGTCATGATAGGGTTGGGTGGGGTAGTTATGATAGGGTTGGGTGGGGTAGTCATGATAGGGTTGGGTGGGGTACTATAGACGGCTGCAAAGATGTTCAGCACTTTTTGGGGGGCGAAGCCACCCTTATAGCATCAGATTGCAAAAAATTACACATTTTGGTCTTTCTAGACATAAGTGGGGGCCGTCATGTTTGTAGTCTTTGTAAATTACATGCACCTATGCAGTTTATTTTAACAGTCCTGCAGTCTGTGATAGAGTCAAAGATATATTTGTTTAGCCTTGATGATTCAATCAGAGAGATGTTATTAGACTCCCAACAGAGAGACATAATAGCTTATCTTGTTTGACTAAGGAGAAATCTCCCAATTGTTGTGAGGTTGCCTAATAAATCAGAAAATCTTTGAATAAATGGTGAGTTGTGGCTGTCATATATACCTAGATTGTTCTTCAGATGGTATCCACCCCCCCCCCCCCTTCCATGCACACAAACAACTTTATTGGTTTCCTGCACTATTTTTTTAGACTGCGGTGTTTTGATTTGATTTTTTGTTTGAATTATGGAAAATACATACACCATTTCCATGGTATTTTGTTTGGTATGCAACAGATAATGGTTACAAAACATGCTTCTTTCTCTTGGATCGCCCCCATTCCATTTTAATGGAATTTTTATTTCTGTTACAACCACGTTCAAAGCGTAAACACGGAAGTCGCAGTTGCCATTGGTGGATCTGACCAACGCACGCATCCAATTGGCCTGATTGTATCTATAGTGTAAAGAATGTTACTGCCCATGTGCTCATTATTTAGGGTGCAAGCATAGGCCCCGTGCTGTACCAGCGACTATAACTATTTGAGAGTGAGTTTCAGATCAACCAACTTTAACCTGCGCATGCAGGTACATTCCTCTTACTATGGGTAAAGTAAAATGCCATAGTGAGGCGGGGAACAAGGTTTTACAGGGGGCAAGGGAACAAAAAATACCAATTGAAAATTAATCAATGTTTACATATTTATTTATTTGTCTTATCAATTTTTTATTTTTTTATTTTTGAGGTATGGAACCGTACCAGAACCTACCCTTCCTTGCCCTGAATCAAATGAAATGATACATAAGGGAATCAACCACTGAGGAATTCAATGTGACATATGTGGGATTTTCTTTTTTAAAAAAAGTTGATTGCCCTTTCCTGACTCAAAAGTGAGGCGTTTTCACAAAAAAGGTACATTAGTACCAAAAAAAAGGTACATTGGTACCAAAAAAAGGTACATTGGTACTAAAAAAGGTACATTGGTACAAACAAACAAAAAAGGATTTTTTCAGATTTGGGGGTGGCCCCCCCCCCACCCCCCCCCCCCCCCCCCCCTGCGCACAACACAAAGAAATTACAAACAAACTCAAATATCTGCTTCACTCTGAAATACTGATGCATGCCTAGTCTTTTTTATTTCAGAATTTAGCTAATTTAATAAACATTGGTGTATTCTTGTGTGATTTGGGCATTCTTTGGCATCTAAAACTAAAATAAAAAAACTAAAATCAACCTACAGACCCAAAATAAAAGATTGAGGTGAAAGGGCAATCCAATCTTTTTTGCGGGCCTAATGTCATATTGATTATAAAATTGTATATTTATCTACAAATATTATGAAAGAATAACTTCTTATTCATCCCTTTATCAGACGACGCTGGACACGGGCATATTCACGAGTATTCAGGTTAACATATGCAAACGAGGTTATGTGATCAAGTGAATGGGACGAACGCTTAACAACGGTTTAAATTCAAAAAATAATACTGACACTGCGGGTGGTTAGCCACCCATAACGGTTTTGGATTGGAAACATTTTCTTCTAACCTATGATGAATTTTTCAAAATGATTAGATCAACATTTGCGATTACGTGTTATTCCAAAACTATTTCAAAATTTAGGTTTCCGCGTGTCCATCGTCGTCTGCCTTTATGTTACCAAAAAACACCTCCAATTAAAAGGTACTATTCTTCAAACCCTTTTTTTCTCCAGATGTTCTGATGGATCCATTGGATCCAGATGCCATGACAAAGGTAAGAGGCTACCTCAGCCCTTTTATGGCAAAAGGATGTATCTTATATGTACTCTCCTAATGATATAGTTCCCTTAAACATGGATTGTGTTAACTTGGTTCAATAATACTCACTTAGGAAAAGGTTGCAACTTTTAAAGACAATAAAAGTGATATACTGCCTTTTACCACTACATGATTTATGGAGAAAAAAGCTTACTTTGATCATGTTAAAAGGAAGTATACTGTTAGAAAACTACATATAAGATACATTCTTTTGCCATAAAAGGGCTGACCTGGTGACATCAAGGCCTATAATTTTTCCATACAACAGGACTCAAAAATTGGGTCAAAAAATTAGCTTATACTCTATTTTGTCCTCCTCTGGACAGTGACGTAAATTTAGAGGTGCAGCATTTATGCACACAATGTATCTTCTGTCTTTCTACGCTCACATGTATACGCTAGTGCCTCGAGTCCCCTTGTGATTGACAACTCAACTCAGAATAATTGTGTATACTCTTGGTTGGGGATGGTTAAATGGCAAGTTGTGAATGGATTATTATTATGTTATTTAACTATGTATAGAATATAGATGAAAAAAAAGAAAATGAATGGGGAAAAAAAAAGAAAGAAAAAAAAAGATGGTTTATTATAAGTACTAAATGATGATTATATGAAGTAAATAAAATCATTAAAGAAAGGGGTATATATAGACAAATGTATGGGGCATCTGAATATCACAACCATGTAACCATTTAACTAGGTTCATACCGTTTTATCTAATAAATGTGCAATCGAAAATGTCGCTTGCTTTGTACACCATTAGTATACTGCTATTTACACGTTAACCACGAAAACTGTATGAAACATGGGTTTCATGAGACATGTATCCTTTTTACATGTTAAATAATATAGAAATGTGTTTGTAAAGAAAAAAAGAAAGAAAAAAAAGAAAAGATGTCAGCTTTTAAAATATGTTAACAAAAAAGTTATGGAAGAAATAAAGAGAAAAAAGAAAAAAGAAAAGAAAAAAAAAAGAAAAAAAGAAAAAAGAAGAAGTTGTGAATGGGTTAGATGATGTGTAAAGAGTTGTACGGTAAGTTGTAGGGAGAGTTGCTTAGCGAGTTGCTTAGCGAGTTGCGGAGCGATTTGAGGAGCGAGTTGTTTTAATAATAACTACATGAGCAACAACTCACCCCACATCTAGCTCCACAACTCGCCTCACAACTCACCTCACAACTTACTTCACAACTTGCCTCACAACTCACCAAAGTATGTGACTCACCTTTTCACAACTTGCTACTTAGACAACCCCCTCTTGGTTGGTTGTATTTGCATATGATGTACCTTATACAATAATGAGCTCCAATATTGTAAGTTCAGGTAAAATTTCTTGCCAATTTGGAACTGAATAAAGTATAGTACACAAAACAGGAACCTATACTCTGTTTGGCCATCTCGAGACAGTGACGTAACCGCGTATTCTACTAATTGCATCACATAACGCGCGCGCATACTCGCGGCGCTGGCGTACAAACACGAGCGTTGAAAGGCGGAAGATACACATGCGTGCGTAAAAGCTGCGCCTGTTCAGTTATGTCACTGTCTCGAGATGGCCAAACAGAGTATAGAGACTTAATGTAAGAGAGATTCTAAAAGGAAACAAATTGTTTCAGTTTGTTAACACTTTCCAAGCGGCAGGCAGCTGCAGACGACATTCCAAATTTTCACAAAATATTTCAAAAATGTCAACATTGTTGAATATCATTACCATATTTGGAATCACCGTGAAAAATGCATTGAAATAAGTACACACATGCCTAGTATTGGTCCAGTGATTCTTAAGAAAGACCATGAAAGTTGGGAAAGGTTTCTGAAATTCTGTAGCCACGTACATATATAGCCACGTGGAAAGTGTTAAGCCAAAGAGTTCCAAGTATGATATATGAATGCATTTCTTGAAACAAGAGAGTAAACTAATAATTTATGCTGAAATACATTCAATTTACTCATTTTTATTTCAGTTTCTGCACAGAGCCAGAAGGATGGACTTTCCCTTGGTGGAATACTAGCTCTTTCTATCATTAGCTTTGTGGTTGGCGTGGTTATACTCATCCTCATTGCATGGTGTCTGCTGATACTGAGGAGACGACGACAACAACTCATATCAAAGAGTGGCGTAGCTCCTTCACAGGTGCCTTTGGGTTTATCAGCTCCAGTACCATCAGTATATGGAGTTGGGCCTACTGAGGCTTCTTTGGATTTAACGCGCCCGCTACCTGGGTATGGAGATTTTGCAACGTCAACATCTCTTGTCACTCCTAATTTTGCTACAATGCAGGTAATATTATATTCTAGCAGCACTCAAAGGGGATTCTGACCGGGGAAGGGGGGGGGGGGGGATTCTGACCGGGGGATTAATAGGCTGGTGTTGCAAGCAACCGTCAAGGGGAACTTCTAAAAATGTGTGATAAGGATGATCGACCACATTGAATCACTTTTTTTAACATGCAAAATGACCCTCTCTGATCCCTGAACTGATTTAATCCCATTTTGCAAAATCACTTTTTCTCTGAATGCAAAACAGCATGGAAAATGTGAATTATCTCAGTAAATGCTTCTCTCTTTAACAAGTGACCCCATTTTTGGTCTTCTCACCAGTGGCGTAGCTAGGCTTTTGATATTGGAGGGCGAGAAATAAAAGTGAACCGACAAGACTCAACCGACTAAATAAATATGCGCGTGCAAATTTGAGCTTTTACACTTATTTTACCATGATTGAGGTACAATTTGAATATATATAGCTCAACGAGTATATCGTCAGCCTGCTTCAATAATTGCCTAACTCACTTTTCAAAAATATGGTTAAATGTATTTTCAAATATTGTTCGTATAAATCAGTTGATATAACAAAGATAAACGATAAGAAACGTAAAAATGTAATTTTTACGATGCCCTTTTTTTATTAATTTAACACCATCTAGATTCTGTGTTTTGTTAATAACTAGCGGAACGCCCGTCCGACTTCGGACGGGCTCTCCCGCTAGGGAGTAGGGCCTACCAGATAGAACACCTACAAAATGAAACAACACATAAGTGTTGAAAAATGTATAACGAACCACATAAGGAATAGAACAATATTTAAAACATTTCTGTTTTAATTCAAAAGTTTTCAAATTTCAAGTATAAAATTAAAAAAGACCCCCGCCCGGCCACGCCCGTGGTATATTTCAACTCCAAGGCCTAAACCTTAACCATCTCCCGTACCCCATCCGTCACCCCCACCCTGCCCCGCCCTGCCCCGCCCTGCCCCGCCCGTGGCATATCCGTTACGCAATTTAGCATCACATTTCTTCATTAACCCCCTGCCTCCCAAAACACATTGTATCACTACACACAATCCCCATTCGTCACCGCCCCCGCCCCGTCCGTCTCGCCCCGTGGCATATCTCAACCCCAAGGCGTAAAGCTCCGTCACTGGGCCTAAATTAACTAACTCCCGTAGCGTTCTTCAGTAACCCCCTGCCTCCCAAACCTCATTACTTCAAGGCTTCCCTCGCCCCCGCCCGCCGTCCTTCAGTCGTCCGCCGTCCCCGCCCCTACCGCCCGCCCCGTGCTTATACACCTTCAAGGCCTAAATTAATCAACTCCCGTAGCGCAGTGTATTTATCCAATATTTGTCCGCCCGCGTGTGTAGGGGTGCGTGAGTGTAGTGCGTGTGAGCGTTTATTTTACATGGCGCACTACGCCGCGTTATGTGTTACGCGCTCGACTGCATGGTTGCAGTAAGCACCGAAAAATAAACAAACATGGCCTGTAGAAACAGTCTGAAAAGGCCCTAAATTTGACTCCTTTTGCTCATATCTCGGTCAATTCTGTACGGTTTTCAGTTATTTATAGCTTATAACCCGTGTCAAGTCATCATCTATTATCAGTGCAACGTTCACGGCTTTTAGGCGCAAAATGAGAAAGCCTTTTCAGGAGACACACATACATACAACATAAGACAAATTATAGTAAGATATATAATAAGATTTAGTAGATGCCTAGGGCTTCAATTGCACAGAGGAATGGCTAAAATTGTTGAAGTTATGCAAATAGTTAACATGGGTTTATTTCCTAAAGACAACATTTACATAAAATTCATAAAAGACAAGGTAAAACATGCAGCAAATGACAGACTCTTTGTACAGGTACACAGTGCTCAAAATTGCTAATCGATGACCTTAATCTTCAAATTAAACCTTTCATAGCACTACATGTACCAAAATCAAAATGAATACATTGGGGACTATTATAGACACAACACCAAAAGTAAGTCCCCCTCTAAAAATGTTGTCATAACATTGTAAAGTAAAATATTTTATCAATAAAACTTAGTGAGAAATAATCCTGTGACTGTTTCCGAAGTGTTGTTTGAAAATAAAAGATGTCTATGACTTCATGGCTGAATGAGCTCAAATGGAAGATAAAAACTGCCCTACTCAAAAGTCACCACTCACTGTGCTAATATCTGAGCCAAGAAGGGGATACATGGCTGAATAATCATGAATTGATTACACATTACAGTAATATTCGTTCAACCACAGGTGTTTTTCCATTAGTAAGAAGCAATTCATGAACTTTTGTGACTTTTGAGAAGGGAAGTTTTTATCTTCCATTTGAGCTCATTCAGCCCTGAAGTCATGGACATCTTTCATTTTCAAACAACACTTAGGAAACAGTCATAGGATTATTTCTAACTAAGTTTTAATGGTAAAATGTTTAACCTTACGATGTTATTTTTTTTTTTTTTTTTTAATATTTTTTTTTTAGGTTCATTAAATGATTTTATTTGATTGGGTACTCAAACATAATACAGATATAGAAACATCTAAACATGTAATACATGCACATACTTTGATTGCACCAAACAATTATAATAACAAATAGACATAATAAAATATGAGCACAAGTATCAAGGATAGCCCAAAAAGCTTTTGAACACATTACAATGACTGCTTGTGGCCATTGCACTATCACTTGGGGTAATTAAAAGATCATATGACCCACAAAATATAGGTCTAGACACCTTTCGTGTACAGTTATGTTCAATATTATATTGACAGATATACTAGTATACCCAAGGAGTTATCATAGTTGTAATATTATTACAAACTCCTTATTAAACTCCTTGGTATACCATAGTAATTAATTTTTGGTAATGGCGGCACTAATTTGCATACTCATATGCTACGGACACATGTGGTCACTTCAAGAATAGTTTTATTATGATCTTTGACCCTCAAAACACGGGTCTAGACACCTCATTTGTTAAGTTATCTGCAATATTGGCCAAGATATAGTGAACAATAGATTTTTCGGTTATGGCGGCACTAATTTGCATACAAATGACACATGGGAGATTTTCACATTTTATAAACATATCTAATCGTTTTCTACGCATTCTTTCTGATATAGAGACATTGATTAGAAGTTGATTTCCGGGTGTGCACGATACCCATATCTACCCACTAGACTAATATTTATGACAGAAGTGGGATATTGTGGTAGTTCAGGTAGTTCATTTAAAACTCCGTCTTTTTGAACAAAATCAATTTTGACAGGTAAGTTCATGATAACGGCTTCTAAAATTGTAATATTCGGATTCAGCACAAAATTACAAATACAATAGACTTCCTCAATTTGTTGACCCCTCCCAGGTGAAAAAGGTCAAACATTGATTATTATAACAAAAAAAGTCATACAATTTCTATTTTCAATAAACATTACGCAACATTTAGTTGTTTAACTAAGTTTAAACAATCAATTTGGTTGTTTTTTGTTCGTTTTCGGGTAGAAATATATGTAACCTGTGATTTGGTACCAGCATGGTGTCTATAGCTTGTACATTACCATATTTATGATGAAGATACGATATTGGGCTATTTCCGGTTAAAAAGTGGTATTTTTGTACAAAAATCAATTTTTGCAACTAATGATATAATCCTGGATTCTAAAACATTAATATTCGTATTAAGCACAAAATTCTAAACAAAATGAGTTTCTCACCTTGTTGACCCCTTTGAGGTCAAAAGGTCAAATGATGATCTATTATAACAAAAAAACACCAATAATTTCAATATTTATGAAAAATTATACAAAATCAAGTTGTTTAAATCCCGTTTAACAACCAATTTAGTTGTTTTCATTCTTTTTCAGGAAAACCATTATATAACCTTTAATTAGGTATCAAAATAGTGTTTATAGCTTATACATTAGCTTATTTATGATGAAAATACGATATTGGGGTATTTCCGGTTAAAAAGTTGTATTTTTGTACAAAAATCCATTTTTACAACTAATAATATAATCCTGGATTTAAAAAATATATTTATTCGTTTTAAGCACAAAATTCCGAAAAAAATGAGTTTCTCTACTTTTCATACCCTTTGAGGTCAAAAGGTTAAATGTTGATCTATTATAACAAAAAAACACCAATAATTTCAATATTTATGAACAATTATGCAAAATCAAGTTGTTTAAATCTCTTTTAAAAACCAATTTAGTTGTTTTTGTTCATTTCCAAGTAGACCATTATAAAACCTTTAATTAGGTATCAAAATAGTGTTTATAGCTTGTATATTAGCATTTTTTTTTTTTTTTTTTTTTTTTTTCTTTCTTCTTCTTCTTCTTGACAGCTGACATAAACATAGTACTGTCACTTACTCAGTGACCTTAAGCTACATACACCTTTTTACATGGGTAACATATTGACAAATATATTTAAATGAAACTTATCCGTTAATCAGTGCAGAGACTTTGCCATTTATGCCATTTTTCCAGAAAAGTATTCAAGTCTGAATTACATGTGGCTTGGTATTTTAGAATATTGTAATAATACTTAATTTCGTGTTTGAAAGTGTCTAAATCTGGCTGTTTTTCTGTCATCTTTGCTCTATAAATATGGAATTTCGCCATTGTCATTATCAATGTTAGGGTGAAATCCAAATTTGATCCAAAAAGTATTGTTACTGGATTCATATTCAAGTCCACATTTGTTTGACCTTTAACCCACCTTTTAAAGATATTCCAGAATGATTTTGAGATTTGACAAGTTATGAAAAGATGCGTAATTGTTTCAGAGGTTTTTTTACAAAAAGTGCATAAGTCATCTCCTCTAATATAATTAAGTGACAATCATCCTATAGAAAGAGGTTTGCATTACTGTTTAGAATGATCAGATTCGTGCTTTTCAATAGGGATGAGTGTCACATTGGAAACTGGACCCACGATAACTCTGCTCCGCAACATCGTATCTCAACGATCGAGGTGTCAAAATACGCAGAACAAAATTATGCACTTGGTTATTTGCTTCGATTAATGCATACCTTTTCGAGCCGTTATATATTGGATTATTTCTAAGTGTTTGGATACTTTTTGTGAGCAGTTTATATAATTTGCTGCTGTAAGGAGATTTGCTTATTTGGAGCTGATCAAACTATAGAAATATAACACAGGCACACCATTAACTCCTGCTTGGGTAGTCCCACTTATCCAGAAAGGAAAAAAGAAGAGCTTTTTGTAGTTCAGACAACTTCTCGTCTTGCCTGGGGGGGGGGGGGGGGGGGAGGTGGCGTGCGCAGGATATTGTTAGTGGGGGGCCACCTGGCCATAAATGAAATTCCCCTGACTCAGATTCTTCTCAATTCCCCCGATGTACCAAAAAAATAGTAAAAGGTAGCCCCAAATTTTGTTGCAGTCACCTCATGAATTTCACGTAAGTGGGGAGGGGGGGGGGGGGGGGGGGGGAGGGGTTGTAGGTTAAAAAAAAATTGCATAGTCAAAAAATGTCACACAGTAAAAAAGAATCGCAGTCACAAAATCACACATTCTCAAATACAGCACAGTCAACAACTAGCTAAGGGACAATTATGAGAGTTTTCATCAGTTTTCTCTATACGTGGTGCATACATTTGTCGACTACATGTACACATTTGCCGACTATTAGTCTATTTGGATAACACCCCCTCCACACACAAAAACCCTCTAGCGACGACCAAGTCCCCAACTGGCAGTAGTTTCCCCGACTGACAGAAAGTTTCCCCCAAATATTTCAATAGTGTGGGGGGGGGGGGCGCCCTTTGTGCACGCTGTGCCGATGCTACAGGACGTTTGAAACCATAGCCTATATTTTAAATAACACCAAACAAGGCCCATTTTCAATGATTTTTTTTACGCACAAAAATATACACTAAGTTTAGGGATTTCTTGCAAAAGAAAAGTGTTTCCATAAAGTTTTTACGTGAAAAAGATTATTTGAACTCTTTTCAAACTTAACAAAATAAACTGTTTACTCTCAATGTACATTTCTTTGATTTCTTGCAGGGTTTGTCGACCAATGGAAATGACTACTCTCTTGAATGGTATTAGGACTATTTTATATAAGGGACTTCTTGTGCAGCCAGTGATATTCACACATGGTCTTGCAGATCAATGGACCGCTTTACTTCATTACGTCTTATCAGGACCCAAAAGTTGTGTCAACATGGATCGACTATGTAAACAAACAAACTAACAAACAACAAACACATTCACATTGTTCATTTTTTCAACCAGTGACAGACTGACAGTTTATTATTAATGCTTTCTTTATTGAGGGTTATATGCTTCAGTGACTTGCACTGCTTTCCAAGCAGGCCCTCATTTCTATAAAATACATAAATAAATACAAATAACAAATGTTACAGTGTTTACATATAATACAAATTATGATATTATTCAATTATGATACAGTGGAAATATAGGATTTGAATTGACCGAGTGACATATTTTCTAAATCAATACGAATAGATGGTGATAAATTGTTCCACAGTTGGCCAGATCTGAAAAGAAAAGTGTGCATACCAAAATTTGAGTTGATTTTCCACCTATCACTTAGTTTTGCCCAATGAAGTAAGTTCATCATATCATTTATTGTTGTTCTGATATCAGCAGATCCAGATAATATTGTTCTGGCTAAACGGTTGTGTAAGACTTGAAGTCTTGCTTGATATGAATTTGAACAGTTGGACCATACTGGGCTGGCATAATCAAAATGAGGAATCACAAGAGCATTGGATAACATCACAAGAGTTGGATGTGGAAGAAAACGCTTTACATGACAAATAACACCGATTGTGACTTTTGAGTTATCAGCCTGTTACAACAGCTACAGCACTTTCAATTGCCATCAAATCGGTTGATAGGGTTTCTGTCATACATCTCTTTGATCATGTGTAATTTAAATCAAAATTTGCAACCAAACTATTTTTTCATGAGTATAAGATGAGTAGAGATTCTACGATTTCCAGAATGTTGCAAACATTATTGAAATATGTTATGTAAAAGTAAAACCAGAGCTCGCTAAAAATAAGTTGCATGTTTTCTGGGACACACTGTAGTAATTAAGATTTAAGGGGAAAACTCACATTTTCCGAGTTTTTCTCAGAACAAACCTGAAAAAATGCTACATGAAATGCGTTACCTTTTTTAATTTTTTTAAAATGAGGCGGGCTCTGTGAAGCAAGACAATGAAGCTGATATGGCACTTTACATACAATGTAAAATTAAAAATTTGAAGAATAATAGTCCAATGAATCACTGGAGTCAGGATTTTTTCTTGCGTTTAAGGGAAGTGTCAACCCTATTGTTTTGATGATCAACTTTTGCTTCTAAGTTTGAGAATATTGAATAAAAGTATATAAAAGTATACATTTATAGAAAGGAAATTTGATAAGGAATCCGATGGTGATATAAATGTGATACCAAAATTTTAAAAAATTAACCAAAAAGCGTTTTTTACCCCAAATTTTTCAGACAGCATAACTATGAAAAAAATCAGTAATTTGTTCTAATATATATTTTTTTAAACAAGACAATTTTGTCTAGGATCAGATTTTTTCTTTTTCCAAAATAAGGCTTAGTTTTGAAAATATTGCTAAAAACATCGGAAAAGTGAAAAAGGTGTGTTTTTTGCATACATTTCGCTAGAAATGGATGCATATCTCGAGTTTTAAATCCATAATCGAAAATATTAAAAAAATGACTCCTAGCGCTGAAAGTCCTCTACACAATGGTAGTAAAAGCTTACCTGATAGTTTGATATATTTTTTGTTAGTTGTCTGAAAATGCGTAAAATTCCTTCAAATTTGAACTTCTAGAAAACATCGTTTTAGTAAATATATTGACATTTTCCACCATTTAAAGCCAAATATTCTCGAAATACAAGGGCGTGTGACCTTAAAGGCGAGTATACTATTATGAACAATCATAATAAACTATCAGATTCAATTTATATTGTCACAATGTGAAGAAATTGGAAGAAAACTGAAATTTAAATGATCGTAAGATTGGCCTTTGCTTACATTTTAGGCATTGCATTGCGCTCTTTTGTTTTTAACATCTTCGTTAAGCGGCGGGTGTAGTATTAAGCACAGGAAGATTTAGCGCGCGACGCAATGATCGAACAGCTGTCGCAGCATTTGAAAAGCGCGGAACTCTGCTTTATTTCCCGCCAAATAACCATGCGCCTTTTCCTGACTCAAACTTACCAAAACAACAATTTTAAATCACCCAAAAGAATGGGAAATAATTGTTTCCGATTAGTAACTTATGATGGTAATTAAGTTTGATAGAGGGCACTCTCGATCGAACTCATTTACTGCATGAAACGGAAGTGGCGTGCTTTGGATGTTGTGTGTATCCCTCTGTCATGGCTACCGGTCGATGAGCCAATCAGAGGCCGTCTTCCATGTTCCGCGGTTTTTGGTTCAATTGCCGTGTCCATTTATTTTCATTCGCTTGTCGGTTGTTCTGCTGAGAGGAACTATTTACGAATCGCCACTCCCACCCACCCAATTGTAGCTAGGCTAATTTGCCTGGTTAAGTCCTATCCATGTTTCAAATTATTTTTTATTTTTATTTTTATTTTTTCTTAAAATTTATTTTGTCATTATTTTAACAAAGTGGTCTCAATCTCTTTATTTTATAGTGTTTATTTATTTGTTTGTCTTTTTCGGATTTCTTTTTGTTTCTTTGAAACTTATATCAAAAATATATAATAAATTCTGCCATGTGGCGGGCCATGTTTGTTGTGCACCTGGGTCCTTCACTTTTTCGGCCCTGTTGTGGACCTGTTGGTTGTGCATATTGGTTCACATCCCGTTGGTGCCATTGATCTTTGGTATCTTGGCCCTCATCCCCCGGCCGGAGCCTCTGTTCTTTGTGTCCTTTGGCTCCCGTCCCCTATCGGAGGGCTTTTGTAGCTCTATAGGGTTTTTCCCATGTCATTAGTCGAATCTGTTCCTAGCCCCTACAGTGTGTTGGACCGCTGTTGGTCGTGCATCCTGGTCCTCCGTGGCTGCCATGTTGGTTCGTACACTGATCTTTGGTATCTTGGCCCACGAGTCCTTTTCCCGGAGCCTCTTTGGGGTAGGCTCCCCCTAGCACCTCTTTGTTCCTAGCCCCTACAGTGTGTTGGACCGCTGTTGGTCGTGCATCCTGGTCCTCCGTGGCTGCCATGTTGGTTCGTACACTGATCTTTGGTATCTTGGCCCACGAGTCCTTTTCCCGGAGCCTCTTTGGGGTAGGCTCCCCCTGGCACCTCTTTGGTAGGTAGCCAGCCCCCTGGATACCTCTTTGGGGGTAGGTAACCAGGTGGGTGTGTGGGTATTATATGGCTTTTGGTGATTAATCTTTAACATTTATGGGTTTAAATCCCAATTATTGACTTTTTACGATCATAAATATCATCAACGAGTAATGATTAAAGAACAAATTATATACTTATAAGGTAAAATCTTATACCAATTACTATTGTCTAATTCACGTCCAATGGTCAATTAAGATAACCATTGTGATAATGATGTATTTTCAATTAATAATTCTCACATTATTTTTGGTATCATTTCCTTCGAAAATTGAACAGTACGGATGTCTCCATGGGGGGGGGACTTATAATTAATGAATTAGTAAAATTCTGACATTGGTCATAATCATATTATCAATTGGTGCGGCATCATCCGCTATTTAACTTTAGGTTTTTGGTACTTTACTAGGCCTTTTTAAATTGATTAACCGAAACTGTTTATGAAACTGAACAGTCGGTATTTCCTATTATGACCTTCCAATCATGGGACTCTTGGTTCCACTTGTGTTTTGAACTTATAGATTCAAATTATATTTAAATGTACTGGTATGATATCAATTAATATATTCAATTCATCTATATTATTAGATGTTCAATAATTGTATTATCAAATAATAATGTCAAATAAAATTTGACATTGTTGAATTCTGTAGTATTTAAGGAATAAATCCTCTCAGCAATAGCCGACCAGCTATCTATCACATTGCCCGTGTCTTGTCCAGTTCCGTTATCTGAGAGTAATGATAGAATACATATAAAAGTATAAAATAATAGAGAAATGTGAAATGGGTTTCTATGAGGGCCATTCAATAAGTTCTTCCTCCTCCCTCATAACATTGCTAATATGAATGTCAGCCTCATGACATTTGTCATAATTATAGCTCTGAATTATAGCTACACATTTATAGTAAATGATAATCGATATCTGTTTTACTATTCATATGATGCGGCCAAATCCGGAGAGAAATTTTGGACAACGGAAACGGAAAATTACCTTAAAAATAAATGCATGTTTTTCGGAGGGTTTTCCGTATTATATGGTTTGATATAGCATGATTTTAATACTAAAAATGGAAATAAATTAATCTCTCTGTGCCCCTTTAAAGCTCCTTGTCCCCAGAAAAGGAGCGTTAACTAGGGGTAAGGCGCATTATTCAGGGTTTACGTCCCTTATCTGGGGATAATGCGCCTTAACCCCAGATAAGGACCGTTAACTAGGAATAAGGCGCCTTAACCATAGATAAGGCGCGTTATTCGGGGTTTAGGGCCTTAACCCCAGATAAGAGACCTAAACCTACGATAACGTGCCTTATCTGGGGTTTAAGTTGTTAACCCCAGAGCCAAATAAGGGCAAGATTCTTGATTGTGGTAATGACTTTAAGTCAATGTTTGCAGTCATCAGCGACATCCTCAAGAACAAAAAATCCTCTTCCAAGCTACCTGATCACAGCTCTTCTTCTGAACTGGCAATTTGGTTTGCAACATATTTCACCAGTAAGATACAAACCATCAGGATGAATCTCACATCAAATGCTCCTGTATCTTGAGATTCAATCAACAATATCCGCCTTATCTTAGAGGGAGTTTAACACAGTTTCTGATGCTGAGATAAAGGTCATAATTATGAAATATCCAAGTGCCACAGGGCTTATTGATCCTATGCCAACATGGATGATCAAGAAGTACTTGATTCGCTGCTACCCATAATCACATCCATCGTGAATATGTCACTTACAGAGGGAGTTGTACCATCTTCAATGAAATCAGCAGTGATTAAGCCTCTACTCAAGAAACAGAACTTGGATTGTTATGTCTAAAAAATTATCGTCCTGTAAACAATCTCTCCTTCATCTCGTAAGTTCTTGAGCGTGTTGTGGCTAAGCAGCTGAAGTAGCATATGTCTGATCACAACTTGCAAGAACAATTTCAATCGGCATACAAATAATTCCATAGTACGGAATCTGCTTTGCTGAGGGTCCACAATGACATATTATGTGCAATGGAGAATCAGGGTGTCACCGTACTAGCTCTTTTGGATCTTAGCAGTGCATTTGACACTATTGACCACACAGTATTACTTGCCAGAATGCAAAATCGTCTTGGAATAAGTGCTTCCATCTTGGACTGGTTCAAATCATATCTTTCGGATCGGACTCAATGTGTGCATATTAATGGAAAGTCTTCTGCTCCACAACATCTACAATATGGGGTACTGCAAGGGTCAGTTCTAGGGCCTCTACTATTTTCCATCTACATTCTGCCACTTGGCATGCTTGGGGACATTATTCGTAGACACCAAATGGAGTTGCGGATGAACTTAAAAGTTAATATGTCTGTTTGTCCAACAACTCCCAATGGCTTGCTGTATCTAGACTTGAACAGTGTGTAAATAACATCAATGAGTGGATGTCAGCTAATTTTCTCAAGCTGAATGCTGATAAAACAGAAGTTATTATGCTCGGTTTCAAAACCCAACTTACCAAGATTAATCTCTTAAATGTGAATATCGCTGGCGTTGACATACCTATCAACTCTGATCCTGTGAGGAATCTTGGGGTTATGTTTGACTCCGGTTTGACAATGGCAGCTCAAGTTGCTAATATCACCTGATCGGCAAGTTTCCAACTCAGAAACATCGGTAAGGCCCGGAGAATGTTAACCCCTGATTCTACTAAAATAGCTGTGCATACATTGGTCACTTCAAGACTTGACTACTGCAACAGCTTACTTAGCTGGCATAAACAAAACTCTCATCACAAGACTTCAGAATGTGCAACGTACGGAAGCACGGTTGGTGATGAGAAAGAGAAAGTATGACCCCATATCTCATGATCTTGTTCACCTTCATTGGCTTCCAGTTGAGCATATAGGATTGATTTCAAGATTTTAGTCCTCACATATAAATCTCTCCACCTCTTCTGCACCACATTTGGTTGAACCAAGAACACTGACGATTATGTTCTCACTTCCTTAACACTTTTGGACCGGTGATTTGAAATTTCGCCGGTAATAAATATTCTAACATTGTGTCTATTTTCCACTAGTTGGTCCAATTAAAAGACTGCAAAGGACATCATTAGGCCCTAAGGGCATAAACTAACCTTCATAACCCTGAAAATGGACCACGTAGGCAGCGGTTGACAAAATCTTAGATGATTTATTACCGGCGAAATGTCAAAATCACCGGTCCAAAAGTGTTAAGGGAGTGGGAACATAATGGACAGCCAAAAAGGAATCCAAGTAACTCCTTAGTGACTCCATATCAAAAACAACTCCATCTTTGGAGTCAAATGACTCCCTAAAGGAGTCAAGCAGCAGTGACTCCTTTAGGGAGTCACTGATTTATGACTCTATGTTAGGAGTCACTGTGACTCCTCAGATGACTCCAATGGAGTCACACCACTAGATCGACTCCAAAGGAGTCCCATGTCTATTCACTCGATGACTCCAATGGAGTCACAAAACAAGATTAGTAACAATGACTACAACTGGCTATGACTCCAGGTAGGAATAAGAAACTGAGAACTGGGGGATGGGGGCTTTAGGTTCATTGGCTCTTTGATGTAATGTTCTTGCTCCATGTATTTGCATTTACTTAGCGAGCAATCACTTCCCTTCCATAATACCAGTGAGAAAATATTCATATGCATCAATACACATTCAACGGTGTTAAATTAATGCATCGACTTAATTCACATAAATTAATAGGTTTAAATGAATAAAAGGTGCCGATTAGCTCATTAGCATATTTGAAATGATACACACGAGCACCGGTGCTAATTGTTGTATCATTGCAATTATGCTAATGAGCGATTTGCGCATTTTACTCGGCTAATATAAGGCCAACTAAAATATGCAAATTAGCTCCAGAGAGTCAAGATGACTCCTTTGGAGAGTCATGGCCGATGACTCTTTCCGACAGCTTGACAAAAGTCAAATAGACTCTATGAGAGTCAATTAGTGACTCCTAAGGTAGAGTAAAAGAGTCTTAAGGGGAGTCAATGCATGTTTTAAGTGACTCCTAAGGTAGAGTCAATGGGTCTTTACTCTACTTAAGGAGTCAGATGACTCCTTTTTGGCTGTCAGTGAACTCACCTTATCACATTTGCCGATCGTGCCTTTTCATCCTATGCTCCTCGTCAATGGAACCGGCTTCCAGATCATATTAGAAATGCAGATTCCATCAACATATTTAAACCACTTTTAAAATGACATCTTTTTGAACATGCTTTTGTAAAGTATGTATTTCATTGTGCCAAAGTGCCTTAGTATACAAGTTTCTTGGTTCTAGACTAATATAAATTTCAGTGATTGATTTATTGATTGATAACCCCAGATAAGGAGCGTTAACTAAGGATAAGGTGCCTTAACCCCAGATAAGGAGCGTTAACCCCAGATAAGGCCCGCCTTATCTGGGGTTTACGTCCCTTATATGGGGTTAAGGTCCTGTTTAAGGCGGAAATGACACACTTACGCTTCCATAAACAGCCGCGATACTCACCTTAATAAACAGACTGCAGGACTTATTTATAGATTAAGTATCACACTGTTATATATGGTTGTATACACACAGACCAGGCCAGGGGTATTCAAGTGCATTCAATCGAATTGGCGCCCTACGGTGCGTTTTGTTGGATGTTGTAAGGGTCCAATTGCACTAAAAGGAATTCATATGCTAAATGGAATTTTGCTTTCATTCCAGTTTCAGAATGATATAATATATATCATGCATCATTTACCATCAAGGCTAATCAGTAGCACCGTTAGCTGAGCATTTGGCTTCGAATAAAGGTTTCATGATATGGGGCGTATGATTCATGTCATAGACCTTTCAATCAGGCCGGCAATATTAATCTAATTGTTTGTCTTGAAAGCACCACACTTTCAAAACCTTGTGAAATGCGTGTTTTTGTATAATATTGTTTAATTCGTTTATATATAGAATGTAACTGTAAGATACCGGAATTACAAAAGAGTAGGCATGTACAGGATGTCAAGACATACAGACGTATGACCCGGGCCCCCGGGGGGAGGGGGGCCGGGGGCTGTAGTGGACGATATGAGGTTTGTTTATTTGTTTGGGTGAGCTTTGTTTGTTTGTTTGTTTGTTTGTTGTTTACATGGTTGGTCCGCACGGACACACGTTTGGGTCCGGAAGGGACCAGACTCAAGGAAAATGCTCAGGCGAGGCTTAAAAGCATTTGCATGATGGCTGAATGAAATGATAGAAAAGATGGAAGAAAAGAATATAAAGTTAAAAGAGCCACTCCCAACAAATAAAGTTAACAATTTTGCTCTCGGCCTTCGGACATGAAAAAAAGAATAGTCTTGATCCATCTCATTTGCCACACAGGCTGGTTACGGGGGTAAGCCTCCAAATAGGGTCTGGCATTATTTACCCTCTATGGTAAATGGTTGACCCCTTTTCAAAGCCATTTTTGGTAAACGTGTGGGTCTAAAATCCTTTTCACCGAATTTGAGCAAAATTGGTCAAATACATAGGAAAATTATGGGTTTTTGGTAAACATATTATGCCTTCAATTTTACCCCGAAAATTGGTAAACCAAATTTCGCTCGCCCGCCCTCCTCTCTGAGTACTGATGGAGGCCAACATAACTTCTTCTTTTTTTGCCTTACCTGAGAGTGCCATCAAAGTCCCCACACTCCCCTTCAAGCAGAATCTAAGTAACTTGGGTTTTTAATGGCCAAGCACCTTCGAGGGAATTGTAATTTTAAAGGCTCTAGAAGTGATATGTTTTGTCAGATTTTCAAAGTGATTAGCCTGTTATTGTTAGGCAACCATTTTGGTTGACTTATTCGGGACGGGGTGGGGTGGATGGAGAACATGAACTGATTTTGGTTAAACTGATGTACGAAAAAAATAATCGCCTCCCTCCCGCACATAAACTGATGTATGAAAAAAATAATCGCCTCCCTCCCGCACATAAACTGATGTATGAAAAAAATAATCGCCTCCCTCCCACACATAAACTGATGTATGAAAAAAATAATCGCCTCCCTCCCGCACATAAACTGATGTATGAAAAAAATAATCGCCTCCCTCCCGCACATAAACTGATGTATGAAAAAAATAATCGCCTCCCTCCCGCACATAAACTGATGTATGAAAAAAATAATCGCCTCCCTCCTGCACATAAACTGATGTACGAAAAAAATAATCGCCTCCCTCCCGCACATAAACTGATGTACGAAAAAAATAATCGCCTCCCTCCCGCACATACGCAATCCTGTAATAAGGCCACCCGAGCCACACAAAAGCACATTAAACATAAACATGTTAGAATAATATTAGACATATTATTTTCCCCAAACGAGCCATTTTAAAATATATACACACACATATTTTATTTTTGAGAGGCCTTATTCCTGGGCCTTATTATACCTTTATACAGTCATTGAAGCGCACACTTTGATTCTTCTTCATATTAAAGGCATATTATGTGATCTTTTCCAGAGGGCGCCCTCTATTCATTTTTTTTTTAGAAAGTAGATTTTCTTGCAGATTTACATTTCCGATCATAAATCATACATACATTCCAAGTTACAGAGCGATACGATTCCTAATTACCTCAAAATCATGGTTTTAGAGTGAATTTAGAGTGAAAAATATAAAGTGTCCAGATTCTGACAGTTTATTTTCACTCTAAAACCATGATTTTGAAGTAATTAAGAATCGTATCGCCCTGTAACTTGGAATGTATGCATGATTTATGATCAGAAATGTAAATCTGCAAGAAAATCTGCTTTCTATTTTTTTTTCGATGTTGAGGGCGTTCCCTGGAAAGATCACATAATATACCTTTAAGCCTGGAAAGTTCAACATTCAACATACCTACATGTTCAATTGAGACTTTCCAGCAGACTGAGAGGAACCATTCAATCGCCGCCGCACTCTTCTTGGGTTTGGTTATCAGACATTATTATCACCAATAGCCAGCCAGAGTATATGGATATGATACAAATACGATGTATATCTTTTATCTACAAATGATTGCATGGAGCATTATTTACAATCAAGGTATAGTTTTGTTTTATTTTGAAACTTTGAAAAACTTACCAGTAAATTGTATATTTTATCTACAAATGATTGCATGGAGCATTATTTACTATCAAGGTATAGTTTTGTTTTATTTTGAAACTTTGAAAAACTTACCAGTAAATTGTAGGCAAATTTGAGAAACTGAAATGTGGCGGATTGAATCGATGATCTAAATATTATAGGCTTTGGGTGGCAAACAATATTGACACTTGACTTTAAAATACCTAAATATCAACCCCAATAAAGTACAATACTTTTATAAGGCTAATGAAAGTGAATTGTGAGTTTCCCGTCACATTTTTTTGGGTCAGTGAGTAGGCGACTATTTCATTATTCATTATTCATTATTTTTGAAACATTCATTTTTTTTAATAATATGTGCCCAAATACGTGTAGCGTATAGAACCAAGAGTGTATAATTGTGAAGGGGCATAAATATGTCCTTACTACAATAAATAAATGAATTCCAGACCATTTTGCATACAAAGTCTTGTTTATTTTAAAACTGTCTTCCTCTTAATGCTTTTCAGAAGATTTTTCTTAACACACACATACCCACCACCCATCTTGACAAACTCAGAAGTTCAAATCATAATGATACGATTATGGCTTCGAAAAGTGCCTCGAAATCGCTAAAAATGAAAAAAGATTGTCATATGGACGGGTTGCTAAACTGGGTGTATTACAATTTATAGATATAATCTTTTGTTCATATTTAATGTAACACTAACAATAAAACTAATACTGTTTATCAGTTATTTTAACCTTTTGCAGCCATCTTATATATTTTGAAATACTCAAACTAGATTAACAGCCCCTAGGCTTTATCAAGACATAAATCGAATGCTATCTTATTATATTTAGAGGGGTATTGGTATTACATAGTATGGTCATTTACAATACAAAACAATTATTTTAGGTCATTTAACATCAACTTAACCACTCTGGAAGCCATTTTAGAAAGTGATACAGATTCAAAATTGTCACAGAGGTGGGCCTTATTTCTAAAATCCAATAGCTTAGCAGTTTTGAACATACTATTTGGTGAATGTGATGTAATATACACTCTTACAATATCTATTGTGGATTATCATACACTCATGTAGACTATTTGTACATTTACAGCGGCCATTTTGGTGGCCATCTTGGATTTAAAGTATGTTATTACAATGCAAATATACTGGATATGAGTTACTAGTGTTCTAATACATACATCCCAATGTTAAAACTATACTTTCATACTTTTATCATACATTTTGGTTGATATTATACCACTTTATGGAATTTCGACAATTTGTTCAGTCAATTTGGGACCCATTTTGGGGGCCATTTCTAAGTATGTTAACAAAGCAAAAATACTAGATATGAGTTACTAGTGGTCTAATACATACATCCCATCATTAAAACTATATTTTTATCATACATTTAGGTTGATATTATCCCATTTTTATGGAATTTGACAATTTTGTAGCCACTTTAGGAACCATTTTGGAGCACAGATACTGGATATGAGTTACTTGTGGTCTAACACATACTGTACATTCCATCATTAAAATTATATTTTTATAATACATTTCGGTTGATATTATGCTATTTTATGGAATTTTGACCACTTTTGACCACTTTTGACCATTAAGTTGGCGGCCATTTTGTTTTTATAGTATGTTAACAAAGCAAAAATACTAGATTTGAGTTTCTAGTGGTCTAACACATACATCCTATTGTTAAAACTGTACTCTGATCATACATGTTGGTTCATATATATGACAATATATGGAATTTTACCCATTTTGGCGGCCATTTTGGCGGCCATTTTGGCGGCCATTTTGGCGGCCATTTTGGCGGCCATCTTGGATTTAGGTGTGTTAACAAAGCAAAATCTCTGGATATGAGTGTCTAGTGGTCTAATACATACATCCCACTATTAAAACTATACTTTCACCATATAATTTGATTGCTATATGTCATTTTATGAGATTTGACCAGTTATGGCGGCCATTATGGACGCCAACTTGCATAACCCCTTAGCAATATGAAAATATTTTTGGTAACATCCTGATTATGGCTTAGGATCATAATAGGAAGTAAAAAAAAGTTGGTTTGGGGGAGTCCTGGGGGGGGGGGTGCACACTAACCCTCTGTAGATACCCGACTAAATGTTTCGTTATAACAACTCAACCAACAGTGATGCCTCAACGTTAAATCTTTAACATAATAGTCATTTTATGAGTTTTTATTATGTGCCACCTTCAGAAAAGTCAATCAGGTAGTAAATGATAGAAAATGATCTCTTTGGGAGACTTGTAATTCCTTAGTCCAGTGGCGTAGTTAGGTTATTCATATTGGGTAGGGGCGAGAAATGAAAATGAACCGAAAAAATGTCTGTGAGTCCAGAAATAGCCCGCGACAATTTGCGACTTTACAACTATTTTCTGCACGATTGAGGTCCATTTTGGATCTAAATAAGTTTTGAGAACTTTTTTCATCTGTGTACTTTTGACCATCATAAATTCCATGATTCATTTGGTCAACTCAACCGACAGTGCCAATCTCAACCGACACGACGTCAATATTGGGGGGGGGGGCGGTCGCCCTCCTCGCCCCACCCCCCTCTGGCTACGCCAATGATAGTCCGGTATATTGAAAATCACTTGGTTCTTATGAAAGTTAAATAGGCCTTTTGCAGGGTGCTCTAGGGGAGGAGTAAACTTATGGTTGTCCCGATCTGGTTCTGGTTAATCAGAGGGCATAATCTTTCCAACGAAATCAGTCACATTCAATGTTTATAGGATGTTAAAGAGATATGTGACACTTCAAACGGTTATAATTGACCCATAGGTATGTTTTGCCTCTTACAAAAGGCCAAATAAATAGCACTTCAGCGATTTTGTGCTGTTTTTCATCCATTTTCGTCACACTAAATATAAGGTTGGCTTTCACTGCACCACTAAAAAGTACAAACAGTACTCAGATCAATTTACAATGAATGTGTAGCTGAGGATCCAAGCTACAATTGTGTGATATTTCAAAAGACTGGCTTATATGATAATAAAGTTATGAGGTAGGAGGTAGAACTTATTGAATGACCCTCGCAGTTAATGTTCTAAGTTTTAGTACACTAAAAGAATATAAAATTAGACTTAAATAAGGCACCAACTGATCAACTGGTATAAGGGATTGTGAAATGCCATTTTAATTTGTACCACAATATTTGGAAAAGCGTAACTCCGCCACCCCTTAACTAAATTGTTTAGTCTTAAGTTATAGTTTATAAAAACATAACATCTCAATGCGTATTAACTGATTAATGCGTATTAACTGATTAATATGAAATCTGTTATTCTTTCATCATAAAGGAGTATGGATTTAAACGCAAAAATATTAATTGTTTTAAGATTTAGTACGCTAAAAGAATATAAAATTAGGCTTAAAATAAGGCATCAACCGATCTACTGGGATAAGGAGTTGTGAAATGCCAATTCAATTTGTACCACAATATTTGGAAAAGTTTAACTCCGCCACCCTTTTTTGTATGACCAGTAAATGACATACGACCATACACGGTATATTTTGTAGTAGATTGTTTAGTCACTTTCATTGTTTATCTTTGTAGCAGATTTAAATGTTTAGTCATGTTCCTTATGTGATTCAACATCTCAGTAGAATATGTAAACAGATTTCTCTGAAAAGTGAAATTTGTCCCACAATTGTTCACATTACAGGGATAACTCAACTATTGTACAAATACAGCGTGTCCCAAAAGACTGGGTCCAAAATCTGCAGAGGTTGTAACTTAAAAGTAGAAAACGTAGCTGCTTCGTATTTGAGGATATTAAGGTAAATGTACCTCACCTTAATTGGTTTAAAAAATGTGAGACCAATCAAATTGCATCTTTCTGAAATACAAAGCTTTCAACAGAGCGTGGTTAGAACCCTTTTTTCTTATTTAGCAATAAACCACCTCATGCCTTGCATCGAGCTGCGTTGTATGTAAGTTTTCTGATCATGTGTGTGGTGTTTATTTTCCGAAATATATAATGTTTGGGAGAAGGGTTAAATTAAAGGGATTTTGGATCAATATTCAGCATTAGAAACACCCATTGCAGTAACCTTTTTGTTGAAAAAACAAAAACAAAGCAACTGTTACCCTGATACCATGCCTGGAAATAGCACCCACCCACTTATTTGCTAATAGCTGCCAAAGCGGGTAATTTTTGTGTCGCGAAAAAAGTACCCTGGCGAAAAAAGTACCCTGGCGACCGACTGGCGGGTAAACAATTTCAAACTCACGGGGTAAGTGTGAGAGTAACACTGGCTGGTGGAATTTCTGTCGGGCAGATATTTTGGTGAGTTACCTGCCCGATCCCGACTGGCTGGTTGAAAAAAATCTGGAAGTTCCAGCCGTGCCTCTAATTCCTTTGATGAGATGACTGACTTAACGACTGGTTTCCAAATTCGAAGAAATGGTTCTTGAACTGCTTCAAAGATGGAAGTGTCTCAGAAGGTTATATTTATTGATTTTTCTAACAAAAATCATAGGTATTTACACTTACTTTTATCCCCTTATGACGAAGATTTTCCTGAGTAAAGTCAGTGTTATAAAGTCAAAGGCAAAACTTTGATGACGTCAGTATACGATGCGCAAATGCAACGCATGGACAGTTCATGGCCAAAATCGTATTTCTAAAACCTTACATTCGATTGGTCTTATAACTTCACCAAATAATGCCAGATATATTTACTTTTGTATTCCTAAACATAAAGCAGCAACGTTTCCCATATTTTAAGTTATAAGCTCTGCAAATTTTGGAACCGGTTTTTGGGGCACATGCACTGTAGATACTAAATAGATACTTGTTAGCTTAATACCAGTAAACATAATTATCAAGATATAACCCCAATAACAATATTACTTATACTTATAATACATTAAAATTTGCATCATAACAAAGGGACTATTGGAATCAATTTCTTCTTAAAAAGAATTCTAAGCACAAGTAAAGTATTACTTTCAAACATTTAACCTCTTCAGTTATTTTTGGTGCAAGTCTTTGACACTATTCTTCATCAACAACAATGCATTGTCCGTATAATTTAGCAGTCATTAAAGGCATATTATGTGATCTTTTCCAGGGAGCACACTCTATTCATGATTTTTTTTAGAAAGTAGATTTTCTTGCAGATTTACATTTCGGATCATAAATCATGAATATATTCCAAGTTACAGAGCGACACGATTCCTAATTACCACAAAATCATGGTTTTAGAGTGAATTTAGACTAGAGAAAAATAAGTTGTCGGATTTGAAGTAATTAAGAATCGTATCGCCCTATAACTTGGAATGTATGTACGATTTATGATCAGAAATGTAAATCTGCAAGAAAATCTGCTTTCAATTTTTTTTCGATGTTGAGGGCGTTCCCTGGAAAGATCACATAATATACCTTTAAATCGATTGAACTAATGTAAAACCAACATTATCCATAGCGGTGATTTCTTGAGCAGGAAAGCAAGCACACTTTTTAACAACTTCTATAATAAGGCCTATCAAACCAATTATTTCTATACTCCGACATCATTTCATTTTCCAAAGAATTATGATGAAGTCATGCAAAGTTAGATTTTGTTGAACTGTTGAACTTATTTCAAACCTGCATTCAACCTCAATCGTCCATTATGACTACATAATTGTACCCTAAATCATCAGCACAGGAATGATTGTCTATGAAATTCTATTGTACGCCGCCGCAGGTCGTATAGAAATGAGGCATTTGTTGTAAAAAAGCGGAGGGCCCTAGACCAGTGGTTCCCAACCTTTTTCTGGTGGTGACCCCATTTCAGAAATCAGCATCAGAGCGCGACCCCTTACAGAACAAAGTCACCAGGAGTGGCAGCACCAGCATAATAAATTGGGTGGGGGAGGGGGTGGGGGGGGGGCAAAGAAACCATTTAGGTGGGGGCAAGAATTGAAAAATGTGCGCTATTTGTTTTGCCATTTTACGCTAAAACTGTCAAGTTTGGTCTAATTTTAACTAATTTGGGAAGTAAATTGCAACATTTGGTCTTACTATACCTAATATGGTGATAAAATGCGCGCGTAGTGCGCACAAATTTGATATGTTATGCTAAATTGGTCAAATTTGGTCAAATTGTAACCTTTTTGAAATGTGCTACCATGATATTTGCTATACAGTACAGTATTTAAGTACAGTACAAAAACATAACATCTTATTTTTGTTAAATTAGGCTAGTCCGCGACCCCACAAAAAGTGCGTCGCGACCCCAACTGGGGTCGCGCCCCATAGGTTGGGAACCACTGCCCTAGACGGAACCTGCATCAGGACACACTTTGATATAAACTTGCTCTAAGTGGATAACTTCCAACAAAATAAATTAAATTAAGATAATTTTCAAACTAGAAAATTAAATAAGAAATGAACTTGACCCGGGGGGGGGGGGGGGGGTACTCGGATTTGGTTTGGTCGGGGGTGTGCCGCTGGAGATTCAAAACCCATACCCATTTTTAGGGGTGATTTTGGAAAAATCGTACCCATTTTTAGGGGTTTTGCTTCATTTTAGACCAAATTTTCGCAAATTATCGGGAAAATATACCTAATTTTTGCAAAATTTCGCGAAAATATACCTAATTTTTGCAAAATTTCGCGAAAATATACCTAATTTTGGCAAATTTTCGCGAAAATAGACAAAAATTTCGCGAAAATAGACTAATTTGTAAAAAGTGACCCCATTATTAGGGATTTCCAGCACAAAATCATACCCCATGTTTAGGGATTTTGTGCCCAAAAACCTACCCATTAGAGCGGCACACCCCCGTATACCGTCTTAGGCGAGTACCCCTCCCGGGGAACTTGACTGAAGCAGTCTGGCTGAATTAAGTGATATGGTTTATTCCGTAAAGGTAAACGAAACACTATGAGAGAATTTCATAACTATGAAATTCAAAGGTATTCTATATACTTTGTGAGTGGGTAATTCTCAAATAAATTTTATAATTTTCGAACTAGAAAATTAAAATAGGTAAACTAATAAACTAATTAGAAAATTAAATTAGAAGAGTTGATTTTCAAACTAGAAAATAGAAAGAGATTAAATAATTTTCAAACCAGAAAACATAAATTTGTTGAATTATTTTCAGACTAGAAAGTAAAAATTAAAAGAATAAATTTTCAAACTGGAAAATTAAAGATGAGCTTACTATGTTTTCTCAATGGGGAAAACCGATCTTTTCATACAGAAAATACGAAAATAATAAATTGGATTTCTGACATTCTAATCTAAGGCATCTCCATTCACATATGACCAGACATGGTCTAAAAGTAACACAGTGGCAGTAAAAATTCCGATAGGAATTTGGAATTGATAAAATAATCGGAACATTAAATAAAAATGTGAAATTTCAGGCCAAGCCCTAGAGCTGAGACTCAGCCCTAGCATTAATAAAAACATTTTCTTTTAGATGCTAGGAGGAGGTAGGCATGTTCATAACATTTTGAAAATAAAATTATCTCTTTGAAAATGGATTACATGGAAACAAAGTACTTTACAATAAAAAATGATGGTTCAACCTTGTCTGCAGGCTGAATAATAAAAAAGTTATAACCAAAAGTAGTTTGCCTCATATGCTGAAAACTGGGCAAGTCATGCACATTCTAAACCATTTTAGGTAAAAAAGGGTTTACTTTCATGATGTCCAGTTGCTTGTGTGGGGTTATTTATACATCAGTGAATACATCCTAGCCACATCGTACTACATCGCTGTATTTAAAAGAGGTAAACATGGAGTTTTCTACATATTTTGGTCAACTTTTTCCAAAAAAATGTCGCCCTCTATAGTCATTGATACGAACATCCCTAGCCTAGGCCCGCCGGCTAGCCTTAATTTAAGTCTTAAGTATTAAGTAAGCCATGGCCCGGGGGGGGGGGTCAGTGAACATACCAAGCGGGTATGCATCCGCGTCCAAAAAAACCGTAGAATAGGGTCCAGATTTTACCCCTTGACGTCGTCGACGTCTTTCTGAAAAAGGGGTACTTTTTAGGGGGCATCGCACTTTGGGTATCCATACAGCATCGAGGTATCAACGTTTAGAGGTACTAATTGTTGTATGTGTGACTTTTCAATAAACATGCAAAATGTTGAGAAAAAAAATCTTCAATATTTCCCTACTTTAATTGTATATCCCATGCATATCTCTATGAATGTCACATGATTATGAATTAAGATTATTTTGAGCATTACCTTATTACGCTATTTAGGGGTGCATTATTGAGTGTTGGTAACGCCTTTAAGGGTAGGGTTTGTATGTATTACGCCATTTAGGGGTATCAAAATAGTGTTCCGGTTTACGCCATTTAGGGCCCATTTCAGAGGTGCTTGGACGCGCATGTGTACCCGCTAGGTATGTTCACTGACACCCCCCCCCCCCCCATGGGCCATGGCCTAACTAAGCCCTAACACACGAAATACAATTTCGTTACAATATAATTTTTAAATATATTGAATTTTGGATCGAGCACATCTCGAATTTGGAAAATGGATGCATGGGGTGGGGTGGGTAGAGTGTTTGTGGTGGGAAAGGGGTTTTATGGTGGGGGAGGGGGTTTTGTGAATGGGAGGGAAGGGGTTTGTGGTGGGGATGGGAAAGGGCGGGGGTTTGTGGTGGGGAGGGGAATGGGTTTGTGGTAGGGATTGGAAGGGGGGTTTATGGTGGGGATGGGAAGGTGGATGGGTTTGTGGTAGGGATGGGATGGGGAGTTTCAACATTACATTGGCCCTCAGACCCACCAAATATTCGAAATATGTGGGGGACCTTAAAAACATACTGGACCAAAGTTTTAATGCAAAACCACACCAATTTATAGAGCGCTTCGCGCGCGTATTAATTTTAATATTTCATTATTTAAGCTAAAGAAGGTGGCTTCGGCACAGTTTTCCATGACCATTTTAGATAAAACTCAACAATTTTACGTGCTCTGCGCCCATATTTTCTACAAGTTTTAACATTATAATGACCCTCAATCCATACCAAATATTCTAAATATTATGTGAGGGGACGTTAACAACATCATACATGACAATTTAAGTGTTAGAAATAATAATGTCAATATTTCATTATTTGAGCTTAACAAGGTGGCTTCAGGATAGTTTTACATGACCAATTTTAGTTCAAAAACTCATAAACTTTTGTGCGCTCCGCGCGTATACAGGTTTTAACATTATAATGACCCTCAAACCACACCAAAAATTCTAAATATTATGTGGGGGACGTTATTATCATACTGGACCATTAGTGTTAGAAATTCAATTTTTTTCGCGCTTCCCGCACGTATTAGTTTCAATATTTAATTATTTAATCTTAACAAGATGGCTTTAGGACAGTTTTTCATGACCATTTTAATTCAAAAACTCAAAATGTTTTCTAGAGGTTTTAATGGTCCTCAAACCACACCAATGTGGGTGACGTTAAAAACGTCATACCGTACCTTTTTAGTATTAAAATCACAATTTGTGCGCGCTTCGTGGGTGGGTATTAGGTTCAACGTTTCAATATTTAAGATCAACAAGATGGCTTCAGGTTTTCTTTGCCCCCCCCCCACGTCAAAACAGTCCTGGATACGCCATTCCCCCCTCCCCCCCCCCCCCCCCCCCCACCCACACACACACTTTTTCAGCTGCTGCCGGGGGAAAAATTGTGCAAGTTTTGCGAGTTTTTGTTTTTGTTTTTGGAGTATGTATCTCTCCCAGCAAATCCTAAAAGTTGACAGCCCTGTGTTTGTGGTTTGGGTTGAGTGGGTTGTGCTTGTGGGATGGGGTGGGAGGGGTTTGTGGTGGGGGAGGGAAGTGGTGTGTGTGTACACCAATAAGTACACAATACATGTAAGGCCAAAAAAAATGGTTTGATTAACACGACAAAAATAGGGTAGGTCGGTCGGGATTTTGTTGTTGAAATCACTAGCTCTGGGGACTTTAAATAGCCGAAAATAAAAGCAAACAGTCAGAAACTTTAATACTTTGTTCAATTTTTATAAGCGTAGAGGATTCCCTGTTTGTTAAAGGGGCACTAAGATATGTATTGGAGGCTGAGCCCTCAATTATGATAAAAACTGGATTAGTATATTTTTATAATTGTATTACATGTATGAACTTACACCTATAAGGATTAAGAAAAATCAGCCCTCTTTGTACAAGAAAACGTCGATTCAAAAATGCTCGTACAGCCGCGACGAGCATTTTACGTCCGGCAGTATCCCCCTGCAGTACGTGTGATACATAACGCGAACTATATTTGCATAGAGGGCGTTTTTCAATAAATAGCGATGATATTGTTTTAATCAAGTTTTGCTGTGTTTTTGTTAGTAGAAAGAAAAAAAATAATGGCAATTATTTATGTTCATCTTGAATTCTGAAGTAAATTTTTAAACATTTAAAATTTTCAACACCACTTAATGTCCCTTTAATGTAATAGTGCACTTTCAATGAAAGCTTGAAAATGAAATTTCAAAAATAGTTTTTGCCAAAAATGACTGTAATTGCATCTTTTTTCTAGTAAACAAACCATGAATTGTTTTGAAGCGACACCAAATATTTAGGTATTGAGTTAAACAATTGATATATGAAGGGTAGAATAGGCCATTTTTTGTGTGGAAGCGCTACTTTTGGATTAACTGTAAATACTGGCAAATATGCCCACTTAGCGGGCATATTTGCCAGTGCAGTCAAAAGAAGAAGGATCTTAAAAAATAAAAGGGAGATCAAGAAAAAAACCACTCTACCTATAGGGGGGGGAGGAACAAAAACAATGATGTCCATGGCTCAATTTTTTCCACCCCTCCCCTTGAACACTCCCTAAGACCATTGTGCATGAGGCATGATAGGCCTACCTCACAGGCCTTGTTTGTATAGATGGGGTGACAGGTGACGTCACACCGGGCAAAACGTGGCTAGTTGCCATTGTTCTTTGCCCGGCAGTTTGCGCACGCATCCTGTTTTGTTTAGGACCCATGCTTTTTAAAACTCACGCCAAAGCATTATAAAGGGCAATACGGCATAGCGGACAGTGTTGTGGTTATATGGTGTTCCCTCAAGCGTGTATCGACAGTCCAGTCCCTTCGACCGTTGCGTTTGTTGATAAACATTGGATGTAAACAACGGTCATCTCATCTATAGGGCATGGCATTGCATTGCGTGTAATAATGCTAATGGTAGACCTGTCACTCTTTGTGTCAGATTGAAAGAGGATGAACTTCATTATTTATAGTAAGTAAAATAAGTAAATGCAAAATTTATTTACATATTGTTGTTGAGTGAATAGATTATTAATTAACAACAAGGTTTCTACTTAGTAATATTACCGATGTTAGGCCTATATAAACTCCTCAAAAAAGTTTGTAATGTATTCATATAAATAGTGTTTCTTCTCTATAAAAAGCTGATGTGTTCCTCTTTCCAACCATAATCCATTTGTAGCAATCACTTTTTTCAATGCTCAGCAACTTGCTTGAGAACATGGGGAGGTCACAGTCTGAATGTTCCAAAATTGCCACTATTTCTGCTCAAAAGAATAACTGTGTCGTCTGATCACTGAAGTGTTATATCCCTGTCACACATGCGGCGATCAGGCCAGCGATTGCACTTCGCTGTAAAAATTATCAAAATATATATATAACATGCAGTGAGAGTGCGAAAAAGTGTCTAAAATTTTCCATTTTTAAATCAGGATCACTAAAACCCTTTCACATTCTGCTGCGATCAGGCCAGCGCTTGGATTGTGCTGAAATATCAAAATGCCAAGCCAAGCGCATCAAGATCTCCTGGAACCCTTCGGTGATGCAGTGGAAACTGGCTGGGACGTGAGAGGGTCCTCATGGTCACCTTTTAGCGCTCTTCTCCCTTTCAAAAAGATCACATACCTACTGCTTTAAGATGGATAAGGTGCGCATACACTGAGTGATACAGATTTAAAAACATAAAGTGATGTAATATAAGCCCACAGAAAATAGAGTACATGGACAAAAATGACCTTGAAATAAAAAGATAGAGGTGTTTTGGAATCCATGTTCATAAAGGCGACGAAATAACAACTGTTCTACAGGCAAACGGACCTATCGGGTGGGGCTTGACTATCTGTGGGTAGGGTCAGTCAGTCGGTCGGTCAGGTTTTTGTTTTCAAAATTGTTGTGAACTCTTTGTTAAATTTTCAACCATTTTCAAATATTTTTGTTTGCAAGTTTTGAAAAGATTTTCTGCAAATACTCTTTGTGTTATGTTTTGTATTGTTTTATGGAAAATTTATCCCGGAAAAAATACGCTTCCTGATTGGTTGATCGTGATGTCATGATATATCGGGAGACGTCATCAATATCAAGTGCTATCTTTGAACGTTGTTGTGTTGTCAATAGAATTAAGCGGAACTAATCGTGTGTTACAATGACAAGGTGTTATCGACACATACTGCCCTACATGGTAGAATAGCTATTTGCGCAAAGACGCTTTGGCAGTCGACAAGTTGGCATATACCTTTTACCTTTTTAAATTCCTGTTGATTTTGTATTTAACCAGGGGTCAAATGCAGGGGCGTCATATGGGTGGGGGACAGGCGGACACGTCCCCCTCACTTTTTAAAGTGGGGGGGACATAATAGCAGATGTCCCCCCCCCCACTTTTTTGAATAACCCTGAGGCTGAAAGTGTCTAATTGCGATGATGATGATGAGTGATGATGATGCCCCCTTACAAGAAGCAATTTTTTGCGCGGATTAGTTTCAATGTTTAATTATTCAAGCTTAACAACATGGTTTCAGGAACGTTTTCTGGACCATTTTAGTTTTAAAAAAAAAAATGTTTGACCCCCTTGCGAGTTGGCAATGTTTCTTTATTCAAGTTATAAAAAGATGGCTTAAGGAACGTTTTTCTGGACCATAAAAAACTGACAGTTTAAACATGATGGCTCAGGAACATTTTTCTGGAGCTTTTTAGTGTTAAAATAGCCATATTTTTTTCGCGCTTTGCGCGAAATGTTTCAATGTTTATTCAGGCTTTATAAAATAACGTTTTCTGGTCCATTTTTGCACGTTTCGAGCGAATTAGTTTCATTGTTTTATTTCAAGCTTAAACAAAATGGCTTCATGAACGTTTTTCCGGACCAATTTATTGTTAAATAACCAGTTTTTTGTGCGCTACGCACAAATTATTATTTTCAATGTTTTATTATTTAAGCTTAACAAGATTGCTTCAAGAAAGTTTTCAGGATCATTTCAGTGTAAAATAGCGCTCGAATTAGTTTGAATGTTTTTTATTCAAGCTTAACAAGATGGTTTCAGGAACGGGTTTCTGGACTATTTTAGTGTTAAAATAACCAATTTTTGCGCGCTACATCATGTTAGTCTCACTGTTTATTTATTATTCAAGCTTAACAAGATGGATTTAGGAAAGTTTTTCTAAACATTTCTTTTTACAATATCAATTTTTTTACGCTCAGCGTGAATTATTTTTACTACTTAATAGTATTAAAATAGGCATTTTTTGCGCACTAGCAAATTAGTTTCACTGTTTAATTATCAGTCAAGCTTAACAACATAGCTTCAGGAACGGTTTTTAAACCTTTCTTTTTACAATAGCCAATATTTTCGTGCTCCGCGCGAATCCTTTTTAATTTATGCGCATTTCAAAACCCTTACGCCATATTGTTTGCTTTTGCAAAATTGAAGGGAAAAAAAATCCAATTATGATATTGATAATAAGCCAATATTGGTTGGAAATGAAGTGAAGGCTTTTCAATTAAATTTTTGTCAAAAGTACACACCAAATCGCACCGAATGGGTTCGAAAATTGAAAAAAAAAATCCAATTCTGAGGGGGCACATCCCCGCTCAGACGCCCCCTGTTCGAGCTTTTAGACCATTCTATACTTCAACTTCTTTCGTGCATTGACAAAAAACCCAAATATTTATTGGAAATGAAGAAGTGGCTTTTCGATAAAATGTTGGTCAAAAGTATACACCATCAGATCGCACCAAATGAGTTCCAAATTTGATTTTTTTTCTTTTTCTACTTCTGAGGGGGGCACATCCCCCCTCAGACACCCCCTGTCAAAGCATAGCTCGGAGGGCGGTGCATAAAGTTAACAATTTTGCTGTCAGCCTTCAGACATGAGAAAAGAATAGTCTTGATCCAATCTCATTTATGCCACAGAGGCTACTTCTAAATGAAGTGGTATTTGGTGAATCACCAGTGGCTTAGATTTCATTTTCACATTGGAGAATGGATTTCGTGAGGTTAAGCACTAAGGGACTAAATCATTTTTAGCAAGTTTGTAGGAAATTGCATCCCCAATACGAAAAAGGAGTTTAAGCCACTGCTAATTACCCATGACCACGTCTTTACCTGTTTAAATGTCCCTCAGGTTTAGCCTCAAAACTAGCTCATTGTAGAAACAAAGATTGGGTCACTCATGCGTGACGATCCATTTTTACTCTTCAATTGAATCAAAATGAAGAAGTATTAATGGTTGGAACAACAATATGATACAACAGCAGTTTAAAATAGAAAGGAACCAAAGATATTAGCAGACCAGAGGTTAAGAGAATGTATTAGTTTCTTTCAAACAAGCTGTTTAAAAACACATTTTTTTGCACTTTGCCAAAAAGGTGAAATCACCATGTCTTACACAATGGAGAGTAACTTCATTAAAATAAGTCCGATATTCATGATCTAAAATTCTAATGAAGGGGTACTTTATAGCAAATATGATAGCAAAAACAACGGACCCAATCTCATTAATGTTGATGATGAAAATTTGTATTGAACTTTGGGCATCGATGGGTACTAATCATTTTGGGACAGCCTGTATCTTGTAAACTAATCATTTTTTTTTCACATTTGTTTATCCAAATAAGGATCATCATTGGTACAAGCTAACAATGTAGTTCAAGGTAAAGAATTCGTCTTTGCTGTTCCTAAAGGCTTCAACGGTCCCAACAATGCAGAACCAATACGGTTCGGGTTTAGCACACCAAGTCAAAGTCCTGTGCAGGTCAATATCAAAGTACCAGGCGATGACTACGATGTTACAACGACAATAACGCCCCCGATGAGTACAATATTTGCATTGCCTGCTGGCATTGGCTTCATTCGTGAAGAACAAACTATAGTTCACAGATCCACCATTATCATAACGGCGACGGAGGCTATTACTGTTCATGGTGTGACTGTTCACACAGAATTGAAGCCTGGTGGTTTCACCGCGTTACCAACAACGTCTCTTGGTACCTCTTATTTTGTGGTTACATACACGACATTTATGCCTAGAGAAGCACAGTTTACTGTGTCAGCTCTTAGTGAGCAAACCGTTGTGACTTACACAAGAAAAGATGGTGTGTCTGGGATGGTAGTACTTGAACCGTACGAGTCGTATCAATACTACAGTGACACAGATTTAACAGGGACTGCAATCAGCTCAAATAAACCTGTCGCTGTCATGTCAGGAGTGCAATTTGTCAAAGTTCCAGCAACCCCAACATCAAATTTCGTTGATCAGATACTGGAACAGATGATACCAGTATGCGCTTGGGGAGAAGGTCCCTTTGTCTTGGCTCCGATTAATCCGCGTGTGGATCATGGATACATTTACAGAGTCATTGCATCCAAGGCCAACACAGTGGTTAAAATCTCCGATGGAGAAACAATAACACTGACGGACCCTGGAGATTACGTAGAGAGAGATGTGCCAAGTAATAGTGCCGCTGTGCTCACTGTAACAGCAAACCAACCCATTATGGTGATACAATTCCATAAAAGTACTGGCCCAGGTGGCACAAGCCCAAATATCGGAGACCCAGAACTGATCGTAATCCCACAGCTGGACCAATACACTGGTGATGTATCATTCCCTGTTATCGACAACAGTCCTGACACAGATCCCGCACAAACATACAAGCAATATGTGCATGTGTACTTGGAATGTCGTTTTCTGCCAGGATTGATGTACGACAGACCTGACTACAATACAGAAGATGACTTGTCGGAATCCACCGATTGGACTCTGATTACAACCGTCGATGGGGAGATTTGCATTGTGAGGAGTAATGATGGTATAGTGACTGGAGATACTATGATCCATACAATCAGTCATCCAGACCCATCAGCAAGGTTCTTTGTACTAATCCAAGGAATCGTAACAACAAGAAGTCATGCTCATGTAGCGGGATTCACATACAATGGAAAATGCAGTGCAGGTGAGTAGACATGTCCAATATATGAATCAGTATGTATTTGTTATGACTGTGGGAGGTGCACCAATCACAGAGCGTGTTTCTACTTGGGCACTGCAAAGTTAACGGTTATAGGTCAATGAATGCGTATGTGTTGTTTCGAGAGAAATTAGACAAATCAATGCACGCGCGCTGATGTTGATGTGTGAATAATGGCACGACCCCGAAGGGGGAGTGCTATTGTGAGCATATCAACAAGTGCATTGATTTTTCTAATTTTCGAGAAACAAAACATACGCATGCATTGACCTAATTTATACACGACACTTACAAATCAAAATTTACAATTTGAGCATAATTGTTGATCTTTATAAAAATGAATAAAAACATTTTAACAAGTTTGCTAACACCCGCAGTGAAAATCGGCGAACCAACAATTCCTGAACAACGAATCAAAACAGAGCGTGTGGTGCACGCAGTCAACGGCGCACACGCGGAGTGCAGTTGACACTTTCAATGCACTCCGCGTATTTTAGTTTCTTGCTTTCTGATTGGTCGGACACCACTAAGAGTGTATGAATAAGTTTTTAATCCCCCCTGTGTCTTCTAGCGAAAAAGTTACCGCTAAGTTTTTTGATTCTAGTCGATGGGCCACGACATTTGGCCTTTTGTTATACTAAACAATGCTGCCCCACCTGAAAAAGATTGCCTCACAATGCTATAATCCAGTTTGAACGGTTCACAGAACATAAAGTTTAGATCAGGCTTTCTCAACTAGATTTACTGATGTGCCACATTTTAGTAACCAACTTGTTGAAGCTCCACTTGGTCATATTTTTTTAGAATTGACAATGGCAAAATTCCTTTATAACATTAACGTAGCGCGAGAAAAATTGCTGTATTTATACATCTGACCGTCATAGGCCTATGAAATCTGGCTATATCATGATATGATCTTTTTAAAACAAATTTTAACCACTCTCGTGCGACTTAGGATGCCTTGATGCGCACGCGCACCACCATTTGAGAATGCCTAGTTTAGATTAATCGGCTGGCTGTTTCTACTGGGAAAGTGACTGTTAATTACCTGTAACAAACCTGCTTTGTGAAGGTTTTTGCGGTAGCGTTAATTACCGTTATCTGGCTGTGTCTACTGGGCAAACTTACCGGTAATTAACGTTAAGTTCCCAGTAGAAACATGCGCATGGTGACTTATTGCCTAAATTCTCTTTAAATTCTTTTCATTCTCAGTTGATGGTATAGAGATCCCATGATCTTCAAAGCCATTTTGAAGTTTTCACTTAAAGTATTACCATAGTCAATTATTTATCCTCTGTTTAGGTAGAAAATGTTCCTCAGTACTTTCCATTGAAATTTCAGGAAGGACACTAGGGGAGCTATATCATGCTGTATGCATGCATTACCAACGATTTTCCAGGCACCACTGAATCCAAAATTCACTATAAAAATAAGTTTTTTCCCCTGCCTAAGTTCTAATTTGGAAGACAAATATATCTTCTTGACCTGGAAGGGGGGGGGGGGGGGGGGGGTGTACTCAATTTATTTTAAAGCAATCCATTTGGGAGGCACACACCTGAACATAGCTTATTCCCCCCTGGTTCTTAACATCCAATTTGTAAAATCAGATTTTCTACATCCACTGAAGATAGCACCATATCGGTATTGAAACTTGATTGTATCTTTGGTTCAGTGGGCCTTAATAACATATAATAGTAACATTTATAAACATCCATTCCAATGCATAGATTTATTCTGGACTGACGGCGTACTGACCGGTACAGAAGGCTCAATGGTGAACCTCAAGATATATAAAGAAGGAAGTCTGGGGAAGTCTTACGATCAAATAGGTAGGTCTACTTCAGCATTCTAAATATAACAGTTTATGAGTTTGCACTAAAACCTATGAATTTTCATTTCTACCATGCTGAAATAGCTGACATATGTCTAAATAAAATGTTATTTTAGTCTTTGCAACATATCTTTCATGTTGTATGTGGGTGCCTGCACTACCATCATCCTACTGGGAGGGGGGGTTGCCCCCTTACAATATTTAAAAATCAGCATTTTGAAAAATATCTTGTTAGTATGGTCCTGAATCTTATATGTTAGAAACATCATTTCCCTCATCAACAGTTTGCTGGAAAATTGTAAACGTCCACCTGGTGGAATCTGAATTGGGCAGCTAATTTGTGTGAGTTATTTGCCCGACTGGCTAGTTTTTAGTTCCAGCCCTGTATATAAAACTGTCAATGACACTACGGAGCATAGGCAATAACAATATTATGTTTATTCTCTAATTTGCAGACATAACTGTTACACCCGAGACAGCCTCTGCAGACGACTACGCATCAATCCCTACAACTGTTACATTTGAAGAAGGAGACACTTTTGTGACATTGCCAATCAATCTGGCAACTGATGCTACCTTGGAGGGTATTGAGTGTTTCTATGTGTCTATCGATGTTAGTAACTCATGTAATGAGCAGAGAGTCGATGACAGCTGCAACACTGCAAAGATTTTCATCTTGGATCAATCTTGTAAGTACAGGTTTTTGTTGTGTCACCTAATATAATTGTTGGGCACTTACCAGTCCAATATTCTGTCTGTCTGTTGGGGACGGGAGGGGAGGGGGGGGGGGGGTAGAGTCTGTATGTTAAAGTTAAGGTTAATTTTTTGGAGTTTTTGGTCTCATTTGAAATCCAATTTGAACCAAACGCGAGTTATAGATGTGACATGGAAACCTTATTTTAACGAGGTCAACAGTCAGATACCCATCTCTTTTCTACCAATGTGTTTGTACTGTGCCAAAGTTTACTAAGCAATACGTACAACATGACAGAAAGCAATCCTTATTTCTGTCCCTGCAAACAAACAACTTCTGTAACCATCAAAACAGGCAATATAGTGACCGGGTCAAAAAGGCCTGTCATCCATGGATGACATTATATCTTGTTTATCTAGTAGCCAACTCAAGATATTTGAGGGGATACTGATGCGCCTTGCTGATGGTTTAACCACTACACACCTACAAATATGGTCCTTTTCAAATTAATGTTATCTCAAAGCAGATTAGATGACTTACCAAACTTGTTGGTTCCGAATGGTCATACATATGTCTGAATATAGTGGGACGCCAACTACAGGGTGGTTCAATAAAACCTTGACAGTTTTTTGAAGCCATTTCTTTTTTTAAATTCTGTAGATTTAAAATTTAAAAAATTCAATATTCATCAACTACATGATCTTGACCATCTATGCTGCAAATATCGTTACAAATAACCTTACGGTTGCAAAATAACAGCTATTTGAACAAAGTCTGTCCCATTTCACTCTGTCCACGGGTACTGATTTTGCGACGTTACATTGAATACTGAATGATGAATTGCATGCAAGTAATCTAAGATTTGAAGATCCCGCCAGGTGAAACCAGTGTAATTGTTAACATCTTAACTATCTATTCAGGTGTGAAATCAATACGTAATAATAATACCACGAGTGACCCTAATTAGAATTATTGATTTTCATAGATTGGAAGTGTAATTGTCTTATGCTCTATGCCTTAACAGTGACGATGCCATGTAATGTTATCTTGTTGGGCATTTCCCGTAGACTTACTTGTGGGCAAAGAGATTTGGAGAGATTCTCTTCAAATAGCTATCATTTTGCCGCCATAGCATTATTAACATTGACATTTTCAGCATAATAGATGGCCAAGATGATATTTTTGAGGAATATGTAAAAAAAAACCACTCAAATCCCACAATTTTTAAAAATATGGCTTTGAAAAACTGTCAACGTTTTATTGAACCACACTGGTTGTAACGTCGCGAAATCAGTACCCGTGGACAGAGTGAAATGGGACCAGCTTTGTTCAAATAGCTGTTATTTTGCAACCGTAAGGTTATTTGTAATGATATTTTCAGCATAGATGGTCAAGATCATATAGTTGATGAATATTGAAAAAGATTTTTTTTAAAAATCTACAGAATTTCAAAAAATTGGCTTCAAAAAAACTGTCAAGGTTTTATTGAACCACCCTGTACATACAGTAGAGCACAGGTTTGATGACTTTCCAATTTCCAATTTTTAAATCTTGATTTTAAATGGTCTATAGTTGAGTACAGTCAGAGTGAATGGTCATATAATCTCATGAACATATTTTATTTATATTTTGCTAGCTCTGTTTTGGATTAGCCCCTTTACAATCATAGAAGAAGGATTCTCTGGCGAGCTGGTTATAAGAAGAGAGGGCGCTTTGACAACAAACAGCATTGTGGGTAAGTTGCAAGAATCTGTTGAAAGTGATCAGAAAAGGTAAATAAAGACAATTATTTATTAGGCTAAGATTTAGAATACCGTACTATTCTGTTTCATTACTGTGTAAGTGTAAGTGTAAGGGTCGTTCTATTAAAATCCCCATTGTAGACATGCAGTGGTAGGGTGTACTAAAAGGAACTCCATTATTCACTTTTGTTTGAATCATATGTTGAAAGAAAGATGTAATATCTATTTTCTGCCCCATGAAGGTTTTTTAACCAAAGAATAAAGCTGAACTTTAATAGCACACACAAGTTATGGAATTTAGGACCGGTTACAGATGTTGACATTGCCAGATGTAATCGCAACGCTAGCCACACAGCCAATGCATTTGAAATTATCCGTTTAAGTGTGAAGCACAGAATACAGATTCATCAAAATTCAAAAGGTATTTATACCCGAGATATTCCGACAATAAAAACATGTATTCCAAGAAAATATGATTTCACTCATCTTAAAAAAATAATCACTGGAATTGCCCCTTGATATCAAGAGTTATGCCTGTTTTATTAATATACCCCGTTTCGGCAACTGTCCGGGGAATGCTAACTGCTTCGAAATTATCCGTTTCACTGAGGAGCTTGAAAATAGTAAGGAATCATTCAAATTCAAATTAAAAAGATATCTATACCTGGAAATTCAAGCGCAGAGATAAATTAATAAAGTATGGATAAAGTCAATTATCGTTGATACACAGATATTTGAATTTTTTCTTGAAAAACCTAATTCTTGAGCTGTCAACGGAATTCGCAATGAACAGAAACATTTAAATCTTTATTCTCATTTCAGAGCGAAATTGATTAACACCAAATGTACATGTATTCCTCATAATATGTTACACAAAATCAGACAAAAAGGGAATATTTTAGCGTTGAATCAATTTTTAGCGACAGATAATGGATTTATACACAATATTCGACTGTCCGTTTGACAGTGGCGGCACAACGATGGGCAATTGCCCACCCCCCCCTGAAAAAATTCTTCCCCCCAGTTTTCACCCCCCAAAAATTTAAATTTAGTTAAAATAAGAAAAAAAAAGACAATTTAAAGGTAGATGACCCGATCACATTTTCGTAAGGCAAAAAAAAAAAGGTTTGTCTCAAAGCTTGCAAAGGCTTTAAAAGGGCGACGAGCGCGGTTTTTTGTCTTCCCTTTTTTTTTTTTTTTACAATTTTTTTTTATTTGTGTACTCTTACTATTTGCAACCGTTGACACTTTCTGATATTGTTTTTTTCTATTTGAAATGAATATTGTGATGTAGTTGTGTGAAAAACAATTTTGCAGCGTTTTTGTAAAAGTTTGAGAAAAGGAAAATCTGCTGATATTTTTGATGAAAACTTGAAATAAAAATTTGTAGGGAAAATAAAATTTTATTTTACAGTTTCCTGCATTTCAGACGCGGTATTTTGGCATTTCAAAACCAATGCGCGCGCAAGCTTTGAGACAAACCTATTTTTTTGTTTGGCCTAACACAGAATTATTTCAAACATACGGAGATTTTCATATCATATGAAAGCTCGTATTTTTCTCATCATCATACTGAAATTTGACGGCCTAAATCGGTATAATTACGGAGAAATCGATGAAATAACGTATCACGAATGGTGGTAACCACCGATATAGTTTGTGTACTTTAAAAGTGGAAATGTTTGCGCTACATTTATTTTCGCGCTTTTCGCGCTCAAATCAGCAAGCGCGAAAATTAAAACGCGCGAATATATTCGTTTTGTATGTAGGTCCTATGCATGGAAGCTCAAAATCGCGAAAATAAAAACAAGCAAAATTGTTCAAAATGTGCAATGCGCGAAGATTTACACGCGCGAACATTTCCACTTTTACAGTACTACTCAATGGGTACAGTTCACAGCATCTTGTGCGTCTAAAATAAGAACCATTAGAGCCATGCAACCCAAACTTTGGAACACAACTTTTTTAAGGATGACCTTTCATGTAGAATAGAAAACTTCAAGTTGAAAATCGGAACATCTACCTTCTATCTATAAAGAAAGATTAAATAATAATAATAATACCTTTAAGCATACAAAGGACCAAATGTTGACAATTTTAGCATAAAACAGTAAAATCGCATTTTCATATGAAATTAGTTAGTAATAGACCAAATTTGACCATTAAGCGTAAAATGGGACAAAAGAAATTGTGCACTTTGCGCGCATCATTTTTTTTCATACCTCCCTAAATAAAGATCTTGCCCCCCACCCCTCTTTTCCCCCAAAATTATGAGGCTGGTGCCGCCAGGCTGCAGTTTGAAACTCCCCGGTTTAAATCTCATTTCAATATTAATGACGTTTTGTGATGTATTATTTGCTCCTTACTTACATTGATAATTTAAAGGATTTTGCATCTGGTGGACTCCCTGTCGACCTGCTTGCCGAATGGTTCGATGTTTTGATCTGACTAATTTGCATCTTCCTCGGAGATGCGGACATTCCAACTGAAGTATTTCTAATATTTCAAACTAGAAACACGGGTCGCCCCGACGTGACGTCACCCCATGTCACGCGCCAGCCCGTCACCTAAATTTCGCTTGGACACCTCGAAAGACGTGTTTTTGCGGAGCTCCTACGTATTGGATTTTAACAGAGTCCTGAGTTGAGAATTTGTCACGCGGCGTGCCTAATTCGTGTGGGTGTTTTTCCTGGATTTTATACGCTTAAAATCGGATCGTTTTGGTTTCATTTCGGACCATTTAAAGTACAAAATTCATTTTAAAACTGAACGTAAAATTCTAAATTTTCCGAGGAGTCTGCCATTTTACTTGTGACGTATGCAATATGGCGGCTCTTTGTTTTTAGTAATAATATTTTCCGCAAGTCCGGATACGCTTTGGATCTTTATTGAACTCGTATTGGAATCGCTGGGATTATTATTTGTGACGGACAATATCGTTTATGGATCTTGGTGATGTATCTTTATATAAATCGATGTAGTCTGTGTAATGTAGTTATTAACGTGTATACCCTATATTATGTATCCTTACAGCTTTTGGAACGAAAGCCCTCTGTGACATATATAGAATTTGCGTCACGGTCAATCCCCTTAGTGGTAGATAATACCGTGTCCTTACTACACGTTTGACTGATTTCTATCTTTATTTAGCTGTCAATAAATCGATTAAAATTTGTCTTACTACATTACTGAATCAGCCCAGCAGCCTTGTACTTTTCGCTAGCTTTGTGCTTTGGTTCCTACCTATCTACGTGATACCTTTTACAACGTTCTTCGTACCATAATTCATCATGTCGCACATATGTACCGATACTGAGTGTCCAGTTCTCATCCCCGATTGGGATCTGCATTTATTATGTCTCGCCCACCGGTCGTGTTCACGAACAGACCAATGTGCTGCCTTTTGTAAGGGCCTTACTGCTGTGCACTTCGATGCATTGGAGAAGGGCTTTACGAAAGGGCTGCGCACCCGTAGTATCAGTGTTGTTAATGTTGTAGGTAGAAAGTCCGTCGGTACGTCCGACGGCCTCCTTCTCACGGGGGAGGGAAGCTCTGTAACCGGAGCTTCCATGGCTGTTTCGGCTAACGATCAGGCTCGGCCTGATCGGCATGTAGAAACGGTCGGCGTGAGTGGTGGAAAGGCGGGACTGGTCCCCGTAAAGTACGCTACTCCGTCAGGCGAGCTAGGCGAAAACTCGGGGGTTATGCCTACCCCTGAGTTAGTAGTTTTCACGCCGGGTGCCAGTGGCAGCGGTCCGAGAGAATCGGAGCCCGCAGCTACGGCACTTTTGCCTGCCAGCGAAAGTACGGGGTTCGTCCCCGCACTAGTAGCTGGCCCGCTGACGGTAGGAGTAGCCCTAGCTACCTCGGGTAGCCTGGGTACACCTACCAGTCAGTCGGTGGTAACAATGATGGCGGGCGGCCCTGCGCCTACCGTCGTTTGTTCCGCTAGTAGAACTCCCACAGCGTTTTTCGCAGGTCGAGATCTACCCCCGCCCCCCGGTTTTCCTGTCGGCTTACGATTAGCTACGGTTGATAACCAGGGAGCAATTAGACATAATCGCCCTATTCAGGCAGGATTGAGTGCTCACTCGTCCACGCCGAGTGGTGGCATTATGTCTAGCGGCTTTACTAGTCATTATCCTCTTGGTCATGGTGATCAGGGATTAAGACAAGGTAATCCCGCTATGAGTACCATCCCAACCGCTTCGGTGGCTGCGGCTAATTCTCATGCGTTCTACTCTAACGCTCCCATGCAGCAACAGGCTTTGTTGCAGCAAGGGGGGGGGGTGAGTGGTTACGCCACGGCGGCAGGCTATATGCAGAGTGCGGGGCCTTGGGCCCAGTACCCAGCGTATCAGCCTTGGGCGCAAGCGCCAGCGTGGCAGGGGTCGTACAACCCCTTGCTTTCGCAGGCTGCTAGCCCTCCCGTACGGTGTAGGAGGTTGGCAGTACGGACAGCCGCCGGGTATGGTTTACCCATGGCAGTCTGGACAGCCTTCCGGCTCGCATCTCACCTCTCAGGCGCTGAGCGTACCGCCTCCTCAAATTCCGTCGGTAGTTGGTGCTGGGAATCCGGTGAACCCTGTTCACCCGGATCTCAGCGGGAGTACCCCCTCTTCGTCTGTACTCGTCCAAGTCCCTGTGCCGGTTGCCGGCGCGGTGGATATTGATCTGTGTTCAGACGATGCCCGTCCAGAGAGTGAGGATGAATCCGTGTCGGATTCGTCTGACTCTTCGGACGAGGGAAAGGGGTCGGGAGAGGATGGCGAGTCGGTTTCCGACGAGTTAACCGACGAGTCCGACGAGTCGGTGCCTCTTCCCCCGCTACCAGCTGAAGAGAGAGTTAACGGGTTTCCGTCGGACACGCACTCGATTTTGTCCCGCGTTGCGCGTGACTTAGGCATTGCCTACGAGTCGCGTCGTCCGGCGGTCACACCTAGTGTGTTTAGCGCTACGTGTCAGTTACTCTCAGACTCAGTTGAGCCAGCGCTGACTCTTCCTACTGACTTGGCGTCGGTCTGGGAGGCGGCGAAATCCCCTCCGTCTAAGAAGGCCTACAAGAAAGGCTGTCTAGTGACGGACGATGATTTCAACACGTATCTTAAGGTGCTACCATGGACCCAGAGATACAAAAGCGCCTACCAGTTGATGGAAAGGTTGACCACGGGACGTACTCCCCTTACTGGGAGGAAAGTCCGTTGACAGTCGCTTACGGGCGGCTATCCGGCTTCCGCATTCAGTTCGACCGTCGCAGAACACCTTACGAGGTTGACTGCTTCGGGGTCAGGCTCGGCGTCGGAGATTGCTCGTGAGGCGTATCTATTGTCAGATCTCTCATAAGTCCTTGCAGTCTTCGATGTCCGCGGCTCACCGCCTTACATCGCTTCGCCAATCGAATGCACTCTCCCTCCTGAGCTCGACCTATGGGCAGCAGTTCGCTGACTCGCTCAACAAGGTCGAGCTCTCTACTCAGGGATTTCTTTTCGGGAACCGCTTCTGCGAGCTGGTAGAACAGCGAGCTAGAGAGGTTCTTGATGAGAAGTCACTGGTAGATACGGAGGCGGCGTTGAAGAGCCAGAAGAGGAAGAAGAAGTCAAAGAAATCCAGTAAACGGAGATCTTCGACGAAACCTTCCACTTCAAGCTCTGGTGCAGTACCTTCGGAAGCCTTCTGGTCCAGCAGCGTCCAAGGGCAGTAAACGCCCGAGGACCTCTGGTAAGAAGCCTTCTTCCTGATGGTGCGGCGCCTGCCATCCACTCGTCCGGGGAGCTCTTAGCTCCTCTGCAGACAGTGGTGTCACCGGTGGACTCGTATCCACCGGTGGGCGGGCGCTTGCTTCAGTTCAGCGCGGAATGGATCACCATTTCGCCGTCCAACTGGCTACTGGAGACGGTCGAGCGGGGTTACATGATCGAGTTTACTCTAACCCCGCCGCTGCACTCGCGTCGCAGGCAAACTCACTTGCCTGCCGACAGAGTACTTCGATCACTCCTCTTGAACGAGGTAGCGTCCCTAAGGGACAAGAGGGCTATAGTCCCTGTCTTCCCCCCGTTCCACGGGGGTTTTTGGTCTACGTTCTTCGTAGCACCAAAGAAGACAGGAGACCAATTCTCAACCTGAAACCGCTGAACGGGTTTATCAAGCCTCAGCGTTTCAGGATGGAAACATTGGCCTCCGTCCTCCGCTGCCCCATCAAGGGCTGTTGGGCAGCGTCCTTGGATCTCAAGGATGCTTACCTTCACGTTCCGATTGCTCCCGAGGACCAGAAATGGTTACGTTTCCAAGTACAAGACCAGACATACAAGTTCACATGTCTGCCCTTCGGCCTCTCCACTGCACCCAGGGTGTTTACCCGGGTAGTGAGAGAGGTGGGAGCTTACTTGAGACGCCGGGGCGTCAACATTTGTCGGTATCTGGACAACTGGCTAGTGTATGCGAAGTCTTGAGAAGAGACAGCGCACCACATACAGCTAGTCATCCAGGTGATTACGCGACTGGGCTTTGTAGTGAACTACAAGAAGTCCAGTCTCGTTCCGACACAGTCTCCGATATACCTCGGGGCAAGACTAGACCTGTCGAAGGGTCGGGTTATGCCTTCCCTGGCACGAGTAAACAACATGGCTGCTTGCGCTCGCATCCTTGCGGAAGCGAGTGTAGCGCCGGCGGTAGCTTGGCTCAAAGTATTGGGCCTTATGGCCAGCATGTTAGATCTGATCCCGCTTTGTCGGTTCCACATGAGGATAATTCAGATTCACCTGCTGGCGCACTACAAGCCAAGTGTTCACTCAGTGTCCAGAATGGTTCCTATCACAGACCTGATCAGAGAGGAACTCCTTTAGTGGTACCAGCCTGCCAACCTGACAGTGGGGATGGTTTTTCCATCCCCTCCGACGAGTCGTGTCATCACGACAGACGCGTCTCTGTTGGGCTGGGGAGGCCACTGGCTAGACAACCGCGCCTTCGGCCGGTGGTCGAGCATAGCTAGAGGCTCAGGTACACATCAACCTGCTCGAACTTTGGGCAGTGGAGAAGACTCTCCTATGGTTCGAGTCCGATCTACAGGGACACAGTGTCCTTGTCCAGACGGAATCTGTCCGCTAGTCCGACGGACCGCTAGTCCGACGGTCCGCTAGTCCGACGGTCCGCTAGTCCGAACAGTGATTTTCCTATACCTTGAGGTCCGCTAGTCCGAAAATAAAATAAGGTCCTCTAGTTCGAAAATAGGGCCCGCTAGTCCGAATTAAAAAATATATCCGCTAGTCCGAAATTGAAATAAGGTCCGCTAGTCCGAATTTTAAAAGGGCCGCTACTCCGAAAATAATATCAGTTCCGCTAGTCCGAATTGAGAATTATATCCGCTAGTCCGAAATTAAAATAAGGTCCGCTAGTCCGAATTGAGAATTATATCCGCTAGTCCGAAATTGAAATAAGGTCCGCTAGTCCGAATTGAGAATTATATCCGCTAGTCCGAAATTGAAATAAGGTCCGCTAGTCCGAATTAAGAATTATATCCGCTAGTCCGAAATTGAAATAAGGTCCGCTAGTCCGAATTTTTTTTTCTCTTTCTCTCTTTCTCTTCTCCTCCTCTTTCTCTTTTCTCTTCTCTTTCTTCCCTTTCTTTTTTTCTCCTCTTTTTCTCCTTCCCCCCCTTTTTCCCTTTCCCCCTTTTTTTCTCCTATTTCCCCCCTCTTTACCCCCTTTTCACCTCTTTTTCTCCTCTTTTCCTCATTTCCCCCCCCCCTTTTTCACCTTCTTTCCCTCTTTTTTTCATCTTCCTCCCTCTTCACCTTCTTCCACCCATTCTTCGCCTTCTTTCCCCCCTCCCCCTACTTTTTTTCTTTTTTTCTTTTTTTCTTTTTTTCTTCTATTTCTCTTCTTTTTACCCCCCCCCCCCCTTCCCCTTCCCCCCCTCTTTTCCTCTACTATCAAGAATTGTATTAAACATTATTAACAATCATTCATGTAGGCTACATCATTCACACAATTTCATACGCTACATATGTGTAGCAGAATGGGTTTTTATTATCCCTTAAACATATGATGAAAAAGGGTTGACCATGTGACCGTGTGGGATTACAATTCAAATTATTGATGACACTTGACGAGAGTAGAAAATATAACACACGACGAAAACGATGTACAATTATAATGTCACTGTTTCTTTAATCCGGATCTAAATTATGCTTTAACTTGTCGACGTAGACATACACATACAGACAAACAGCAGAAATACGTTGAAAACACAAAACGATGACATCCAGCGATAGTAATGCGTTGATGGAAAGCAAGTGCTGGTTTTCTAAGACATTTGGAAACATAAAAATGGTAGACAGGCCCAGAGATGGAGTGTTGCTTGTTGGAGAGCAATTCTGGACTGACAAAAATGGGTGGCTGGGCTATTTGGATAGGGGGAGATAAGACAGGAAGTAAACAAGGTCACATGTGGTGGACAGTAAACAGATTGGGTCATGGGTCAAGGTGGTGTTACTGGGCAGATGAATTATACCAGACAGGGATGGACAGGGGGAAACATAGAAACAAATAATACAATATAATATGAAAATAGCATATATTCATGACTGTCACATATGGCTTTGTATGGTACAAACACAGATTCATATTGTAGCATTGTTATAACGATATTGACCCATCATCAAACAACGCTGGTCACTCAAGGCTGATTTGATTACAAAAGAATAGTAGGCCTATACAAGAAAAAACATTTAAAAAACATATTACATAACACTTTTCATTATTAAATAATTATAATTGTTACTGCATGATGTTAAAGACAATTTTAAAAGGTTGAATCCAAATATATACAATCTAATGTTTGTTATTACGTCAACCGAAACAGACGATTCCAGTTAGCCGATTTGTATCATATTGTTAAGTGCTTGTTGCTTATTGCTGCTTAATTTTCGGCATTAAGATCAAAATAATTCATATTTAAAAGGTTGAATCCAATCTGATATTTGTCATTACGTCAACCGAAACAGACGATTCCAGTTGTTACTATATTTTAATTTGCAATGGGCGGTAGCATTATACGTTGCCAATCCTTTATTGTGAATGAGACTCATCGCTTTGCTATTTCATTTGACTGTTTGAAATTTAAAAAAATATAATATTCAATAATATTTGAACGTATATAATATTTGTTACAAAATTGTGAATGAAAGAAATGAACCATTACTTTTCAACATATCATGTATGAACATTATGCCTTAAACATACCAATGATTATATCGTTCAGATTGATAACCAACCATTATTTGCCATGGAATTATAATCCATATTTGCGCGATTTGATTTCAAATTTCATTAATTTCATATCACATAAGTTCAATTTGTCACACAAGCGTCTTTTGGGAACGTATTAAAAAAATACAATTTAAGTTCAAAAGTCACAATATTCACAAGTTTCGCGTGCATTTTTTTCTTCAAGTTTCTACATCAAAAACAAGTTGATACCCCCCCCCCCTCCTCCCCCACCCTCATATTTCTTTGCTTCAGCCGCCACTGGTTCAAACGTTTAACCGCCCTTACAGGCGCTTGGGTTATCATACTATCTCGGATAAAGGCATTCAGTGCAGACGATGCCGGACATAGGCCCGGCCACGCTTGCGTGTCTCGGGAGGTGGTTTGGGGTGTAGGGAGTGTTCGACAGAAGGGTGTCCCCCTCCAATTCGACGCTAATGTTTTTCTTCAAATTCATGCATTAAAAAAATGCATTTCCCTGCCTATTTTGTAACACTTATATTGCTGGTCAATATTCGCGCGGAGCGCGCACAATTGTTGAGTTCTAGCTAACTAAAATGGTCATGGAAAATTCTCCTGATAGTAGGAGCCCAAGGCGTCAAATTTAGTAGTTGACCCCTGACCTCCGAACATACTCCTAAATTTAAATTTTTACGACCGATACATATCTTATCTACAAGAATAAAGAGTCCTGCTCTAAAGATTCTCTTGCGAAATTATGCTATGGCGATAATCATATTCCCCATGTATTCACATAGCAGAAATGAAGTAATAGAATCGCTCGTAAGGGTTTGAGTAGTATATTGACCATAACACTGAAAGGAAATAAAAAACTACATAAAATCATGTTGATGAATTTAAAGAAAGAACTACTTGACACATTATAATATTAGCTTTTTAACATTAATATTGATCCAAAATGTGATGGAACAATTGAAAAAGTTAATAAAGCATTTTTGACCCTTTTCTGATTTTTTTCAATGTTCTATTTAGCTATGTTTACCTGTAACATTGACCGTATAACTATAAACAACTATCTCAGCTTGTGAAGCAGTTCTTCCCCATGCCATAGGTATGATGTATATATAGTTATACATACTTTAACATTTATTTCAACTTTTTATGGCGATAATACTACCCCTACCCCTAACACGAGTTGTTTTATGTCATTTTGTCCATGTGAATATATAGGGGAATAGAGGTATTGACAATAGCATGAATTCGCAAGAGAATCATAAGAGCAGGACAATTTATTCTTGTAGACAAGATATGAATCTATCATAAAAGTATTCCTTTTGGAGTAGGCCTATGTTCGGAGGTCAGGGGTCAAACCATTTTAAAGCCGAATTTAGAGCTCTGGGGCTCCTATATGAAGCCAACTTATCATGCTTATAAAGCTTAAATAATGAAATATTAAAATTATTACTTTTTGCGCGGACCGCGCAAAAAAAATCATTTATAACACTGGTCCAGTATGATAATAACGTCCCCCACCTAATATTTAGAATTTTTGGTGTGGTTTTTGCATTAAAACTTTGGTCCAGTATGATGTTTTTAACGTCCCCCACATATTGGTCTGATGGCCAATATAATGTTAAAACCTGCAGAAAATATTCGCGCGGAGCGCGCACAATTTTGAGTTTTTGAACTAAACTGGTCATGGAAAACTGTCCTGAAGCCACCTTGTCAAGCTTGAATAATGAAACATTGAAACTAATGCGCGAAGTACGCAAAAATTGACATTTCTAACACTTAAATTGGTCCAGTAGGTCTATGCCTTCCTAACGTCCCCAACATAATATTTAGAATGTTTGGCATGGTTTGAGGGCCATTATAATGTTAAAACCTGTAGAAAATATGCGCGCGGAACCTTTTTCAGTTTTTTAACTAAAATTGTCATGGGAAAGTGTCCTGCAATGCCATCTTGTTAAGCTTGAATAAGGAAACATGCAAACTAATGCGCGCGGTGTTCGCACAAATTGACATTTCTAACACTTAATTAAATGGTCCAGTATGACGTTTTAAACGTCCCCACATAATATTTAGAATATTTGATGTGTTTTGAGTCCATTATAATGTTGAAACCTGTGAAACCTGTTTAAAAAATGAGCGCGAATCGAGCAAAAAAACAACCCAGTTTTTGAACTAAAATGGTCCAGAAAAAACATTCCTGCCCTCTTACTTGTTAAGCTTGAATAATGAAACATGAAACTAAATACGTGCAAAGCACGCAAAAATTGGCATTTTTAACCCTAAAAAGGTCAAGAATAACGTTTTTTAACGTCCCTCACATTAAAATTATAGGGACGTGGCTCCGTACCCCACTTTTGCGCCGCATATCTAACTACCCTTCCTCCCCTACCTCCTTCTCTTCCTCCTTTTTCATCTATTCCTCCTTCTCCTCTTCCTCCTTTTCCCCCCTGGATACGCCACTGCATGTGTGATGCTATGCCCCGACACGCTCTTGTGTCTGGAGTTGGAGGATTCCCCCCCCCCCCCCCCCCCCCCCCGTGGCGTGCGCAAAGGGGGGGGGGGGGGCAGGGGCACGAGGCACGCCCCCCTCCCCCCGCCCCACCCCCAAGTTTGGTCTATCAGTCGGAGATGCCAGTCGGGGGAAACTACTGCTAGTCGGTGGCTGGGCCGTCAGTAGAGTGGTTTTTGTGTTGGGAGGTGGGTGTAATCCAAATTGACAAATAGTCGACAAATTTGAACATGTAGTCGACAAATTTATGCATCAGTTGTTAAAAAGGATATGTTATATAGAAATATGATAATATAATTGTTCATTAGGTGTTTATTGTGGTGTGTTTTTGACTGTGCGATTTTGTGACGGTGTGATTTTGTGACTGTGCGAATTTTTTGATTGTGCGATTTATTTTTTGAACCTACCTCCCCCATCCCCTCCACTTACGTGAAATTCACGAGGTTACTGCCAAAAAAATTGTGGCTACCTTTTACTATTTTTATTGTACATCGGGGGAATTGAGAAGAATCCGAGTCGGGGAATTTCATTTATTTCATTTGTGCCCCCCCCCCCCCCAGTCACAATATCCTGCGCACGCCACTCAGGTTCAGGTTAAAATAATGCGAACGAGGTTACGTGATCAAGTGAATGGGACGAACGCTTAACAACGGTTTAAATTTTAAAAAATGATACTGACACTGCGGGGGACCCGGGTGGTTAGCCACCCACAACGGTTTTGGATTGGAAACATTTTCTTCTAACCTATGATGAATTTTTCAAAATGATTAGATCAACATTCGCGATTACGTGTTATTCCAATAAGAATTCAAAATTTAGGTTTTCGCGTGTCCATCGTCGTCTGGCCACTGATGCAAACCTTGAAACCTTAACCGCCCTTGGGTTTTAATTTTGGATAAAGGTCCATACCATGCCGGACATATGCTCGTTCACGAATATTCAAGATTAAATTATGCGTAGGCCTACGGGGTGATGTGATCAAGCCAATGGGACTAACGGTTAAGGACGGACTAATGAAATAATTAAGTTCCACCGGGTGAAGAAAGTTCGGGGTGGGGGCTACGGATATTATCATTCATCAAAATTTACAAAATGTTCACCGTCGTCCGATTCATCCTAAAACCGCTGGAGTGTGATAACCAAATCCAGTCTCATTATCATTTTTGATGCGAAGTTCCTAACTTCCTGTGGCGGCACCGGGGTGGGTGCGGCAAAAGGGGGGAAAGAATTGTTTTGGGGTTTTTTTGGGGGGGGGGCATGAAAAAAATGATGCTCGCGAAGCTAAAATAGTCCAATTTGGTCTAATACTAACTAATTTAGTATAAAAATGCGCTCTTGCGCGCAAAAAACTAAAGCTGTTTTATGCATAAATTGTCAACATGGTATAATTTAACCTAATTTTAGTAAGAAAATGTAAGCACAGCGGGGGGGGGGGGGGGGGGGGGGATTGCCTTTTATGCTAGAATTGTCTATTTTGTTCTAATTTTAACTAAATTGACAGCCAGTCACAGCCTGTATCAACTGACACGACTCAAATATTGGGTGTGAGGGTGGGTGGTGGTGGGGTTTTTTACCCCCTCCCCGCACTAAACCTCCTAACCCCTATGGCTACATCATTGTTCCCCTCTGTACTAGAACATTGAAACGAGTAACTAGTGCATGCAATACAGTTCATCGACTATCCAAAACAAGAACAAGCTGTAATTTATTGATAGTTCCGTTCCAATTCTTTATAGTAAACTAAATAGTTTTAATTTCATCAAAGGAATAGCTTAAATTTCATTTGCACCCGACTTGATTTGTGTTGATTTCGGTTTAAATTTAAATTTATTCTACTATTCCCCATTACCCATTTTATATGCCATCTATGAATAACATTTCGATCTTTATTAACCTGAAGAAAGGATAGCTATTAAATACATTTCTTTGCCATCTACTGAAGATAGCAATATTAAAGCCACACGTTTTATTGAGCGAGCTTATTTTAGAGGCGTTGTCCATTAATAATTATGCATCTGCCAACGGAGCTAGGCTCGAGTGTACCGACGGGGTTATTTCAGGCCCATCCCCCCCCCCCCCCCACACTGGTACGCCACAGTGCCACCATGGCCCTATGAAGAAAGCCGTCTCATAAGCCTAGTCATGTCATCTTCTATAGTTATAAGGGGGTGGGGGGGGGGGGCGTTCTGGGTTACATGAAATGCACTGCGTTGAAACAATTTGTTTGGCAATAAGTGGTGCAGTACCTCTTGTCATATGGTATATTGATTGGACTTATCCGGAAGAGAACCCAAGCTGGTAGAGGGAGGACACAGTATGAAATAAAACAAGAATGATTCAACACTCATCATTGGCTTCACTTGTAAGAGGAATCGCAGAAACTTATTTATTAAATCTGTCTCATTTCTTGCTTTTGAACTACAATACAAATAGTTTTCACTTACGAAAATCAACCAACAATCCTATTGGCCTACATGTACGTAATTATAACTATAATAACTAAATTTTGTTCGTTATACATGTATACAGTGCTCAAAAATTAACTTAGACTTAGTATTAGGTAATAAATACACTCATAACTCAGAAATACAGTTCCACAGCAAAACAATCACATTATTCACAAGTTCAAAATTTCATTTCCGCATTTTATGAATTTTGAATTCGTAATGAACGTAATACAGTGTGATGTTTTTTGGCCATACTGATAAATGGAAGCATCCCATAACCTCATCTTACTATTTACCGGTAAGTTGTCGCAAGCAGTTCATCAACAACATGACAATTGAGCTTTGGAGTTAAGAGCATATTTATATTACTTGATAAGTTCCTTTTTTAGCACCTTATATTTGTTTACAATATTTAAAATAAAAACAATTCACCCCCAATGTATGTGAAAAGTGAACTATACCACATATGGTTTATATAACAACATGCTCTACAAAATGGCCAAGGAGTTGGGATGATAATTGGTTCAGGAATATTAATCATGGTGTGCTCGTCTTACAATGATATGCTATCTGCGAGAACAGATTACAACAATCAAGGTATTGTTTTATGCCATGTCGTGTATCCGTTTGTCATAATATGTCACGGCGACGAGGAACATCCGATATGTTGTACGTCAAAAATGGTGCTCTCGCCCGTGAGTTGACCAAATACAAGATGGATAGGCTTACTACTTTACTGTATACCATTTCATAAACGCTTCAATATTCAAATAATCAAATGTGTAAAATAAAAGAATAAATGCGACCCATATTTTTTAAACAATAATGTATAATAGTAATCAGTGACTGTCTTGACATCCATCAATGTTTGATAGATTAATGCAACATCGGACATAATTAGCATTATTACCTATAGCATTATAAGTTGAGCTATCATCGGACGGATGATAGCATAACATTACAAGTTCAACTTTTCAACACAAAATACATATTACTCAGATAGTTAACACTTCACCCTATAGTTGAGCTATTAATCAAGATAGCAAAGCACTACACCCTGAGCTAAGCTATTATTCAAGATAGAATAACTCTACTCTAAATATAAACTGTAATAAAGACATGAAAGATAGCATGATACGTCACTCTACTCTAGATTGGGCTGTTAACTGAAGATAACATAACTCTTTAAAGTAGAGCTATTGTAGAAAAGATTGATTAACTATTATAAGTTATATATCAGCTGAAGTTAGCGTTAAGCATCGTAAATTGAGATCAATTAGGTGAGTATATCATTGGAAATTGACTTTTAAAAACAAGGGAAGTTGAACATCGTATTGAGCTATACGTATAATGATGTCATGATTTGATGTTATACTTCATTTATTAATGCCTCTACATACAATGTTATGCTATCTATTGATTATAATTCATGTGTAATATGCTACGCTTTGTTCAGTTATAACTTTAATTTGGTATACTATTTATCAGTTGGTAGCTTCACTGACTATATGATTGTTATCTGAGTAGACAGCCCATACATACATACGACCTGCACCAATGCAAAGCCCGCATTCTGCAATCATGCATTACCAAAGGATTTTACCAGATACTCTTCAACGAGTATTTTCCTGAACCCCCAAATACAAACACAAAATAATATTTCGTGCCCCTCCCTCCCTAATGTAATGTAGAATGATATCTACCGGGGTTCCCTTTTTTTACAAACTGGTCGATTTTACAACTTATAAACGTATGAACCTGGTATTTTAACACCCATTATCACACACGCTCAATATACTATACATATTAGTGATAAATGGAAGCATACACGATCCTCATCTCGTGCTGTAGGCCCATATTAAACACCTTCGATATTAAATTGGAGTGAATTGTTTTTACATTGGGTTTTTAAAAATCGAGGTACTGTATCACTGCTGTTTTTATCTATCTATCTATCTATCTATCTATCTATCTATCTATCTATCTATCTATCTATCTATCTATCATGTCTATCTTTCTATCTATCTATCTATCTATCTATATACACAAAATGCATCTCCTGACAATCACCAGACTTGGTCAGTAGAACCCCCACATTACACAAAAGAAATATTTACACTTAACTTGTTTGAAAAAAACTCCACCATAATGTGAATAAGGAACCTTTAACAAACAACAACCAAAATCAGAATCAAGTATTCGTTCATCATGTCTATTATCTGGGTTTAGTGAGTTAAAAAAATCAAAGATATTCTAATATACCATGAATAATTATTTGGTTAAGCCCTGGTAAATCATTCCTAAAAATATGTAATAAATATTTAAATGGGGATACATTCAAACTAGTCGCGACAGATACTCAATCATGTAATCGAACAAAATTTACATGTGCAATTCGCAGAAGAATGCTTACGCAAGTAACATGACATTGAGGTAGCGTTGACTGTTTAATTAAATCAGTTCCAAGTTGGCGATAAATATTCGAGTGTTCTTTTTGCTCGTAAAAGTGATCCAAGTGTACGCGCATTCATATACTTTCGGTATTGATTTTAAAAAGTTAATTGAGCTATAAACAGAAAAAGCCAACCCCAGCGAAAATCAATAGCTGTATTGTACTGGTATTGTCAACTGAGACTTGAGAACCCATTACTTCAAGACTTTATTGCTCACGCGTGTGACGAGGCAGTATCAACCGGTCGTGTTCACCAGAGTGTAACTATTTGACCTCATTATGTGTGTATATCATAACAGACGACACGTTTTGTGAGAACCGGGCGGAACCGGCCGTAACCGGCGGTCAACGGGCGGTCGAGTTTTGACGTGATCCCTAACACACTAGAGGTTTCAATCTCGGCAATGGAGTTTGTGTACAGTGGCACCCGCCTGGTACGGTCCTAAAAACAATACCTTTATTCTCTAAATATATACTGCCTTGATTCGAGTCTCTGGATTAAAACTATGGTCCCTCGGTGACTGCAATAGTGCTACTCGGGCCCATAGTTTTAACCAGAGTCTCTCATGGCAGTATATATTTGTATAATATAGCTTGTATTGGATGCTATCTTCAGTAGATAGCATGCGGGTCCAATTGGATGTCATTGAACCTTTCGAAAATTGGACAATATAAGATTATATAAGCTCATGTTGTTGCTCAAAGGATAAGCATTTAAAGTGACAATAACATTCTGTGGACTGCCATAAAATTCATCTTGAAACGGGTTTTGGACATAATTATCGCATTTTTTTCTAGAATATCATGATGATAAGACACTGTTGAAAAGATAAAGAAAGTTTTCTCTTTTATATTAGACCTATAGGCTAGCCTATAAAACGTTCTCCTGTCGGAAGGAAAACCAAGCCTATAGGCCTATGATAACCCCCGTCCTCCCGGGTGGTCGGGGGGGGGGGGGCAGAGTGCCACCCTGACGCCTTTGACCACACCCCCCCCCCCCCCCCCCGCTTGTCAGTTTCTCACTCGAAGGCATTCAAATTTTAGAAATTCTGGCCACGACGAACTGATGTTTGCCGGGAACAAATACCCTTTGCCCAACCCCCTTGACAAGAGACCCCAGATACGCCGCTGTCGTCGATGTTTGTCATTCTATGGCTTAGCACTGCATTCTGCGTCATTATATATGTTTTTCTGTCATTCTTGAGTTTTCCACGTCATTCTATGGCTTTATTTTGTCATTCTCCGTTATTGTATTGCATTCTTTGCCATCAGTTTGTGTCATTCTTTGAGGATCAATCCATACCGCGTCAGTGTTTGATTTATTGACCAATAACATAGAAAACATAGCGGATGAAAATTTCAATATCGGACTAGTGGATACGGTTTTTTATTCGGACTAGCGGACCTAATTTCACTTTCGGACTAGCGGATATAATTTTAAATTCGGACTAGCGGATATAAATTTGAATTCGGACTAGCGGATACAATTTTAAATTCGGACTAGCGGACCTAATTTCACTTTCGGACTAGCGGATATAAATTTTAATTCGGACTAGCGGACCTTATTTTAATTTCGGACTAGCGGACCCTATATTATTTTCGGACTAGCGGTCCTTCGGACTAGCGACCCTTATTTTATTTTCGGATTAGCGGGTACAAATTTTTTTCGGAGTAGCGGACCTTTTTTTTTATTCGGACTAGCGGTCCGTCGGACTAGCTAGTCCGAAAGTGAAATTAGGTCCGCTAGTCCGAATTTAAAATTGTATCCGCTAGTCCGAAAGTGAAATAAGGTCCGCTAGTCC
>CM069449.1:68427468-68585620 GCA_035610835.1 Ophiura sarsii | reverse complement strand
TGTAGCTCATGTTGTTTATACTGTGCACGTGTTGAGAATAATTACTTGATTAATAATTAATATGATTATTATAAATATGTTGATGAAAGTTGAAAATATTATTACGTTGTTAAACCATATTGATCATGACTTTGACGATAACTAGGTTCAATTATATTAGTCGTTAAAGAGGACATTCCTTTGTTTACCTTTTGAAGTAATGACGTCATGATCATAGTAGTGGAATTTGAGTTCCCATGTGTAATGTTGTTATGGTGACTTTTCATGTGTTTTGATCATTATCTCTGACCTAGTCAGGTCATGAGGACTTTCCTCTCAGGGTCAGCCACTCATATTTCTATACCACTTACATAACATGCGTTTGTTTACATTACACTTATGAATGGAATATAATTTAATGAATTGTTTGAACTTGTAAATAAATGAATTACCAATTAGTATGACTAGGTAATTTGCTCACATTATATTTTACTAGACGAATTAGACATTTTAGGATAGTTTATCATAAAATGAGTTTCTGAATATTTCTATTTAATTTCATTTTGAATTTAAACATAACACCTTTTGATTCTGATGCTACAACATGCTAAACAAACTCGCTTCAACTAGATTACGAGTATATAGTTTCAGCCTACTGTATCTTTGCATATTTTGTATACAACTTTGCTGTATTTATTTAATACAGGTTGATCGTGTATTTGGGCAGCGATTGGTTGCTTGTATTTTGAAAGTAACATTCAGTGTCTGCACGGCCATATTGATCGCCGAAAGTCAGCGACTGATTGTACACCTATCATCGCCATTTGCCAAAACGTCAACACCCCTCCTGGGTTTCCAGAGACGGACATTTGCACTTACAAAATAGATCAGTGTTATCATCTTTAACGTCTTTAGAACACTTGGTTCTACGTTAATCTTCTATTATCCTACGCAAGAACACTTGGTTCTACGTTAATCTTCTATTATTCTACGCAAGAACACTTGGTTCTTCAATCTTCTGTATCCACAACGACATGAACTCTGTAGTCGATATCGCCTCGATCAGCATCTTCTGAAAGAGCTCAATCGCGTCCATCGTCAAGTTCATCTTCAAGGATCTTCAAGTTCATCTTATTTGTAGCTATATGATTGTATATATTATTGTTTGTATTATTGATTTGTTGATTGATTTGAATGTATATAAACATAACATTACTCAGAGCTTAAATATATGTGTCAACATTGTTTATTTAATTGTTTCACAAGTTAGGATTTATTCCAGTGGAAAGAACGAACCCCGCTCACTTTCATCCATTGCGTGGCGTTAGAGGAGCGTGACATAAATCTGCAAGAAAATCTACTTTTTCAACAACAAAAATCATGATCTCCCTGGAAAAGATCATATAATATGCCTTTAATATAGGTTTTCCCGGCGAATTTCGCACTTTATTAATTAAGTTCAATTTGTATTATGGGTATTCAATTTCGCGAGAAATCTTAGCATCTTGCTATCGACGTGTATGGGGTATCTTTTTTGCAAAACAAGCAGTCGATTTCATTTAAAAGAATTTAAATTGATACATGCAAAATCAATTTAATTTATTGAGATTCAAATCTGTTTAGGGCCTATACGCTGCCATGTTAACGAATGCGCGGCCAATTTGGTAAAAGCATCAATCTGTTTGGAAGTATAGTGGACTTGATGTGATTCGAGCTAAATCAAATTGTCATTTACACCAATTGGCATTTAAATTCGCAAAATCAGCATTCAATTGGAATAAAGCATGTTACACGTTTGATTGTTTTACAATATAATTGCCTTGAATTTAATGGTTAGATAATTTTGAACCGTTTTATGTTTTACAAGACTTCTTCAATTCAAGGCATAGGGCCCGATATCATTGGGAGTAGTTTCACAGATCACTCAACGTATCTTGTGTATGATAAGTTCCCTACCTTCGATCCTAGATTTTGTTCCGATTTCCACTGAAGGTCAGAATATATTTTTCTATTCAGTCAAAAGGATTTTTTTTGGATGATTCCTCTCATAACATATTATCGACCCGATTACATTACTTTTAATTGATTTAAAAATAAAGAATCATAAATATTTTTGAAGGTAACCAACCGTAGAATAACAGACGAGAAATAACGTTGTTTATTTCAAATAATCTGAACACTTTCCACGTAGAAGTCGTCTGCAGACGACAGTTCTTAAACTTCACAAAATGTTTAAAAAAAATGTCAAGATTATTTAATGCCGTCACCATATTATTTTGAATCATTATGAGAAGTGCATTCAAATACGTACACACTTGCCTAGTATTGGTTCGTAATTCTTAAGATCAACTTTAAATGTTGGGAAAGGTTTCTCAAAAATCTGTTTAGTGTATAATATGGTAAAACTAATTGCCGCGTGGTAAGCAGGTAAGTGTTATGTAAACACCTTTTTTGCACTTCGCGAGTGAAATCCCCATCCCGTACGCGATCACATCGGGTCGCGTATCTTCAGTAGTTGATAGTCCGATCCATGATAGTAAATAGGCGTTAATCATTGATGCTCATGATTGAAAATATTATGAAGGTTTGGCATCGATGGCTTGTATTTTTGTACGTAGTTAAACACGGTTTGAAGCTAAACACCTGTCTAACTTGGACATAGTGTTTACCTAAACGCAATTGCTTTTGGTAAAATGTATGATTCACAATGTTTGATTTTATTTTAAATCTTATATTTATTTGAGATCCATGTAATTCTTATATCTACCCATGACATAATGTTCTTTGCATTTTTGAATTCCTCATGAAATTACTAACAAGCACCTCTATAGGATTGCCATGGGTTACTGCCGCTGGTTAATTATAACATACAGTATAGTACAGGCTAATGAAAGTGCCCCAACAAGTTTAAATATTTTTTTAGAGTTTACCTTATATTTTGTTCACTATGCCCCCTACACTGATTTAAACTGCATTTTTGAATTGCCAATGTTGAGAGCTTTCCAAAAATCTATAGACCCTACTTTTGCGAGAAAAAAAGATTCGTTAGAGTAATTAATATAAATTGGGGTTAATATTTGCGTTTACTGTGTAGCGAATAGGGGAAAAGCCGATCATGCGACATATCCATAAGGAAAGGCACCGCTTGGCACACATTTTTTCCCAGAGAGTTTATGTGCATCTCCCCCCCCCCCCCCACCCCCCCCCCCCCCCCTCCGCCACTTCCCAACTCAATCAACCACATCTCCCCCATTTAAGAAGTTATATGCGTCATATTTGCAGGTTATGTAATGCAATTATTTAGCTTTCAAATGAGACCAAAACCATGACAATATCCTTTTGCGTTAGTTATCGTGATTTGAGCAGAACACGATTCAGAAAAGCGCAACGACGCCACCTATTTTTTTTTTTTGGGGGGGGGGGGGGGGGCGGTGGCGAGTTCAAAACGCGTGGACCGACATAAATTGATACAACAAGTCCACGCATCCGCCCGGCCCTGCGGGGACACATTTTGAGTCAAATCCCCAACAAACATGATGACAAAGTCCCGGCCATCCCTGAGTACCCAGGGGCCGTGGTTGCAATTGATAATTGCATAACTTGAAGAGCACGAAGCCTTTGTAAACACATTTTTCTTCATGGTTCTGGGGGATTGGTTACTACCGTAGTAATACAAACTCTGCTTTAAAATGGTCATTGGATTAAAGTAAACTTCCCTATTAGGGACCGTTCATAAATACTTTTTTTTTTGGGGGGGGGGGGGGGGGCGGGCTGGATAATTTCATTTTTGGTATATCAACACTTTTGACCCAAATACAGAAAAGAATCAGCCAACAACTTGCAATTCCACTGTCTTATCTGTAACACCAAAACTCAAACATAGTTCACTTTAATAATCAATAGCAGGTTCATTGACCTATACACTACCTAGGTAGTCAAATCCAACTTATGGGATTCAATGAATTGTCAAGCAATCTCAAGTGGCCAATTTGCACCCTATTATTTCAGGTTTCGTCATGTCACAAGCATGATGAACTTAACGCAAACACACGCTGTATCGGGCCTAATAACTAACTAATCTTCGGTGTAAGAGACCACCCATGCACACAGTGGGCAGTCACACACCGTGTGGTGGGCAGTGCGGACTGTTGCACTATTTCCAATTTACCAACATGACCAGCCCAATACGCCATTTTATTCACAAAACACGCCAACAATTCACAATTAGAGTCCATTGAACCATCGATTATACTACTTTCCCGAATGATTTAAATTTCGTCCAAAGAACGGGATACTTATATAATCCTACTTTACCTATCTATGGCATTTTCCATTCTAACAAGCACTTAAAACTCCATATTTTGGGCTACGCATACGTGTGGTGTGTTCAGAAATAGAAACAAAATGGTTCGTCACGCAGTTTCTCCTCAAAAACATGCTACAAATTCACAATTGAACCATCGATTGCAACACTTTCATGGACGAATTGAATCTCGACCAAATCACGGTACACTTTAGAAAACTCTATTCTATCTAAATATGTCATTTTCTATTCTAACAAACACGGCTAATTCCATATTTTGCGCCATGCCGCGACGTCGGGGTTGGGGTGGGTTGTCTATGGAAATAGAAACAAAATGGCTCGTCGCGAAATTTCCCCTAAAAAACATCGTATAAAATCACAATTGAACCATCGATTAGACCACTTTCCTGGCTGATTTCAATTTCGTCCAAACTTCGGGAAACTTCGCTATCTCTATTCTACCTATCTATTGCATTCATTTTTTCAACAAGCGCTGCAAACTCCATATTTTGGGCCACGCAGACGTTTTGGTGATTTTGGAAACCGATTAGAAAGCTCTTACCGTGCAACTTCTATGTAAAATTTAGCGTTGCTACATTGCGCGTCATTGGGCTACCAACTTTTGCTGGAGCAACTACTCTAAAAATGACAAAACAAAACTATATAGTCAGCCTTCGGCGACTCAATTATGGTTTAATTGTTTAGGATAAAACACATCAGTGACCAGCACTGCTTTCCAAGTAAGCCCTTATTGTATGCATACATAAACAGATTATATACAGATTGTTATCAGATAATTGTATACCTTATACATGTACATGTAATATAATACCCTTACTGAAAAGGCCGGCTAATCTATTAACGTGTGCGGTTTAAAATTCAGGTTAATAATCTGTCTGCTGGTTAATTGTTAGCCTATTACTTTCATGGCCTAAGGTACCGTAAAAATCCGTATTGGAGCAGTCAGCGTCACCGTTCTCCTTCAAATATCTGGATTTTCCACACTTCTATCTTGAAATATTAAAGCATAATTATACATTGCCATATAGGCTATATACCCAGCAAACACAAAACGTTTTCAAAACGTTTTGGATTGGGTTTTATTAGGTTTTGTTTTTGTGAAACGTTTTCAAAACGTCTTAAAAACGTTACATTTTCAAAGCATGTTTTTTTATTGCAAATCGTTTTATCAAAACGTTATAAAAACGTTAAATTAATGTTGTCACAATACTTATAAACGAACACATGATTGAAACGAAATCAAAACGTTTATAGAACGTTATATTACAACCTAAATTAAACCAACTATTATGGTCCTGGCCCATAAGTTTCGTTTTTTATGAAACGTTTTAAAAACGTTTTTTAAAAACGTGGGCAATTCCACGCATGCGCACTTACCTGGGTTATATTGGTTTGGTAACACTATGGATTGTATATTTATTTTCTTTCATAAAGATATTCGATCTGCAACATGCATCATTTCATAATTAAATGGCAAATAAGAACATTACTTCACAAACCATGAAGAATTTTTGTTGGAGAATGTTAATAAAAAGCCAGATGATTGAATTATTCTTTAAATTGCCAGTTAGTTATCAATTAATTAGCAATTACCTATTATAGGTTTTCAAAACGTTTTTAATTGGGTTTTATTAGGTTTCGTGTTTATGAAACGTTTTTAAAACGTATTAAACATCGTTTAAAACATGTTTTTAAAACGTATTTGATACATCTTGCAAGACTAAATAATTTAAATATGGGTATTTTCACGTTATATTAACGTTTTCAAAACGTTACATGGAAACGTTATTAAAACCCATAAAAAACTCCACACATATACGTTTTTAATACGTAAAATTAAAACGTTTTTTTCACCAACTTGAAACGTGTTTTTAACGTTTAAAAACCGTAAAATGGCCAGCTGGGTATGAAAACCATCAGCACTTTTGTCCGGGAAAAGGGAGGGGGACACTAGGCCTAGGCCAACTTGCAGTTCCGTAAGGTTGGGGGTTGCCCCAAATACCAATAAGTCCACATCAAGGAAGGCCCAACAAATTTGTTTTTTCAAAGCATTTTCGTTGAAAACAGGTTCACATTTTGGGAAAGAGTTCCACTTCCCCTTTTCACGCCTTTCGGCCGCTCCGTAAGACCCCCTTTTCATCCACTGGCAGTTCCATTAGACCCCTTTTCATCCATTGGCAGTTCCCTTAGACCCCAAATTCAACCAAAAAAATTGCCTAAAATTCAGTTTATAAGACACAATTTTGTATAAGAATTCAGCTCTCCAAGACCCCAATTTCGGCGACCGTTCAGTTCGGTAAGCCCGTTTTGGTGCCCGTTCAGTTCAGTAAGCCCCTGTTTTCAGACTGCCCAGCCGCACACCCTGTAGGGCCTACCCTCTTCACTATTCGGGACTCGCCCCCTCCCCCATAAGAAATCCAATTGATGATGTGCTGAATTCATTAATTTTTAATTTATGCGGATCCTATAGGGTGTCCCCATAATGGTACCACTGGTAATGGTAACACTGGTGCCAACAACGAATTGTTGAAAAACAGCAATACGCACGTATACTTGATTTGAAGCCATTGGGTACATTTTATCTTTCATTAGGCGTTTTATTCTGATCGATGTAGAGCAGAAGATGTTTCATTGAAAATGAAAAAGCAGAATCGACAGGGCGGTGAAAAAATATTTTCTCTCATTTTGCAAGGTGATTTATTTTCTGCGAGATTTTATTCCTAAATCAGCTTGCCATTATGCCTTTTTGTAGGCGAACTGTTTGATGGGGGTCCAGGGAGTGGAACTTCGGGAGCTAGCTGGCGAGAAGTTAGCTATTGGCGGCACCAGCATCAACACAGGGCAGCAAGAGAAGACTATAATATAGTAAATGCGCGTGGAGCACGCGAAATACCTTTCTCTTGAAGTCAAGATTTGCCCGAGCTTTATTTAGTCTCTCCACTTTTCAGACCCAATTCTTTTCAGACCCATACCCTAAAACAGGGGTGGGCAACCTACGGCCCGCGGGCCGCATGCGGCCCGCCAGTGGGTTTTTTGCGGCCCGCGAGATGTATCAAGAAAAATAAAAAATGAATCTATTTTACAAAGCTGTTTAGCATTTATCGGCACACACGATGTTCTTCAACGTGCGTAGGTATATTTTCCCCATTAATTGTCATGTCAGTGGCATAACCAGAAAAGGGCGAGGGGGTGATCACCACCCCCAATATTGACGTCGTGTAAGATTGACACTGTTGGTTCATTTGACAAGTCGAGGAATCATAGAATTATGATGGTCAAAAGTATAAAGATGAAAAATGTTCACGAGCTACGCGCGCATAATGTGTCACCAAAATGCAATATTATTTAGTAACGGCTTATCTAGAGCCAAAATATACCTCAATCGTGCCAAAAATAAGTGCAAATTCTACAATTTTCGCTCGCTCACGCGCGCATTGCTTGACTCAGAACAATTTTGTCGGTTGATTTTCATTCTTCCCCCCCCCCCCCCCAATATGAAGAACGCCACTGTCATCTGTACTGTATTGAGATATTATATTATTAACATGATATGGTTAAGCACACACAAATCAAAGGTTTGAAATCAACAGTAGGCCATTGCTACAAAATTTGGTTAGGTGCGGCCCAGTCAATTGTTCACTCCTTATATCTGGCCCATTCATTCAAAAAGGTTGCCCACCCCTGCCCTAAAAGCTTACTAATTGGGTGATTTGAACTTTTTTATTTCATTTATGTTTAAAGATTTTTTTGAATTGTGATTTTTTTCTTTCTGCGACCCATCATTTATTTCTGGGATCCCCGTTCCCGCGGATTTCGTAGCCTTGAGAATCGACTTGGTCCGATTATCATGATAATGATATATGTAACTGGGCTTTGAATTCATAAGAATCTGACACAATCATGTTTCTCACAAGTTCATGTTCAATGCAAATCGGACCCATTCAATTTATGGGTATCATGTTAATCCTTAGTAAGTAAGCATTGCTCTACAATTAACTAAATTAATTACCCTTTATTTGCTTTTTATTCTATTCCAATCGGATGTAGAACAATGATATGCTTCAATAAAAAAACACACTGCATTTTGATATTATTGCAGCAAAACTTGTTTCTAACATCTGAATTTCCATTCTCTCCCATTCCAGTTTTTGCTGTGAATCGACTCAAGATGAGCCCAGGTCATCAAAGCCCTTAACCAAAAGTGCTACAGCATGGGTAGAGCCAAGTGACGTAGAACCACTAATTCGTAACTTTTGTGTGGTAGTTAAATTGAAATCAAATGATAATATCGATCTAATAAGGCTTAGATATTATGTGAGTTCTGTAATTCGGTTGCAATGTATGTCCAATATACTACTTTGGCAGTGGTACTCGTTATAATATGTATTTGTTCTAATTGCTACTCATAAATTAAAGTTAGATCGTCTGAAATCCTCTGTTCTTGTATATCTTACATCGAATCCTCTGCTCTTGTGTTGAGCCAAGTAATACTAGTATTGCAGTTTTGTGGTGTTTTCAGAACAGAAAATGAGTAGTAATACTGTAGTTTTGTGGTGTTTTCAGAACAGAAAATGAGTAGTAATACTGTAGTTTTGTGGTGTTTTCAGAACAGAAAATGAGTAGTAATACTGTAGTTTTGTGGTGTTTTCAGAACAGAAAATGAGTAGTAATACTGTAGTTTTGTGGTGTTTTCAGAACAGAAAATGAGTAGTAATACTGTAGTTTTGTGGTGTTTTCAGAACAGAAAATGAGTAGTAATAGGTCCTACTGTAGTTTTGTGGTGTTTCTAGAACAGAAAATGAGTAGTAATACTGTAGTTTTGTGGTGTTTTCAGAACAGAAAATGAGTAGTAATACTGTAGTTTTGTGGTGTTTCTAGAACAATGTTATCAGGGGTAATAATTCCCTTCTTTTATCAGCATTTCTTTGATTTATTACACCATCTGTGTTTTGCTTATGGTTCTCGGGGTAGCAGTTTGGCGGTGCGTTCTTCCAGGTTTTGACTTGGGTCTTTTTGTAGGAAGGACTTCGTACTAGTGGGGGTCTTAAGAAACATAACTATTGCAGTTTTTGTTGATTTTCGTGTTTAAAGGTTCACAAATGAATAAATGAGGTAATTTACCACAATTTGAGTTTCGAATGAGCAAAATCGGTTGCCATGGTTTAGAACGAAAACTATTACATAATAGAGATAAAATCTATAGGTAAAACGAGGGTAAGACTCAATTGAAAAGGCTTTCTCAAAATCTAGAACTATCCTAACTCATTGTTTTGTTTCCATTCCTAACACTATCTCATTATATGCATGTCATGATATTCATCAACATTTTAAACAGAGGCGTAACCAGATTGGTGGGGGGGGGGGGGCGATCGCCCCATCAATATTTTGAGTCTGTCGGATGATATTGGCACTGTCGGTTGATTTTTCAAGGGGAATCACGAAATTATGACGGTCAAATTAGTACACAAATATTCAATTTGAGTATTTTAAGAGCTCGTTTGAGAACTAAAATGTACCTTAAAACACTTTCCACGCGGCTGGCGGCTGCAGACGACATTCCAAAATTTCACAAAATGTTTCAAAAATGTCGCAATTATTGAATTTTATTATCATATTCGGAATCACCATGAGGAATGCATTGGATTAATTACAAACATGCCTAGTATTGGTTCAGTAATCATTGAAATAGACCTTGAAAGTTGGGAAAGGTTTCTGAAAAATCTGTTTTGTTCATGGTAAAACTGATAGCCGCGTTGAAAGTGTTAATCATGGCAGAATAAGTTTAGGTTTGGGTACAGTCTTGTCGGTTCACTATTATTTCTCGCCCATCCAATATGAAAAACCTAGCTACACCACTAATTTTGAGTATGGTACACATCTTTTATAATGCGACACAGCCATCCATTAGGGTGGAGTGATTGGACTTTATACTCAAAATGGAGTTATTTCTAAAATGATATTATCATTATTGATGAGATACTGATTTATAATGTCAACAATTACCAGACAGATGTTTGCTCCAGATTATAAAATGATATTGGTACATAAGTTAATTGCATATTAATTATGATTAGACATTTCATACGAAGGTTTTCAGACAACCAATATTTTGCCTATGCAGGATGTCCCAGAATGATCTATACCGGGTTTCAAAAAGATATAAAAGATATATAACAAATAGTGTTTCAAATTTAAACACTTGCGATATGATGGTGAAGGTGTTTCCTACTTTTATTCTGTTCATTTCATTGAGATATCTCTTTTTGTTCTGCTGTGGCAATGGCAAGACGAAAATCGATGAAAACGTATTTTCATATTTGGCTCACATTATTCATCTTTACCATGTTTACAGCTATTCTCTCTAGCACTACCAGCATTTCAAACGATGAACTCCACGCCTCATAAGTTATATTCAAATCTCTCGCCAAAGAAAGGAAGGTTAAACCCACTCAAGCTAAACAAATCCTGCCCTATTCAATCAAAGTTTTGTTTTCTATGCACCCAACAATAATAATGCGAATAACATTTCAGAAATAATTTAATGTTTAAAGTTAGTGACTTTATAGATTTTCATAATGGATCATTTCGACAAAAAATTGAAATCTACTATCGTTACAAAAATGTCTGTATTTTCCATCAGAAATGTACGATTTTCAAAATCTAAAATTCCTGAGAAAGCTGGGCGTTTGCGCAAGATATTTATGTTTGGACAATATCAATAAAGTTCTATCCGGAAAAAAATCGTATTACCTCGGTATAGATCATTCCGGGACCCTGTAGCTTATTCAGTTCCAAATTGGCGAACCTCCTTACAGTTAGTCCGTCCCTTCGGCTCGGGCCTGTCGGTTCTCGTGTGGGGGCGATCTATAGCTCACTGGGCGAGGGGACTTCTCGACGGACTACCTTACAGCAGCAAATGAAATCAGAAGGGGTAGGGGCGCAAAACTCTCGCATAGCGCAACTGGCGCGTTGTGAATCGTATGCGTGATGCTTGCGTATGCCAAATTAGCAAGCATACGCTAAAAAATCGCATATTTCTCGCCAATTGGAACTGATTAAGCTATAGCATGTTTCATGCAACTTGGTGTAGCTATTAGAAGTAAAACCTAATTAACTAAGGAACTTAGTATTGTTATTATGAGTGGCGTAATTTTGTTGTTGGCATGATTGGCTAGTAGCGACACCAGCATCAACATTTTAGGGGGGAAAACGGGTGCAAGAAAAAAAAATTCTGGGAAATGCGTATAGAGGTAAATTCGCGCAACGCGCGAGAATATTGGCTTTTATTGTTAAAACTGCCTGAAATTAGCTTGAATTAGACGTTTCTATTACGGTGAGCATTTTATCATGCATAACATAGGGGGAGGGGTGATTGCATAAGCTACCGCCCCCCCCCCCCCCCCCCCCCCCCCCCCCCCCCCTTGTCAAATATCCCCCACCCATCCGGGATTTACGCCTATAAATGTTATATGAGATGATGGAGCTGCCTCCTGCATTGATGGATCGAGATAAAAACTATAGGCAAGGGAGGAGGTGTGGCACTGATAATGGGCATGAATGATAATCCTTTTGTCAAACAGGGGAAGGGGGCTGGTGTGACAAAATGCCAAGATTACTGCTTCAGAATGCTGAATCTTTGCCTTCAAAATACCTTAAACCCTGAAGATTTAGTCCTGGATACGCTACTACTGAGGCCAATACTTCGTAAAGCAAAAAAGTTTCCTTTTGTGACAATGATAATAATTATTAGTGAAAACCCTGAATGATCAAAAAGAACCGACAACTGAGGGCAGCAGACATGCTCAATGATACATCACAGACAGTGGCAGATCAGAGTGTAACACATTTTAGTTGATTGTATTGGTAATTCACTAATAAAATTAAAGTTTCATTGCAACTTTACGGCAAACTGTCAACTCGCTGGTATTTTGGATTTCCTACTTTTGTTATCTTACAATGAATCTGGAAATGGTGTGTGTGTGTGTAGGGGGGTGTTTGTTATCCTTAGTGTCCTGTTAGTTGATCAAAATGATGTCATGATATAAGTACCGTTTTGTGGAGTTAATAAAGCAACCTGAATTGGGGAGTAGGGGGTTATGAAGTAAGGTGGTATATGCCAAACCACCCCCCCCCCCCCACCCCCCCGCTCTCAAAGATGTGACGAGGCGGCACTTGGTACCTCTCCATCCAAGCAAATCCCAAAACTTGACAGCCCTGTTATAGTGGTGTGCGCGGTAAGGGTGGGTCGGGGTCAATAAGGCAACCTGGTTGGGGGAGGGGTGAGGTTATTATTTTTTTACAGATTTTTCAGAAACATTTCCCAAGTGTCAAGACTTACTGAACTAATACTAGCCATAAACAAGTAAATATATCATGTGGTTAAATCGATATGAGTAAATAATTTCATCTTAACTCCACACGTTCACATTATAACGATGGTCAGTGAAAATGTTCACTGACCATCCAGGATTTGAACCTGAGCATCCTTAAAGATCAACCAAGTAACCAAATAACAGACCACCTGGTTTAAACACTACTTGCTCCACAACACCGAATATGGCTTCAGGAAAGGAAAGTCCTGCACAACCAACATTCTGGAATATCTGGAGATCATCACTAAACTATATGAGGCACTCCTGTCGACGTAATCTACCTTGACCTAGCCAATGGAACCTCTGGATAGCTATACCAGCGCTATACCAACTGAGCTAATGAGTCATCAGATGGGGAAGAACGGCTATGCTATATCTATAATAGGCCATCCTCTGACATCTTCTAATCCAAGAAGCTTAGGGAGGTTTGATTCACCTGACTCATTAGCTCAGTTGGTAGAGCGCTGGTCTAGCAATCCACCAGAGGTTCCAGGTTCATATCCTGGATGGTTTCACTGACCATCATTTATGTGTGAAGTTAAAATGAAAATATTTACTCATATCGATTTACCCACATGATGAATTTATTTGTTTGTGTTAATACCGTATATTATGAATATGGATTACTTTCCGAAAGAAAACCTTCTTCCTATAAGCTCTTCTTGGATAAGAAGATGTTTAGCAGATACCGTAGGATTGAACTGAAAGCCTATTGATAATATTATCGCCGTTCTTCCCCCATCTGACTCATTAGCTCAGTTGGTAGAGCGCTGGTCTAGCCGTCTAAGTGTGAGTCCTAGGTTTAAACCTTTGACTAAATTATGCTAGGTTTGGGAAACTGGAGCCCCGTGACAAAGAGCGCTGATATCATGGATATGGGCCAATCAATTGGTTCACTGCTACTCATAGAAAAAAGCGCCATTGAAAGTGACATAAGAATTCCCTAATCGCCATAACATAACATAACATAACAATTAATATTTATATAGCGCTATTCCATCTAGATCATGGCGCATGTAACACATCAGAACACAAAATACATTTAGTATGGAAAAAGATGAGTCTTCAGACTACAACGAAAATGAGAGATATTGTCAGTTTCTCTTATGGTATCCACTTGATATCGTATCCGTCTTGGTGGCCGACTGGATAGGCGTGTCGTAGATAACTCTTACATATTAACTTAGTGCAGGGGTGGGCAACCTACGGCCCGCGGGCCGCATGCGGCCCGCCAGTGGGTTTTTTGCGGCCCGCGAGATGTATCAAGAAAAATAAAAAATGAATCTATTTTACAAAGCTGTTTAGCATTTATCGGCACACACGATGTTCTTCAACGTGCGTAGGTATATTTTCCCCATTAATTGTCATGTCAGTGGCATAACCAGAAAAGGGCGAGGGGGTGATCACCACCCCCAATATTGACGTCGTGTAAGATTGACACTGTTGGTTCATTTGACAAGTCGAGGAATCATAGAATTATGATGGTCAAAAGTATAAAGATGAAAAATGTTCACGAGCTACGCGCGCATAATGTGTCACCAAAATGCAATATTATTTAGTAACGGCTTATCTAGAGCCAAAATATACCTCAATCGTGCCAAAAATAAGTGCAAATTCTACAATTTTCGCGCGCTCACGCGCGCATTGCTTGACTCAGAACAATTTTGTCGGTTGATTTTCATTCTTCCCCCCCCCCCAATATGAAGAACGCCACTGTCATCTGTACTGTATTGAGATATTATATTATTAACATGATATGGTTAAGCACACACAAATCAAAGGTTTGAAATCAACAGTAGGCCATTGCTACAAAATTTGGTTAGGTGCGGCCCAGTCAATTGTTCACTCCTTATATCTGGCCCATTCATTCAAAAAGGTTGCCCACCCCTGACTTAGTGTATACGTAGAGATCGAATCCCACTGGCGGCACATTCTCTTTACAACTATGACATTGTTTTATGAATTGAACATTGAAAATTTAATTTATACTTTATCAATCACTTTTTTCTCTGAAATATGATATTTGAATTATTTTTTATAATTGCAATTTAATATAAGAGAAATGTACAGCTTTTCAAGAAGCACAGCAGTCATGGGGTTAAATATTGAATGTAGTCTAAAGTCGGAGTAATAAAGAGATATTAATAAATTATAATTTTATTTTAACTAGGTATTTTCTTTGGGGGGGGGGGGCATCAGGGGTGGATGGCCTCTGACGGGGGGGGGGGGGGGCATCAGGGGTTGATGGCCTCTGACTGGGGGAGGCATATCCAGTGGCGGCGCCAGTATTAAAAAAAATGGTGGGCAAACGGGGGGAAAGATACATTCGTGGTGGGGTGCCTTTTAATATCAGAATTACCTAAAATTAGCTTAATTTGGTCTAAAAGTAGGTATTTCAGACCATTTTTGAGTCAAGCCACTGGTCAAATTAGGGCATGTACTGCACTGTCATGGGTCATTGTAATTTGTCATATTTCATTTGGGGGGAGGGCATCAGGGGCATGGTTTCTGACTGGGGGGGGATCAAATCACCTAAAGTTAGCTTTTTGGTCTAAAAGGCGTATTTCATACCGAGATTTAGAGCTATTTTTTCTTCTTTAAAAGTCAAGCCACTGGGCAAATTAGGGCATGTACTGCACTGTCATGGGTAACATTGTATTTTTTTTTGGGGGGGGGGGCATCAGTGGGGAGGGGGGGGGGGGGTGGGGGTGGGGGGTGGGCATGGCTTCTGACTGGGCCTACGCCACTGATATAGGCCTTTGAACGACGTTTTATGGGCGGTCATTGGGGTTAAAGTATTGAATATAGTCTAAAATCGGGGTAAAGAGTAAAGAGATATTAATAAATTATAATTTTGTAATGAATACTAATTTGTAATATGAATATTCACTAGCAATATGAATAATTAATTAATTAATTAGCAATAATTAGCAATATAAATATTAATTAGCAATATGAATGATCCAGATTGAATTGAAATGGTCCTGGCTGAACCGAAATGATCCAATAGGATCCCAAATTAATCATGAATATTCATATTTCTAATTTATAATCATTACAAAAAAAAGTATCATAAATTATTCATCTCTTACAAATTACAAGACTATATTCAATAAATCTAATTTATACTGTACAAATGCTTTTTCCCCTCTGAAATGTGATATTTGAATTCATTACAATTTAATATTAGAGAAATGTACGGCTTTTCAAGAAGCATGGCGCGGCGACAAAAAATATCTTAATTTATTCATCTCTTACATTACAATTACAAGACTATATTCAATAAATTTAATTTATAATTATCCAGATTGCACTGAAATGGTCCTGGTTGAACCGAGATGATCCAAGAGGATCACAAATTAATCACGAATATTCATATTACTAATTAATAATCATTAAAAGAAAATTATCATAAATTATTCATCTCTTACAAATTACAAGACTATATTCAATAAATCTAATTTATACTGTACAAATGCCTTTTCCCCTCTGAAATGTGATATTTGAATTCATTACAATTTAATATTAGAGAAATGTACGGCTTTTCAAGAAGCATGGAGCGGCGACAAAAAAAAATCTTAATTTATTCATCTCTTACATTACAATTACAAGACTATATTCAATCAATTTAATTTATAATGATCCAGTTTGAACTGAAATGGTCCTGGTTAGAGAAATGTACGGCTTTTCAAGAAGACGACGCGGATCCCGACAGGTTCTTTTTTGTGTGTTGCTGGTGTGTTCTTACGATACCAGCAAGCTTGGAATAAGTAGAATGAGCAGAAAGTGACCAGGAGTCTTACAACAATGATTTCTTACTATTTTTACTACATTTTTAAATTTTAAATACTGTTGTTTTACAGAAATATATTTCGATGTGTTTTCCTCGGTCTCAGTGTGTTTCCTGGTCCACGGCGCGGCGACGACGCGGATCCCGGCGGTTTTTTTGTGTGTTGTCGGTGTGTTCTTAGCTTGGAATAAGTAGAATGAGCAGCAAGTGACCAGGAGTCTTGCAACAATATTTTTTACTCATTTTTTAAACTATTTTTAATAAATACTGGTGTTCTACAAATATGTTTCGGTGTGTTTTCCTCGGTTTCAGTGTGTTTTCCTGGTCCATGTTCAGGTATAGTAATAGATCTATTCAACATGTCGCCTTCTGCCGTCATTTTTAACCCCTATTATGCATATCATTTTACAGTTCTATTTCTGCCAATAAAACGGGAATACCAGCCAAGTTGATCTTTACTAGCAGTAAACTATTAGTGTCCCATCTCCACCCCCCAAAAATGCAGTACTTCTCAAAATTAAGCGCCCAGGTTCACTCATCGAACCCAAAATATTAACCGCCCAGGTTTACTCCTCTAGCGGGTCCCGCGCGAAGCGCGGGTTCCCGCTAGTAAATCAAAAGGCATAATATGACCACTTGATGGTTGAGAAGAAAAGCATCCCTCCAATCAGTGGCGTAGTGAAGGTCAATGGCGCTTAAAGAAAGGATCGATTTGAGGCATATCAGTTATTTCTGTTTGTTGATATTAAGTTTTTAACGAAATCTTCCTTTGACGTGGCCACCATTTTGCTGAAGATATGTGTGTTCCCTATCCAACATGTTAAGAACAGCTCGCCAAATCATTCACCTGTAGTGACGTATTAAAGGTATATTCGGCTCTGACACATGCCTCCACTTCTTGAAGGTTGACTATTGATACCGGTATTCAGATTTGCCTTTTCATTTGACATCTTGGTATCAGAAGATTAACTGCTTGTCCCAGAGTTAAAGAATTAATTTTGTGAGGAACATTTTGACAATTGGTGTGTGATGATAATGATCAATTTAGCAAAAGCAATTTGATTGTGTGTAAATCCTATAGGAAAAATTGTCACGGTTTGCTTATTTTTCAGTCGATTATTTTCATTTTTTTGGAAGATTAGCTAAATTAACTACGCTTTATACAAACAAAACCAATTCCATGGTTCAATGCACACATCAAGGTAAAGTGCCAAGCCGTTTCAATCTGCATATAATTTATGTTGATTCACCCTGTATAGTGATCTCAAACGATATCAAAATAATTCGAAATATGACACGGGTTAGTGGAAAGACACAACTTGAGAGACATGGCATATCCATCCATGACAGTATTAATGCACTTGTGACAGTAGTTTGTGGAGTTGGACAAGTAATCATACTGATATTACTTGACCATCCAAATTGCACAAACCTGTTTGTTTTTCATCGATTTTGGTAACAATAAAGATTTACATTTTTTGTTAATAATGTTCACTATCCGTACCTACCTACATCTTGAAAATGAATATCAGACACCATGCTACTAAATAATGGAAACAATTATAGAAAATATCTAAATTATGCATTTAAAAAAGTTCAGTAATTGAGAAGATACTTTACATGCGGTATTGGGGGGGGGGGGGGGGGTGATAGAATACCGAGAGAGAAAACGAAAAAAACGTCACAAGAATGACTGCCCCCAACAAAACTTCCGAGACTTGAACCAGCAATCGCTTTTGCCCGAAGCATTTATGATAATGTCATGAACCATTTATACGTTAAAAATACCATTTTACATGATTATAGCGATACAATAGCCAAACCCCTCTTCTTGTATCAATCGTATTTTATACGGGAATGCAATGAATGACTCAAGAAAGCTTGCTGGAATATTATTGACCTATAACCGGACTAAGTTAAAACCAATAAGGGTATTAGAAGGAATCTTAAGAGTTCATTAAATTTGTAGGATTTCCTTTTTAGATATAATGGTCCTGGACCATTTTCGGTCCAAAATCTCACTTATGCCAAGGTAGCAGCCTTGGCAACTCAGTTGACATCAACTCCAACATATGTTCTTTTTCAAGTACAAAATATGTTTAATTTCTGGTGGAATCATATAATTATTTATGATTATACTTGCATAATGATATCTAGTCTAAGAAACTGCTTTTTACTCCTTTTTATCTATATTGTATAGGGCATGTTTCAATAAACTTGGATCAACTGAATTTGATCTCTTTTCATGAGCTTCATTTTGTTCTGGTTGGTTTTAAATAATTGCCCTATTTAGACTGTTTGTGACCATATTTATTGGATTGTCTAGGTTTTTATTTAATATCAAAATGGTAGACCTGTAAATCGTACAAGCATGTTTTAAACAAAACTTAACTACAATGTATATGGTTGTCTTGTTGTCTATAATAAACGCACACCCAATCCTGATATTCCGTTTGATACTCCCTTTTTACAGTAGTTACTGTAATAAAAAAGGAGTATTTATATATTTCACTATACAGCGAGATGGAAGAGGGCGGAATGGGAAAGGACCAAATGAGACAGGATCAAATGCCAATGGGACGAAATGGGAGTAAATTGAATCCCATCGACAGGGCCAGATTTACCTTTTGGGAGCCCTGGGATAGGCCAACATAAATGGAGTCCCCGACTCACCGTAAAGAACCATCTGCTCTATAAAAGCGGCTAAGAGCGAGAACAACCAGTGGTGTACCCAGGATTTGGAAGTTGGGTTGCCCCGAAAATGACCTTCCAATAAGGATTTATGGCAATACAAACCAACGGGCGACGTGTTTGTTATTTTATACAGAAAATTCAATACACAAATGACCTAACTTTTGTGGTGGAACGGTTCTGGCATGTAACACTAAGGGATCACGTCAAAACTCGACCGCCCGGCAACCGCCGGTTACGGCCGGTTCCGTTCGGTTCTCACAAAACGTGTCGTCTGTTATAATATACACACATAATGAGGTCAAATAGTAACACTCTGGTGAACACGACCGGTTGAAAGTGCCTCGTCACACACGTGAGCAATAACATCTTGAAATAATGGGCTCTTTTAAGACTTAAAAGTCTCAGTTGACAAACAGTACAATACAGCTATTGATTTTCGCTGGGGTTGGCTTTTTCAATCTGTTTATAAGCTCAATTAACTTTTTAAAATCAATACCGAAAGTCTATGAATGTTTTTTTTTTATAGAACGATTATAGAGAGAGCTATTATGACCGCAAAGTAACAGATTGATATTGTAAATTGGTCAGATTACAGCATTAAGTCAACCGGCGGTTGTTCAGTGTTGCATGCGCGAATATTCATATACCAGTAAAACATTTGACCTAAAAGAACCGGGCGGAACCGCCCGTAACCGGCGGTCAACGGGCGGTCGAGTTTTGACGTCTCCCCTAACAAAACTACCAAGTTCAGCTATAGAACACAGATTGTTTTATCAGTTAAATATTTGAATTTTGATTAATACTATACAAATACCTTTTTTTCTTTGGAATTTTAGATTTGAAATATAATTACAATGTAGAGGAGAATAACGGCTTTTTAACAAGCAATAGTAAGTGTTGGCGGTGGTCTTGCCACTATAATTTCGCGTGACCACCATCTTCTGTGATTAGGTATTTTAAATGAATCTCATTTTAAGCAGCTTGGTGCTAAGCATAGATGAAAGGAACCGACAATTTGGAACCCAGATTTTTAACGGAATAAATCGTATTGGAAACTGGAAACCAATCAGGGATACTATTAATTTTGGGATAGGAAAGTCCTATACTAACGTACGTAGCGAAAACGGTCCCTTTTTCATATTTACATAAATTATGGTAATCATTGGAATGTGTCGGTGACCGGCGTTTAACGCGTTTAACAATGTTTAACCAGGTTTAACGTAATATTTGGTCGGCACAGGTTTGAGGGCGCTGTGGATTTACACAGACGACGGTGGCCACGCGAAACCTAAATGTTGAATACGTAATGAATAACACGTAATCGCGAATGTTAATCTTATCATTTTGACAAATTCATCATAATAAGAAGAATTGTCATCGTTAACCGGGCGATGACTGTTAAAAATAATTCAAAACAGTGCACTCCCGTTGACATATTGGCAGGGATACTATTAATTTTGGGATAGGAAAGTCGTATACTAACGTACGTAGCGAAAACGGTCCTTTTGAATATTTGAATAAATTATGATAATCGTCTGGAATGCGTCGGTGACCGGCGTGTTAGTCAGCATAGAATTGGTGGTCACCGAATTGGTGGCGCTGTGCACGCGGTAGATTTACACAGACTGGATTTACACACAGCTTGCTGTCAAAAAATGATACTGACACTGGAGTTGGTTATCCAACTCCAGCGGTATTTGGATAAAATAATTTAGTTCCAACGTGTGATGAATTTTATGGGGTCGTATAATCAAAATCCCGGGCAAAATCCATTGTTACATTGAAAATAATGGAAATTCAAAATTAACGACCGTTCGTGTCTACCATCGTCTGCTACAATCCCCTGACAATCACCCCCACCCCCCCCCCCCCCCACCCCCCCCACTCACATACCCCGTGGCTTTTTGATCTCCATTTTCATTTTGTCTTATCCATGACTTTTCTCCTTAATCATGTTTATAATTTGTTATCACTTAATACTTTCAGGTATTGTTTTCCACTTCCTCCTTTTCTTTATCTACTCCTCTCTTATCCTATTACTCTCCCTCTTCTCTCTTTTCTTTTCTCTTCTACTTTCTCTCTTTTGCATTTCATCTTTACGTGGAGAGTGTCTGCGCCTGCGTATTTCACATTGCCGCGCTTACGCTCCCTTAGTGTGCCGCGTTCTGCTTATTGTCTGACGCTCTTGATTACGCGCGTATTTCTTCTTTTATTATTATTGACTTCGTATTCGCATACACTCTCCACTCCGTGACCAAGGTCTGTTGACCGAAACGTCGGATTTTGTAATAACATTTTGTGCATCTTCAAACCAACACCTACTTTGTAGTTTTTTATTCTCACCCTGACAATCACGCCTTATCAGTATAGCGCCATCAATTCTATGCTGACTAACTTCAATTTAAAAGTGGACCCGATCGGCAAGCTCAGTGGCATACCCCTGATATTGGGTCGTCTGAGAGACGCGTGGCCAGCGTCGTGTCGTCTGCTACAATCACGCCTGATCAGTATAGCGCCACCAGTTCTATGCCGACCAAATTTTAATTTAAAAGTGGCCTCCGATCGGCAAGCTCAGTGGCACACCCCTGAACCAATGCTAATAGCTCCCAGCTAACACACAACGTTCTTTAAAACGTTCTTAGAACGTTCAAAACGTTCTTAGAACGTTCAAAACGTTCTTAGAACGTTTTTAGAACGTTGCGTGTTAGCTGGGAGCACCATGCTGACGGAAACTGGATTCATTTTAAATATGATTATAAATTTAAAGCACGCCCTCTACAAGACAATTACTGTTGTGAGGTGTTTAAAATTAATTTAAATTCCAGAGTAGATTCCCTCACGAACCCCTGTCCTTTTTGTTGGTAACAAGATGGCAAATTGAAATAACACAGACAATTTAACACCAACTTAACCATGAATTACTAACATGAAGAAGTAAATTATGTGACAGATGAATGTCCATTCCCTTTTTAGGTAGTTCATAAAGTTATAGAAACACCGCGTGAGAAAGAGAATAAAATTCAAAATAATGGCGACCGTGTACGAGCATCCAAATGTTGCGCCGGTTTTATGCTCGTTTTTCGAGCGTTACGGCAAGCAATTGCAGCTACCAGACCTTACGATTCCCGAATTACAAGTAGTTTTAGAGCGTACTAATGTTGGTAAGGTGTTTCAGCCTGAAATATATGCAATGAAATAGGTTAGAGTTAAATCAATCTTTTTAGTAGCAGGTGGCCAAATTAAATTGTCCCACCCACGTAGAACAGTGCTCTTTATAACTACTAGGGATACATTGGCAGTCACAGCGAGGCCACAAGACATGCGCAATTGGCGACGGGTCATATTACTAATAGCGTGTGTAAAAATAAAATGTGATATTCAAAACTGCTAGTTTCTGAAAGTTTCAAAAGGTTTCTTGCTGATTCGATGATTAATGTATTCACCACAGTCTAGATTTGCTATCGCTAAATTCCCACTTCTTAACTAAATTTCTAAATGTTTCTAAACTTTTTCACCTATTATCCAACTTGAATAAAAATGACATCTATGAATTTGGAGAAAATAGATGGAAAAAAATAAAGAATCAAATAAAAAATAAGTTTTGGTATGATGTATTATATGCATGGGCTAATGTTATTCACAACCAGATGTGTGACCCAAATTTGGATTATAACTCCATAGCAAGGAATTACCTATGGTGGAATGATAAAATAACGGTTGGTAATCAATCTGTAAGATATAAACATTGGTATGTTAAAGGCGTAGTGTTCATAAATGATCTGTTGAAAAGTAATGGTAAATTTCTTTCTTTCCGTGAATTTTGTAACAAATATCATATACGCTCAAATATTATCGAATACTCTGGTATTGTGAATTCAATCACAAGTAAATGGCCTTGTATTGGCAGAGGCAGGGCAAAAGTCCTGGAACCCTTTACACCTATGGCGTATGACCTGCTCTTAGGAGCGAAGAAAGGTTGTAAACCGTTCTATAAACTATTGCTAAAGAATGTTAAGACATCTTGTAACAGTCCGTTGAAATTGCAACACGAACTAGGAGTTTCAATCAACATAAAGGAATGGCAACGAATATGCTATCGACCAATGCAAATTACAAAAGATGCAAAACTTCATTGGTTCCAGTACAGAATACTAAACAACATACTGGGCACAAACCGTTTGCTTTATAAAATGAAAATAAAAGATAATGATCACTGCAGCTTCTGCAACTCCAAAACAGAAACTATTTTTCACTTGCTATACCAATGTGATATTGTTACAAGTTTCTGGAAACAAATCCAACTATATATTAGATGTATATTAGCCCCAACTCTAAGAAATATCAATATAACGCCTCTAATTGTTATTTTAGGCACACAGAAAGATGACGCTCTTGACCTTGTACTGTTATTAGCTAAATTCCATATATATAGGGCGAGAGTACAAAATACAAAACCAAACGTAATAACTTTTAAACATGAAATTCTTTTCCATCTTAAGGCCGAAAAATCTGTAGCAATAAGCAATAATAGACTTAATCAATATGATAAAAAATGGGCTAACTGGAATCGTCTATTTGTTTGAATAGGAATGAAAAATATGATTGTGTATATAGTTGGATTTTGATTTTGATTTTGTTTCGTTTTGTTTCTTTTCCGTTTTGTTTATTTGATATATTGATGTGGAGTTGTTCACACCTTGATTTGACTGTGTTTTTCAGGTACACTTGCAAACGTGTGCGGTGCACACACTATGTATATATAAACATGTAAAATAATGTATAATATGTATATGCTGTAAAGAGAAGTGATGAGATGTTGTCAATAAAAAAATCACCTCTTGCTTGGGGAAAGAAAAAAAAACACCCAGCGAAACTTGATTAAAACAAAAAAAAATCTAAATGTCATTTGTTAACCTCATTCCATCATGCATATTGTCAAATTATTCTCTACGCAATTCTGCAGTATTTATCGAAAAGCGGGAGGAAAAACGTACCCAAAAAGTAGCATAACTTTCGAAAAACTGCATCGATTTTCACGAAACTTTTTCCCAGTACTCCGCCATTTTGTCTGTTTTCATTTGATCCAAAAATTATCAAGGTCTGATGACGTCATCATCGGAAAACATCGACATACGTTCGGCCTCTCAATTCATTCATAAATCCAAGTCTGTGAAAAGTTCGGCCGGCTCACAAAACACTGACGTCATAATGAGCTGCGCAGTACTCCAAAACAGCCCAGCAGTCACGCTGGCTGGCTGCTGGTGTACTCATTAGCATAATTTATCCAGATTCTATCCCTTGTGCAGTGTTCTACGTGCCACCGACCGAGTTAGGCATGTTCATAAAATTTTGAAAATAAAATTATCTCTTTGAAAATGGAATACATGGAAACAAGTACTTTACAATAAAAAATGATGGTTCAACCTTGTCTGCAGGCTGAATAATAAAAAAGTTATAACCAAAAGTAGTTTGCCTCATATTGCTGAAAACTGGGCAAGTCATGCACATTTTAAATTAGCTCGTTCACGTAGCGTACGTGTTGTCGTTCCTCCCACTGGAGAGTAGATGACTGATCGTATCGGAACGAGTCTGAGCCACCTCGGACTAATTTTAAATCATTTTAGGTAAAAAAGGGTTTACTTTCATGATGCCCAGTTGCTTGTGTGGGGTTATTTAGACATCAGTGAATACACCCAGCTTGTTTCGTACTTTTCCGCTGGATTTAAAAGAGGTAAACATGGAGTTCTCTACATATTTTGGTCAACTTTTTTCAAAAAAAATGTCGCCCTTTATAGTCAATGATATGAACATCCCTAACCGAGTATAGGGCCATATCCAAAACCGTCGTTTTTGCGAGGGACGGAATTTGAGTGACATTTTTATTTATCCTGATATCCCAGTTAGGAAATTAGATACCTTAAGTATGGTATGGCATGAATGATCTACCAATACACTACAACATGCAAGAAAAAAACATAGCCACGGTTAAGCAAGTTGCCATAGCAACACATTTTGTCCATGCGAGGGACGGAATCGACTACATACAAAATTCCGTCCCTCGCAATTAAAATAATGTGTTGCTACAGGAACGCAATTCATCCTAGCTATTTTGTTTGTCTTTGTTGTTGAAGTGTATTGGCTACTTGTTCAAATAATATCATTAATTTGTCTAATCAGTGTAACTGGGAAAGCAGACCATTAAAAGTATAAAATTCCGTCCCTCGCAAAATTACAGACAAATTCCGTCCCTCGCACACAAAAATGTGTTGCTACGGCAACTTACTCCATCATGATTGGATTTCTTTAGTTTGCAGTTGAAGTACAATGGGTGCTTATTCAAATAACATACTTGAGCTGGTTAAATTCCTAACTGGAATAAACTGACAATCAAAAATGAAAAGTATGTCTCCTCCAGTTGACATACTTTTGGGATATGGCCCTATAATAAGTTGGCAAAATATGGCCACCAAGACAAAATGCGTAATAAATTCACTATTTTTCATGTTTGAAACCCAAACTAATTGTTCCAATGGAGTAAAAATCTGCTGGGGAAAGGTTTAAGTGTAAATAAAGCTAACCACCAGCAGATTTGGGACATTTTCGGAAGAAGGGGGTCAGCAAATTTGTTTCATATTAAGTCTATGAATACCTTTAGACAAACCATCATTCATGGTGGGCATAAAAAAATCTCAGTGTTTCTAGATTATATTATACATGCAGTTCAATTTTCACAAATTTGACACCTGGGAAATGAACTTTTCAAATCATTTTAAGTTTTCATGAATGATGATTGAATTCATTCAAAACTATCCAATGGTAACCCTAAATTATTTTCAACAAGTTTATTTATCAGTGTTTCTAGTATTATGGTATTTTTCAATGAAAATAATAACGGGTATGACATTCAAAATGGCCTAAACTGGAAAAGATATGTGGGTTCTGTTAAAATACATTTAATAACAAAGTGGTTCAGGTGTTAGTTTATATGTTGGTTATAAAGAGGAGCCATGGCCATTCACAGGTGTGAAATAAAATCATTGTCTTTTAATTATTATGTTATAGAAACACTGGGTCATAACATAGACAAACTTTAAAGTATCAAATTCTAATTTTTACAGTATTTTCCGCATTATTTTCATGAGTGATGATTGAATTCATTCAAAACTATCCAATGGTAACACTAAATTATTTTCAACAAGTTTATTTATCAGTGTTTCTAGTCTAATGGTACTTTTCAATGAAAACTAATTACGGGTATGACATTCAAAATGGCCTAAACTGGAAAAGATATGTGGGTTGTGTTAAAATCCATTTAGGTTCAGGTATTAGTGTGTATGTTGGTCATAAAGAGGAGCTATGGCCCCTTACAGGTGTGAAATAAAATCATTGTGCTTTAGTTATAATGGTATAGAAACACTGGGTCCATAACATAGACAAATGTCGGAGTATCAAATTCCAATTTTCACAGTATCGTCCGTATTTTTGTCAAAAACCCTTTTAAGTTTTCATGAATGATGATTGAATTCATTCAAAACTATCCAATGGTAACCCTAAATTATTTTCAACAAGTTTATTTATCAGTGTTTCTAGTATTATGGTATTTTTCAATGAAAAATAATAACGGGTATGACATTCAAAATGGCCTAAACTGGAAAAGATATGTGGGTTCTGTTAAAATACATTTAATTACAAAGTGGTTCAGGTGTTAGTTTATATGTTGGTTATAAAGAGGAGCCATGGCCATTCACAGGTGTGAAATAAAATCATTGTCTTTTAATTATTATGTTATAGAAACACTGGGTCATAACATAGACAAACTTTAAAGTATCAAATTCTAATTTTTACAGTATTTTCCGCATTATTTTCATGAGTGATGATTGAATTCATTCAAAACTATCCAATGGTAACACTAAATTATTTTCAACAAGTTTATTTATCAGTGTTTCTAGTCTAATGGTACATTTCAATGAAAAATAATTACGGGTATGACATTCAAAATGGCCTAAACTTGAAAAGATATGTGGGTTGTGTTAAAATCCATTTAAATAAAAAGTGGTTCAGGTGTTAGTTTGTATGTTGGTTATAAAGAGGAGCCATGGCCGTTCACAGGTGTGAAATACAATTATTGTGTTTCAATTATTTGTTATAGAAACACTGGGTCATAACATAGACTAATTTCAGAGTATCAAATTCCAATTTTCACAGTATCTTCTGCATTTTTGTCAAAAACCCTTTTTAAGTTTTCATGAATGATGATTCAATTCATTCAAAACTATCCAATGGTAACATTAAATTGTTTTCAACAAGTTTTTATCAGTGTTTCTAGTCTAATGGTACTTTCAATGAAAAAATATTTTGTCTATGACATTCAAAATGGCATAAACTAGAAAAGATATGTGGGTTGTGTTAAAATCCATTTAAATAAAAAGTCAAATTTGAAAACAAAAATATAAGTCAATGTGTTTTGATTATTACAATTACAGTGTTTCTAGATTGAAGGGGTACTTGCCATACTAAATAAACTAATTCAGACCATACTGCATCTAATATTTTGACACTGTTTTAAGGTCAGTGTCAAAAAATATGATAGGAAGGAATGGTGAGTTTTTAGTTAATTGCATATCTGCGAGGCATGAAATCCGAACAGCTGTTTACGAAGATATTGACTATAGTACCAGCACCATTGATGTTTAAAGACATAGAATCTATGCTTGTTGACAAAGAAAAACAGCGGCGGAAGCTTAAACAACTTAAAGACATTTGTGAGCAGTTTAACATAGATGTTATTGGTTCAAAGATAAGGAAGGATTTCTTTATAAATCCACTTCTAGACCTCATTTTGGCATGCAAATGTACATAGGAAGGAAACCAAAACAGTTGTTTTTTTGCTCCTGGTAAAGTCATTTAATTTTTATAAGTGACGAGAGACATCTACATTCTATTTGAGCAAAAGAGAGTGTAAAAAGAACTTGTGTATGGTAAACATAATGTATCCACTAATACATTGGTAAAGGCAAGTGACATAGCATAATGTAATTTCAGAAAAATTGGAAAGGTATATACCTCGGATGAGCTTCACATATTAGTGAAGTATTGAATATTTCGATACCAATGTTTAAGGTATGTGTAGTGTGAAATCCGTTGACACAACCATCTATAAAACAATGATGAATCAATATGAAGTACCTATCCCATGAAGAGAAAAAAGTGCAGTTATGAAGATTATAGGCCTACAGTTGAACTGCTGCTGTAAATCACCTTTGCTATGATAAGTTAGGTTTTAGAATATATTGTAAAATGATCGATTAAGATTGGGTTTGGTATGTTTTGATGAACAACAGCATGTGTTGTAAAATCATCTTTTTGTATAATTCTGAAATTACCTAGAAACACTGTAAAGGAGCGTGACATTATAATAATGCTTTAACTATGTATAAAATGATAACTTCAGAAAGTTTTATCGAAGTTCGTGAAAAGTTCTATTCCATGGAGAGCTTTTAAGGCGTGTAGACAGGGGAACTAGTTCTTATAAGCATTAAAATACTTTCTTTCTTTTTTTTAACATTTTTTTCTCCAAACAAATAGAACCACCCATACCTTATTTGAAGTATTAAGAAGATAACTTTATTGACACTCTTTTTCAAAATAATAGTTTGAAATCTGCAAGTAGTTAGGAATGGCAAAACAATTAATTCAAAAACGTTCATATGCAAATTGGAGAAAATGGGGAATTTATAAGATTCTTTATGATTTTTTTCTCTTAAAGTAGAAACACTGTAATTTGTTTAGCACACCAGGAGAAGAAACAGTTTATAATAGAAATGTCACAGACCCAATATTGGTGAATTTTGATGGCCCCGAATTCTATCGAGCATAATATGGGCCTTATCTAGAAATGCTAAAATAGGAGCATATGCCCCAAACAACATTAACATTGTTGGAGTGTTTTTATTTTACAGAAGCTAGAACTCAATGGTTTTATTTTTGCTTACATGGGGCCAAGGGGTGTTAGTTGTGATTACAACGCAAATTTATTTTGAAACCGCTGTCCAACTGAAAAACTGAACATCAAAAAAATCATCTTTTTGGTGAAAAATACCTCGTAAATTGGAAAACCTATCATAATTTTCTCTAAGAATAGAAACACTGATGCTTAGTTTATACTGTATTTATAAAGAGGACTCTATCAATAACTTATCATTGGAAGATCACTTTGAAAACTTTAACTTGTAAGCAGTGGCAATGCCATTTATCAAATAACATGTATTTTGAAGTAAGGAAAAAAAGGTGAAATTACGCAATTTTTGTGATAAGTTTTTTTCTAAAATTAGAAACACTGTGATTTTGTTAGCGCACTGGAAGAATGAGACTATCATAGGGATGCCACATACCCAATATGAGTGCATTTTGCCGACCCCCTTCTTCCGCCAACCTGCTGGTCCTTATCTTTATTGACACTTAAGTTTGATTTCCTGTTTGAATTAAGAAAATTCTGATACTTGTTGTTGAAGAGATGAAGAACATTTTGTGATTTTGGGTTTGAGAGTGAGAGGCTTGATATCTCCCAGCACTATATATCTGGGTGGATCCACTAGCCTAAATAGTAAATGAGTACTTGTGGCCAATGAAATATAAGGGGTGTGTCAGAAACCAGGCGCGTACGCAGGATTTTATGAAGGGGGTGTTTTAGAAATATTGATATCATTATTTAACTATTGCCTGCGCGGAGCGCTGGCCGGGACACGCTTGCATGTCCCTGGGGTAGTTCGAGGGCCGCAAGGTCTTAGCCAGCGACCCGTCCACCCGTCTTTTGGACGGGCAGTTTCTAAAGTGGACGGGTGGAAATATCCCCAACCCGTCTTATTGACGGGCAGTTTTTTGGACAAAAAATAAATAAATCATTAATTCATTATAAACTTCCAAGGGTCATGATAAGCGAGCACTTTAAATAAATAATACGGCGCGGTAGGACTATAAAATCTAGTACAAAATTAATGGTAGTCATTATATTAAACGGTCCAGAATCCGACTTATATCAATTCTACAAGCGTTGAACATCCCGATCAAATATTATGATACTGTTTATGATGTGTTCAGACCTTGGCTGATGAAGAGATGGATATTCATGTATTATATTATTAACCTTTACCATGCTGGGGAAAAACACTTGTCGTTCTGGTGGTATTCCCTCGGTTTTCTCAAAGTATCCCGAGATTTAGCCGAATTGTAACTACATTTCGAATTTGTGCATAAAAATCGACCATAAATAGTGCAAGAAAATCTTGAAATGTCATTTTAAATACTTCGATCTATCGTACCAATGCGAACTTGGTTCGGGGAATACCTTCAATCATCATGTAAACAGCATTTAGTTCCCGTATGTTATTTTTCTCATGTTACGTCGTGCTGTAAAATAGGTACCATCAATCGCACGTGGTTTCGAAGACGCAAATCATTTCGATGACGCAATGCAAAATACTGCCGCCGGCGGCCGGCGATTTTTTTTTTACTAGTAAACATTTGCAATTGCAACATCGTCTTTCGTGCGCGGTTCAGTACATGTCGTGTTGGTACTTTGAATACAAGCGATACGTAATAATGCTATGGGTAAGAGACTAATCATTGGTGTTTTGACAGCTTTTGACAGCTTTGAAAAATGGACGCGCGAAAGTGCGTAGGTTCTCAGCTGCCTGTATCTTTACAGGTAGGTTAAATGAGTTTATTTATCATTTTGTTTATAAATATGTTGTTGTATTAGCTAAATACACAGGTATTGGTCATTAACATCAAGATCATGGGCAGTAGTGTAGAATAGATGCCATATCAAGGATTTGAGGCCTCGAAACGAAAAAAAGTCATTCTTTCTTGAAGCTTATAAATTAGGCTTATTTGTAAATTGTATTTAGTTTACGGCAGTTCAATTCTGCAGTTCTGTTAACATTCAGATAACACCAACAGTTATTTGATGAATTTTAATACACTGTTGTTATCATATTTTTCGTATAGTGCTCATGAATGATCTATAGGCCTACGCCTACGACGGTTTATTCCACAATTTATGCATCTGGATTCTTTATACTCCAATATTGCAATAAAGCAGGCTACTGCATCTTCTTCTTCTTCCGCTAAAAGTTCAGGCTTCAGTAACTGAAGATAGTCGAACTGCGTAGGTGCGCGCGTGTCGTTCAAAAACAAGGACGCAGCCTTCATGTTTCTCGTTTATATACATTTACAAGTTGCAAGTAAAGTAAATAATAAAAACTAAAGAAAAATGTTCCGAAGCTGGATTACTCGTGAACTCCGCCGCTCAACATGCTCAATGCTGATTTAAAGGCATTGAGGGATGTGTACTCGGCAGGGTCCTTACCGAGGGCGTTCCAGTTGCGTGAGGAGCGTTGGAAGAAGGATGATGCATACTGCTGAGTTGTACTTGAGCAATAGGGAGTCCAGAATCGAGAATTGTGTCTCTGGTATTTGAGGTTGCTTCAGTTAGATGAGCTTCCCAGTTGATGTCAACCAGGTCATAGCGGATCCTGTAGAGCATAGCCAGTCGGCTTTGAACGCGCCTATTCTGTAAAGATGGCCATTGAAGGGTGTCCAGCATTGAGGTGACGCTATTCCTTCGGTCGAAATTTCCTGTGACAAACCTGGCACTACTACGTTGAACTTGTTCCACTTTCTTTATGTTGCGTTGGGTGTAGGGGTCCCATGCAGCTGTACCATACTCAACGGGTCTGATACTCTGATGTAGGTTTTGTATATAGCCTCTTTGATTTTCCGTCCACTCTTCCTTAGGAAGGCTCGTGTGCAGTGGGCTCGCTTTGTGGTGGCGTCTACATGTGTATTAAAGTTGAGTTTGGAGTCAAGGTGCAGTATTTGGCAGATTTAACCTCATCGCATTAGAGTTGTCAATATAATGATGCACCTGTCAATATAATGATGCACCTATTGACCCCCGGGAATGGTGCGTCATTGTGCCTATGTGCGTCATCCTTTTATGTACCATGACGCACACTCAGTCATTAAAAGTGACTCACCATTTAACAACATTGACACACATATGATATGAACTTGTGACGCACCATTTCATGAAATGATTGACTCAGTGACGCACATAAATTGTGTTCGTCAGTTCGTGTATCATGCGTATGAATTCAGTTCAACATCGTTCTCGGCCTTGTACGACCAAGGAGTTATTATATTAACTATGATAACTCCTTGGTACGACCGACAAGAAACGGTGCATCTTTTGCGTGACCGGGCAACTGACTCACCTTTGTCGACACACATTGCGACGCACTCATGGCACATTGACTGACCGCACATTGCGACGCACTCATGGCACATTGACTGACCTTGCATGCAGTGCGTTCCAAAACAGTCGCAATGCCTTATGTCTTATTGATTAGGGCCGCAAATTTAAATATGTTCACATCAGCTCGCATGCATTGATTTGATTAATTTGAAACATAACCGGTGTTTCACTTTGATATTTATTACATATTATATTTTTCTTACAGGGTATTCTGCCACCAGGCTACAAATATCACATCTGCACATTTAAAGAGCAACAGCTAAATGAGTTTGAAAACATTAGTGGGTTCGATACAATTATCCGGTTACCGACCAGGAAGGAGGAGGAGGTGATCCCATGGCTAAAAGAATTGAAATACTCATCTCTGTGCACTTGGCGGGTCCTGCAAACATTAACCAAGAGCTGGAAAGAAAGTAATTTTCAAGGTATCGTTTTTATACATTGATTCTCTTTGATAATTTAAATAGATCTACTAATCTTGAATGGAGAAGAATTCATAGATTCTAGCAAGAATCTACAGGCTGTAACAAAAAAATATTAAAAATATGTCCCGTAAAATTTCTATTTTGAGTTTTTATGGTATGCAAGGGGAATTTTCTAAGCTTTCGAATAAGCTTTGATTCATGACAATCGATGGTCGGTAAGCTCTTGTTAGACAACAAAGGTTCATTTCAAGTGGTTAAAAGTATTACAAAGAAAGTAGCCTAAGGTCGATCTTTACAAAGATCTGTAATGTGGGGTCGAATAAAACCATCCCTTACTAAGAGAATGGCTGCCGCTCAACAAGTTCCCCTAATTCAGTAATTCACATTGGAAGAACAAGTTTTATGGATTAACAGAACTTTAGAATGACAATGATTGAGACAGTTTTTGTGCTTACACGTTTGCTCAGGAGGAACAATGAGCTATTTTATTTATGAACTCCAAATTTGTCAAAATATAATTTATTTATTTTATGAATTTATTTATTATTGTTTGTTTGTGTGGCCAGGATTGAAATAAAACTATTTGAAAAAGAATTGTATTGTTCCTTGCATGATACCCTAAAGTCCCTAAAAATTGTTGCTTTTTTATGCATTATTTGTATATGTATAATGTTCTCTGCTCTGGTTTCATTGTTTCTTTTGTTTAATTGCTCACTGCGCCATGAGTGCTTCGGCAGATTTGCGCGCATTATAAATGTTCAGTATTTTTATTATTATTTATTTAATTTATACAAAAAAGATTGTACGATGTTGTAAAAGTGGCCCAACCTGATTTCTAGACGACTTAGTAGGTCATAACTTTTTAACGCAAGTAGTTAAAAAGACCAAATAAAATTATTCTGGTAGCCAAAACGGAAATTTACACAGAGTGTAAACGATTTTGACATTGCATGATTTTAGCATTAGGTTAGAAATAAAATTGCGATTGTATAACTTTTTTTTGTTACAGTCTGTATGTAACAATAAATGTATTCTCACAACGTTTAGTGAACTTCTGACACATGCTTGGGCTTGCATACAACAAGACCTATGAACTCTGATAGTGATATAGTGCATTTGTACACTTTTATTGAACCAATCAGAAAGCAAGAAACTAGAATTTAAAAAAAAATTGACATCATCAAATCAGGCGGACAATAAAATGGATATTTCCTTAAATGAGGTGCAATTGATCCCCTGGATGATTATCAAGTTGTTTAGACATGCCACTGAAACATCAGTTTTAATATTGTCTATGTGTTTGGGTCATCTAGGAAAGACTCAGTTTAGCAAGATGTAGATGATCAGAAAAGGTGCAAAACCACCCGGGGTTAACAGATTTTTGTATCCTTTTGTATAATATTTTTTGAAACAGAAACGCTATAGGTGTCATCACAACACAGTGCCAAGAAAAGAAGACCAAAACAGTAGAAGAGTGCAGTCATCAAAAAACACTGGTTGTCCTGCAACAATGACAATAACAGTGAAAACAGCCTTCACAACTAAGGGTAAACTAGGCAGGTGAGCATCTAATCTAATGTGACAGGTCGTTGTTTTACCGGAATTGACATCGGGTCTTTATTTTGTTAATACTATGAAAATAACAATAAGAAAAGTGATCCTGGCTACAACCCATTATTCAAATGTCAGTAAGTTTTGGACATAATTGGACGTTCGGAATGACGATGATTTTAATGAAAGAGCACTGAACAGTGGCGAAAGCTAAATTTGATGCGATAGCGAGAGGGACCGGGTTCGAGGCTGTGTATTTTTAAGGTTTTTGTTAATTTAATTCTCGCCAGTTTGTCCGAGTCTATATATATTATTTTTTGATTTTTTGTGTGTTAGATTTGCCATAGTTTGATAAGGGAAGCTCCAAAATGGATAGAAATAATTCTTATGGCACATTACAGATTGCTGAACATGCATGATTATTAGTATTTCACAAACATTATTATTTGTTTTCATGGCCAAAAAGAAGTCATGTTTCTGTGGCGGGACCGAGCGTGCGTGTGCGGCGCCCACCAGGTGTGCGTTGATGTTTTTGTCAATCTGACACCACTGGTTTTGTTTGTTTGTGTGGCCAGGGTTGAAATCAGAAATAATGGGTTATTTAAAGGGACCATGTAGGTAAGTTTGCAGGGCAAAACCTGCGTTTCGATCGCAGACAACAAAGTGCACAAGATCGCACAGACTTTACTTTTTATAGATCACTTAATTAATTCTTACCACAGTACACAATTTAATATCTAAACTCTAACTATCGGTTTACTAACAGAATTTTATCTCCTGAACTGCGGAAATTCAAATACCAAAAAAAACAAGAACTCCAAAAGTTTTATCTGACAGAATTGTATCTCTATCAGAGTGGGGTCACCACAAGAAAAAAAATACAAGACTTAGTGTCACCACAAACCAAAAAAATGCAATATGTCATCCCTACACAAAAATCCCCAAAACATTGTACCAAGAATAAAATTGTACCACCACGAAGCGTTAGAATATTTTTAGTGCTCTACAACAGTTCTTGTGTACGCCCCTTCAACCTCTGTCCAGAACTTCTAGTCTACTCTAAGGAAACCTCACTCCCCCGTAATCTCTCGCTGTTTTCGTAATTTTTCTTCTCCGCGATTCTAGATTTTTGGTCAGTTCGTGTGCCTCACGCGTCAACATAACATACGTGAAAAACGACGCTACGGAACTCGCGCAGCGATTGGTCCCCGCAGATAATTATTTAATCAGATGCAAATGTATACGAGCACTGATTTCAAAAGTTTAGTGCAGCAAAATAAAATTAAAATAAGAATCCATAAACAGCAATCCCGCTATATTTCACATGGGATACATTTTTTGAGACACCCTGTATTTGATTAATCGGAGCTCTTTGTAGAGAATTATCACCTTGATTTCTAACCTTGTTGGGCTATTGTTCACATTTGTGACCCATCCCATCAAAACATATCTTCCTTTATCCAATGTATTAACATCTTCAACAATCAAGTTTCAAATTGATAACTCATAATTGAAATTTAGTCAAAAGTCAGGAAATAAAATGAGTAGAATTTTAATTTCTTTATATTTTCCAAGTCATTTCACTTCATGTTTAGAAATTGTAAAAAGAAACTAACAAGAGGTATGTTTTGATGTGACAGGTTACATTTGCTCTATTACTTATAAATACAATTTACAAAAGAAACAGCCATGTGATGTTTATGCTGTAATTTCCTTGGTCCCATTTTACAGTATTTTATATCTTGTGACTTTTGTGACCAAAATTTCCAAAGTTTGACAATGTTGATTGTTGGAATTTATTAATTTACAAATATTGGATAATGTGATATTAATTTTGTATCCATGTATGTGGTTGAATGCTCTTTTTGAAATTTAAATTTTGACAGACACAAGGCAGACACCCACATGCCAGAGTATCCTACAATCGTTGACTTACATTATCTGCACAATCATAACATCAACTGTGCAGATGCTCTGAAACACAGAGATGTCGCACCGTCAACTTAATTCTAAACACAAAAGTAAACGCAAAACTAAATATTTCTTGCATATTGCACCCAATTGACCTCAAAGCACGCACCAAGTGAGTTAATATAATCACAGATGTTTCCACCACCGCCCAACCGTGTCACGCGATGCACAAACCTGCATGAAACCATCGACGCAGTGTGACTTGGATCATTCTACAGGGTGACCCAGAAAATGTTGAACCCAAAAATCACGAACTTGAAGAAGAAAAAAAAAATATATATATATATGGCATTCTGTTTTCAACAGTTATGTAAACCATTTATTCAGCTTTCTGGAGAACTTTAGATTACATAAATTGGCCTTACCAAACTAAAGATACACTTGATTGTGCGACAGGGGGTGTTTTCGCCTTTTTGTAGAAGTGAAAAAATTGTAACTTGGTTCAGATATGAAACTTAATTCTGTTCTAAGTACGGTGAGTTAAGTAATCTTTTCTTTTGATCTGTATTTATCAAATTAACATTTTCAAATGAAGTCAAGGGGACTTCAGTTTTTGTTTTCAAAGTCTCTTATATAATAATATTGATTTACATAATAAATGAATATTGATGAGATATGTGCAGAAATGGTTTCAAACAGGCACTGTTCTGCTCATGTAGCATGAAACCATTTTTTTGCACTTCACTTACACAACAAAACAACACTTCTTACAAAATTACACGTATTTTAAGTTTCGTGTGGCCTATTTTTATGATCTAAAATGTTTCGGAAAGTTAAATGTATGGTGCACATAGCTGGTGAACGAGTTATGCAATATTTTGTTATTTTAATGGTAAAAGAAAATATTGAATTTTGTGATTTTTGGGTTCAACATTTTCTGGGTCACCCTGTATGTCAAACCACCCCCCAAAAAGTGGAATTTTTAACCCTACCCCTTCAAATTTGCTCGGATTTATTAGGTAAATTTAACTCAACAAGCTCAAATTTCAAAATTAAAAATTCATTCGACATACGGTTTTCGCGATACAGCACACGCTTTTTTGACGATTTTGGTCCAAATGAGCTTGTCCGCCAATATTGAAACGACCATCAATTAGTAACCACTGGGTCAAATTGGTTGATATTGGTGTTTTTGGAAAGGGAATTGCATAGCAATCCAAAATTGCCATTAGGCTAATGAAAGTGAATTGTTAGTTTCCCGTCGCCCGGCCGACTCACATTTTGGTCCCCGCGTGAATATTTCATTATTTGGTAAATATTTCATTATTTGTTTGTTTAGAAAAATAAGCCAAGTTTGACTACAATTATATCGTATTTCATCAATAAATAAGTACAAATACGATGTAAATCGAATACTCGACATACATGTACCAACAATCTGTTTTCATTTTTAGCGATTCCGAGTCAATTTTTCGAAGCCATAATCGTATCATTATGATTTGAACTTCTTTTGTTACGATGGGTGATGGGTGGTGGGTATGTGTGTGTTATGAAAAATCTTCTGAAAAGCATTAAGAGGAAGACAGTTTTAAAATAAACAAGACTTTGTATGCACCATGGTCTGGAATTCATTTATTTATTGTAGTAAGGACATATTTATGCCCCTATTCACAATGATACACTCTTGGTTCTATACGCTACACGTATTTGGGCACATGTTATTAAAAAAAATGAATGTTTCAAAAATAATGAATAATGAATAATGAAATAGTCGCCTACTCACTGACCCAAAAAAATGTGACGGGAAACTAACAATTCACTTTCATTAGCCTTATGTGTTATGTACAAACATGTTGAAGTTTGATGAACTTTTGACCTTTAACATGTTTAATTTGACCGAGTGGATCACATGATTTGGAGATGAGGTTTGGTGAAATTATACCCCCACATGTTTTCTACACAATATCAAAGAATCTAATTCTCTAATAGGCGCTAAGTTTCTTAATTATCACGGATGCTAATGCTAACTCTATGCGCTAACTTGCTAAAAACTTATCATCAAATGTTATTTCATATCGTTATTACTAGCGATATTAACGCAAATGGTGGAAATTACCACGGATGCCAACTCCACAAGCTAAAAATCCAATCCTCTTCAAACTTGAGTTGACGCAGAGTATCAGGATGCAAACGTGTGTCAATAAATATATTCTAGCCACTATTGTAAATATTGTAATTAATGGGACTATTTAGACTATTCTTTATTTGGTTTTCTCTGGAGGCGCAGCTGTTACGCACGGGTATGTGTCTTCCTCCATTCAACGCTCATAGCCTCATGTGTATACCCCAGCGCAACGTTATGTGCTGCAATTAGAAGAATATGCAGTTACGTCACTGTCTTGTGATGGTCATGAACTATACATATAGAGACTAAACATTTCCATTTACTAGAGTTGTTGACAATTATTTTTAAAGGACGTCTAAAATAAAAGCTCAGTCTGAGACTGAGTCAAACTGAATAAAATAAGAGATATACCATTTTATATTAGTTATTAGTATTACCATCGGGAGTGACTATATACACTCCCGTCTTGTAGCGATTTTCTATAGACTATATACACGACGGCTTATAAATCCTCGTAAATTCTCGCGTGATTCCTGTTCAGAGGGTTTGCGACTGCGGGAAAGAAAGTAAGACCGTCGTGTACGAGATAGACTTGGGACCAGTCTTCACTTCTTGTTTTCCGTTTCGGGAAAGCCCAAAGACCGAGAGTGAGTGCCGGGTGGGTGGATGTTTGCTAACATTGTCCTATAAATAATCTAATTTATCAAAATAAATAAATAATTATTTTAGGTGCGCTGTGAAAAGCAGAATGCTGTGGCTTGAGAATAAAATACGGTAAAATACCCCCCCCCCCCATACCTTAGGTATTTTAGTCTTAGACTGCGGCCCCCACATGTGACATTAAGTCTAGTTGTGACAACATTGAACACATGCAGTAGTGATTGGAGTGATGATATCGATTTCCTTTGTGTAAAACGGAAATGATGTTGAAGTTTATTGAAGTAATTGTTTAACAATCGATTATTTCGTTTAGAGCTTTATAAGGCCACATAAAAGTAACATGTTTAGCGTCCCCGCCCCCTCATATTTCATATTTTTTGACTCGCTTCAATTTCCTTTTGTTTTTTCTTTATTTACGGTCATAACCTTTTTGTTCAGAGTGTTTTAAAAAAAAATGACGACGATAAAGAACATTTTTGGGGCACCTCCCCCTCCCTACCAAAGAAAATAAAACAGCCCCTTTTTGTAAGCATTTTAAAACAAGCGGGAAAACAAGTTCTGTTGTGACTAGAACCACAGCATATTTAATAGAGGCCTCCTCCTCAAGGCTAGCCCAGGTTTATCAAAATCGCTATATAAACACAAGGGCGATTTTGTACTAATTTTTTTAAAAGGCCTCCTCCTATTATTTTAGAAAGTCCCTACGCTAAACATGTTCTAATATTTTTATTTGCCTACTCTAACCAGGGAGGTGTATTTGACACCTCCCTGCTCTGCACTCGGCCCACTTGAGCTTTGATTTCTCTACACGACTGTCTGTCGTCATGTATCGCTCGATTTAGCGTTCAGGTTGAAGACCGTCGTGTACATAGTCTTCGCATTTTCGCTACACGACTGTCTTTTATACTAAATTTGCATCTGCGCATGCGTTAACGACTGTCGTGTGTATAGTCTGCGCAATTACGCTACACGACAGTCTTGTATATAGTTTCGGCCATTACCATCATATAGTACTATAGTAGGCCTACACTCAGTCATACAAAACCGTGAGATATCATATTTTACTTCTAAGTTTTAGCAATGAGTGTTTGAACAAAAATAAGCTTTTGTACTATAATAAAGGCCTATAACATAACTATTCAATTAGGCCTCTTTTGTAGGCTCTTTAGTCTTTACACAATAGTAACTGTCATACAATGCTTTAGGCTGAAACTTTAGCCTTTTGTTATACTTATAGTACTAGGCCTACACATGCATGACATGTACATGTTAAACATGTTAAAAATAGCTAGCCTAGGCCTAACCGTATTCGACGTGAAACGTCATAACTCATAGGGCAACCCCAGCGAAACAGGGAAAGAACTAAAAGCTTCAAATTGTTTAGGAAAACATCCATCGTCTTGAACTTTGAAGATCTGTTTACTTCAATCCACATCCAGTTTAGCTCGCGCGTTTACCGGCGGCGTTTTGTTTGGGTTACGAGCTCCTTCACTAATAATCCACAAGCCTGTGACCCAAAGTACATGTTTTCGCGTCATTTGTTGCACAAGTCGACATTGTATTGCATACAGTAAACTGTGTGTGAACTACGCACGAAAGATGATGTTGTAATTGCAAATGTTTACTAGTAAAAAAAAAATCGCCCCCGGTACTTACCCTACCAACACAGGCCTATAATAGTCATTTCCCGTGTGGCTTCTGCGCCATATGGGGGTGTGTGTGTGCCGCGCGGCAGTCAGCCCTTGCGCAAACATGCACGCGACGCGTTACCACGGTAAGATTACACTGTAGTACGCGCAACGCACAATGTTGTTCAATTCTAGCGGCATTTATGAGCCAAATCTGAGAGGTTTTTTGCTGTTTTTGTTAACCAATTTCACTGAAATAAACTTTAACACCCTTCCCGTTATTTCCTCTATCTTTCATGCAAATTAGGCGCCACTTTGATCACAACTAACGGAGAAATAAGGATAACAAATAAACACACAAACAAACAAACATACACCGTTTCCAGATTTATAGTAAGATGCACAGTCACTGATTAAACATCTACATTATATATACTAGCGGCGTACCCTCGCTACGCTCGGGTCCCCGCTAGATGATTATGCCACATTACCTACCTCTGAAACCACATAAACCCCCTACAAACCTCCCACAACCAGGTTGATTTATAACCATATCCCTCCTAAAGGCATTATAAACCCCATACAACCACCCCCCCCCCCATTAGGTTGATTTATAACCATATCCCTCCTAACCATTTACCTTTGTTACTTTATTAACCCCTACCTCTCAAACCGCATCAAGTTAACCCTCCGTACTTTTAAAACCAAAACCCCATAAACCCCCTACAATCGCCCCACTCCCCACACTGCAACTACACCAAACAGGTGGATTTATAATCATTACCCTCCTAACCACTTCCCGTGGCTACTTCATTAACTCTTAACCCTATCCTAAAACATTTCCCGTGGTTTTACCCCCCCCCCCCCCACCCCCCCCCCCCCCCCCCCCCCATACACACACCCAAATCAGGTTGATTATAATCACAACCCTCCCTAAACCATTTTCCGTGGCTTCTTCATTAACCCTCGGTCCCTTCGATTGTTTGGCATGCCAACTTAAAGTAAAGAAATCAGGTTGCTTTATTAACCCCGCAAAACGCTACTTGTACCATTATAACCCTAGGCCTATCCTAAACCATACCAAATACCCTACCAACAAAGGCCTATAACCATTTCCCGTGTGGCTTCTGCGCCAGGTGTAGGAGTGCGTGTGCCGCGGCAGTGAGCCCTTGCGCAAACATGCACGCGACGCGTTACCACGGTATGATTACGCGGCAGTACGCGCAACGCACAATGTTAATTCTAGTGGCATTTATGAGCCAAATCTGAGAGGTTTTTTGCTGTTTTTGGAGCCAATTGTCAACCAATTTCACTGAAATAAACTTTAACACCCTTCCCGTTATTTCCTCTATCTTTCATGCAAATTAGGCGCCACTTTGATCACAACTAACGGATAAATAAGGATAACAAACAAACAAACACACAAACACACACCGTTTCCAGATTTATAGTGAGATTTAGCTTTATTATAGACACTAGCGGCGTACCCTCGCTACGCTCGTGTCCCCGCTAGATGGTTATGCCACATTACCTACCTCTGAAACCACATAAACCTCCTGGTTATACCACTACCTACCTCTTAAACCACATAAACCACCTACATCACCCCCCCCCCCCCCCAACCAGGTTTATTTATAACCATATCCCTTCTAAAGGCATCATAACCCCCTATACAACCCCCACCCCCAATCAGGTTGATTTATAACCATATCCCTCCTAAACCATTTACCGTGTCTACTTTATTAACCCCTACCTCTCAAACCGCATCAAGTTAACCCTCGGTACTTTTAAAACCACATAAACCCCAACAATTGCCCACTGCAATTACACCAACCAGGTGAATTTATAATCATAACCCTCCCTAACCATTTCCCGCGACTACTTCATTAACTCTTAACCCTATCCTAAAACATTTCCCGTGGTTTTACGCCCACCGCCCACGCCCACCGCCCCCCAACCCCCCTCCCTCCATGCACACACCCAAACCAGTTTGATTTATAATCACAACCCTCCCTAAACCATTTCCCGTGGCTACTTCATTAACCCTCGGTCCCTTAGATTGTTTGGCATGCCAACTTAAAGTAAAGAAATCAGGTTGCTTCATTAACCCCCGCAAAACGCTACTTGTACCATTATAACCCTAGGCCTATCCTAAACCATTTCCCGTGGTTTTACACCGCCCCCCCCCCCCCCCCTCCCCCTCCTGGTACTTACCCTACCAACACAGGCCTATAATAGCCATTTCCCGTGTGGCTTCTGCGCCATGTGTAGGGGTGCGTGTGCCGCGCGGCAGTCAGCCCTTGCGCAAACATGCACGCGACGCGTTACCACGGTAAGATTACGCTGTAGTACGCGCAACGCACAATGTTGTTCAATTCTAGCGGCATTTATGAGCCAAATCTGAGAGGTTTTTTGCTGTTTTTGGAGCCAATTGTTAACCAATTTCACTGAAATAAAATTTAACACCCTTCCCGTTATTTCCTCTATCTTTCATGCAAATTAGGCGCCACTTTGATCACAACTAACGGAGAAATAAGGATAACAAATAAACACACAAACACACAAACACACAAACAAACATACACCGTTTCCAGATTTATAGTAGGATTTTGAATTTTAAAAATCAAGCGTTTCTGACAGAAATTACGGGCTCTTTGGTATAAAGGGTAGATTCCCAGTTTGACCAATAGCCTCTTTTGAAACTCATGAAGTCATTGACTATGTTCGGCATGAAGCTCTATTTAAAGGGGCATTGAGAGATTTCACAAAAAAAAAATACAAATTCAATATTTTCACTTTGTTTAGATAGATGATCATGATCTCGTATATAGAAACCGTCTCATGTAAGATTTCTTCAACAACAAAAATCAGTAAAAATGAAATTAAAGACATTTTTTCAGTATTTTTTCAGGTATATTGGTGCTTTTCACTTCTTTTTATTATTTTAGTTTAAAGTCACCACCAATTGAACCAGGGAGGTTTTGACTAAAGCCTCACGTAACAAGCCATGGTGGTCTTCAAGGTTATTTTGAATAAACATGAAACAAATAAGTGAAAGAAGCCATATCTGTGGCCTTTAAATAGATGAATATGGCCATATGGGTAGTTTCGATGTGATCATATAGAAACTCAAAATGCTAGCAAATCCATGAATTTCACATGAAATACTGCAAATTATATTAAGCTCTATAATTGTGGGTGGTATACTTAGTACGTATATAAGCATTACGTATGTGAAAAACCCAACTTCTGAAAAAATTGAGGACTCCCTCCATCGGGGGTTACTATATATATAGGGGTTATGTATGTTAAGGCTAATGAAAGTGAATTGTTAGTTTCCCGTCACATTTTTTTGGGTCAGTGAGTAGGCGACTATTTCATTATTCATTATTCATTATTCTTGAAACATTCATTTTTTTTATAATATGTGCCCAAATACGTGTAGCGTATAGAACCAAGAGTGTATAATTGTGAATAGGGGTATAAATATGTCCTTACTACAACAAATAAATGAATTCCAGACCATTTTGCGTACAAAGTCTTGTTTATTTTAAAACTGACTTCCTCTTACTGCTTTTCAGCAGATTTTTCATACTAACAATCGCTAAAAATGAAGAAAAAAAATTGTCATATGGACGGATTGGTATGTCGAGTATTCGATTGACATCGTATTTGTACTTATTTAGTGATGAAATACGATATAATTGTGTCAACGTGGCTTATTTCTTCTAAACAAACAAATAATGAAATATTTACCAAATAATGAAATATTCACGCGGGGACCAAAATGTGAGTCGGTCGGGCGACGGGAAACTAACAATTCACTTTCATTAGCCTAATATGTATGTTTGTTCATGTTGGTTTATGCACAGTCAGTGGTTTATGTCGCAACTTGGCGCTGATTTAGCTGCTGCCTGGACGTTGCATTGTTTATTAATGTATTTGATTTGTAATGTTGTTACAATTCAGCCAGTTGGGTGCGATGACAATAAAATTTAGACCTTTATTATTATTATTATGATGGATCTTTTAAATGATTAAGCAGGTAATTTACTGTTTCCTCTTTTGATTTACTCAACAATATCGCAAGGAAATTTTCTATTTGAATTATTTATATTCATACTTTGTTACGCCGTAGTTTTGAAGTTTGGTAAGAATTACATCAATTAAAATACGCTAAAAGTAAGAAAACCGGTTTTCAATTATATTCATTCCACATCGGAAGGGATCTATATTGATGACACTAACAGAGTAAGTAGGACACGCATATGGCAGGCCCAATGTCCAATAACTCGAAAAACCAAGTTTTTCGCCGAAAAACTTGGTTTATCGATTGAAAAACTTGGTTTTTCAATTGAAAATCCAAGTTTTTTCGGACAGCTAGGCGAACAACTTGGTTTTTAAAATGAAAAACCAAGATTATCGATTCGAAGAACCAAGATTTTCAGTTGGCTGGAGAAAATCTTGGTTTTTCGATCGAAAAACCAAGTTTATCAAAGTGTAATGTCCAATAATTCGAAAAACTTGGTTTATCAATTGAAAAACCAAGTTTTTCGACGCGGAACGTAAAATAATTAGAAAAACTTGGTTTATCAATTGAAAAACGAAGTTTTTCGACGCCTAGGTGAAAATCTTGGTTTTTCAAATCGATAATCTTGGTTTTTCAAATGATAAACCAAGTTTTTCGAATTATTGGACATTAAGCGTCGAAAAACTTGGTTTTAATGACAATTAGAGTAAATTACTAACACTAAACCTAATTATTATTTTTATGTTTTAATTAACATGGTTAAATCATAATCTCGGGCGACACAATGATGATGAATGATGACAAAAATCTAAACACGCTCGATGTACTCATGTACCTTATGGTCATGTTTTTTATACTGGGTACAATTTGTGTTACATGTCCCTTTTTCCATAAATTAGATTCCTTTTTCAGTTAATGCATTATATCTGAAAAAGTTTACATTTAAAGTTGGTAAAAGTATACATATTCTGAAAGCATATACTGTAACGGATGCAAATAGCGTACAATCAAGTTGATTATACAGGGTGGCCCGAAATTGTACAGGGTGTAACAAGCAAAATCTTCTAAAAAAAGAAGGGTTTCAATAATTACTTCCACTATGTATATGAAGTGATGAGAGAAAAGTTCAGTACAGATTTAAAGTAGTTTAATAAAATACCCATCCAGACATATGCAAATTAAATTTCATTATGAATGTGAAATTCTACATACAGGGTGTCTAAAAATTTGTTTATTTAGTTCCGGAAAAATGCTTCTATTACTACATACATACAAAGACTAGTATTTTAACAAAATTCAAGTAGATTTCAAATACAAATGCATCAATTACATGTACATGAACATTGATTGATTTTGAAAGTCACCCTTTTCTTGTGTAAAGTTGTTAATTTTAGGTATACATGATTATCCACAAATCATTAAATTGAATGAATTTAAATTTGCATCTGAAACATGATTTTACATTCCAATTTGAAGTGGCAAATGCTTAAAGTGGTATGAGTTTCAAATAATGTTCAATAAAAAGGGGCCCTTTAACTACAGGGTGACTCAAATTGTCCCAATGGCACATGTTTAGTGGCATACAACTAATTGCGTTCATCCGTCTTGCACCTTCATGATGTGCAAAGCACATTCAATTGAACAAATTAGGTTAATTTCCATAATGTTTGAACCCAGTATTCAAATTTCAAGAGTCTCATTTAAGATTGAATTATAAAATGTTTTCGTTTTAAGTTGTATTCAACATATAGGGTGATCCAATGTTGATTGGCAAACTTCTTATGCTGGTCATCCTATACTAGGTCAGGTCAGTTGCATTCCTAAGAATTTAATAATTCTCCTGAGTTTACAAGCTTGATGAAAACCAGCAGTTTTTTACTTATTTGGTAACACAGTTAAAAACAAGTAATAACACCACACAAACGCATTTAACAAAATGTGCTAATTAACATCCAGACAATACAGAATACATGAGGTTAATTACATAATTATCTTCTTTTAATTTTTAATTAAATAGTTAAATTTATTTATTCAAAAGGGTACCTCAACCTTTCTATACTTTTAAAATGGACAGTTTGGTGCAGGCAAATGTTTGCATACATTCGCAAACTGCGACCAACTTACGTTTCTTAACAATTTTTTGAGCTTCTTAATGCTAATAAATGATTCCTTAATTAACTAATTATATTTTTAATTCAAATATGCTTTGAACAATAATGTTATGTTTTCAATATAGAATTGTACCAAGAGTGAAACCAGTGCATTTTATGTTTGCCCAATGTATATTGCACCATACTTGTTCAACTATGCACTCCTCCTCCTCCTCCGCATACTCCTCCTCCGCATACTCTTCCACCCCTGACTAATTAGGTTTAACGAACTATTGTAATTAACAGAACCATGGTAGTTTATATTTTTCTTTTTAAAATAAAGGCCAAATACTTTCTCATCAAAATAAGACCAAATTTGAGTATGTGTGATAAAGAATAGCCAAAATATATGCATGCAAAGTAATAATATGTAGTGCAAATGTAACAGATCCACCTTTTTTGGGTACCCAGTATAAAAAACATGACCTTATATGTATTATAGTATAGTGCGTGGCTTTATAACCGTTAACCGCAACCTAGTTTTGTACAGCATCGTACAACCTGTCCACCCATTGTTAGCGCGTGCAGTATTATTACAACATAAATGGGATCGTCATCAGTAAGACAGAGATACCCGCAGTGCTGTATGGAAGAACAATTCCTGCATTTTCTGGTAAGTTTTTTAACTTCAAATATCAAATTAAGCTGGATACTGTAAATTGATGATGAATGAAGCTCAACTCAAGTCAGCTACCGGTGCTAATGTGACATCATAAAGCTAGTTCCTAACCGGTGCTGCGTCCAAAACTAGGGTCTGCGCAAAACCCGGGTTTTGCGCAAGGCCCTAGTTTTGCCCCATGGGAGTGACTATACACTCCCGTCTTGTAACGATTTTCTATAGACTATATACACGACGGCTTATACATTCCCGTAAATTCTCGCGTGATTCCTGTTCAGAAGGTTTGCGACTGAGGCCAGGAAAGACCGTCGTGCACGAGACTAGACTTGGGACCAGGTCTGTACCGAAGTCTGTTCTTCTTGTGTGACGCCCTTGCTGTCCGTTTAGGGAGGAGTGGATGGTGGTATTGAGGAAGAAGGGGGCGGGGCGTGAAGCTAGTTGTCCTATCTATAATCTAAAGTATCATAATAAATTATTTGATGTACATGTATGTTGGGTGCGCTGTATAGAGCAGAATACTATGGCTCACACAACTGACTGCACGTTTTTAAGCCCGGTTTATAAGGCATAGTTGTTTAAGTTGTTGCAGTCAATATTAGTGACTGGAGTGATATCGATTTCCTTTGTGAAAAACGAAAATGATGTTGACGTTCATTGAGGTAGTCGAAGTTATTTTGCTAAATAAGAGGTTATAAGGCCAAATAAGATATAAACATGTTTGCGTTCCCGCCCGCCTCATGTTATTTCGCTTCAATTTTATTTTGTTTTCTTTATTTCAGTCACTAACCTTTTAGATTAGATGTTTCAGAGTTTTGCAATTCATGTAACATTTTTATTCATTTGTTTTAAACATTTTAAACAAGTTTTGTAGGTAACCATCATGAAATAAATTCGGCCTCAGTCAAGGTTCGCTATCGCCAAACAAAGGCGATTTTATATAATATATGTATAATAAACAAATGCCCCTTCTGTATTTGTTGTTAAAAAAGTCAAACATGTTTTAATATTTGTATTTTGCGGCCTAATCTGACCAGAGAGTTACGCCGTTAGCAAAATAAATGAGAGACATCTTTCTATTCTCTACACGACCGTCTTTTATATTAATTTGCATCTGCGCATGCGTTAACGACTGTCGTGTATATAGTCTGCGCAATTAAGCTACACGACAGTCTTGTATATAGTTTCGGCCTTTGCCCATACAAAAACGGGACCTTGCACAAAACCCGGGTTTTGTGCACGTATTTCTGCGCAAAACCAGGGTTTTTCGCAGACTACGAAAAACCCGGGTTCTGCACAACCCGGGTTCTGGATGCTATACCGGGTTCCTAACACAGGCCTTCAACATTGCCACCTGGCATGATCAGGATGTCAAAAGATCGTGCTATTTGTGTTGTTTGAACATTCATTCTTCCTGAAGTTCCACGTAGAAAGTGGTTAGCAATGGGTTTCCAATTTTGTTCATCCATAATCAGAATCACTTGATTGAAAGTTATCTGTATCTGTTTTGATGTTTCTCATGTTTAATATAATTATATTAACCAAATAAACTCCCTTTGGGGCAAGAAAAACAAAGAAATGTGATATTGCTGAAGTATATAATTTATGGAAAAGTTAAGCACATGAAAATGGTGATACTTGTTCCGGACAACTAAAATCAAAGGCCATTCTATTTTTATCTTTCAATATGTATGCATTGGTTAATAATGCACACAGAAAACACTATGTAAAAAAAATACACAAATTATGTAAAAAATACACAATCTGTGTAAAAATAGAACTCCATAATACTATGTAAACAGTTGTGTTAAGCTTTTGCATAGGAATTTACACAAGCTTGGGTATATATTACATGTTTTATGTAAACTCTTACATAATAATTATGGAGTTCTATATTTACATAATTTTTTACATAGTGTTTTCTGTGTGTGTTTTCTCCAAAAAATAAAACTATAGGGCCTATTATGTTGAAGCACTGAATCTATGGTGGAAAAAGTACAAATTTGACAAGAATTCATCACAAAATTATTCTGAAGTTTACCCCCTGAAACGGGTTTCCTATGGCTTTTTAACCGCTAAAACCCGGGGGGGGGGGGGGTACTCACGTATATTGGCCATACGGGTATGTGCGGGGACAAAGACCCCCTTTTCACGACCTGTCGCCGCTAAAACCCGGGGGGGGGGGGGGGTACTCACGTATATTGGCCATACGGGTATGTGCGGGGTATGTGCGGGGACAAAGACCCCCTTTTCACGACCTGTCGCCGCTCACAAAGCATCTCATTTCACTGATAAGTCATTCCACAAGCTATACAATCCAAACTCTAGCGCCGAGTTGCCCCCAAATACACCCAATTTCGGTAAATTTAGCCCAATTTGTCCTAATTTACCTTAAAAACACCCAATTATGGGCGGAAAATGTTTTCCACCCCCAATTCAGGATGTGTCAGTTCGGTAAGCCCCTGTTTTGAGAATGTCCAGTCACACACCCCTACCCTCTTCAAATTCGAGTACCCCCCCCCCCCCCCCCCCCTCCCCCGCCCCCGGCTAAAACCCATGAGCTTCCATGAGCTGCTGCCCCCTGGACCCGGGCCTGGACCCATGCCAGGGGTCCTAAGGCGGGCCACCCGTTAGAGCTTAGCGGCTGCTCGCGGTGCGGGCGCGGGTGCGGGTGCGGGCGTAGCAGGTTCCCCCCTCCCCATTCGCCACCCTTCAAGTGTTGACAGGTTAGGTTTACATGGAATAAATTGTGCGACTCATCGCTCTGACTCTGAGACGATGTATGCATATTTTCAGTTTCGTTCAACTATATATGAAGCGTCATTTATGAAATTCATATCATCCTATAACCTGATACCTTATTTTAAGTATCCTAACAAACAAACTTCTAAATAAAGACATACGCTTCTAAAAATAAAGAAGTTTACCAAAAGTCACGGTGTTTATATTAGCCAATATAACAATATTAACAAACACCGGCGAATGTCACAACTAAACAAAGCAAGGACATTCAGACTTTGTACTTTACTTTTGTGGTCAGGATCTGTCAGGTCGCACGCGTCTCCGACACCAGCGACCGATATCAGAATTATGTTGATGACTAATATTGACTTTATTGAACAATCATCATCATCAATTAGTGTACTGAAAAGTTGTATAATAATCTAATAATCTAATCTAATAATCTATAAATGGTTCAGAATATTATAGTTCAGAGATCTATTCAAATACCGTAGTGTAGACTTTTAAATACAAAAACACAAGCACATCAACGTATCCGCATGATAGAAAAAAATAGGCCGAATATTATTTTTTTTATATTGCTTTTAGTTTTACTAGCCTTTTTCTTAAATCGTCAATAAAACGAGTGTTTGAACTAATTGGCAAAAGCATACTTCACTGCAAAAACACAGGTGTTAAAAATAACACCATTGGTGTTGTGAGAGGTCCACACCAACACCGGTGTACCGGTGTTAAATTTTTGGTGTTATATCAACACCATGTAGTGTCATTTTAACAACTGCAAGTGTGAAAAATAACACTGTAAGTGTTAATGTAACACCAAGATAGTGTTAAAATAACACTAATTGGTGTGGACCTCTCAGAACACCGAACGGTGTTATTTTTAACACCGGTGTTTTTGCAGTGTTAATGCTATTATATATTATATAATTATATATATTAAAAAAACACCTTTTGTCTCAAAGCTGTCAGTTTTTCAAAACCTAATGCGGAATGCGGTTTTTGTTATAAGTATAAAATATTGAAATTCTTGTATATAAAAGTGACCTTTTGTATTTAAGGTTGGTGTCAACCCCAAAAATGTGAAAAATAGAGAGCGCCGTGGCAAAAAAAAATCACTTTTTGGTCAAAATTTTCAAAAGTATGGCCTAAAATAAAAATTAAAAAATACCACTCCTAGAGTTTTGTCTTAACATGGTTTCTAGCAAATTTCAGCATTTTAAACTCAAAATTGACTTTGTAGCCTGTCCAAGAATTTTTTTACCAAAAAAGTGATTTTTTGCCATTTTGTCAAAAATCGACATTTTTAGTGAAATTTGATATCAAAAATGGAATCTCTGACTCATTTCCATTCCATAATTGTATACTTTTATATTCATCACAGTTATAGTTTAAAAGTTACGGCGCTCTTTATTTTTCACATATTTGGGGTTGACACCAACCTTAAAATGATGTGATCAATGAAAATCTTAAAATCGGTGAAACTTTGGGATTTGTCTAACGCGCACCAATTAACTAACGCGCGCGGGAGCTTTGAGACAATTTTCTTTTTAATATAGCCTGATACTTGTCAAAAGGTTAGGGCCTATGTTAACTTTAATTCTTATACATTTAAATAGTTAATAGAGTTTCATGACAAACTTAATTGAAAAGCAGATCTCTTTATTAACAACAACACAATGTTGGAGGGGGGTGGGGGGGGGGGGGGGGGGGGGCACTGACATTGGAGAAGGGTATAGGTATGTGCCGTCCTGAGGGGAGGGGGCACTCTCTAGTTATACCTGAGTAAATGGTCGAGAGAATATCGTTTACTTAACTATAACTTAGGCATGTATAAATTAAGGGGCCACTTTAATATTAAATCTGAAGCATTTACTGGAAGTTTTTGCCAAAAGCTTGACCTTTTGCACTACATGTTATAATACGCGGAAGGAAAATTGCAGGGTATTACGGTATGTAAAATGTATGTAAGACCAACTATGGATGGACTATATGATACCGTAAAGGGTTTCAGTTCAGTAAGTATAGAATGTTCGAATTGCTAACATAAACATATCTGTCACGAAAATAATATTATTGCCAACACCGGGAAAGGTATCTAATTAAAGGGATACGCAGTAGTGTTGGACATTTTCTTTTTATATAATTTACTTCAGAATTCAAGATGAACATTAATAATGGTCATTTTTGACTGTTTATACATGTAGAGGCTAGAGCTTTAGGCTATATATATAACTGGGGAGCACACATGGCTTTGAAACACATATGACCTTCTACCCTAAATCAAGGTTAAGGTCAATCTACCACCCTAGTTGGCAAGGATGTACACTTAGAAGTTTTAATTCTACCAACTTCAAAGAACATTTTGGTATACAACTCCCTGCGTCTGCCTAGACCGGGACCGGAAAAACCCTATGCTCCCCAACTACATTTATACTAGCGTGAAATTCTTGTCTAAGCCCGTAGATCAATGCATTTGAATTGAAGTTTTGTTGTACAATGAGGGCTGATTTTTCTGAATACTTACAAGTGTAAGTTCATACATGTGATACAATTGTAAAGATGTACAAATCCCAGTTTTAAAAAGTAAAAGGTAATTATACATTTTTTCCGACAATATTGTTTGAGTTGTTGCACAAAGTTGTTTCTTCCCAGGAGCAAGGTTTTGAGCTTAACATTTCCTCACCTACACTTACAGGTTTGATAAAAGTCAGATTACAATTATGTTAGCTATAGTGTTGTTTAGATGTACCAGTACCACCATCAATAGCGTATCCAGGATTATTTTGATGGGGGGGGGGTGGCAAAAAAACCCTGAAGCGATCTTGTTCATCTTAAATATTGAAACGTTGCATTAAATACGCGCGAAGCGCGCAAAAATTGTGATTTTAACACTACAGTATGACGTTTTTAACGTCCCCCACATAATATTTAGAGTATTTGTAGTGGTTTGAGGGCCATACTCATATCAAAACCTCTAGAAAACATGCGCGCAGAGCGCGCACAATTTTGAGTTTTTGAACTAAAATGGTCATGAAAAACTGTCCTGAAGCCATCTTGTTAAGCTTAAATAATGAAATATTGAAACTAATACTTGTGCGAAGCGCGCAAAAAATTGCATTTCTGACACTATTGGTCCTGTATGATCATGATGATAATAACGTCCCACACATAATATTTAGAACTTTTGTTGTGGTTTGAGGGCCATTATAATATTAAAACTTGTATTCGCGCGGAGCGCACAAACATTTTTGGGTCATGGAAAACTGTCTTGAAGCCACCTTGTTAAGGTTAAATCATGAAACATTTGAATTAATACGCGCGAAGCGCGCAACAATTGGCATTTCTAACACTCAAATGGAACACTTAAATGTTTTTAACGTCCCCCACATGATATTTAGAATATTTAGTATGGTTTGAGGGCCATTATAATGTTAAAACATGTGGAAAATATGCGCGCCGAGCGCAAAACATAGTTGAGTTTTAACTAAAATGGTCATATGGAAAACTGTCCTGAAGCCACCTTGTTAAGCTTATTTAGAATATTTAGTATGGTTTGAGGGCCATTATAATGTTAAAACCTGTGGAAAATATGCGCGCCGAGCGCAAAACATTGTTGAGTTTTAACTAAAATGGTCATATGGAAAACTGTCCTGAAGCCACCTTGTTATAAATAATGAAATATTAAAATTAATACGCGTGCGCTAACACTAATGGTCCAGTATGGTAATAACGTTCCCCACATAATATTTAGAACTTTTGGTGTGGTTTTTGCATTAGGGGAGGATGGGACAACTGGTCCGGTTAAGCATATTTTATGATATAAAAGATTAAAGCTTGTGTAAATATTTATGGAATTGCTATGCAAATATCACCCATGTAACTGTTTACATATAACATATAATCAATGTTAAAAAATATCTAAAGAAGAGGCCAATTACCACTAACTGAAAACTTTACTTGGCACGGACCAGTTACCCCATCATTGGGGCAACGTCCTATATGTTCCAACGGTTAGAATACACAGAAATCAGTGAATAACAACACGGAAACTAGGCAGTATTTTCTTTACAAACACATTTCCATATTATTTCACATGCAAAAAGGATACATGTCTCATGAAACCCATGTTTTATACAGTTTTCGTGGTTAACATGTAAATAGCAGTATACTAATGGTGTACAAAGCAAGCGAAATTTTCGACTGCACATTTATTAGATAAATCGGTATGAACCTAGCTAAATGGTTACATGGTTGTGTTATTCAGATGCCCCATACATTTGTCTATATATACCCCTTTCTTTAATGATTTTATTTACTTCATATAATCATCATTTAGTACTTATAATAAACCAACTTGATATTTAGCCAGCTTTTCATGTTACAGGGGAAGTTAGTCAATATGACAACGATGACCCAACGGTTTATAACACACAACCGTTACAGATCTACACGATGTGGACATTATCGGCAACAATAGATCTGGGAAATCATCAATAAATGGGCGGTACTTAGTAACAGCCTGCTCATTTTGATGTCCAAAACAGGTTAAAAGCAGTGGATAAAATACATAAATCATGATATTTCGTCATAGCAGATACCTTTACAGACACCATTCAAAATATAATAAAGATGTAATTCATAATACCGAGGTTTTAAACCATTCTAAAGCAATTTCATGTCATATTGTAATCCTTCAATAGCAGAAATAGTGGTATTAGACCTGAAATTTCCCCAAAATGTCTAAGAACTAGAAAGAATGTGAAATATTTCATATTCTATTCACATTTCAATACCGAGTCATGTTTTATTGACACTAAACAACTAATTTTCAAAATGAATTTTACAATTTTGATTAAGTTTTTGAAGGCAGGCGGACCACTTGCCCCATACCCTTCGGACCACTTGCCCCAACAAATGACGTAGCACTTTGTCGAGATAAAACATTATTCAAACACATATGTGACATAAATTTTTTTACGCCAAAATGTTTTAAAACATACCACCATTTGTCATAATAATCAATAACTCCAATACATTTCAGAAAAAAAGGCAAAACTGCATTTTTGTTTTTAGTCATTACACGAATTTCTGTAACCAGCGAGTATTTTTGAATTCGCAAATATTACGGCGTTCGGGTCCTACAAGTAGACGAGTGTCTTTAGATAAAATAAGAAATGGTGTACTTTGTTATTTGCCAATTCATAAACTAATAACTCTACAAAATGAATACCCGTGATAATGATTTAAGTTGAAGCATTCTTTAAATGATAATATTGATCGCAAATCCAAACCACCAATGTCCCAAATTAGTAATATGCGCCATTTTACGGTCATTTCAACCACAACCTATGGTTTTAATCATATTTCGGAAAGTCCCTAAGCACACTACAACATAGCACCCATCAAATGCAATATGCACCTAGCATCTTAAGACGACTGTACTGCATGTATATATTTACTGTTGCATATCTGTCAATCATATAAAGTACATTAAACATGATCTAAACCCATCTTCATATATCGCCAATACTATCTGTGAATTTTCGATCAGTCACTCAAGGAGTTGGCTTCAAAGATCTGGAGAAAATCACATGTGTAAATACCCTAAAGTTCCAAATGTTTTGGATTGTAGAAGGTAAGGATATATGTGAAGTATCAACAAAAGTCGTACTGTTCAAAAGAAAGCAGTATGCCCATACAATTACAAAATCCTTCATTTCGGACCACTTGCCCCACGGTCCAGTTGCCCCATATTCCCCTAAACCTTTGGTCCAGTATGATGCTTTTAACGTCCCCCACATATTTAGAAAATTTGGTGGGTCTGAGAGGGCCAATATAATGTTAAAACCTGCAGAAAATATTGGCAACATTTTTGACTTTTTGAACTAGAATGGTCATGGAAAACTACAATCCAAGATGGCGTATCGCCATAAAATATTACGCCAAAACAAATTTCTCCGGTGCTGTTTGCGCACATATTTAGGCCCCAAATCATGAAAAATAAAGGCCCACGTTAAAAGGTACAACTTACTTCAATATAATATTGAACTAGAAAAGGGCAAAATCGTAAAATATTCCGTATTTGACCGCGGTTAAAACGTCTTTTTCCATATGCACAGAATGTACACTTTAACCGGTGCTTCAGTGATCAATACCAATTTACTGCACAGTGAAAACTTACACGATCACACATTTCTCACAATTACTTCAAAAATAATTTTATATAAAAAGCTGATCTTTACGGGTTTGTACAAAGAGATGTTGGACCACGGGGAATTCCCAGGTATCGAATCCCCACCGTGTTCAGCGGCCGGTTCAATGCAGCTGAGTTTATGTACGCAACCTCTTCATGAACTTCAGCCACTCATTGGGCTAAATCAGCCACAAAGGCAACACGGAACAAAAAGGCTGTGAGTGACGGACGGACGGACGGACGGACGGAGTGAGTGAGTCACTTTTGCTCATATAGGCTGATCTTACGACCAGCAATAATAATAATAATAACAATAATACATTACATTTATAAAGCGCATACAACAAAAAGGTTTCAGAGCGCTGTATACATAATGGTAAAACACAGAAATATTCAAAGATGCATTCCTTAAAAACTAGTAAAACTGCACTAAAGTAGTATACAGAATAAATCTTAAAAACTACAATATGAACACTTTTTGTCGAGTTCTGTTCACATATCGCTCTGAAAAGTCGATATAATAAATGAGCCATGTCTTGGCTATCGCATAGTCAAACAACAGCGATATCGATAATGAATTTGCTGCGATATCACATATAAAAAGTCCCGATATAAGTAGACAGCATGAAAACACAATTTACATCGTTCATCCTTCCTAAGTGATTTTCTTGTCAGGTCAATATTAACAAGCAGCTTAAATAACTAATTTTTCCTGAAATAACTGGAATTGAACTCATCATTCTGAGAGGTTAATCAAGATAAAGCTTGGCTATTTCATTATCAAAATTGAGCAGATCTGGTATTAAAATGGCTGATAAATAATGACGCAGCTTGAATCCAAATTACAATATACCGTTAAACTTCATCTATAAGCCCACATTGACTAATAGTTAATAAGCTGAGAATAGATAAAAAAAGGTATGAGCGCCCTCTTTTGATCTAGAGAAATTAGCACGAATGAGTTTAGTGTATTCGATATTCAATACTATAAAGTTGTATTACTATCTAAATAATTTCATGGACAGACGAATTGCTCAATTGGTAAAGCGCCCGGCAAAGCGTCAACTTCAGTATCACGAAGTTGGTGGATCAATTCTCAACTACACCCTTTGCAATTTCTTTTGAAATCTGTGTTTTAGCTTATAAAAAGGTTGGACTATTAAGATCATTACTTTATACAATCAAATTAATTATGCGCTTGTTTTTTGAAAAATAACAATAAAGCACCCGTATCTTATGCTCGAATCGATTTCATACGGATACTTTTATGCACCAGTATCCGTAACCAATCGTTCTACAATATATTTTCATATTGCAACATATCAAAAGTATCACTATTAATTGTACAAACCGTCTATGGTGAAATACAGTTTTGCCGGTTGCCGGTTTTATGCAATCGCGATTTATAATTTAGACTGAATCTATATACTAATTTTCGGTCCCTCGCCTGATTAGATAGTTCAATAATAATTTTGCACTCGCGTCCCTCTTCAACTGAAAAAGCGTGGTAATTGCGCCTCTAATACACGAGCTAATTAGATAGTTCAATACCCGTTTTTTCCCGTTTTCAGACATGCGCAGAAAGGATCACATGTGAAAATCCAAAATGTTGAATTTATTTTACTCGGATAGCTAACTGTTCGGACACAAATTGTGGTTTTCGGAGTGAGTGATGACATATGGTCTTCACCCAAAATATATTCTTCAGGGATATAGCTACATTTCTGTATATGCGGCTGTTTGTTATTCTTAAAGATCGCATAGTAACAAGCATTTATACGTCCGACAAATAAAAATATTTCACGACATTTTCTAAATGTAAACAAAAACTCTTACACAGATCTTAAAGTGACACTTTCACATTAGTAACATAGATGAATGCGACGTTTGCTAACGATAAAGAAACTGGCAGTACCATGTCAACCGTTTCTATGTTGTGCTGCGCGACCGCGTTTAACATGGCGCACGCGGTTCGGCGCACACGTAATGACGCAGACAAAAAGTGTACGCGTTTGTGGCGCAAACCGCGTGCACATTGTAACGGAGCAGAGTGAAAGCAGGCAGTCCGTACACTCTTTGAAAAAGGATGCTTCAGGCTTCAGGGGTTCTTGGCTGTCCCGTATGGAACCCTTTATATCACCTTAAAAGGTTCCAAAAAGAACCATTTTAAGGTTCAAAATAGGCAAAATATGGGCAAACATTGGTCTTTCGAACCTCTAAAGAACCTTTTGGGGCCTTTAAAATCAAAGAAACTTTAAACCATTATACGGGACAGCCAAGAACCCCTCTGAAGCACCCTTTTTCTAATAGTGTACCCTAAAGCCACCTCCTCCTCTCCGCACTTCCCTAATACTTGATAATCTGGATATAAGGGCACATCATGGGGCATCTGGATAAACGGAACGTGTGGTACATTATCATGATTATTATAGAGTGTCTGGATTATTCAGGGCATCCGTGGTATCTGGATTACGGGGTTCACTATAAAACGAGTCTCAAATTACCTGGATATACTATGCGCAGGTGGGCCACCTGTGATAACTGGATTTTAAGGGTGTAGGCCTACACTCAGGTAGTACTCTCGGGAGGCTTTATAGAACACAGCAAACATAATAAAGGGACTACATCAAGGGCTACATAACTATACGTTAAGGCCCCACATGCCTATTGGAGGAATAATGTATTTAATGCAAATAGGCCAAACAAAACCCGGATGGCACACATTGTGCTCAAGTACAAGCGTGGAATGGTACAAGTGATCTTGATGATAGACTCCGCCGACCATAAAACTAAACGACCGACTATAAAACTATAACGCTCAGAACGTAGGCCTACTGAATTACCTGGATACAGTATGTGCATATGGGCAGTGGCGACACTTGCACCAGCACCATATGTTAAAGGCATATTATGTGATCTTTTCCAGAGAGCGCCCTCTATTCGTGATTTTTTTTTAGAAAGTAGATTTTCTTGCAGATTTACATTTCTGATCATAAATCGTACATATATTCGAAGTTACAGAGCGATACAATTCCTAATTACCTCAAAATCATGGTTTTAGAGTGAATTTAGACTAGAATGAAATAAGTTGTCGGATATCCGACAGTTTATTTTCACTCTAAAACCATGATTTTGAAGTAATTAAGAATCGTATCGCCCTGTAACTTGGAATGTATGTACGATTTATAATCAGAAATGTAAATCTGCAAGAAAATCTGCTTTCAATCTGTTTTCGATGTTGAGGGCGTTCCATGGAAAGATCACATAATATACCTTTAAAGGAGGAAAACGAGGTGGCAGGGCAATAAAAGAATCGGGGGAGACATTTAAAAGCTAATTTTAAGTAACTTTCAATTTTGACATTAAAACTTCAACTTTTTATTATTTGGGGTACAAAATAGGTAGAGACATGCGCTGACAGGAGTATAACTGGGGGTATTAAGAACACGTTGATGGAGTAGGCCTACTCGGATTAAGATCTTGGGTATCTGTATTATTTAAGTGCACATTGTGCCTAGGCTCATGGTGTATTAAGGGCACCATGTTACTTACATTATATCAAGGGCACCTTAGTACCTGAATTATTTAAGGACATACTCTTGATTGATATTTATATAAACATTTATAACGCTTTGATATTACTGACCTCTGCCTATTGTGATATGAATTTTACTGTCCGCTATCTTCGGCACCCGCGTTTAATTTACTTGACTATGATAAAGTAAGGGCACTGGGTATCTCGAGATAACGGCACACTGCAGTGGGCCTACCTTGATTATGTGGTATCCAATGCATTATTAAGGGCACCTGGGGTAACTGGATTAGGGGGTAGGGCTTAGGCCTATGGGGTCCCTGGATATAATGGGACAACGGGTACCTGCATTTCAGGTCTCATGGGAGGCCTACATAGGTATCTGGAAACACAAACGTAGGCCTACCTAGATTAAGGCAATATATAACCTGGATTATCAAAAGCACCTGCGATATTCGGATTATTTAGGGCCCCGTCTGGATTATGTATACATGTATAGGACATGTTCTTGATACTATTGTTTGAAATTTTCTTACGCTTTGTTTACTTATTCCCCGTGAAATCTTCTAGCGGGTCCAGCGCGAAGCGCTGGTGCCCGCTAGTATTTATAATTTGCCCACCCCTAGCGCCTAGTTTACGCCACTGCTGCTACATCGGAGTTTTGCTGTACATTGAATTGATTGAATATCGTGGCTTCGAATCTGACTTTCGCTTTATACCGGCCATATCAATTCTGATTGACTTCTTTCGTTGACAAAAGTTACATTTTAAAGCGAAGTACGTTTGTTTTCAATCATCATCATCATCCTGGATGAAGATGGAAACAAAATTGTGTAAATAAGCTTACTTACAAGTAAGTTTATACTACTGTCACTGACTGGATAACTTCATGAACTTTATGTAACACTAGCGGAAATTTCAGAGAGACATGGTAGCTCCACCGCCGGTCATAGCAAACACATTTTGTAGGTACGTGATAATTGCATGGTATATAATTTATATTAAAGGTAGATGACCCGATCACATTTCGATTTTCAACTTGAAGTTTTCTATTCTACATGAAAGGTCATCCTTAAAAAAGTCGTGTTCCAAAGTTTGAGTTGCATAGCTCTAATGGTTCTTATTTTACACGCACAAGATGCTGTGAACTGTACCCATTGAGTAGTACACAAACTATATCGATCGGTGGTATACCACCATTCGCGGTAATTCAACATTATTTCATCGATTTCTCCGTAATTATACCGATTTAGGCCGTCAAATTTCAGTATGATGATGAGAAAAATACGAGCTTTCATATGATATGAAAATCTCCGTATGTTTGAAATAATTCTGTGTTACGAAAATGTGATCAGGTCATCTACCTTTAATGTTAGGGCGTATGTTTTCATAAGCCTGAGGTTTATTGTGAATAGGTAAAAATCAATTGATTATCCTTTTCAACAGATGCGAGAAAAGGGACCAAATTTGCCGCATTTTTTCTCCCACCCACAATGCATCAGAAAACAATCAATTGTTTTTTTCCCTATTCACGATAAGGCTTATGTTAGAGGTCACCACGACGGAGTGACGTCGCATGCCGTTGACCACAAACCCAAACTTAAACTTTAAAGGTAACTCCCTGTCATAATGCCTCAATTGGATAAGTTCTATCAAATCATGCGTACGTGCGAGTTGCGTTCGTATGTCCGTAGATTTGCATTGCAATGCATAGACCTGTGCGAATGTGCATAATCAGTAAAAACACTGAAGTGCGTAAACTATGCCGTACTACCTGTCACACAAATAATCGCACCCATCCTAATTGGTCAATCGTGAAATCGTCACACGCCGTGATGGACGGCGCTGGTCAGTAGACTGTGAATGTTAAGTTAGTGTTAGACAAGTTTAACACTTTTTGTAACGGAAGTGTGTATATATATAGGACAGCATTATCTTTGAAAATCATTCCATGCCAATTAGGACAGCCATCTCAACATGACATAGAGGTCATGGATTTTGCTCAAATTTCACTCAACGGTAGGCTACTTATGGTTTTATAGAAGAGGTCGAAAGGAAAAAATTTAATTCCATTCCGTTCGGTCGCTACAGCCTTCCGAAGTTCAACAACCTAATGTATGCTGAAAATGGGCTATTTCAATGTTGCACAGTTTAAAGTTACCTTACCTACTTTGAAGCAGGGGCGTAACTACTTTTTTTGAGTGGGGGGGATGAAAATTATCAGACTCAAATACGGCAGGGCTGTCAAGTTCAGAGTAATGTTCAGAGTGAGACTTTTTTAACCTCAAAATATTTTTTTACTCGCTACGCTCGTAAAACTATTGCCCGCCTTTTGTAACCCAAATAATACACTTTTTACAGCTAATGTGTACGCATGTTGGGGTTCCAGGCCTTCTTCCATGCTCCTGGATCACAGTTTTACAGTGGCCACTGATGGTGGTGTTGCCAACTTCTTCATGCATTCCTTGATTGATAGCAATTTGTAAATCGCTGTCGTCATTGTTTTCATTTTAAAATGATAAAATCCAAACTGCAATGAATGAATTGAATGTCCCAGTGTGGTTGTGTCGAACAGTGGCGTAGCCAGGTTATTCATATTGGGGGGGGGGCGAGAAATGAAAATGAACCGACAAGATTGTTTTGAGTAAAGACACGCGCGCGTAGCTCGCGACATTTTTTGATCTTACACCTATTTTTGGCACGATTGAGGTACATTTTGGCTCTAAACAAGCTTGTACCCACGACTATTTCATTTAGGTGACTATTATGCGCGCGTAGCGCGCGAAATTTTTTCATATGTGTACTTTTGACCATCATAATTCCATGATTCCTCTGGTCAAATGAACCGACAGTGCCAATCTCAACCGACACGACGTCAATATTGGGGGGGCAATCGCCCCCCTCGCCCCCCCTCTGGCTACGCCACTGGTGTCCAGTGTGCAGTGTGCGAATCTTTACGCCCACCTATTTGTTTAAATACGTCACTTTTAAAATTATTGGTTATGAAAAATCTGGGGGGGATGATTACATTAGGCATCCCCCCCAGGTAAAAATCTGGGGGGGATATATCCCCCCCATCCCCCCCTGTTGTTACGCCAGTGCTTTGAAGGGTTTTTTCTCAGCAACTATGTGACTAGGAATGGGATGCATTTTCTCAGCAATTAAAGGTAGATGACCCGATTACATTTTCGTAACACAGAATTATTTCAAACATACGGAGATTTTCATATCATATAAAAGCTCGTATTTTTCTCTTCATCATACTGAAATTTGACGGCCTAAATCGGTATAATTACGGAGAAATCGATGAAATAACGTCGAATTACCGCGAATGGTGGTAACCACCGATATAGTTTGTGTACAAGTACTACTCAATGGGTACAGTTCACAGCATCATTGTGCGTCTAAATTAAGAACCATTAGAGCTATGCAACTCAAACTTTGGAACACAAACAACTTTTTTAAGGATGACCTTTCATGTAGAATAGAAAACTTCAAGTTGAAAATCGGACCATCTACCTTTAAGTTAGTTGTGACTTTTATTTAGGGTTTGTCTCATTTTCTGTTTCATCTTGTCCACAAGAAGCCAATGTAATTTCTTGAGTCCAAGTGGCGGTCAGTTGAAAAAAGCCACATGCATGTAGGCCTACAACAACCATCTTGAAAAATAGCCCGACCAGCTATCTTGACAAAATGTGTCGGACGGCCATTTTGGAAGAAAAAGAAAAGAAAATCAGGACGCTAAACATGTTTCATTTTATATTATAGTGGCCATTTCCAGCGTGACACTGACAGACAGGACAAATTGATGCTACTTTGTTTTATATTTTAAAGGCCTGTAAAAAATACCAGGGCCGTCAGATGGGGGGGTGCGTAGGGTGCGGACGCACCTCCCTTGAGAATGAGAATCTTTTATTTTTTTCTCTGCTTTTTATCGGGTAAAAAATGCGTTTTTCATAGTTTCAAATGATAGTAAAACTACTCATAAAACATTGACTACAGTGCTTTTTGGACTGCAAAATATTTTGTGTCCGTGCGAAATTTTTTGACTTCACTCCCCCCCCCCCCCCCCACCCACTTGGAACATTTTTGAGGCAACCTTTTACGATTTTTTTATTTTTAGAAATCGTGTCTGACGGCCCTGAATACTGCAAGGTTTAACCATGGACTTATCAGATAAGTCCATGGTCTAACCTTTTATTAAGGGAAGTGTCAACCCTAAATATATGAAATTTATCAAGCACTGTAACTTTTAAACTAATAATGTAATGTACATAAAAGTATACAATTTTTCAAATGAAATGAGTCGGAGAATCTATATTTGGTATTGAATTTCCCCCCAAAAAGTTATTTCTACATTTTTGCCCAAAAATCACTTTTTTGGCGCCAAATTTTTTCAGACAACCTAACAAAATCAGTTTTTGATTAAAAATTTCAATATTTCACCAAAATCATCTAAAGTCTATTAATTAGGCCTAAAAAAAAAAGGTTTGTTTGCCCAAACACGACCGACCCATAAAATCTCAAAACCCCATGCCTTTTTTTGTTTTTTGTTTTTTGTTTTTGAGATTTCATTTTTTTTTAAATAATGTTTTATGTTGAAAAATATATGTATTAAATGATATTTTCATCTTAATTTGCCAAACTAATCAACTACACTGCCCTGTTATTTACTTATTCCCACATATCCACCCTTTAAAACACTAAGGAGATGCAAATCCAAGATCCTACCACTATCTAGTGAAAAACAGAACAGTTTGTACTACAGGCTGCCAGCTGCCCTATTAAAAACAAAATACATGTATTAGCCCTAACCAGCCAGGCTATGTTCGTACGGTGTGGAAACTGGGGGAGGGGGACAAAGTATGATTTTATACCAAATAATCGCTGTGAAACTTTCCCTTGGAATTGACCCCCAGAACCTCTGATCACCGCGCCGCGTCCCTCATCACTCGGCTAACCTGGGCAGCGATTTTGTACACACATATCAGCTTGGTTGATGACGTCATCGAATCATATGCTATAGAATGCGCGTGGACATTGTTTTTTGCTTTAGTGAATTGTAGTGTAGGAAGGTTAGGGTTTTAAAGAACATTCAAGTGTATTAACATCAACTTGTATAGTCATTTTCTTCTCTAAAAGTGTCCATAGCCACACAAAAAAGAAGGTAATCGACCTACCGACCCACTTTTTTCAACTCTTGTTTGGGCAAACAAACCTTTTTTTTTTATAGGCCTTAGGAAGCACTTTTTTTTTTTGCTTAAAAAATTTTATTTTTGAAAGTATTGACCAAAGAGTGCCAACAATGAGATTTTTATCTCAAAAATCACATTTTTGGCACTTTTTGGATGGATATCTCGAGTTTAAAATCCATAATCGAAAAAATAAAAAATTGCCTCCTAGCGCTGAAAGTCCTCTACACAATGGTAGTAAAATCTTACCTGATAGTTTGATATTTTTTTAGTTATGCTGTCTGAAAAATCGTAAAATTCCTTCAAATTTGAACTTCTAGAAAAAGCGAAATTTAGTAAAAATATTGACATTTTCCACCATTTAAAGCCAAATATTCTCGGAATACATGGGCGTGTGACCTTAAAAGCGAGTATACTATTATGAACAATCAAAATAAACTATCAGATTCAATTTATATTGTCACAATGTTAAGAAATTGGAAGAAAACTGAAATTTAAATGATCGTAAGATTGGCCTTTGTTTACATTTTTAGGCATTGTTTTGCGCTCTTTTGTTTTCGCGTCCTCGTCGCGGATATTAAGCGGCGTGTCTAGTATTACGCACGGGAAGATTCAGCGCGCGACGCAATAATCGAACAGCTGTCGCAGCATTTGAAAAGCGCGGAACTCCGCTTAATTTCCCGCCAAATAACCATGCGCCTTTTCCTGGCTCAAACTTACCAAAACAACAATTTAAAATCACCCAAAAGAACGGGAAATAATCGCTCCCGATTAGTAACTTATGATGGTAATTGATAGAATATAAAAGTATAAAATAATAGAGAAATATGAAATTCAATTTTTGAAACAAGTGCCGGGTTGACACTGCCCTTAAGGGGGGACTTTGAATTTTGCGTGTGCTGTAACTATTGAACTATAACTCAAAGGTATATAAAAGTATACATTTTTGGAAAAGGAAATAGGTCAGAGAATCCACATTCTGCATCAATTTTGACCAAAAATGTTGATTTTTTGAGAAAATCACAAAAAATTCACTTTTTTGACCCCAAAAAGTTCAACAAAGCTAACAAAAATAATTTTGAGTAAAAAATTCCCAAAATGCTCAATTATAATGTAAAGACACTAGAGTGTGATCCAAAACTGGTAAACATTTGATGAATATTTTAGAATCACTCAAATTAATCAAAAAAGTACTTTAAATAGTAGAGGAAGGTCCATATTTTATTATACCAAATAAAAAAATAAATAAAAAAAATTGCTAGGCATACCGTGACGTCAAAATGTAATGTGCTTTTTTATAGCGTGAGGGACGGACAAATGGAACATAAAAGAAAATTGAGGTTTGAATATGAAAATAATGAATACATCCTTTCTTATTTGGTCACGTTTTTTAACCAGGCATGGCTACATTTGTGTTACATGGGTATATTTCATGAAATTACCTCCTTTTGCAGTTTCAGTAGAATATATCAAAATGTTTACATCTAAAGGGTATGAAACCATATACATTTGGAATGCTTATAACCTAAGAATTGTAAATATGCTAACTAAAAATCAAATATACAGAGTGACCTAACATTATACAGGGTGTAACAATTCAAGTTTTATACAAAATGATGATTTACTTTTTTTCTTCCACTGTCTATATGCAGGAGCTATATGAAGGCTAGGGATGTTTTTATTGTGTTTGAGTAAATTACCCATCCAGCCATATGCAACATTAATTGGCCAGCTTATTAGGAAATATATATACAGGGTGGTCAAAATATGCAATTTCAAATACTGAAAACCCCACTAAATTAGACAAGTATTGCAATGAGCAAAGAGATACAGTTGTGATCAGGTTTGAGTGTTAGCATTAAAGTAAATCATCACCATGATATTTTAAAGTACTGTTTCGCGTGATAATTTAATATACAGGGTGTTTAGACTAGATCATGTTCATGTGTATAATATGTAGGCCCTATTGAGGCCCTATGTTGCCATCACATCCACTCCAATAATATATAATATCAACTCCCTACAATATAGTGAATTGGCCATACAGGGGCCCAAAATTTTAAATGACTTTAATTAAGCTGAAAAGCACACCAAATTGTTCGGCTGAGCACAAGGATTCCGAAAAAGTATAGTTTGCCCTACTTCATATGTTTGGTTAACAAGTTATCGGGTAAAACGTAAAAAGGTCGTTGACCTTTGCATATGGGGTCAAAATTTAAACTTGCTCCGATTTTGAAAAACAATATCTCATATTGTTCGTATGATCACAAGGATTCCAGAAATAGGTCTTTTTTTACCACCGGGAATATTTTGTGCAGGTCAAAAGGTCAAGGTACACTGCCCTATATAAAATCTGACCTTTTGACCCCTTTATAAGGTACAACAGACACTCTAGGTGGTAAAAGCTATCATTTCTGGAATCCTTGCAATCAGACGAACAATTTGAGATATTGTTTTTCAAAATCCGAGCAAGTTTAAATTTTGACCCCATATGCAAAGGTCAACGACCTTTTTACGTTTTACCCAGGGAGTCTATATAATGGGAGGGGACATTCGAATCGCAAAACAAGAGCCTCCCATATAAGGGCACATGGGCGTGAGTACGCGCGATGTGACTTGTAAAAGGAGGGCGCTATCTTGACAACGCCATGATTGACAGCACGAAAGTCCTTATAAGGCACATGAGACGCTTAATGTGAATTAATTTAGACGCGCGATGTGACTCGTAAATCGAGGGCGCTACCACACTGCGGCTTCAATCTCGGCAATGGGAGCTTGTGTACAGTGGCACCCGCCTGTTTTACCCCATAACTCGTTAACCAAACATACTTTTTCGGAATCCTTGTGCTCAGCCGAAAAATTTGGTGTGCTTTTTAGCTTAATTAAAGTCATTTGAATTTTTGGGCCCCTGTATGGCGGCCATTTTGGATGGAATTTGCGCTATAAAAGAACTTTCCCGTCACTTTAGATAGTCTTGGGCAAGCTTCGCAATCGTCAACGGGCGCTGGTTTGGACAAAATATCAGCGCTCGGTTTTTCAGCATTACCAGGCGCTATGGCAAAAGGACCAAGGGGTAAAAATCGCCCAGCGCCTGCTTATCTTATGCCTTGCTCCCTCCCAGCAAATCCCAAAAGTTGACAGCCCTGTTCATACCCTGAGCATGAAAATACTAAAATAAATGGGTCACAGTCAAAACGAAAAGGTGTTAATTATGAGCTCAGATTTTCAGAATAAACTTTTGTGAATGCCGTCTTTGAGCTGATTAGCTAAAGAAAAACAAATGAAAGATTATATCGAGTAGGCGTATGGCTAAAGAAAGCGCCCTCACACTTTAATATATATTAAAAAAACCCATCCATTTCTTACAAACATTGATTTCAAAATAACACAATTTGACACCAAAATCAATAGAATTGGGTATAAAATAACATTTAATATTAAACATAACAAAATAACAAAAGTGTCATTTTTGTCTCGCCTGATGTAATCAGAAAGAGACTATGTTATCACTATTTCTGTCCGCCGTCCGCCGTGTGCTAAGAAATACCTTTGTGACGCGATATCTGGAGATCCTTAAGGCCTATCGTGATGGGACTTGGTGGAGGGAAGGGGGTGGTGCGCTCTGTTGCTGATTGATTTTTCAAGGTCATCGGGGGTCATACAAGGTCATCGGGGTCAAATATGCTTAAAACTTTTGAGACGCGTTGTGACGCGATATCTAGAGATCCGTAAGGCCTATCTTGATGGGACTTGATGTCAGGGAAGGGGGTGGGGTGTTGTTTTGCTGATTAGATTTTCAAGGTCATTGGAGGTCATTCAAGGTCATCGGGGTCAAATATGGGGTCAAATAGATCAGTAAGGCCTATCTTGATGGGATTTGGTGGAGGGAAGGGGGTGGTGTGTTCTTTTTGCTGATTAAATTTGCAAGGTCACCAGAGGTCATCGGGGTCAAATATGGGGTCAAATAGATCAGTAAGGCCTATATTGATGAGATTTGGTGGAGGGAAGGGGAGTGGTGTGTTCTTTTTGCTGAATACATTTTCAAGGTCATCAGAGGTCATTCAAGGTCATCGGGGGTCAAATAAGATCCATAAGGCCTACATGTATCTTGATTGGATTTGGTGGAGGGAAGGGGGATGGTGTGTTCTTTTTGTTCTTAATTTTTCGGGGTCATCAGGGGTCAAATATGGGGTCAAATAGATCAGTAAGGCCTATCTTGATGGGATTTGGTGGACAGAAGAGGGATGGTGTGTTCTTTTTGTTGATTAATTTTTCGGGGTCATTGGGGGTCAAATATGGGGTCAAATAGATCAGTAAGGCCTATCTTGATGGGATTTGGTGGACGGAAGGGGGTGGTGTGTTCTTTTTGTTGATTAATTTTTTGGGGTAATCGGGGGTCAAATATGGGGTCAAATAGATCAGTAAGTCCTATCTTGATGGGATTTGATGGAGGGAAGGGGGTGGTGTGTTCTTTTTGTTGATTAATTTTTCGGGGTCATCGGGGGTCAAATAGATCAGTAAGGCCTATCTTTATGGGATTTGGTGGACGGAAGAGGGATGGTGTGTTCTTTTTGTTAATTAATTTTTCAGGGTCATCGGGGGTCAAATATGGGGTCAAATAGATCAGTAAGGCCTATCTTGATGGGATTTGGTGGACGGAAGAGGGATGGTGTGTTCTTTTTGTTGATTAATTTTTCGGGGTCATCGGGGGTCAAATATGGGGTCAAATAGATCAGTAAGGCCTATCTTGATGGGATTTGGTGGACGGAAGAGGGATGGTGTGTTCTTTTTGTTGATTAATTTTTCGGGGTCATCGGGGGTCAAATATGGGGTCAAATAGATCAGTAAGGCCTATCTTGATGGGATTTGGTGGACGGAAGAGGGATGGGGTGTTCTTTTTGTTGATTTTTTTCGGGGTCATCGGGGGTCAAATAGATCAGTAAGGCCTGTCTTGATGGGATTTGGTGGACGGAAGAGGGATGGTGTGTTCTTTTTGTTGATTAATATTTCGGGGTCATCGGGGGTCAAATATGGGGTCAAATAGATCAGTAAGGCCTATCTTGATGGGATTTGGTGGAAGGAAGGGGGTGGCGTGTTCTTTTTGTTGATAAATTTGTCGGGGTCATCGGGGGTCAAATATGGGGTCAAATAGATCAGTAAGGCCTATCTTGATGGGATTTGGTGGACGGAAGAGGGATGGTGGGTTCTTTTTGTTGATTAATTTTTCGGGGTCATTGGGGGTCAAATATGGGGTCAAATAGATCAGTAAGGCCTATCTTGATGGGATTTGGTGGAGGGAAGGGGGGTGGTGTGTTCTTTTTGTTGATTAATTTTTCGGGGTCATCGGGGGTCAAATAGATCAGTAAGGCCTATCTTGATGGGATTTGGTGGACGGAAGAGGGATGGTGTGTTCTTTTTGTTGATTAATTTTTCGGGGTCATCGGGGGTCAAATATGGGGTCAAATAGATCAGTAAGGCCTATCTTGATGGGATTTGGTGGAGGGAAGGGGGGTGGTGTGTTCTTTTTGTTGATTAATTTTTCGGGGTCATCGGGGGTCAAATATGGGGTTAAATAGATCAGTAAGGCCTATCTTGATGGGCTTTAGTGGAGGGAAGGGGGGTGGTGTGTTCTTTTTGTTTATTAATTTTTCGGGGTCATCGGGGGTCAAATAGATCAGTAAGGCCTATCTTGATGGGATTTGGTGGACGGAAGAGGGATGGTGTGTTCTTTTTGTTGATTAATTTTTCGGGGTCATCGGGGGTCAAATATGGGGTCAAATAGATCAGTAAGGCCTATCTTGATGGGATTTGGTAGACGGAAGAGGGATGGGGTGTTCTTTTTGTTGATTAGTAAGGCCTATCTTGATGTGATTTGGTGTAGGGAAGGGGGTTGGTGTGTTCTTTTTGTTGATTAAATTTTTCAAGGTATTACATCCCTTGCATTAACTACAATGCATACCTCTGTGACAGTGCTACATTGTATCATATGTTTCATCATCATTTCTTTAAAGTCACTTTTGATGAACAGGCGAGACGCACCGTTCGAGAACCGCCTTGTTAACAGAAGCCTGCAAGATCCATCAACCCATCAATATCACTTTTTTGTCTTAGTATGAAGGTATCCAAGAATCCATAATGCCTAAAAATACATGGCAAAATTCATTGCCAAATTAGGCCTAAAAACCCAGTTGTGTGTTGCCCTCAAAATGCTAAAAAATTAAAGTTGGGTCGGTCAGTCAGAATTTTTTTTTCTTGGCTGAAAATAAATGGTTTATGCATAAATTGAGACAAAATTGGTGTACATGTAGGCCCTAAGTCAATTTAACTAATGTTTCTAGTGTGATAATAGTCTAAAACCATTTATTTAAGCTTACTTTAAATTCATTTCACGCAAGAAATAGTAACATTTAGACATTAATTTAAAGATCAAATTTAAATTTTAAAAAAAATTAATAATTAAAAAAAAAGTTGAAAGAAAAAAGAAAATGTGACCCTACATGTAGTTTATACAATTTAAGGGTCGGTCGCTGATGGCAACACAACCATTTATTTTTGTTGTCCTTAGGGATAATTAATTTATTTCTACTTTTTTTCTTCATGAATTGATCATTACAACTTATAATTTCTTACCCTGTTTCAGGTTGGGACTTTATGTATTACATAATGTAGAGACCTTTTAATGAGTTAAGGCAAAGCAAATTTAATATTCATGACACAGATACATTTTGATGTCATGTTTTAATTATCCTTTTGTTGATTCTGCTGTACAACAAGTCTATATTTCTTTGTATAGGTGGACACAACAATTTGTGTGTTGTGTACTTTAGTTAGGGGTGTATCAATCTTTCGTAATAACTGCTTGTTTTCATGATTCTTGTCTACAGGCAATAATGTCAAGGCGACCAAAACTCCCGCGCTTTTCAATAAGAACAGTGCAAGCCAATGGCCTTGTTGATACCACTTCGAAGGGTAGATCTATCAGAGCAGCTTCCTGTTCCCGTGCCGCTACCTGACCATCAGCTACCTGTTATAGAGGAAGAAGAACAACTACCTGGACAATATCCCACTGCGTCGGAACACATACCATGCAATGACAATTGCATGAGCAGCTTCCTGTTCCCGTGCCGCTACCTGACCATCAGCTACCTGTTATAGAGGAAGAAGAACAACTACCTGGACAATATCCCACTGCGTCGGAACACATACCATGCAATGACAATGAATGGGCATCACTCAGAGACAAATTACTGGCAGTTCATTTTACCTTCCAGGGTCCTATTGTGCTGCATGCCATGCACAGATAAAACTGAACAAAAACCATACCAAGTGCCAGTATTGTGGTCTGGATGCATTTTATGGCAATCAGACATGCTGCCTGAAACACCATAAATGGTGTTTAAATCCATTCCATAAACGTATGCAATGGGAGGTAAGTTGTAAACTGTAATGTCGGAAAAAATTGACATTGCGTCGTCGTCAATGTTACGACAAGCTTCAAGTGCTCTTCCAAAAACTTTGTTTATTCTCGGTATTTTTGAGCAGGCGCGATGTTGTATTTAAGCCATGAATAAAAAACAAAGATGGCGGCTTGCACCAGCTTATAAACATTACTGTTACTTATCGCTGAAATATTGGCATAATTCTGTTATACCCTTCACACCAACATCAGTTAGTATACGTCGTTCTTAAAAATCACGCAATATGAATACCCCTGTGAATGGTATTGTGAATGGTATAACAGAATTACTCCAAAATATATGTTAATGCATACACGGTGGGTAATTGAAAAGATGGGCGCTTATAAGGGATTATTTTTGGTAGTCATTGGGAAAAATTTGGGTGGGCGCTTATAAGGGCATGGGCGCTTAATAGGGATAATACGGTACCTTTTTAAACACATTTATCGTAAACACTGTCAAATTCGGCAAGGTTGCACTTAGCGGAAAAGCATGTGCGATCGAAAAGTGAACTAAACTGTTTAAAATGTGGGGGGAAAATCAACATTCCAGCGTCGTAGTGGTCTCACTATGGCCACATTACATGACCTTAATGTTCCGACAAGCTTCAAGTGCCCTTCCGAAATCTTCCTTTATTCCCAGTAGTTTTGAGCATGCACAACGTTGTATTTAAGCCATGAATAAAAACAACCACAAATGGTGGCTCGCATTGGGGAGAGCGGGCGGCAGTGATGGAACCAGGCTTACTGGTACTGCTTTACTGAAGGACGGCGTGGCGAAAAATATTGTTGCACAGTGCTACAGTAATTGAAAAGGTGGGCCGCCATTGCGAAAAATATTGTTGTACAGTGCTACAGTAATTGAAAAGGTGGGCGCTTATAAAGGATTGTTTGTTGACAAAAGCACGAGGGTGTGTGCTTATAAGGGCATGGGCACAGAAATTCTGGCCCCATCCTACATACTTGGGGCAGTACAGGGGCGTAACAGAGGTTGGTTGTTAGGGGGGCACAGCCAACAAAATTCCTGGTTAGAATAATTCCGTCCCGGAATTTTTTTGTAAAACGTTGCCCCAAATTTTTTCCCAGTCAGTCACCTTGTGAAGTGGGGGGGGGGGGGGGGGGGTAGGGTCAAAAAAATGTGCACGGTCACAAAATTTCGCACGGTCACAAAATTACGCAAGGTCACAAATTTCGCATGGTCACCAAAATTTGGCACGGTCACACAATTTTGCAGTACAAACAGCACAACAGTCAACAATTTCTTGACTGTTGTGCTTTTTGTAACTGCAAAATTTTCGTTTTTCTTTCTTTCCCTTCTTTTCTTTCTTTCCCCTTTTTTCATCCTTTACCTTTTTCTTTTTCCTTCCTTTTTCCTTTCTCTCTCTCTTTTCTTTCCCTTTCCCCCTTTTCCTCTTTTCCCTTCCCCCCATTTGTGGGTAGGTTTGAATTTCCTGCTGAGCACCTTCAGGGTGGGGGCACTGTGCCCCCTGCCCCTCAGCTGTTACGCCACTGGGGCAGTATACTGTTTTGTAATTTATGGTGTTTTTGGTCCAGTGTATAAAAAAATAATTATGTACTCTTTTGTATTTAAATAATACAGGTTGCTGAAAATGCATACAGGGAATTGTATATGGATGCAGTTTAGCCGGCCTGATCATGATTGTGCAAAATCAAATCCTCGGACTGGTATTGAGGTTTTTGACCAAAATGGTAGGTATTAGGTATAATTGTATAATGGTTTGTTCTGATTTGTATCTGTTTACTTGATCATACATGCTTGGGACCTAAAGGACAATATTGGATAAGGCTATTAAAAAAAAAATTGTCTCAAAGCTCCCGCATTAGAAAACAAAAATCTTAATTTTTGTTTGGTTTTTTTTTTTTTTTTTTAAATCTCAAAATTTCACAGATTTTTCAGATTTTCATTCATCACATCATTTTAAATACTAAAAAGGTCACTTTACAATGATTTCAATATTTTATTTTAAAAAAAACCCTTAAAAAAAGAGCTTTGAGACAAAAGATTTTTTTAGTATAACATCTGTTCTTACTATCATTTCATTTAGCCATCATGCTTATACAGGCTTTAAATCATGGCCTGAGAATTTTGCTCGAGTCTAGTCCCGTCAGGACCCAAGCGTGTGTCCGTACAGACCGACCTTGTAACTAAACAAACACACATAAATACAATTCCTAATTACCTCAAAATCATGGTTTTAGAGAGAATTTAGAGTAAAAATAAGTTGTCGGTGCAGACTTCGACAGTTTAAGGGTGCACTACACTAAATCGGGTATCCCCTACCCTTAAGGGCGGTGTTCAAGTTTTAAAAAAATGATTTTTGATTAATTATGATTAATGGGACATCACCTACATGCACCCTGACTAAAATAAACTGTGAATATCATCTAGATACATTTTGAGAGATCTTTCAAATTTGTGTTTTTCACTGGAAACATCGACGATTACGGCAGCATTTCCAAGCTTATCAGAGAGGTAGTCAACTCTGTGGGCGTATTTTGAAAAAACCGAGCAAGTTCACCTATCTATTTTTTCCCCTTTTTGGTGAGAAAATGTGAACATCTTTCAGAAAAAATCACTCAACAAGGTCAAATTTTGTAATTTAGTGGTCTTATACAGAGTTTCATATCAGCGTTTTTTGTACAATATATATCCCTATGGAGCTCTATTTAGTAGTGTGACCCCTTATTTTCACTCTAAAACCATGATTTTGAAGTAATTAAGAGTTGTATCGCCCTGTAACTTGGAATGTATTACGATTTATGATCCAAAATGTAAATCTGCAAGAAAATCTGCTTTCAATTTTATTGAGGATTGAGGGCGTTTCACATGTAATACTGTAAAGCTGAAATTTTCGTGGTGGTTTTATAAAGTATTTTTCGGCGAAAATTATAACACACAAAATTATTGTTTTTAACATTCATGCAGTGCATCCAGAAGGTCGCCCGCGAAAAAACCCAATTGTCTATGATATCGAAGTGCGCGAAAATATTGGCTTTTACAGTATACCTTTAGCAGGGTCTATTCACAGTACGATACTGCGGATAAGAAGGAGTTGCCAGCTTATTCACAGTACGATACTCCGGATAAGAAGGGGTTGCCAGCTTATTTGCAATACGATACTGCGGATAAGAAGGGTTGCCAGCTTATTCGCAGTATGACAGTGTAACAGTTAAAATTACTTTTTAACGTTTTACTCTACACCACACGGCAACAGATTTGTTTTCTGACCCCCCAAAATTCACCAGAAAGGTCACCCTGACCTCCTCCCCCCCCCCCCCCCTCCCCCCCCCCCCCCCCCCCCCCTCGAATTTGAACCACGGACTTCCAGCACCAGGGCCCAGATCCTAGCCACTACATCACGGATGTCAGTCACACTTGGCGCAGTATATTCGCCTCGTTATAGCATGGGTCCGTTTTGTAGCCTAGTTGCCGTGTGGTGTAGTATAGTTAGGGTTATAGGGAAGTGTCAACTGTTTTTGGCCAAATTTATCAAGCATTGTAACTTTTAAACTATAAATGTGATGTACCTGAAAGTAGATTTTTTGTAATGAAATGAGTCTGCGAATCTATTTTTAGTATCAAATGATATTAAAATAGATAGTGGCGCCAAAAAAGGTTAGTAGTTGAGAGGGGTAAACTACTCTTAAATGTCATTAAAATCAATTTCGGCACAAAAAGTGGGGTTCTTTTGGTAAGTAATTGAGAGGGGGTAAACTACTATCCTGTTAAATGTCATTAGAATCTATTTTGGCCCAAAAAGCCCTGAGTATTAGGTTAGTAGTTTGAGAGGGGACCATAAACTACTAACCTAAGACCCCCTCTTAAATGTCATTATAGAATCGATTTTGACGCCACATGAAAACATTTTCACAGATTTGGGGGCCCATAGAACAGGGTTTCTTTCTTGTGTCTCGCCTAATAATGTTGATTTTCTCAAGTACAGGAATAATAAATGTTATGGTTTATTTTTATTTTCAGAATGCCATGATCAAGCCATAACAAAAAGCCAATGAATGGTGTGAGAACGAGAACCGAAAATCTGTCTCTGAGAGAAAGGTATGTTCTCCACTATGTATTTGCACTTGGTATACTTACTGAAATCACTACCAATCTCAATCTAGCTGTTTACAATAATTGTAACAAATAACCATGTCACATTACAGTTGTGGAAACAGCTGAAGGGATTTCAAGCCTAACAGTGGCGTAACCAGAGGGGGAGGGGCGGGGGATGATTGCTGCCCCCCCCCCCCCCCCCCCATATTGATGTTGAGATTGGCACTGTCAGTTTATTTGTCAAGAGGAATCATGGAATTATGATGGTCTAATGGTCAAAAGTACACAGATGAAAATGTGTCCCAAATATTGGGTACAAGCTTGTTTAGAGCCAAAATGTACCTTAATCATAGCCAAAATAAGTGTAAAGTCGAAAATTGTCACACGCTTCATTGTATGCGCACATTTATTTAGTCACAACAATCTTGTCGGTTCACTTTCATAGGTACAAGCTTGTTTCGAGCCAAAATGTACCTCATTCTTTGTCAAAATAAGTGTTGGTCAATTTTCCACATTGGCAAATATATTCTGAAAAAAAAGTGGAGTTAGGGTTAACAATGAAATCAAATTGGTCATGGATATAATCCATGCTGAAGGAGAGTCCTATTTGTTTTATTCACCCTGTATAATAACCTAATTACGTGTAAGGCCACCACCACCTAAAAAACATGTGCAAGTGCCTGACATACCCAATTTTTGGTTTAGAATTTTTTGGAAAACTGCCTGAAAATAAACCAAAATATAAATAATAGCGTGCTTTTGGTTACCGAGCTCAATTCCTGATCTCGAATTTCTAGAATTGTTATTTAAACTCATTTTGCTCATTATATTTTTCAGATAAGGAATGCACCACATCAACATCAAAATGCCACCTTGGAAAGTCAGGAAATGTCATAATTAACAGATTAACTTGAAACAACTCGCTAAGTGTGGCATACATACATGAGAGACATGTGGTGGTGGAAGGAAAGGAAGGCTTGGTGACCCACCTGAGTTTGATCTGCTCTATGTTTGTGTGACCAAATAACACAATTCTGGATGTCAGCTCCTCTAGCTTCTGGTCAGGGAGAAATGATAACAGGTTAAGAAGAATGTTTTGCCTTTTCTTGTTCATTTTGTTTTAAATAAAAACAAGCAAAATTGTTCAAAATATGTGAAGCGTCAAAATGTACACATACTAACATTTACATTTTACAGTACATGTATGCAAAATGCTTTCTTATAAAAAAGGCTAATACTAAATGCAGAATTTCTTCTCTCATTTCATTGTGTTTTTGGCCCAATCACCCCTTTCTTTCCCTTTCAGATCCATTTTTTCTTGATAACTTTAAAAAATGGGCAAAAATATGGGCTCATCACGTAGGGTTATGCATTTAGTGACTCCACATGCTTATGCATGCAGGGTATGTGAGACACATTTTTTCTCTTCTTGGCCTTATGTGATAACTTGTATGTGATCATTTTCTCTACAATCTATTTCCCAAGTTTCCTTGCATGAATCATATTTATTATAAAAATACCAAATTCACTCACTGTTGCATCCTGATTTTTAATTTTCCCCTATACGTACAGGACCCTGGTAGTCAGAGTTGCCACGCCATTGCAGTCTCTGTTTGACGCAGAATACCAATGAATCGTTCTATGCCCTGTTATGGAGTGTTGCCCATAAAGAGAAGTTAAGCTCAGCTAGGGAAAACATCTTGGCAATTGAAATGGCAAGGCTGTATTTCAACCAAGGTTTCAGTGCCAACATGACTTTGCATTCCTTCTGCTGGATTAAAGACCTCTTTTAGGGCAAAGGCAGGCATGCTTACAGAATTAGAACTAGACCTAAACTAGCAAGGCCACGTATAAGCCACCACCTGAGATCGAAGAGGTAAAGAGAAAGTCAGCAAAGAGGAGTCTGGGATTCAAGGCTGCATGACCCTCACTATCAGAGTGGTCACTTTATTCCGGAGGGGAATACTTGGTCATCATATAACCCTAATTGAGGGTTTTCATGTATTGGAGTCACCCATGCAGATAGCCCTATTTGAAATCAAGACTCTCTGTGTGGACGATTAAGTTCATGTCAGTAGAAGACCATAATAACCCTTACAGCCCTGAACCCCATGAAATCCCATTTGAAAACTATGCTGGAGGCACGTGTCACCTCGGTCTATCTCGCCGGGCACTGACACCAGGTGATAAATGCGCACGGAATTTTTAATTGCGAGCGTGTGACTCTCTGGCCGAGTGGACTAATACCCCGTCATCCATGCAGGAGGACCCGGGATCGAATCCTGTCGGCAGCAAGTCAGGTTTTTCTCGGTGAATTTCCACCCTCGGATATTGTTTTCAACATTTCCATTCCAAAAATGTTAGGGTTATTACACCTTTTTTTTCTAGTATTACCATAACCCTTTATTACAGCCCTGAACCCCATGAAATCCCATTTGAAAACTATGCTGGAGGCACGTGTCACCTCAGTCTATCTTGCCGGGCACTGACACCAGGTGATAAATGCGCACGGAATTGTTAATTGCGGGCGAGTGACTCCCTGGCCGAGTGGACTAAGACCCCGTTATCCATGCTGGAGGACCTGGGATCGAATCCTGTCGTCGGCAAGTCCGGTTTTTCTCTGTAAATTTCGCCCATTTCCACCCTCGGATATTTTTTTCAACATTTTCCATTCCAAAAGTGTTAGGGTTAATGAATTTGGTTTATATCACTGGATATTTTGTATGTCTACTTTTTGTAAAGTTGACTTGGCAAGATAATTAATATAACTCACCATATGGTGACAACTCCTTGGCGAGATAATAAATGGGTTGAAATAAGCTGGGGAAGGTTGTAATGAAGTAATATGGTTTGGGAATGGGAGGTAGGGGCCGTGGCTATTGAAATGGATTGAAACCGAGAATCATGAGGTAATGAAATAATGTGGTTTCTGAAATATGAAACATGGTATAGTGAATCTAAATCATGTAACATGGTGTCAGATGTGGGATTTGATATTGTATGTGGTATTAGCTTCCACCAAGAGTCCTGATATCGAGATTAAAGTATACTAAATTGTGTTTATGAAATAAACTGATTTCTTTAATCATGGGTTATAGCTTGGGCAATGACGAGAAACCCTTTCAGATTAGAATATAGACCTATATTATATTTACTCATTTATGTAATGGGAAATGGATGGGAAAACATTCAATTTCAGGTTAGAAAATAGGCTTAATGTATTATAATTGTACATGTATTTTAACTCATGAATGTATTCTTACCACTTTTGTGATAAATGTTTGTATACATGTACTTTTGTCTGCTTACTATGTTGCTTTGGGTTTAAAATGCTAAAATGATGACAAAATATTGTATAATTAATGCACAATCTACTGAAGATAGCAATATTAACGTAGTAGTAAAGCCATCAAAATAAGTAATGATCAATCTACAGAAGATAGCAATATAAGCGTAGTAGCAATGATAACACAATATTGCATAATTACAGTGGATTAACCTTTTTACAAATTGGCAAAAATTAATCATCTACTAGATATTGGAGGGGGTTCTTCTGATATATTAAATTTCTGTATACAGTCAAAAATCCCAAATGTTTGGAAAGATGTTGTTATGGCATGGAGTAAGGTTTGTTAAAAGCCGCCAACATACAAACAACATTGAACTCATGGAAAGTGTCTTATGGTATAACGATAATATTCAGGTTTGCAAAAAAACCCAATATATTACCGTCATTGGGTAAAGAATATAATTTTTCTACCATGTCGCTTTTATACAGGCTGTCCAAAAATGATTCGATGCCCAAAGTTCAATAAATGTTTTCATCATCAAAATCAATTAAATTAGATCCGTTGTTTTTCTATCATATTTGCTATACTGTAGAATTTCATATCAGGAATATCAGACTTATTTTAATGAAGTTACACTCCATTGTGTAAGACATAGTGATTTCACCTTTTTGGCAAAGTGCAAAAAAATGTGTTTTTAAACAACCTTGTTTGAAAGCAACTAATACAGTCTCTTAATCTCTTGTCTGCTTACATCTTTGGTTCCTTTCAATTTTAAACTGCTGTTGTATCATTTTGTTGTTTAAACCATTAATTCTTCATTTTGATTCAATTTGAAGAGTAAAAATGGATCGTCACGCATGAGCAACCCCAATCTTTGTTTCTATAATGAGCTAGTTTTGAGGCTAAACTTGAAGGACATTTAAAAACAGGTAAAGATGTGGTCATGGGTAATTAGCAGTAGCTTAGATTTCTTTTTCATATTGGGGATGCAATTTCCTACAAACTTGCTAAAAATGGTATAGTCCCTTAATTAGTGTTTAACCTCACGAAATTCATTCTTCAATGTGAAAATTAAATCTAAGCCACTGGTGATTCACCAAATACCACTTCATTTAATAGAGGTCCCTAAACACCTGTCAAATCAAACAATGCATGGGGTCACTCAAGTGTGACAAACTTCTTTTACCCGTTAAATTGATGTAAGGAGAAGAATTAGTAATGATTTGAACACCCATAACTAATAACAGTTACAAAAGAAAGACTCACAAGATTATATTGAATAAACAAGAGATTATGATAATACACAAGTTTCTTTCTAACAAGCTTTAATAGCACACATATTTTGTTAGCACTTTGTCAAAAAGGTGAAATCACCATGTTTTACATAATGGAGTGTATCTTGATAAATCCGATATTCATGATCTAAAATTCTAATGAAATAGTACAGTATGACAAAGATGATGTAAAAACAATGGACCTAAACCCATCGGTTGATTGAACTTTGAACATCGATGGGTACTAATCATTTTGGGACAGCCTGTATATATACAAGATCAAAATTAAAGAAGTGCTACCATTTGTTCCGGAAGGAAGCAAATTGGTCCTTCCCCCTTGAAAAATATATCGCCGTAAAAAATGGAAACATTGCGAGTTTTAACAACAAAAAATGGAATGTGTAGTAATCAAGGTCTTAGGCAGGATTTGAAGATGTGAGTGTGTAAATGTGTATAAATTTTTAAAAAATGGGTGTCTAAATTTAAGGATTTGTGTACAAAGTATAGGCCATGTGGAAAAAAGCTGGGTGTGCAAAAACTGTGAATTTATAAAAGTGGGTGTGTAAAACACTCCCTACACGGCTGGCTGTCTAAGCCCTTGGTAGTAATGTATCAGCAAAGGACCGTGTAATAACATTTATTTAATGCAAATTATCGTCTGTATTGTACTAATAATATTATGAAAAAACTGTGATATGAAATGTATATTATATTTTGCATTGAACATATGAGGAAACTGAATTTTCTTTTTGCATAACTAGTGCGCAATATACTGAAGATAGCAGTATGAATGTAGTAATAATTATGTCAAGCTATAGTATAATTAATACAAAATCTACTGAAGATAGCAATAATCACTTAGCAATGATGCCAAAATATTTGACAGTTAATGCACAATCTACTGAAGATAGCAAAATGCACTTTGGTAGCAATGATGTCAAAATATTGTATAGTTTGGCCTAATGCGCAATCTACTGAAGATAGCAATATTAAGGTAGTAGCAAAGTCAAAATAGTGTATAGTTAATGCGCAATCTACTAAAGATAGCAATATGAACGTAGTAAGTAGTAATGATGCCAAAATGTTGTATAATTAATGGGCAATCTACTGAAGATAGCAATATGCACTAAATAGCAATGAGAAAATATTGTACAATCTACTGAAGACTACTTGCAAACTATAGTATCGTTTATGCTCAATCTACTAAAGATAGCAATATGAACGTAGTAGCAATGATATTGTATAGTTAATGCCTAATCTACTGAAGATAGCAATATGTGACCCGTCACGTCAAAATAGACATGTTGTCAGCAAACACAGTTTTGAGATGGAGGCCAATATATTTGGTGAAATTTTCACATTCGTAATTTGTGGCGGATACGCCGTTTCATCACCCCAGAAGCATGTCATTATGCCGTTAGAGCACATCATGCCGTTAGAGTCCTGTCTCGCATAGACTCCGCTTCTCATCGGATACCATAAATGGCTCTCGGTTCCACGCTCAAGAAATAGAGCTGGTAATCATCCGTATGTTGTTGCCGCTACACAGCTCTGGAATAAGTTGCCAATTCAGTTGAGGGAGGCGGTGTCTGTGCCTGTTTTCAAACATTTGTTGAAAACGCATTTGTATAAATGTTAGGTGTTTGTGGTTTCTTGTCTTTTTGCATCATTTTTGCCTGTAATTTTGTAAAGCGTTGTGCACTTTGAAGAGCGCCATATAAGTATTGATTAACCCTTACAGCCCCAGATCCCATGAAATCCCATTTCCCAGCATCCTGGTTCCGCGTGGCGCTGAGGTTTTTGTGTGAAATAATGGCCCCGGGCTATATAGCTGGGCGAATACACTCGCCCAGCACAGCTTCCCCCGTGGCGCAGTTGGTAGAGTGTCCGCCCGCCAACCGAGAGATCGTGGGTTCAAACCCCGGGGCGTGGCACCTCTTGTTGTGTGTGCTTTTTTCGCTTGAAAAATTTTTCGTTGGAAAATCCACCGGGTGGGTTAGGGTTAATAAATAATAATGATGTCAAAATATTTTACAGTTAACGCGCAATCTACTAAAGATAGGAATATTTACAATAAAATATTGTATATTTAATGCGCAATCTACTGAAGATAGCAATAGTAGCAATGATTACAAAATATTGTATTGTTAATGCAAAATCTACTGAAGATAGCAATAGTAGCAATGATTACAAAATATTGTATAGTTGATGCGTAATGAACAAGTACATCACATAGAGTTAGAGTATACAGGGTGAGTAAAAAAACATTGTGCACGATTTGAAACGGCCATTTAACCTTGATACGTGCATTGAACCGTGGATTTATTGTTGTCAATGTAAAGCAGTGTTAATCTAGTTTATCCTCCCAAAAAATGAAAGTAATCGGCTGACGAATTAGCAAAATGTGGCAAGTTTTGAAAACTGAGGGTGTTTTTCGCCATTCCTATGGGAATTACACAGTTAAGACATGAACATTACTGCAGCATGATGGTATGGAGTGAGAGTGAGAAAGCACCATCCTAAAAAAAAGAGGATTTGGCTTCCAAAGTGCTCTGTAACAGGTGATTCAGATTTGCCTTTTCATTTGACAACTCGGTATCAGATGATTAACTACTTATCCCAGAGTGAAAGAATGATTTTTCAGGAACATTTTGACAATTAACATGATTAATGTGAGTGATAATGACCATTTAGCAAAACCAATTTTACTGTGTGTAAATCCCATAGGAATGGCGAAAAACGCGGTCAGTTTACAAAACTTGCCACAGTTTGCGCATTCTTAAGTCGATTACTTTAATTTTTGGAGAATAAACTAGATTAACACCGCTTTACACTGACAACAATAAATTCACGGTTCAATGCACGCATCAAGGTAAAATGGCCGTTTCAAATCGTGCACAATGTTTTTTAACTCGCCCTGTAGAATGGTCCCTCTGCTAGACAAATTATCTGCTGCAAATGGCCCAGCAGACACCCCAAAATGTTACAATTGAACTGAGAATACCACTTTATTATTTTAGTTAAAGGGGCATTGAGAGATACGTATGGGTGCGCCCTCAATTATCCTGGAAATCAGTTTTTTTGCATCAAATTAATACTTAGGCATATGCTAACTACCATCTGACTAACATTCTCCGTTTATCATATAAAATGTCATGATTTTCTTAGTTTCGATATGTTTCGATAGTTTCGATATGATCATATCGAAACTAAGGTGCTGAATTCGGAAGTTATGCATCGTTTTACTCACAGACTTTCGCGGCAAATCTCAACCCTGGAGGTGCCGTTATTTGCTTAGTTTGGCATGAAGGCGATGTCGGAATTGTATGGCATTTTGGATTTGGGCTATGTTGATGATTATCTTTACGTTATTTGCTCATTTAGTATATTGATCTCTCAATGCCCCTTTAATGTTTCCATTTAATAAAGGGGAACCTTGTATGTCAAATTTGCCCTTGGCCTCAGATTTTAGTTTGTGTTAACAGGAATTTGTGTTATCCAGCTTGGGACTTGAATAAAACTTGGTGCTATCAGATTTTGTGTTAACAAGGTTCCACTGTATAAAAAAAGCTTTTTTCTTGTAATTCAAGTACTAACATCTCAAAAGAAAAATTTGGGAACTATAATTGTAAAAAAAAATCACTCCATTCTTATTTTAGTATATTGGTTATTTTTTATTCTTTCATCATTTTGTTAGATTTATTTCATTTAAACAACAACAAATTTCCCCCATTATAAAACCGACGAAATCCAGAATAAATTCCATCAAATGCATGGTAGTTTGATTTGTCGGAGGCGGGTGGGGTGGGGGGGGGGGGGGGGGGGGGGGGGTGGTCCACAAGCTTGCTCCCATTCAGTTTAAGCCCCATCCCAAAAATACAAAAATAAATAATAATACTTATTGTAGTGTTCAATTTACGATAAAAGCCAACATTTTTGCATAGTTTAATTTAGGATTAACAAGATTGTAGTATGTAGTTGAAGCAGTGTTGATGATTTTACCTGACACCTTGGAATTTCCCTTGTGAAATTCCTCGGTACAAAGTGCAAATGTTTTGATTCTTCACAATTACCTCTAACAACTGATACACAGTCAATCATATCCTTTAAATCATGCACTCTTTCTTAGTAGCGCCAAACCAATCAGAAAGCAAGAAACTAAGTGTCTAATGCACTCCACGCGTGCACCATTCAATGTGCTTGTTATGCGATTTGATTATAGGTCAATAAATGCGTATGTGTTGTTTCGAGAGAAATTAGACAAATCAATGCATGCACGTTGATGTGTGAATAATGGCACGACCCCGCAGGGGGAGTGCTATTGTGAGCATATCTAACTTTGCGCAGGTGCATTGATTTTTCCAATTTTTCGAGAAACAAAACATAAAGGCTACACATGCATCCCGCGATTCCTGAACAACGAATCAAAACAACCTGAGTGCATTAGACACTTTCAATGCTCTCCGGGTATTTTAGTTTCTTGCTTTCTGATTGGTTCGACACTACTTTAGAGTATATGAATTATAGGTCAATAAATGCGTAGGCCTATCTGTTGTTTCAAGAGAAGTTAGACAAATCAATGCACGCACACTGATGTTGATGTGTGAATAATGGCACGACCCTGAAGGTGGAGTGCTATTGCGAGCATATCAACATTTCCGCAAGTGCATTCATTTTTCATTTTTCGAGAAACAAAACATGTAAACGAATGTAATGACCTAATTCATCCACGACACTTACAAATCAAAATTCACAATTTGAGCATAATTTATTGATCTATGTAAAAACGAATAAAAACATGTTAACAATTTGCTAACATCCGCAGTGAAAATCGGCGAACCCACGATTCCTGTGTGATCCATGCAGTGAACGGCGCCCACCCGGAGTGCATTAGACACTTTCAATGCACGCTGCGTATTTTAGTTTCTTGCTTCTTGTTCGACACCACTAAGAGTGTATGAATTCATTTTATTGGAACAGACTTGGTGCGCAGCTAGAGCGATTATTCATGAAGTAATGAATGAAACAAAGTTAAAGAGGAAATAACAAAAATATTTGACCATCTCAACAAATTGGTGAGGGTGGTAACGAGAAACACGTTTATTATTTTACTTGGTCTCAATATAAGAAATAAGAGTGATATCTGTGAATATGTACACTAAAATATTAAGTCACATGATTATTTGTAATATTCATTGTATGATCTGGTATATGAATGATGAATAAATATTACAGATGAGCCTACAGATGGAGTATGTTCTCTTGCAATGTGTGCAAAGTGTGTTAATATACCGGCAGTGGCGTAAATAGGTTTTTCATTTGGGAGGGGGGGGGGGGGGGGGGGGGGGGGCAAGAAGGGGGCACTGACTTGAAACAGGGGGAGGCTCCATTCCACACCCACTGGTCTCATTAGCGGCGAAATTGATTACCACTGTATACCGGCATACACAAAATGCTGATTTAAACATGGCCTGGTTTATAGTCTTGAAAAGTGGTTTACAAATTAAACTGAATTGTTGACTGCACTTACCACTGACATCATGCAAAATAAAATAGTTTTGATATGAGTAGTAAAACTAAAATCTCAGAATAAAAGTATGAAAAACTAGTCCCAGGTTTTGATTGGCAATTTGTCTTAATTTCGAAAGATGAAGATACAAAGTGTTGGTTATATTATTAGCGTGTAACTAGGTGTGTTTAATTGATTCACTAGTTGTTTTAATCGGTATTTATGAGTATTTTTCGACTGATAGCGATTACCGTATTTATTAACCTTGATTGATAAATTACAACTATATTATTGTTGTAGGCCTATTGCAACATTATGGGTCTGGGAAAGAAGAGACGAATAAATCGAATTCAATATAAACCCTTACAACGTTGATTTGTCATACTACTTAATAATTATTTGACCGACGGGTTTTGAAACTACACCTATATAAGGATAAAGAAAAATCAGCCCTCTTTGTACAAGAAAACGTCGATTCAAAAATGCTCGTACAGGGGACGAGCATTTTACGTACGGCAGTCCTGGTAGAGTCCTGAATAAGTATAAAGGACGGTACGTGATTGGACTTTGCATAAACACGAAACACTCGAGTGCACTCTAGAGGGCGTAGTAACGATTCCATTGAAATCCAGACGACGGTGGATACGAACAGCCGTTAATTTTGAATTTCCGTTGGTTTCAATGTAACAGTGAATTTTGATTATATGACCCAATAAAATTCATCACACGTTGGAACTCAATTATTTCATCCTAAAACCAAGAGTTTTTGTTGTTTGTTTTTATTGTTTATTTTGTAAATATGATCAGCATGAAACCTCAATTTGTGCTTTTGCATCATTTTGTTCATATGGGCCTCGAATAACACATTGGGAGAAAATGCAGACTACTACTACATGTCATACCCCATTATGTTAGATATGATTATGATATGATTTGATAAGGTGTCGTGGAAGTAATAAATTGTTGTTGTGAGAGTTTTGGTTGTTTGTTTTTATTGTTTATTTTGTAAATATGATCAGCATGAAACCTCAATTTGTGCTTTTGCATCATTTTGTTCATATGGGCCTCGAATAACACATTGGGAGAAAATGCAGACTACATACTACATGCCATACCCCATTATGTTAGATATGATTATGATATGATTTGATAAGGTGTCGTGGAAGTAATACATTGTTGTTGTGAGAGTTTTTGTTGTTTGTTTTTATTGTTTATTTTGTAAATATGATCAGCATGAAACCTCAATTTGTGCTTTTGCATCATTTTGTTCATATGGGCCTCGAATAACACATTGGGAGAAAATGCAGACTACATACTACATGTCATACCCCATTATGTTAGCTATGATTATGATATGATTTGATAAGGTGTCGTGGAAGTAATACATTGTTGTTGTGAGAGTTTTTGTTGTTTGTTTTTGTTGTTTATTTTGTAAATATGATCAGCATGAAACCTCAATTTGTGCTTTTGCATCATTTTGTTCATATGGGCCTCGAATAACACATTGGGAGAAAATGCAGACTACATACTACATGTCATACCCCATTATGTTAGATATGATTATGATATGATTTGATAAGGTGTCGTGGAAGTAATACATTGTTGTTGTGAGAGTTTTTGTTGTTTGTTTTTGTTGTTTATTTTGTAAATATGATCAGCATGAAACCTCAATTTGTGCTTTTGCATCATTTTGTTCATATGGGCCTCGAATAACACATTGGGAGAAAATGCAGACTACATACTACATGTCATACCCCATTATGTTAGATATGATTATGATATGATTTGATAAGGTGTCGTGGAAGTAATAAATTGTTGTTGTTAGAGCTTTGTTGTTTGTTGTTGTTGTTTATTTTGTAAATATGATCAGCATGAAACCTCAATTTGTGCTTTTGCATCATTTTGTTCATATGGGCCTCGAATAACACATTGGGAGAAAATGCAGACTACATACTGCATGTCATACCCCATTATGTTAGATATGATTATGATATGATTTGATAAGGTGTCGTGGAAGTAATAAATTGTTGTTGTGAGTGTTTTTGTTGTTTGTTTTTGTTGTTTATTTTGTAAATATGATAAGCATGAAACCTCAATTTGTGCTTTTGCATCATTTTGTTCATATGGGCCTCGAATAACACATTGGGAGAAAATGCAGACTACATACTACATTTCATACCCCATTATGTTAGATATGATTATGATATGATTTGATAAGGTGTCGTGGAAGTAATAAATTGTTGTTGTGAGAGTTTTTGTTGTTTGTTTTTATTGTTTATTTTGTAAATATGATCAGCATGAAACCTCAATTTGTGTTTTTGCATCATTTTGTTCATATGGGCCTCGAATAACACATTGGGAGAAAATGCAGACTACATACTACATGTCATACCCCATTATGTTAGATATGATTATGATATGATTTGATAAGGTGTCGTGGAAGTAATAAATTGTTGTTGTGAGAGTTTTGGTTGTTTGTTTTTATTGTTTATTTTGTAAATATGATCAGCATGAAACCTCAATTTGTGCTTTTGCATCATTTTGTTCATATGGGCCTCGAATAACACATTGGGAGAAAATGCAGACTACATACTACATGCCATACCCCATTATGTTAGATATGATTATGATATGATTTGATAAGGTGTCGTGGAAGTAATAAATTGTTGTTGTGAGAGTAGTTTTTGTTGTTTGTTTTTGTTGTTTATTTTGTAAATATGATCAGCATGAAACCTCAATTTGTGCTTTTGCATCATTTTGTTCATATGGGCCTCGAATAACACATTGGGAGAAAATGCAGACTACATACTACATGTCATACCCCATGTTAGCTATGATTATGATATGATTTGATAAGGTGTCGTGGAAGTAATAAATTGTTGTTGTGAGAGTTTTTGTTGTTTGTTTTTGTTGTTTATTTTGTAAATATGATCAGCATGAAACCTCAATTTGTGCTTTTGCATCATTTTGTTTATATGGGCCTCGAATAACACATTGGGAGAAAATGCAGACTACATACTACATGTCATACCCCATTATGTTAGATATGATTATGATATGATTTGATAAGGTGTCGTGGAAGTAATACATTGTTGTTGTGAGAGTTTTTGTTGTTTGTTTTTGTTGTTTATTTTGTAAATATGATCAGCATGAAACCTCAATTTGTGCTTTTGCATCATTTTGTTCATATGGGCCTCGAATAACACATTGGGAGAAAATGCAGACTACATACTACATGTCATACCCCATTATGTTAGATATGATTATGATATGATTTGATAAGGTGTCGTGGAAGTAATAAATTGTTGTTGTTAGAGCTTTGTTGTTTGTTGTTGTTGTTTATTTTGTAAATATGATCAGCATGAAACCTCAATTTGTGCTTTTGCATCATTTTGTTCATATGGGCCTCGAATAACACATTGGGAGAAAATGCAGACTACATACTGCATGTCATACCCCATTATGTTAGATATGATTATGATATGATTTGATAAGGTGTCGTGGAAGTAATAAATTGTTGTTGTGAGTGTTTTTGTTGTTTGTTTTTGTTGTTTATTTTGTAAATATGATAAGCATGAAACCTCAATTTGTGCTTTTGCATCATTTTGTTCATATGGGCCTCGAATAACACATTGGGAGAAAATGCAGACTACATACTACATTTCATACCCCATTATGTTAGATATGATTATGATATGATTTGATAAGGTGTCGTGGAAGTAATAAATTGTTGTTGTGAGAGTTTTTGTTGTTTGTTTTTATTGTTTATTTTGTAAATATGATCAGCATGAAACCTCAATTTGTGTTTTTGCATCATTTTGTTCATATGGGCCTCGAATAACACATTGGGAGAAAATGCAGACTACATACTACATGTCATACCCCATTATGTTAGATATGATTATGATATGATTTGATAAGGTGTCGTGGAAGTAATAAATTGTTGTTGTGAGAGTTTTGGTTGTTTGTTTTTATTGTTTATTTTGTAAATATGATAAGCATGAAACCTCAATTTGTGCTTTTGCATCATTTTGTTCATATGGGCCTCGAATAACACATTGGGAGAAAATGCAGACTACATACTACATGCCATACCCCATTATGTTAGATATGATTATGATATGATTTGATAAGGTGTCGTGGAAGTAATAAATTGTTGTTGTGAGAGTAGTTTTTGTTGTTTGTTTTTGTTGTTTATTTTGTAAATATGATCAGCATGAAACCTCAATTTGTGCTTTTGCATCATTTTGTTCATATGGGCCTCGAATAACACATTGGGAGAAAATGCAGACTACATACTACATGTCATACCCCATGTTAGCTATGATTATGATATGATTTGATAAGGTGTCGTGGAAGTAATAAATTGTTGTTGTGAGAGTTTTTGTTGTTTGTTTTTGTTGTTTATTTTGTAAATATGATCAGCATGAAACCTCAATTTGTGCTTTTGCATCATTTTGTTCATATGGGCCTCGAATAACACATTGGGAGAAAATGCAGACTACATACTACATGTCATACCCCATTATGTTAGATATGATTATGATATGATTTGATAAGGTGTCGTGGAAGTAATAAATTGTTGTTGTTAGAGTTTTGTTGTTTGTTTTTGTTGTTTATTTTGTAAATATGATCAGCATGAAACCTCAATTTGTGCTTTTGCATCATTTTGTTCATATGGGCCTCGAATAACACATTGGGAGAAAATGCAGACTACATACTACATGTCATACCCCATTATGTTAGATATGATTATGATATGATTTGATAAGGTGTCGTGGAAGTAATAAATTGTTGTTGTGAGAGTTTTTGTTGTTTGTGTTTATTGTTTATTTTGTATTATGATCAGCATGAAACCTCAATTTGTGCTTTTGCATCATTTTGTTCATATGGGCCTCGAATAACACATTGGGAGAAAATGCAGACTACATACTACATGTCATACCCCATTATGTTAGATATGATTATGATATGATTTGATAAGGTGTCGTGGAAGTAATACATTGTTGTTGTGAGAGTTTTTGTTGTTTGTTTTTGTTGTTTATTTTGTAAATATGATCAGCATGAAACCTCAATTTGTGCTTTTGCATCATTTTGTTGATATGGACCTCGAATAACACATTGGGAGAAAATGCAGACTACATACTACATGTCATACCCCATTATGTTAGATATGATTATGATATGATTTGATAAGGTGTCGTGGAAGTAATAAATTGTTGTTGTTAGAGTTTTGTTGTTTGTTGTTGTTGTTTATTTTGTAAATATGATCAGCATGAAACCTCAATTTGTGCTTTTGCATCATTTTGTTCATATGGGCCTCGAATAACACATTGGGAGAAAATGCAGACTACATACTACATGTCATACCCCATTATGTTAGATATGATTATGATATGATTTGATAAGGTGTCGTGGAAGTAATAAATTGTTGTTGTGAGAGTTTTGGTTGTTTGTTTTTATTGTTTATTTTGTAAATATGATCAGCATGAAACCTCAATTTGTGCTTTTGCATCATTTTGTTCATATGGGCCTCGAATAACACATTGGGAGAAAATGCAGACTACATACTACATGCCATACCCCATTATGTTAGATATGATTATGATATGATTTGATAAGGTGTCGTGGAAGTAATAAATTGTTGTTGTGAGAGTAGTTTTTGTTGTTTGTTTTTGTTGTTTATTTTGTAAATATGATCAGCATGAAACCTCAATTTGTGCTTTTGCATCATTTTGTTCATATGGGCCTCGAATAACACATTGGGAGAAAATGCAGACTACATACTACATGTCATACCCCATGTTAGCTATGATTATGATATGATTTGATAAGGTGTCGTGGAAGTAATAAATTGTTGTTGTGAGAGTTTTTGTTGTTTGTTTTTGTTGTTTATTTTGTAAATATGATCAGCATGAAACCTCAATTTGTGCTTTTGCATCATTTTGTTCATATGGGCCTCGAATAACACATTGGGAAAAAATGCAGAATACATACTACATGTCATACCCCATTATGTTAGATATGATTATGATATGATTTGATAAGGTGTCGTGGAAGTAATAAATTGTTGTTGTTAGAGTTTTGTTGTTTGTTTTTGTTGTTTATTTTGTAAATATGATCAGCATGAAACCTCAATTTGTGCTTTTGCATCATTTTGTTCATATAAGCCTCGAATAACACATTGGGAGAAAATGCAGACTACATACTACATGTCATACCCCATTATGTTAGATATGATTATGATATGATTTGATAAGGTGTCGTGGAAGTAATAAATTGTTGTTGTGAGAGTTTTTGTTGTTTGTGTTTATTGTTTATTTTGTATTATGATCAGCATGAAACCTCAATTTGTGCTTTTGCATCATTTTGTTCATATGGGCCTCGAATAACACATTGGGAGAAAATGCAGACTACATACTACATGTCATACCCCATTATGTTAGATATGATTATGATATGATTTGATAAGGTGTCGTGGAAGTAAGAAATTGTTGTGAGAGTTTTTGTTGTTTGTTTTTGTTGTTTATTTTGTAAATATGATCAGCATGAAACCTCAATTTGTGCTTTTGCATCATTTTGTTCACATGGGCCTCGAATAACACATTGGGAGAAAATGCAGACTATATACTACATGTCATACCCCATGTTAGATATGATTATGATATGATTTGATAAGGTGTCGTGGAAGTAATAAATTGTTGTGAGAGTTTTTGTTGTTTGTTTTTATTGTTTATTTTGTAAATATGATCAGCATGAAACCTCAATTTGTGCTTTTGCATCATGTTGTTCATATGCGCCTCGAATAACACATTGGGAGAAAATGCAGACTACATACTACATGTCATACCCCATTATGTTAGATATGATTATGATATGATTTGATAAGGTGTCGTGGAAGTAATACATTGTTGTTGTGAGAGTTTTTGTTGTTTGTTTTTGTTGTTTATTTTGTAAATATGATCAGCATGAAACCTCAATTTGTGCTTTTGTATCATTTTGTTCATATGGGCCTCGAATAACACATTGGGAGAAAATGCAGACTACATACTACATGTCATACCCCATTATGTTAGATATGATTATGATATGATTTGATAAGGTGTCGTGGAAGTAATAAATTGTTGTTGTTAGAGTTTTGTTGTTTGTTTAAGTAATAAATTGTTGTTGTTAGAGTTTTGTTGTTTGTTTATGTTGTTTATTTTGTAAATATGATCAGCATGAAACCTCAATTTGTGCTTTTGCATCATTTTGTTCATATGGGCCTCGAATAACACATTGGGAGAAAATGCAGACTACATACTCCATGCCATACCCCATTATGTTATATATGATTATGATATGATTTGATAAGGTGTCGTGGAAGTAATAAATTGTTGTTGTGAGAGTTTTTTGTTGTTTGTTTTTGTTGTTTATTTTGTAAATATGATCAGCATGAAACCTCAATTTGTGCTTTTGCATCATTTTGTTCATATGGGCCTCGAATAACACATTGGGAGAAAATGCAGACTACATACTACATGTCATACCCCATTATGTTAGATATGATTATGATATGATTTGATAAGGTGTCGTGGAAGTAATACATTGTTGTTGTGAGAGTTTTTGTTGTTTGTTTTTGTTGTTTATTTTGTAAATATGATCAGCATGAAACCTCAATTTGTGCTTTTGCATCATTTTGTTCATATGGGCCTCGAATAACACATTGGGAGAAAATGCAGACTACATACTACATGTCATACCCCATTATGTTAGATATGATTATGATATGATTTGATAAGGTGTCGTGGAAGTAATAAATTGTTGTTGTTAGAGTTTTGTTGTTTGTTTTTGTTGTTTATGTTGTAAATATGATCAGCATGAAACCTCAATTTGTGCTTTTGCATCATTTTGTTCATATGGGCGTCGAATAACACATTGGGAGAAAATGCAGACTACAAACTACATGTCATACCCCATTATGTTAGATATGATTATGATATGATTTGATAAGGTGTCGTGGAAGTAATAAATTGTTGTTGTGAGTGTTTTTGTTGTTTATTTTGTAAATATGATAAGCATGAAACCTCAATTTGTGCTTTTGCATCATTTTGTTCATATGGGCCTCGAATAACACATTGGGAGAAAATGCAGACTACATACTACATGTCATACCCCATTATGTTAGATATGATTATGATATGACTTGATAAGGTGTCGTGGAAGTAATAAATTGTTGTTGTGAGAGTTTTTGTTGTTTGTTTTTATTGTTTATTTTGTAAATATAATCAGCATGAAACCTCAATTTGTGCTTTTGCATCATTTTGTTCATATGGGCCTCGAATAACACATTGGGAGAAAATGCAGACTACATACTACATGTCATACCCCATTATGTTAGATATGATTATGATATGATTTGATAAGGTGTCGTGGAAGTAATAAATTGTTGTTGTGAGGGTTTTGGTTGTTTGTTTTTATTGTTTATTTTGTAAATATGATCAGCATGAAACCTCAATTTGTGCTTTTGCATCATTTTGTTCATATGGGCCTCGAATAACACATTGGGAGAAAATGCAGACTACATACTACATGTCATACCCCATTATGTTAGATATGATTATGATATGATTTGATAAGGTGTCGTGGAAGTAATAAATTGTTGTTGTGAGAGTTTTGGTTGTTTGTTTTTATTGTTTATTTTGTAAATATGATCAGCATGAAACCTCAATTTGTGCTTTTGCATCATTTTGTTCATATGGGCCTCGAATAACACATTGGGAGAAAATGCAGACTACATACTACATGCCATACCCCATTATGTTAGATATGATTATGATATGATTTGATAAGGTGTCGTGGAAGTAATAAATTGTTGTTGTGAGAGTTTTTGTTGTTTGTTTTTGTTGTTTATTTTGTAAATATGATCAGCATGAAACCTCAATTTGTGCTTTTGCATCATTTTGTTCATATGGGCCTCGAATAACACATTGGGAGAAAATGCAGACTACATACTACATGTCATACCCCATGTTAGCTATGATTATGATATGATTTGATAAGGTGTCGTGGAAGTAATAAATTGTTGTTGTGAGAGTTTTTGTTGTTTGTTTTTATTGTTTATTTTGTAAATTTGATCAGCATGAAACCTCAATTTGTGCTTTTGCATCATTTTGTTCATATGGGCCTCGAATAACACATTGGGAGAAAATGCAGACTATATACTACATGTCATACCCCATTATGTTAGATATGATTATGATATGATTTGATAAGGTGTCGTGGAAGTAATAAATTGTTGTTGTGAGAGTTTTTGTTGTTTGTTTTTGTTTTTTTTGACTTTTTTATTTGGTGAGGGGCTTTAATATTTGTTATTTGTCCAAAAATGATTTATATTATGTAGGTCTATGTGTCCTATAAAATGTACCATTGTTGAAGTATTGTCGTATCATGAATTTCTCGTTTTAAAATTATATTTCATAGTTTTCCTTTTTTCCCCAGCTATATTCTAACTCTAGCCTGGGAACATTGTGTGGAACTCAATGTGTTTATTTTAAAATAATATACCAAAAGCCCTGTGGAGTACTACATCAGTAAAGATCCATGCTCTTGTATAGTCAAATTGCTTGGGCCAATGTCATGAGCCATGACCATGGATTGCTCCATGGCTGTCAAATAGCCCTGACTGGTTAAACCAGGAAGTTGATAACGATCAAATTGGTCCAATAAATCAGGTGAAAAGAAAAAGTGAGGCTAAATTTATGACCGGCGAAATGGGCATTTTCGCCGGTGAAACCATAGATTTATGATTTGCTTAAGGGCTGTAAACCTAATGGGTATTTGAGCTAATTTTTCAAATTTTGATATTTGTCGGTCAAGACTAGAATTTAGAAAAATAAATTATGATTTCCATGCGAATGACATTTTTGTCGCCAAATTGAATGCGGCTTGAGTTTTTTTGTATCATCGATCTCAATATACCCAAAAAAATTGAATTACTTAACCAAATAATGGTATTTGGGCTAATTTTTCCAATTTTTATATTTGTTGGTCAAAATAAATGATTATGATTTCTATGCGAATGACTTTTTTGTCGCCAAATCGATTACAGCTTGAGTTTTTTTGTATCATCGATCTCATATGTACCCCAAAAAATTGAATTACTTAACCAAATAATGGTATTTGGGCTCATTTTTAAAATTTTAATATTTGTCAGTCATCAAGCCTAGAATTAAAAAAAAAATTATGATTTCTATGCGAATAACTTTTTTGTCGCCAAATTGATTGCGGCTTGACTTTTTTGCATCATCAATCTCATACGTACCCCTAAAAAATGAATTATTTAACGAAATAATGGTATTTGGGCTAATTTGTCAAATTTTGATATTTGTTGGTCAAGCCTAGAATTAAAAAAAAAAATTATGATTTCTATGCGAATGACTTTTTTGTCGCCAAATTGATTACAGCTTGAGTTTTTTGTATCATCGATCTCATATGTACCCCCAAAAATTGAATTACTTAACCAAATAATGGTATTTGGGCTAAATTTTAATATTTGTCAGTCATCAAGCCTAGAATTAAAAAAAAAAATTATGATTTCTATGCGAATATCTTTTTTGTCGCCAAATTGATTGCGGCTTGACTTTTTTGCATCAATCGATCTCATACGTACCCCTAAAAATGAATTATTTAACCAAATAATGGGATTTGGGCTAATTTGTCAAATTTTGATATTTGTTGGTCAAGCCTAGAATTATAAAAAAATTATGATTTCTATGCGAATGACTTTTTTGTCGCCAAATTGATTACAGCTTGAGTTTTTTGTATCATCGATCTCATATGTACCCCCAAAAATTGAATTACTTAACCAAATAATGGTATTCATGGGCTAATTTTTCAAATTTTGATATTTGTCGGAAGCCTAGAATTTAGAAAAATAAATTATGATTTCCATGCGAATGACTTTTTTGTTGCCAAATTGAATACAGCTTGAGTTTTTTGTATCATCGATCTCATTATACCCCAAAAAATTGAATTACTTAACTAAATAATGGTATTTGGGCTAATTTTTAACATTTTAATATTTGTCAGTCATCAAGCCTAGAAAAAAAAAAAAAATGATTTCTATGCGAATAACTTTTTTGTCGCCAAATTGATTGCGGCTTGAATTCTTTGCATCATCGATCTCATACGTACCCCTAAAAAATGAATTATTTAACCAAATAATGGTATTTGGGCTAATTTGTCAAATTTTGATATTTGTTGGTCAAGCCTAGAATTAAAAAAAAAGAAAAGATTTCTATGCGAATGACTTTTTTGTCGCCAAATTGATGCTGCTTGAGTTTTTTTGTATCATCGATCTCATAATTATGTAACCAACAAAATTGAATTACTTATCCAAATAATGGTATTCATGGGCTAATTTTTCAAATTTTGATATTTGTCGGAAGCCTAGAATTTAGAAAAATAAATTATGATTTCCATGCGAATGACTTTTTTGTTGCCAAATTGAATACAGCTTGAGTTTTTTGTATCATCGATCTCATTATACCCCAAAAAATTGAATTACTTAACTAAATAATGGTATTTGGGCTAATTTTTAAAATTTTAATATTTGTCAGTCATCAAGCCTAGAATTAAAAAAAAAAATGATTTCTATGCAATTTTTTTTTTTTTGTCGCCAACTTGATTGCGGCTTGACTTTTTTGCATCATCGATGTCATACGTACCCCTAAAAAATGAATTATTTAACCAAATAATGGTATTTGGTCTAATTTGTCAAATTTTGATATTTGTTGGTCAAGCCTAGAATTAAACAAAATAATTATGATTTCTATGCGAATGACTTTTTTGTCGCCAAATTGATGCGGCTTGAGTTTTTTTGTATCATCGATCTCATAATTATGTAACCAACAAAATTGAATTACTTATCCAAATAATGGTATTTGGGCTAATTTTTCAAATTTTGATATTTGTCGGTCAAGCCGGCCTAGAATTTAGAAAAATAAATTATGATTTCCATGCGAATGACTTTTTTGTCGCCAAATTGAATGCGGCTTGAGTTTTTTGTATCATCGATCTCATACGTTCCCAAAAACATTGAATTATTTAACCAAATAATGGTATTTGGGCTAATTTGTCAAATTTTGATATTTGTCGGTCAAGCCTAGAATTTAGAAAAAGAAATTATGATTTCCATGCGAATGACTTTTTTGTCGCCAAATTGAATGCGGCTTGACTTTTTTGCATCGTCGATCTCATATGATGGTATTTGGGCTAATTTTTTTAATTTATCGGTCAAGCCTAGAATTTTATTTTTATGATTTCTATGCGAATGACTTTTTTGAATTATTTAACCAAATAATGGTATTTGGGCTAATTTTTAAAATTTTAATATTTGTCAGTCATCAAGCCTAGAATTAAAAAAATAGTAATTATGATTTCTATGCGAATAACTTTTTCGTCGCCAAATTGATTGCGGCTTGACTTTTTTGCATCATCGATCTCATACGTACCCCTAAAAAATGAATTATTTAACCAAATAATGGTATTTGGGTTAATTTGTCAAATTTTGATATTTGTCGGTCAAGCCTAGAATTTAAAAAAAAAAAATCTATGCGAATGACTTTTTTGTCGTCAAATTGAGTGCGGTTTGACTTTTTTGTATCATCAATCTCATACGTACCTTCAAAAAATTGAATTATATAACCAAATATTTGTATTTGTGGTAATTTTTCAAATTTTGATATTTGTCGGTCAAGTCTAGAATTTAAAAATAAATCATTATGATTTCTATGCGAACAACTTTTTTGCCGTCAAATTGATTGCGGCTTGACTTTTTTGTATTATCGATCTCATACGTTCCCAAAAACATTGAATTATTTAACCAAATAATGGTATTTGGGCTAATTTGTCAACTTTTGATATTTGTTGGTCAAGCCTAGAATTTTTTTTTATTTTTATGATTTCTATGCAAACAACTTTTTTGTCATCAATTTGATTGCGGCTTGACTTTTTTGTATCATCGATCTCATATGTACCCACAAAAATTGAATTACTTAACTTAATAATGGTATTTGGGCTAATTTGGTTAAATGTTGATATTTGTCGGTCAAGCCTAGAATTTAAAAATAATGTTATGATTTCTATGCGAATGACTTTTTTTGTTGTCAAATTGAATGCAGCGTGAGGTTTTTTTGTATCATCGATGTCATATGTACCCCAACAAATTGAATTACTTAACCAAATTATGGTATTTGGGCTAATTTGTCAAATTTTGATATTTGTCGGTCAAGCCTAGAATTAAAAAAAAAAAATGATTTCTATGCATTGGTTGGTTGGTTGGTTGACTGGTTTGGTTGATTGATTGATGGATGGATTGATATAATGACGATTGCTTGATTGCTTGATGTGCTTGATTGTTTGATTGATGTGCTTGATTGCTTGCTTGCTTGATTGATTGATTGATTGATTGATTGATTGATTGATTGATTGATTGATTGATTGATTGATTGATTGATTGATTGATTTATTGATTTATTGATTTATTGATTTGATGTGTTGGTTGGTTGGTTAGCGGGCTGGTTTGGTTGGCTGGTTAGATCCCTCCAATAACTTAACTCCTGCGATTGATTGATTGATTGATTGATTGATTGATTGATTGATTGATTGATTGATTGATTGATTAATTAATTGATTAATTTATTGATTTATTGATTTATTGATTTATTGATTTATTGATTGATTGATTGATTGATTGATTGATTGATTGATTGATTGATTTGATGTGTTGGTTGGTTGGTTAGCGGGCTGGTTTGGTTGGCTGGTTAGATCCCTCCAATAACTTAACTCCTGCTATTTGTTTCCTTTGATTGATTGATTATGTGAGTGAGTGAGTGAGTGAGTGAGTGAGTGAGTGAGTGAGTGGGGGAGTGAGTGAGTGAGTGAGTGAGTGAGTGAGTGGGGGAGTGAGTGAGTGAGTGAGTGAGTGAGTGAGTGAGTGAGTGAGTGAGTGAGTGAGTGAGTGAGTGAGTGAGTGAGTGAGTGAGTGAGTGGGGGAGTGAGTGAGTGAGTGAGTGAGTGAGTGAGTGAGTGAGTGGGGGAGTGAGTGAGTGAGTGAGTGAGTGAGTGAGTGAGTGGGGGAGTGAACGAATGAGTGAATGATTGGGGGGTAGGGTGAGTGAGTAAGTAAGTAAGTAGATGATTGAATGATTGGATGATTGCTTGGTTGGTTGGCTGGTTGATTGATTGACTGATTGACTGATGGTTTTTGAATTAATTGAATAAATGAATAAATAAATTTATTAATTGCATAATTATTTGATTAATTACACAAATTATTTACATACTTAATTATTATTTAATTATTTGGATTAATTAGTTAAATGATTGAATTAATTAGTTAATTGATTGCATTAATGATTGATTGATTGATTGATTGGTTGGTTGGTTGGTTGGTTGATTGATTGATTGATTGATTGATTGATTGATTGATTGATTGATTGATTGATTGATTGATTGATGATTGTGAACATGTTTGAACATTAACACCGCGCTGAACGAATAGGTGAATTAATAAACCAACTTACTTATTTAATTATTTTTTGAATTAATTGAATAAATAAATAAATAAATATATATATTACATAGTTATTTGATTAATTACATTCGTTTTTACATAATTAATTATTATTTAATTATTTGGATTAATTAGTTAAATGATTGAATTAATTAGTTAATTGATTGCATTAATTATTTAAATAATTAAATTAATTATTTATTTAAATACATTACTTATTTGATTAATTACAATAGTTATTTACTTAATTTGAAGTAGCGTACATTGAGTGATGCACATGCAACCATTAAAGCTTGCTAATTTTAGACTCGATCATCGTTGTGCTGCGTGCGTGTTGTTCTTTCACTTATTACTACGACTACAGTCAATTAATTAAATAAATAATTCCATTGATTGATTATTTAAATATAAATTAATATTGCTTTACTGATGAGAAAGGGTTCGTATTATTACTCAATTAATCATTGATTACAATTGCGGATTAATCATTTCATTAACTAACAATTATAATTATTTACTTTATCATTTTATTCGACCAATCAATAATACCCCCCCCCCCCCCCCCCCCCACCCCCCACCACACACACACACACACACCTCATGATTATAGCTACGGTTAGTCCATCGATTTAGGGAAATAAAACCATACGTTAGGCCTACAGTACTATATTCACACTCATTTGCAGTTTGGTAGACGTGATTTATAGATACGCCCCCTGTCCGGGCAGCCGGGACTAAACCGTAACACTTGGTCAACCACTGTAGGCCTATACTACATGTTTACAATCATTCTCATCATGTATACTACGCGCTTTATTCCGTCAATGTATCACATGTTGTTGTTATCCGAAAGGAAAGTCATTTTAAAGTCTATATTTCCATTTGCTTTTCCATAATCATGATTCATGAATGGGTGTGGCGACCCCGGTTAAAACCCCCGGCAGATCTCCTATACCGTCACTGGATTTTCAGTAGCGCATGCATGCCCCGTGCACACATCTCTAAATCAATACTAAAGTTGCTAATATGACAACGGATACTGGCTGTATATTCTGCCATATTCTGATCCATTATCAACCGGATACTTTTATATGTTAGCATACACAATATTATACTGCGTCAATATGTATCGGATACTTTCATGCCCTAGTATCCAATATATAACGATACTTATTTAAGGAACGGGTGCATAAAGCTAGTATAATTGAGTAATAATTTTACATTAAAGTTTGCATTAATTTCTATATCACTTGGATTTCAAAAGAAATTGCAAAGGGTGTAGTTGAGAATTGATCCACCAACCTCGTGATACTGAAGTTAACGCTTTGCCGGGCGCTTTACCAATTGAGCAATTCGTCTGTCCATGAAATTATTTAGATAGTAATACAACTTTATAGTATTGAATATCGAATACACTAAACTCATTCGTGCTAATTTCTCTAGATCAAAAGAGGGCGCTCATACCTTTTCATCTATTCTCAGCTTATTAACTATTAGTCAATGTGGGCTTATAGATGAAGTTTAACGGTAGTTTGTATGCAAATGCTCTCTTCTCTTCTTGAATGTAATAAATAGAACTTGTTTAGCATTGCACATTATTAAAAAAATATACATGAAGTATGTATTAAGTGAATGACATTGTCCTGTATTAATCATTCATTGTTAGTGTGTGCTGCTCGACCCTCAAAATGCTGTCCTTGTTTCAAGATGTGACATAAGGCCCCTACTGTACGTGATATTCGTGTGCGCCTTATTCCCTGAACAACCCCGTGAACAACGTTGATGTCGGTTCCTCAGCACTTTGAGATAAGTCGGTGGTGGTGTCTAGAAGACTTGAGACTAAACATAACCCTCAAAGAAAAAGTTTAACAGTGTAAGGTCTGGGGAGCGAACAGGCTACTCCGTAGCATGGCGAAAATAAGGTATACAGGGTGAACGATGTATTTTATGTTTTTAAGCTGTCTACTTTGATCCATAAAATCTCAGCAACTGTATGGTCGATATCAATGTAATTTGAATATGTGGTATCCAAGACATGCATTATAGCTCTACCTTATCTACTTTGAAGAGCGAAAATGTAGAGCGATAATGTGATTTGCTGTAAGGTACAGTACTTGACTAAAAGTGTTGCGGTGATTTTTTTTGTGTACACCCTGTACAAGTTAAAAGTCACAAATGCAATATTGCACAAGGCAATGATAAAAATGGGTCCAAAAATTCATTACACATGATTGAAGAGATGAGTCTTGAGGTTCTTTTTGAAGAAAAAAACAACGACAATGAGGCAGCAGTGCGGGCCGTTGGTGGCATTCGGTTCCATAAATATTAGCATGATTAGGGGCAGCTATACCGCGAAAGACCTATCACCATGATAAAGTGTCTTTACCTAGTGCCCGTGATGTTAGGTAAACATATCTGTTATCTTTGGCTTTTTAAGTCAACTTTTGCAGTCATTTATTCGTCTCATCATATTTTGGAATACAAAGTTCTCGCACTATCACCATAAGATAACAACACCAGATCGTTGAACTTGATAAATCAGTGTAATACTGTACAGATAAGACTCATTTTTAAAACGAGTTACTTCAGATTTCGGTCACAAATCACGTTGCCATAAACACCCGGGGAGAGAGAGGATAAGGGGGGGGGGGGGGGGGGGGGTAAACGCCTAGTTTCTCCTGAAGCCAAACTACACCCTAAATGAGGGTTTCGCGTGTAAAATGAGTAGGCCTGCTGAACCATAAGGGTTAAAAATTAGGTTTTTTTATCACGTTATTTCAATATTAAAAACGTTTTTTTAAGTTATGATAAGGATCACTGTTAACACTTTCCACGCGGCTATTGGTTTTAACATAGGCCTATTCAAAACAGATTTTTCAGAAACCTTCAAAGTCTATCTCAATGATTACTGAACCTATTATTAGGCATGTTTGTACCTTATTGTAATGCATTTCTCATGGTGATTCCAAAAATGGTAATAACATCCAATAATGTTGACATATTTGAAACTTTTTTTGAAATTTTGAAATGTATACTCTGCAGACGCCTGCCGCGTGCACGGAAAGTGTTAATGTATTGACATTGTAAATGAAAACAGGACAGGGGTTCCTATGGCAGGGTTCTGCAAAAGTACCCTTTGTGTTTAAATTGGTGTCGAATTTTGACCTTATTACATATTTGTTATTATTTTCGACTTTTCGAAAAATCGGTTTCCGATTCCGATCCCGGCATATTAAAAATGAAGGACGGGTGCGAAATGCGGCAGTGCGGTGCAGGACAACCCAACATTCTAATAGTCACGAGAGCTGAGACGATCGTCTCAGATCAGCTTAAGGCATATTAAGGCTTAAAGGCATATTATGTGATCTTTTCCAGGGAGCGCCCGTTAGTCATGATTTTTTAGAAAGAAGATTTTCTTGCATATTTACATTTCTGATCATAACTCAAGAATATATTCTGAGTTACAGAGCGATTTGATTCCTAATTACTTCAAAATCATGGTTTAAAGAGTGAAAAAATGTTAGAGTGAAAACAACTTATTTTCCACTCTAAATTCACTCTGAAACCAGGATTTTGATGTAAATAGGAATCGTATAGCTCTGTAACTCAGAATGTATTTATGATTTAAGATCAGAAATGTAAATCGGCAAGAAATTGTACTTTCTAAAATTAATCAAGAATTGAGGGCGTCTCCTGGAAGAGATCACGGAAGCCTCCAGCCTCCTCTTCAGTGTTTGTGAAGAATCCCTTTCGTCATAATGTGTTATTACGTTAACATTCCATGGTCCTATTGCATAACAACTTAAGATTCATCTTAAGTAGATTTTTTCTTCTTAAGTTTTCAACTCTTCTTTGCGGAAAGATTGTTTAAGCATTTGTGAGTTGATCTTCATGATATATAGATCTTAGGTCAAATTTAAAGCTCAACTTATGAAGAATTCTTAAATATTCTTCTTAACCAGGCTTAAGAAGAATTAAGAATAACTCTTCCTATGTTCACTTAAAATCAATCTTAATGTTTATGCAATAGGGCCATGTCCAGAATTGCGTAAGCAATCCTAAAGTCTTAATTATTTATATCATTGTCTTGTCGTCATACATAATTCCCAAATGCCAGATCCCTTGTGTCAAAATATCTTAATACAATATATAATAATTATATGTCAAAACTTTAAGAATGTGACAATAAATATATTCCAAAGTAGCTGAACGCTGTAACAAATGTGACTTCGTTTGTCGTATCTAGTGGTATCTTCAACTTTACAAACACTTCATCCCCACTAAATAAATGGAACACTCCCGAATGGAAACTGGTATGGTGGGCAGACGAGGAATCAATATCGTCAGACGTCATTTGGAAACCACTCTTTATTAGATTCTGAGGTTCTGGTCGTTCATCAGGATTTCCTGTTAGTATAATTATATCGAAACAAATATGAGGTTCGATTTACTCGCGCCCAGTAACAATTCCGAGTCATTTTTATCTAGTAAACCATTCCCGTCTTCATGGGCTTCATGTAGGCCTATGTAGCCTATTCATTGCCTGAGACCGATTAGTCCGCCATTTTAAACATGGCCGTCTTCGTGGTCTTATACAAAAGAAAGTAGGAAACTTATTCAAAATAAAAACAATCCGGAACAGAGAAGGTAAACATTTCGCTCACTGGATAGTTCTGAAACTTTACAAATGAACTTTGCCATTATCGGCTTACACGCAAGTGGTTGCCATTTTGCTAGGTGAAGGTGAATATGCTGGTTGCCAAATGCCAAAACAATGAAAAACGACAACAACATATAACGCTCATATATACATGTACATATATTCAAGACAAAATATTTCACCATAACTCAAGATGCGCACATACATTTGTAATGGAATTAACCATGTTAACCATTAACAGTTACTGATTGCATAATCATCACAAGGGTTCCAGCATATTTATAAATTTCTAACACGATTCTATAACCATGGTAAAAATACAATCTATACCTTACCAACAACGGTTATATGATACATCGCTGGCGCATCCATTTGGTCTACACTTTCTACTTGTACTTGCAATGTTACCTACATTGTATATAATGAACATGGGGTGTAAACAAATCATCCATATTAGAATACACCTAGCACGTCCCGGACAGGTGCTTTGAGATTGGCTAATTCTAAATAGATAATCGGTACCAAAAAATCTGAGATATACAATATACAATAAAGGAGCAAATTTCTTCTCCGCAGTTTGATACCTCATTCAACAAAATCGAATGGATGCTTTTTAAAGTCATGGCGATTTCAATGACCGCGCATAACATCAGCAAAGTTGCACTAGGTATAGAAAATCATTGATTTGTGTGTGATAACGCAGTAAAAATGTGTGTGTAAAGACTCACAGCTAATCAGCAAAAGAGTTTAATCTTCACAGCTAGCCACACCCTTTATACCGCAATCACTCCAGACCCATTCATCCAGATACCTAGGTGGTCCGTTCAGACTGTACACAATTATGACAGTAATCACACACAAATCAATGATTTCCTATACCTAGTGCAACTTTGCTGTTGTTATGCGGGGTCATTGAAATCGCCATAACTTTAAAAAGTATCCATTCAATTTTGATGAATGAGGTCTTAAACTGAGGAGAAGAAATTTGCTCATTTAACATGTTTAATGAGTATTTCAGATTTTTGGTACCTATTATCTATTTTGAATTAGCCAACCTCAAAGCACCTGGTCCGGGACTTTATGAGCTAGGTGTATATTAATCGCTTGATGACTGCTCTAGATCACTTGCCTTAACCATGTTAACCTCATTTAGTAAGGCAATGTTGCAATAGCAACACGCTGGTTCCAGAGGTAAAGTTTAAACGGTACATGAACCCCGGGGGGGGGGGGGTACTCACGTATGTCAGGTATACGGGGATGTGCCGCTCCAGTGGGTCGTTTTTTATGAGACATCCTTAGCCATGGGTAGGCTTTTCAGTGAAAAATCCTTAGACATGGGTCCTGTTTTCGCGATTTTCGCGAAAATTTGCCAAAATTAGGTCATTTTTCGCGAAAATTTGCCAAAATTAGGTCTATTTTCGCGAAAAATCACCCTTAGAAATGGGTATGGGTTTTGAATCTCCAGCGGCACACCCCCGACCAAACCAAATCCGAGTACCCCCCCGGGACTTGAACAGTTTTACAATGACGCTAAGAAAAACAATCTTATTTCGAAAATGTATGATTGCTATTATCATGATTATTGGCAATATCAATAACTGACAATCAGCCTTATATTAGTGTATTCTTTGCACGGATTCGCCATTCGCGGCAAAGCCTCGAACTGGTACCGCCTTGAATGCGACCATTTCACAACATTGTGTAACTAGTTCGACTCTTTCTTCACAATATGACTGGTCATGCAGTGATACACTGTGAAATGACGCAACACTTTCATTCATAGTTAGTTCAAGGCTCTCCTCGCAAATTGCGGATCCGGCGTGCAGGGCGTATTCTACGTTTGCCATCAACGGTCCTGGTCAACGATCCACCATGTATATTACCAGTACCAGGTTTTACAGGCCAAGCCTTGTAACACACTGTTATTTTACTTTTTTGCATTATAGTTTAATGTATTATGCCAGGGACTGAGTTTTAAAATGAACAGAAGAGTAATAAAAAGCTCTCCTGTAGTTTTTAAGGGGAGCATAAGAAGAGCAGTGACAAAGAAAGTGACTGAGGATTGATCAGATTTTAGGGGAGCTTTAAACTACTCTCCTAGAGTAATTAAGGGGAGCGATTAAGGAGAGCAATGCTCTATAGCGCCTTAAAACTCAGTCCCTGTTATGCGTGTGTTCTGCTATTTGTTATGCATCGAACCGGATGTGCCAATGAATAGTGAATGCCGCGAAATACCATGGTTTCTCTTACGACATGACTATCAGATACCTCGGTATTCTGTTCTATTTTAAAATATCGGGAAATGCCGGGCTTTTTCCAATAATTCTCGTTAAGATCCGATCGGAAAACATACCTTTGAATAAACTTGATAATATCCCTTGCGATCGACTTGGAAGCTGCAGCTTCCGCGGTCGCGATGGAAATCTACCAGACCTCGAAGGTATGTACGCCTACTCTGACTATTTCTGTGTTTCATTCGCCATGAAGTGATTGTGTGAAATAAATCGTATTGATCTGTCAAACACAGAAAATACCCGTGAGAAAAATTAACATGTGCTATTAAGTTGTAAGTCAAGTTAACGATGTGTAAACGGAGTTTTGGAAAACGATGGAATGTTTAGGATGTCAATTTCGACCAGTCAAGCGTTTTTGCATGCAAGAACCAAGATTACAATTGAATAGATTGTATGCAGAGGATTGTTAAAAGTTATATGAATATGTTTGCTCTCGTTTTTATAATCTGGGTTAAGTTTGGGTTTACTTCAAGATTCTTGTTCCAGCGATTGATCAAATTAATCTTCGAGCGATTGATCGAATCAATCTCCAGTGAATGATCGAATCAATCTTCCAGCGTTTGAACAAATCAATCTTCCAGTGATTGATCAAATCAATCTTCCAGTGATTGATCGAATCAATCTTCCAGTGAATGATCGCAAAATTCAAATTTCCGTCAGTAACCAATCCAAACACGTCACTTTCAATCTAATCAAATTAATCCCCATTCTTTTCTAGAAGAAAAACATTTTCAGATACCAAATTCATGCTGCGTGATCTAAAAATAATTAATATTTTGTCTATTCATCATGGTATAATGAATTAATTATCAATGAATGTTATTGTTCTTCAAAACACTTACCGAAAGTTGTCGGTATCTTTCCAAACGCTAAACCAGCCGTAGGGTGGACTGAGGTGGTTATTGTAGGGATGACGTCATCAAAACCTGGACCTGCAAGGGTTTGTAGTATTATGACAACGCTGAGCAGAGCTTCAATAAATGCGTAATGTGTTGTTTCGAGATAAATTGGACAAATCAATGAGCGCGCGCTGATGTTGATAATAATTACACGACCCCGTAAAGTAGGGGAGTTGTATTATGAGCATATCAACATTTGCGTGGGTGCATTGATTTTTCTAATTTTAGAGAAACAAAACAAATTCATACACAACTGTACAGTACAAATGGAAAGTTAGTTCATAGGCCTACTTGTAATCTATTTAATATCGAATGACACATGTTCACAAGTTTCATACCACCCGCAGTTAAAATCGGCGATCCCGTGCTGCGTCTACAACGAATCAAAACAAAGCATGTGGTTCGCGCATGCACGGCGCGCAAGCGGAGTGCATCGAGTCAAACCAGCGAAATATCTCACCTGTATTGTCATTGTATTCATCCAATAACCACTTGATCCAAGTGTCCACTTTCTAGATAAATAATAAAAAGTTAATTTTAATAGAATTGCCAGTACTGGAGAAAGCAATTCCCACTTAAATTGAGTTCAATTGTCATTATGTTCTCACTCCCTTAACACCGGTGATTTGACATTTCGCCGGTAATAAATCTTCTAAGGACGTTTCTATTTCCTACTATGTGGTCCAATTAAAAGACTGCAAAGGACATAATTATGCCCCAAGGGCATACAATAACCTTCATAACCCTGAAAATGGGCCACATAGTCGGTGGTTGACAAAATCTTAGATGATTTATTACCGGCGAAATGTCAAAATCACCGGTCCAAAAGTGTTAAGGGAGAGGAACATGGAAAACCCCGTTTTGATATTACGTGACTCTTTAGTGTTGTACTTTGTGCAGCCGAATTAAGCGTCATGTTGAACGTTATACGTGGCATGTACGTTTAATGGATGTAAATGAGTTTATCAACTAACCAATCCATTCACGAGGATAAAAACCAAAATATCTGGCATTGTGTAATAAACCAATTTGAATAGGGAGGCTATCTTATGGGACTAATATAGAATCAAACTTCCTAATCCTCTAAAACTAATCAAAATATGACATGGTTATCAAATCAGTAGAAATCTATATAAAAAGAGACCTATTTGGGGTACCATTTTCAACTGTGTGTCATTATTAGGAGAGCAATACATCAGCACAGATGCGTCGTCTTCAACTGCGCTGCCTGTCATTCCCAACTGATATATATCAGCATCTCCGCTGCCTTCACTCTGTAGGCTATCCGCGTCCATCTGTGAAGTCCACTGCTGGTCGTCGTAGAACACACCTAGCTCTTCCCTTGGTGTTTGCTGGCAAATGCAGCCACCCTTACCGCCGCCGCCACCCCACTGCGCATCCGACTGGGCATCCGACTGTGCATCCCACGGCGCATTTGCTGCACTTTCATCGTAATCAGAATATGTTGGTACTTGATATCCCTGAGTACCGGGCAAGGAATGAGTGGAGACCTTCTCCTGTAAGTTGGTCACCCTGCCATGATAGTAGATGTATAAGAAAGCGAGGGCACCGGCCGATACAATGAAGTAAACCGCGGCTAGAAAAACTAAGACGTAAATCGTCGTAGACGTCTTCATGAGGAAACTGGTAGTGGGAATCAATAAAGTGAAAAGGCGATCGTTCATTAATATAGGTCTCATGTTGTTGCATCTAGAATCATTATCTGGAACTAATATATATGTATGTTTGTCTCAGTTATTATCCTAAACATTCCCAAATATCCAATTTTAAAGCATTCAATTTATTTTGTATAGGCTACATATTATTTATAGGCCTACATTAAAGTCGTTCATTTAACCCTGATACCCAGAACGATATGTTTTGTATATCAGCAACTCACGATGTTTGGTTTATATGAAAGGAATACATATTTTTGGGCGATCTCTTTCATAAAAGCATATCATTGCTCAGATTACAAAGAAAAGCTTATCATTGACTGATATGTTTTTATTTGTGTAGTGGTATGTTTATTATTGTATACTGAGTTGTGATATGTTTTCTGAAAGAAATTATCAACAAACATATCATTCCTTACATTAAAAATATATCATGAGTTGCTTTGAATACCATTAATAATGCACATAATAAAGAGCTTGGGAAAAGTTTACTTTAGGTCCCAGATTATGGACTGTAGGTCTACTATCACACGATACCTGAACATCCCGTTTGATACTGGTACAACGTCAGTGTCCACTACTGGGAGCATGATACATATGGGCTCAATCGATCCAATTTTATACCAATATTGGAATGGAACACAATTTGGTGTTCCAGTATCGACCGATACTATATAGAACAGTAAATTCGTGCCAGTATCGAGCGATACTGGCAGTTTTTATGTTCCAGTACTGAACGATACTGGTATATTAGTATCTGGAACCTAAATTACTCTTTTTCCAAGAGCTCTAACCGCAAAGAACACTAAATAATGGATGCAAACACTGTAGAAGTCGTATTTGCTTTTCATAGAACTGAGAGATCTTCAATACAAGACTTAATGGAGGGATTCCAAGGGATGATTTTCTGATTGACTATCTGATTAACTATTCTGAAGATTGCATATATAAAGAAAACTTTTAACGTGATTATCATGTTAAAGATTTAACATTTGAGGCACTGGCATGACTTTAACAACGAATGTGACTGATTACTATTTTGGTATGCTAAATACATATGAATACATTCGAGTTCGTTGGTAGTATACTATTTGCAAGCCTACATTAGTCAATATTGTTTACAATTCTTATTTAAACATGAAGACACCGTATTATATTTTAACATCTTCCATCGTTTTCCATACTGGTATACCAGTACCGCACGATACTGGCACATGAAATTTGCCAGTATCGCAGTAGCCTATACTGGTACTATTTTATCGATACTGGATCGGACGATACTAGTACAGTTTTATATCTAAACTGGGATTTGTACATTTGTACAATTATATTACGTGTATGAACTTCCGTGAACTTACACTTGAAAAATCAGGCCTGTTTGTACTGTAGTAAATTTGGGATTTGTGAATCAAGTCCGTTAGATGCTGGCGTGATCATAAAGGTCACGATAGCGATAAGAAACTCGAGAACGAGGTTAATTAAAATGATTCCGAATGATTGATTATATTATATAAATTGTCTCCAATAATCGTCTTTAATCAGCGGCAATCACGCAACCAATCATCCCAATCATGGAGTTTACGTTAATTTCAAGTCTTCAAGAGCAGTATAGAATCATCTGTGATCATCGATAAATCAAAATAAGTACTTTAATCATGTTTTATAATTAGTCGTATTAATCGATCAACCGTGTGAGACTTCCATCGTCTCACCCGAGCCCACGGCCAGTAAAGAATCCACCAAACTCTACATTGATGGCTAGCGGTGGGATTCTGATGTTCATTCTTTTATAATTTACGGACAAATCATATATATGTAACAGTGGGATTTTATTCATCGGGCCGAATCTTTCATAAATAAGCTTTTGGACATCGCATCGTACGTTAACCGACCGTCAATCAACTCGGGTAGGGACCAATTCGTCCGTATCAAACCAGCATGTATCGACCATCGACCAACTCGACCTAAACAGATTGATGATGTGACCGATAAGGACATTCGGATATGTTTATAATGCAACTTGGTGCCATGATTAGTGAATAAAGCAGTTTGAGTGTGTTTTGCTATTATCGGATATTGATATTGACATGGAACTACAAACTCCTTTCGACTGGACTGCGCATTTTCTGTGGTGGACATAATTGACGAGACGGTTTGTGACATCATTGGCAGTGAATGGTAAAAATAATGGACAGACATGGGACTTTGTCGAAATAAGACAAATTGATATTTTATTCAAGACAAAGTAAGCTTCATTGGATTGTGGTGGTAGAAAGCGCAATTGACTCGGCTGCTCACTGAGTTGGATGCGTTCTTGAGCAAAATCATCATTAATGTTAATGTGGTTTCTTGAACCGGTTAAGTTGACATTGCATTTATTATATAAAATTGCGTACATGGTAAGTGACAGATGTTAGACACACTTGGTTTCCGTTTGGTGATTTTTAAAATAATGTTGTGCCAATAGTGTTTTTCTTTATTACCTAGGCCCGGGGACCCCTTTAGAAGGACATGTTGATTTGTCACTTAAGAAGGTAGTACAAATTCTAGTTTTGCATCTGGCGGTTTATGTTGAAGAAAAGACATTTTTTTACGATTTTCGGATGTGTCAGCTTTGACAGAGGTTTAATTTAGCTCTAGTCGAAGAAGCTGGGTGTTTGGTTTATGTTGTATTTTGTATTACGTGTTGTATCATAGGCGGAGGTGGACATGGCTCCTGAAACTTGCTCACCCAGGTGATACGTTGTGTAATTTGTGACATGTGTGTATTTTATGTGAATTATATTGCAGGCAGAGGATAAATAGCTCTAGCCAGGATTGCGATATTCAGTGCAAAATTTCTCCTGTTAGGTCATTGTTTAGAATGCACCATTAATACAGGTGATTAAAAGTATGTTAATAGAATTTGTGAATTGTTGGCCGTAACACATTGTTGACAATTGAAGTGTAATGGTTTTTTATGGAAGTCAAGTGTCTTCTCTCATTCTGTCACATTTTATTTTAGTGTATTTTTAAATTGAATATGCGCGTATTTCACATGATGTTATGTTGTTGGTAAATACAACATGAGATGAGTAGCATTTTAGACTGTAATTGAGTATTGAAATGCCTGAATGCATACTGGAGATTGTGTACGTATTTTTACATGTGAAAACTGCTGACTGTTGTGTAGGTGTATACAAAATTGCAGCATATTATAGACTGCCTTGGAGTATAGAATCATCGATTGCAAAATGGCGAGTAGAATTCATACAGGTTGAAATTAAATATTATGTGTACCATTCACTGTCATCACTGTACTACGCTACGGAATGGAATCATCGACATCGACCGACCGACGGGATACATCGAAGACCTGTGGACTACGCTACGTTATAAAGTATAAATCATACTGGGGGTTGAAGTGACTTAAAAGTTATGTATACAGACAGATGTGCTGCAGTAAAGATCTAGTACCTTGTTCAAATTTGCCATCAAATGCCTATGACCGCTCGGCTGATCTGGGAGAACAAGATGCAGCGCATGGACTTCACGAGACTGATAATAATTACACACATATTTAATCACTGTTTTACATAGTAATCACACTGGAGTTTTTGATGCGCTGGGACAGCGCTTGTGGGGGGAGGGAGCAATGTAGTAAATTTGGGATTTGTGAATCAAGTCCGTTAGATGCTGGCGTGATCATAAAGGTCACGATAGCGATAAGAAACTCGAGAACGAGGTTAATTAAAATGATTCCGAATGATTGATTATATTATATAAATTGTCTCCAATAATCGTCTTTAATCAGCGGCAATCACGCAACCAATCATCCCAATCATGGAGTTTACGTTAATTTCAAGTCTTCAAGAGCAGTATAGAATCATCTGTGATCATCGATAAATCAAAATAAGTACTTTAATCATGTTTTATAATTAGTCGTATTAATCGATCAACCGTGTGAGACTTCCATCGTCTCACCCGAGCCCACGGCCAGTAAAGAATCCACCAAACTCTACAGTACAACAAAACGTCGACTGAAATAGTCTTTCCTATAGGGCTACATGTATGAAAGAATTTCACACTATGATCATGATTATTGCTTGCAGTGGCGTATCTGGGGTCTTTGTGTGTGTGTGTGTGGGGGGGGGGGGGGGGGGGGTTAGATTTTAGACTTAGTTTTTCTCTTTCTTGTTCCCTTTTCCCTTCCTCTTCCCTTTCTTTTCCTTTCCCTTTTCCTTCTCTCTACCTCCCCCTCTTTTCCTTTCTTTCCCATTCCTTCCCCTTTTCCTTTCCTTTCCCCCTTTTCCCCTCTCTTCCCTCTCTTCTTCCCTTCCCTTCGATTTTTTTTAGCCCGGTAGTTTGAGCTGGCCTTCCCGATCAAAGCCATTAGGGGGGGGGGGGGGGGAGGAGCACTCCGCCCCTGACCCCGGGAGATACGCTACTGATTAGTTTGGGAATATGAGGTCATTTTTAGGGGGTTTCGCCTTCCGCAGTGACGATATATCTGGGGTCCCTTGTAAGGGGAGGGGGCAAACGGTATTTCCCCTGTTAGCACCAGTTCGACCCTTCACTGTTATTACGGTTATGTAAAATGTTACGAAAGTTGTGTAAACCGCTGTTTACTTAGGAACCTGGCAACTATTCTGCCCTACCATGACAAAAGGGAGTAATGGACAACAGGAAAGTTTGGAGCTATAAGGCAAAACATGTTTTTGTAAAAAAATTCTGCAAAATATTCAAAAATGTACATTAAATGTGACATTAAACTGATATAACATTAGCAGAACATCACTCATCACTTTTCAAGGCTCTTACAAAAAACATGATTTGCCTTGTATCTTGTATCTCCTGTTGTCCATTACTTCCTTTTGTCGTGGTTTATTTGGTAAAAAGTGGACATGCTTCCTTTTTGATATGTTAATTACTCATTAATTAAGAATTTTTGAGGGTTCCTGCTATGATAGATTTGTGTATCAATATTATTTCTATCATTGGGTATAGAAAAACCCATTTTGAAAAAAGTGTCCATTACTCCCTTTTGTCATGGTAGGACAGTATTGTGTAAACAGTTTACACAAACCTAGTCGTGTAATATCTACACAACAGTTGTGTAGTATTTTTAAACAATAATATGTAACATATATTTTTACAATTAAGTTGTGTAAATGGTTTAAACAGCAATTAGTTAATTTTCTACACAATAGTTGTGCATTACTATTGGGTTATGGAATGGCCATTTTAATGGTTTACACAGCAATTGGTTAATTGTCTACACACTAGTTGTGCATTACTATTTGGTGGCCATTTTAATGGTTTACACAGCAATTGGTTAATTTTCTACACAAAGTTGTGCAAGGGGTTTTGGATAGTTGAATGAAGTATTTGACGGTAAGTAAATGTTTCACTTGAAATATTTCAGGAAAAAATACAAAGTAGTAAAAAGTATCCAGTGTGTGTGATTCTATCAGTTTGCTGTTTTTGGTAAATTAGTGCAAGGTTATATCGTCGTTTACTGTGAAGTGTAAACTGTAAAGTGTGTAAGCTTATAAGCTTAAGTTAAAGGGACACTAAGAGATGTGTTTGAGGCTGCGCCCTCAATTATGATAAAAACTGGGATTAGTATATTTTTATAATTGTATTACATGTATGAACTTACACCTATAAGGATTAAGAAAAATCAGCCCTCTTTGTACAAGAAAACGTCGATTCAAAAATGCTCGTACAGCCGGGACGAGCATTTTACGTCCGACAGTATCCCCCTGCAGTACGCGTGATACATACCGCGAACCATATTTGCATAGAGGGCGTTTTTCAATAAATAGCGATGATACTGTTTTAATCAAGTTTTGCCGTGTTTTTGTTAGTAGAAACAACAATAATGGCAATTTTTAATGTTCATCTTGAATTCTGAAGTAAATTTTTAAACATTTAAAATTTTCAACACCACTTAATGTCCCTTTAAGTTATTATAATTTTGAACTAATTAACCAGATATTCGGGACTGACTTTACCTATGTTGTACGGCTCAATTTCCAGCCACCGTGGAATATCGACAAAACATGGTTCAGTTAATTGATTTCAAACAAACGAATTACATCGACCGTGACCTTGGGGTGTAAAGATCAAGCTATAGTACAATATACGTACTGATTTACTTCCTATTGTGTTCATCATGTACTTAATACGGCTGCATTAAGTTCATCATGTATTTAATACGGCTTCATTATTGACGTTGACAACAATGGGGTTCGGCTACATTCATGCACGTCGGTTGCTTTTTTTCGCTTTTTCAATTTCAGGTAAGTAATTTTTGCTATACAAATGATAAAAAATCTGAACTTACATTTGCTGACATCTTTATAAATTGGTAGAGAACCGCGTGCAGTGCGAAAACACTTAGTCAACCATTGTTTATAGATCACCTAGTGATAGCAGTGATGTCACCGACTATCTGGACTCCAACACTCTTCAAAAATTGAGCACACATGGAGCCAACTCAGTAGTGCTCGTCGGTGACCTTTAATAACGTCCACCATACAGACTGGTCAAGAAGTTGTACTACTGATGCAGCTGGGAGCCGCACCCTACTACCAGCTAACTATATGCCCGACTATATGGGATTACTGTAGATCGTCAAAGAACCCACGCGGTTGGACCAGATACTAGACCTGGTCATAACCGACCTGCCGGCAACTATACATATCTGCTGTACTTGGTACCTCAGACCACAACCCTGTGTGTTAGTGTACTTAGACGTGCCAGTTTACAGAGATAAACCCACACAGGAGGAAAATCTTGAGATACAACAAGGCAGATTATTGGGGAATGAGAGGTCACCTTGCTTCCACAAACTGGTCAAGTGTATTTCAGAAGAAAGATCCTGATATTACTTGCTACAATGTCACCGATGTCATCTGCGATGCTATGGACTTGTTCATCCCAAGTAAAACAGTCACGAAGAGGACTGGAGACAAGGTTTGGTTCAACGACAAATGCCGTAGTGCATCTAGGAAGAAGCGTCGCCTCTTTAATAAAGCCAAAAGTAGACCAAACCGACGTCAGGAAGGCAAAGTTCACTGAACTGAAGCTAGACACTCCTACACCAAGCTGAGAAGCAAGCCAGAATAAATGACAACACTAGATTGAGACTAGACCTGGCAGAAAAATCGCTGAGCAGCAAGAAATGGTGGAGAATCATCAACAACCTGTCTGGTAGAGCAGCTCGCTCAAAACCCAGCCATTTGCTGAACAATGTAGACTCCAAGGTGCTAAAGACCAGGGCCAAAATGTAAATCCTTCAACATCCAAATACTTTGACAAATAGTTTTCAAAGCCCAAGGATGTTTTAAAACTGCTACAGCATCTCATTCCTGATAAAGCCACTGGACCAGACCTGATTCCAAGCAAGGTTTTCAAAGAATATTGCGCTGAATTTACCTGTCCACTCTGCAGGCCTTTAAACATCTGCTTCACTCATGGCGTGTTTCCTAACGTATGGAAACCAGCCTCTGTCACCCCAATTCACAAAAAAAGGTTCCAAGACTGACCAAACAAAGTATCGTCCCATCTCACTGCTAAGCAATATCAACAAGATCATTGAAGCTGTCGTGCAGAAATAACTTCAGCTCTTTCTTCTCAGAAACTACATGAACAGAGATCTTAACAACATGAAAGCATGGTCTGACAAATGGAAAGTGACCTTCGAGCCTACCAAATGCAAGACCGTGATAATCTTCAGGAAGAGAAACCATCCAAACTTGATATCTACTTTGGAGACTGCAAACTACCATCTGCAGCTGAAGAACTTGAGTTCACGGGTGTTCCCATTGACAGCAAGCTGATTTGGTCAAAACACATCTCGGCTATCACAACTAAAGCTGGCCAGAAGCTTGGCGCTCTTCGCAAGGCTGCAAATCAAGGCAGATCCACTGTTTATAAATCACATGTCCGCAGCATGATGGAGTATGCCTCACTAAGCTAGGCGAGCGCTTCACCTACTATCCTAAGCTAGCTTGACAACATCCCAAATAAGGCACTCAAAATCATTGGAGCTCACGAAGCCACTGCTCTGTCACAGCTCAACATCACCAGCCTGCTTCACAGGCGACAGGTCTTGTACAAAATGCACATCAACCACTGCTCAAGGGATTTGGCAGCGTTGCGTCCGACACATATTAGTCGTTGAAGGTTTCGACCCGGAGAAAATTGGTACAGAGCTGAATTTGGTGTCATAAGAAGCGGAATTTTCCCAGCATCATCAAATTAAAAATCTCACAAATTCCATCGTGGGGAAAATCGTTGAGAGCCAATTGAAAAATGGCCGCCAAAATAACATCATTGTCCTCGGAAGACTTACTTCGAGTTAACAATAAGATTGGGAAAATGGATGAAAGTCAACCCAAATGACCATACACATGTGCACTGTGCAGAATGCCACTAATAGAGTATTTTGAAAATGGCCGCCAAATTGTTGAAATGTGTATATGGGTCTAAGGCTATCACTGATTCCAATCAAAAGTGCTTATTAATTAGTAAATTTTCTGTGCACCTTAATGCACAACATCACGAAAATCGCCCGGAGCCACATTTACATTACTCAGTTAAGAGCCTCCCCCTTTTCAAATAGAGTGGGAGTGCCTCCATACTTCCCCCTTCTCAACTTATGAAGTAAAGTTTCATACTGGTCGAAATGCAACAGGTAGCATATTAAATTACTCCTTATTTATCAAATAAAAACTATAAGATTCTAACTTATGATTAAGATTCAACTGGTCATTAAAAGGTCAAAGTATACAACCTGTTAATTAAACTGCTGCATCCCATCCCTGGCTGAATTACTGCTGAATCTGTATTACGAAACAGTACCGGAGATGACGACACAACGATAGTTTGAAGTGCTTTCAACTTTCAAATAAAAGGAAGGAAGTCCACGTGGTAAATGGAAGCAATAGCAAAGCTATAATGTATGCATCACTGGTGCAAAAAGGAAGACAGTGCTTTAAGTTCAAGGCAACGTGAACGCAGAAGTCGGCCTAAACGGTAATAAAAAATTCTATCTGCAACATTTATTTATTGTAAACAAATTCTAAAAGAAAATCAAAATTTACCAATCTACAAAGATGGCATTACAAGTAGGCTCAGAATACATACTTTCAAAATAGGTTTCAAGCACGTATCAAAATCATGGTAATGAACACACAATTATAATTTGGTGGCCATTTTCTAAATCATTCTAATTGATTTTCCTCAAACGCCTTTTTGTAAAAACTATCGACATCAAATGTTTCTTAAAATTCCACATCTCGTGACACCGAACCAACACTTCAGGTAGTACTTGTTTAGCTCCCAGCATATTAATATAGGGGATTTGACGGACACGAATGATGGAGGCCGTTTTGGGAAGTCATTTTGAAATTAGCCTTTTTGTAACAATGTCTTAGGCTTACATCCTTCATTTAATTATCAATTAAGTTTGCAGTGTACATCCATAATACATACTAAGGTATGTTATTTTAACTCATAAGTTAAAATGTTCAACAGATTATCACAATTTTAAATGTTGATGGCCATTGTCAACATACCTGTAATTAAGTTTGCCCACGTAGGAGTTTCACACTCAGTTTCTTACAACACCAACTCATAACATGTTTTAAATGAAATGAGTGATACGTTTTCGGATGATTCCTTTCAGAAAACAGATCATAACTCAGTACACAAAGGATAATTTCACAAGTAAAAACATATCAGTCAATGATATGCTTTTCTTAGTATTCTGACCAATGATATGCTTTTCGTTGTATTCTGACCAATGATATGCTTTTCGTTGTATTCTGAGCAATGATAATATGCTTCTGAAAGAAATCGTCCAAAAACCCGACATCAATCTTTGCATAAAAACATGTCACGGGATGCTCTGATCAGGGCATCCCGTGACATGTTTGCAAGGATTGATGAATAGAATAACATACCAGAATAACATTCTGATCTTCAATTTTCAGGTAGTTTCAGCTTCCATCATTTCACTTAAGGTAATTCGACGTAATGGCAGCCATTTTGGCTGGTCATTTAGACATTGACCATTTAGTAACGATGTCTAAAATGATCCAATTTAGCATGTAGCATTAAAGCTTTTATACATACCATATCGTGTTATTTCAAGTCATAAGCTAAAGGTTTCCACCTATTATTAGGTGGCACATTTTGATAGACATTATCAAAAAACTGTAATTAGTTTGTCTGCAATGATACAATATCCTTTTTCTCCTTTTTCTTACATAACTTCGCTTCATTTGACCCCAAAACCAACTTTCTACCATATTTTCACGGTAGTATTATATTTTGCTACCATTATTACACTACAGGTGATTCGAAGGAAACAAATGATGGCGGCCATTTTGAAATTAACCCTTTAGGAACGATATTGTCCATATACGGTATACCTCCTACAATTGATTACTAATTTAGCATGCCAAAAACATATATATACCAAAATCATGTTATTTCAACTCATCATAAAATTAAATTTCCAACAGATTATTACAACTTGGTGGTCATTGCCAACATAGCTGTGAATTTGTTTTCCCCACATTTGGACTATTTTTAATTGTTGGTAAAATATTCATCCGCTTCCAGATTTCTGCCATTTCTTTTTAGGCAGTGCCTATATATTTTAGCTCCCATAATTTCAATATAGGTATATAATTCAATGGAAACAAAAGGTGGCGGCCATTTTGAAAATAACCCTTTATATCTTACAATCATTACAATTTTGCGTACAGTGTAAAATCCATCATTTAGACATAAATCACGCTATTTCAATTTTTAGTTAATTTTTCAACAAATGATATAATTAGCGGCCATTTTCAATTTGTTTCCCCCAAGTGGGATTTGTTGGGACTTATTCGATGTTCCTTATTACAGTCCGCTTCTTGTGACACCAAAACCAGCTCTCTACCTATTTTCTCCGGGTAGCAGCTATATCCTTTCACGACTTACTTATAATATGTTCAACGTCATGCTACCCGTTCGAGTGTATCAATGCCAATTCATGCTCTTTCACTGCCGACTGCCAGAACTCGCTGCTTAGACAGACGCTTCCTTCACACAGCCGTTCCCTTTTGGAACAGTTTTCCAGACGACGTTGTTGGCAACATCTCAGAGGCAGGAATCCAGGCTTTCAAGTGCCGCGTGCACAGACACCTTCTCTACAACTCTTAAACTTGGTATAGCCTACATTCTCTTTCATCTGTTCATGACACCCTTCATTCAAGCCCTTTCAACACCTGACTGTTACATTAGCATGGTGTTCATGGTTCAAGTGTAGGTTAGTGCTTGGTTGGGGAGATGGTGAATGGTCCTGTAAAGCATGTAGTCAGCTAGGCTGGTGATACGGTCACGCCCCAACAGGTGAAGACAGGCAGCTCCTGGTAGATTTAATATCCAAGTTTGTTGTGTATGTTATCTTGATGCCAATGACCTACAGATATTATTTTTTCCTTTTATTTATATTTTGATGTTGTTCTCTGTGTTTGGGTCTTTTTATCTTATTCTTATGTCACTTCTCGTTAAAAACTCGTGTTTTCTAAAACTTCGACTGAAAAATAAGCGCTTTCTTCAAATTCCATACAATGTAAATGTCCCATTGCAAACAGGTCAACAATATTTAATAAAGCTCATTATAGCCAATGCACTCACGGGGCACTCATATGGTGGGCAGTCAGTCAATTTGGACTTCACTGTTTGTCAATCGATTCACTCAAAGTAAACTCCTTCCAAGATTGTTATTCAGGAGGAAAGGATGGCGTGAACCCGAGTGGGCAATTTGTACAGACTCTGTTTGATGATTGACATGAGTTCATAGGGGCGTAATCTAATGACTGTCGGAGGGTGTGCAATACTTTAGTCGTTTGCACTTTTAAAAAACCAAGATGGCTGCCATCAACCCCCCCCCCCCCCCAAAAAAAAAGAGAAGAAAACCACACACACATTAAATTGATCATAACTATGTTATCGTTTGTTATTAAGATATCATTTTGGGCTCTATACCTGTGTTTACAAGCTTGATGTGATTTGGTCATAGAAATCTAATATGGCTGACCTATAATCCAATACAGCCACCGAAATCATGAATTTGGCTATAAACGTTATGGTAACGACATGCGTATGGGCGTAACATCCAGGTTTTCATGCAAGAGGAATCTACTAACGGGTTTGTGATTTGCATCACTAATAAAATATAATGTGGCCGCTCAAATGTGCAATATGGACCCTAAAATCGTAAAATTTGCCATAATGCACCTGCGATTTGTATTACGCACTATACGACACCTGGAAAGGGTACGTCATGTGTGCGTCATTTACCAAGACATTCTTGACGCAGGGTGCGTCATGGGTAGCCTTTGATCCGTCACAATATTGACGAATGGGTGCGTAAATGTCATTCACTTTACCTGGGTGCGTCACAGGGTTCATCATCATACGAACAACATGATACGAACATTATGTTACATGTATTTATTTGTTTAGATATGCAACTCCCGAAGTGCAAAAATCATTAGTCTGATACTCTCACCGCGTGTTCAGTGCAAACATTACTTGCGTAAAATTATACTTCTGTCATCTACGGAAATGGCATGTCATCACTAAAGACAAGAGATGTCAGTCATGGCGAAGACGTACTAAGCCACCCCCGGATATGGAGTCCTACCTATGGCTTTTAAACCTAAACCCTGTATCTCATTCATCACAGATTTTAAAAATTGTGAACTCTTTTTTTATCCACCGTGTGTACTGTAATGTACATCATTAATTTTCGGAAGGTATCTCTTAGATTCTTGTTCTGTTTGCAGTGTGTGGATTTTGTGTGAGAAGGGTTATACAATATTATAAACGAACTTATACATTTATTTATTTAGGAGTGTGTGCCTCAATCACCAGACTCGAAGTTCCCAAGTACATTCACCACGATGACACAGCTCTGATGATATGTGAATACGACGCAGGTATAGCTCAATTGTCTTGGTTATTCAGTGAGCCTGGTGACAATGATATCTCAAAAGCTGAGGAATTGTTAACACATGTAACGAGTACAACGACGTGGTCAGGTCCGGCACTAGGACGCATGACAGGCGCTATCATTGGAATGTCTAGTACGCTTACCATAAACTCAGTCGATTGGCAGATGGATAATGGGAAATTTTGGTGTGACACAGCTGCCGCTTTAGATTATTCGCGTGAAAGCCTCGGTGATAATACAATAGTCAGTGGTAAGTTAAATAAAGATTTCATTCATTTATTAATAATAGGAGTGGGCTATAAATGGGTCATTTTTTGTTTTGCTTAGGTAAACAGGTTTGTTAATTCCATCCATCACGAAATAGCAACATTTTCAGTCAGGGGTCAGAGAAAGAAAAAAAAGTATACAGCGCCCTATTGTGTAACCATCACTGATCTTTGTGGAGGAGTGGATGTGAGTACACAATATTTCATATTACTCATTTTCTGGCATGCTGCTGTGATGTTGGTGTCTATATACTAAATGTAAATGAGCTTATCCTAGCGAATTTTGAAAGTTATATGAAAATCGAATATTACGTTTTCTTATAAATTGACATTTTTCGCCAGTTTTCATCCATTCACTATTTTAAAGTTTACAGCTACGAAGACGATCACAAGTTTGACCTGCTCAAGAAAGTTGAGCATTTTATCACAATAAGTTTGCATTGCAAGGAGCGTTCAAATGAGTGCTACGGACAAACTAATATTGATAAAATGCTCAAACTTTAAAATTGCGAATGGAATAAAACTTGCGAACTCTTGAAAAGCGCTCTCTTGATCAATTTTGACCCAAAATGCCATTTTTTAAGAAAACGCAATGTCCAATTTTTATGAATCGTTCAATATTAGGTAGTTTGAGCTCATCTACATTTATTTGGACACTAAAATCACAGCAACATGCCAGAAAATGAATAATATGAAGGTTTTTGTATTCAAACCACTCCTACCACAGAAATAAGTGTATGGTGACACAGAGGGTGCTGCAAACTTTTTTCTTGTACCCATGCCTGAATATTGTTATTTCATGTTGAGATAGGTCAAATGGAATTAGAAGAAAATGTTACCTGTTGGGGACTTTGTCTGTTTGCAAATGTTTTTGAAGACTTATGTGTAGCGTTAGTTTTGTATAGTTTTGTAATGAGCACGTGTGGTAAAGGGGACCAAAAATGCATTTATTTAGTCGGGAGGTATATAATTAATCTTTTGGCGTTGGACCTATTCTCCGATTACACATTGGGGTATATAAAAATATCAATGACAGCAACCTTATCCAATACGGGGTCCCAGAGAGATTATCCAATACGGGGTCCCAGACAGAAGTCCCAAAGGGCGCCACGGCCCCAACTGATTTATTCAGCCGAAAAGGTACATTGGACCTATTACGGAGTCCGTGTGTAGCAGGGAGTCCGTGTGTAGCAGGGAGTCCGTGTGTAGCAAGGAAATTAGTTTTACTAATAAATATAATGTAGGCATACAATGAAAACTAGTCCATTTTTTTTTTTACAGTTTCCCCTTCAGTTTTAAGAGTATATGACAATTCGGGCGATTTTCAGAATAGTTCATCGGTTTCCGTTGTGGTGGGAACAAATCACATGTTTACCTGCCGAGCTGAAGGTTGCAACCCACCGGCCACATTGACGTGGGTTATAGGGGATACGATAGCGAATCCAACACAGACAGATAGCGAGAACAGTGTGGCAGGACTCTGGGACACAACGAGCTCTTACAATCTGATACCAGACGTCACCCAACATAATGAGCAGTTGAAGTGTATAGCAAGTGTACCAGCAGAGACTTTGAGCCAAATATGGTTGGTATTTATTTACATACAAGGTATGATATCCCAATGTCCAATGTGATAATGTAATGTTTGTCTTCATGGTCCCTGTACAGAGGATGGGTAATTTCATTATTGTGCTTAAAAGTAATACATCAGCCTATACTTGTCGCCCCTGTCATCCAGGTATTTTTTTACATCCGGGACATTTTGCCGTTTTTAATCAATCGGTCTGTACGCTTTACTCAACCATATACAAGATCGTACTGTTGTTTACATCAGCCAAGTTTCCCAAATTAGCAACATGTTTCGCCCAATTTTCGGACTTGCATTTGCAACTATGAAAACCTGCAGTGTGTGAAAATAATCAATAATATGATAACCTGAGCAAATATTCTGTTCGTACCATAGCAAGGAGGTAAAAAGGGAATTTTTAAAAATTTAGATTTGCTGACTTTTATGCTGTTTGTTTTTGTGATACCGACGCTTCTACATAAAGTTAACGCGGCTATTTACGGCGAATATCACTAAGAACAGTGTTTAACATGATTTCTCACTTGATCAAAGCATATCAAATAATGTTGTACTTCTGGTAAAAGCAAATGATTAGGGTTTTGCTTTTTTACATATTTCTCCAAAGATTTAGTGCCTAACACAACGACCTCAACCTCTCACTATCCGGTAACGAGCTCGACGCAATCCACAACATTTGAATATACGACATCTGATATTATTGGTGAGTTTAACTCCAAGGTTTAATTAATCACAAAAAAAAACCAACTTCTTCTCGTATAAAATCAACAATTTTGTGTGTTTTGGCTCTGACGGTTGGTTGTTCTTATAATCCGTTCCAAATTGGTGACTAATATGCTTATGTAACCTCGCTGACCGTGACAGGATATGAAAGTCCAGGGTCCAAGGTCTTGCCCTAGATTGCCGAGAAAAATGAAATTTGGAAAAGAAGAAAAAAAATTAATAGATAGGAACCATAAACTGTGCAAAAAAACCTGATTTCCAGGGAAATTGAGGGCGCACTCCGATGTTTCATCTTTTTCTACCGTACTGGCGTCTTCTACCATATTTACTATACTTACCGGCAAATTTATATATTATTTGATACAGCTTACGTTGAAGTTATTCGCGTTAAATCACACTTGATCGAGATTGGCTGGGAATCCTTTGACATGGACGTTATTGATGATGTGGATGAATACAGGGTACGTTGACTACAAATTACTGATAATTGAACAATCTATTACGTTATCGGCTTATTAATGTAACATTCTGTGGACAATTGCTATGGCATCTTGACTAATTTCAGATAACAACTGCAGAAAAAAACCCAATAAACACTGGCTCAGGATCAATCACAGTGAGCTGAGCGAGAAAAAAATATTGGTTATCTAAATACACTTGAAAAGAAAGAATTGTATTTTCTTCGACGGTAATTGTCCAACGAAAAAATAAATCCGTTACACTCACTACTGATTCTATTCAACATTCTATTATTATATGCATTTTTTTACCTAAGTTAAAAAATCTTAAATAGGATTTTCACCGGAGTAAAACTAATACAAATGAGTTCTTAAATATCGGCACGATATATCAGAAATTATGTTTTGCTCCTAAATTCATTGGAGGTATTACATAGTGGCGTATCGTCGGTGGTATTATATAGTGATGTACAGTCAACTGTGGTCGTTTTTGTGATGTATAACTAGTACTTTGAAATATCGTTTTCTTAATTATTTTTTACAAAGTCCCAAAGCCAAACACTGATTAGTTATTTTTGGTAATCAAAAATTGATTTGGTGTACATAAACTAACACAATTTTGTTTTAACAAATTAACATAGTGACGTACACATTATATGCCACTATGTTATACCACCGACGAATTGTCACAAATAATGTCCTCTGTTCCACACCAGTAGTCAGTTACGCGGCACTATGAAACCAGTACGCTAGGCTGCACTGCGCTAGTGTTTAAGTCTAGGGTAAAACTGTTTTACTCTGGAGCCCGACGCACTCATTTTTCGTCAACGCCTTACTTGAAAAGGCACTTTAAAATTACAATTTCACTTTGCTTTACAGGTATTTTACTCTGCAAGCTTGTCAGAGAGCCGGAACGACAACAATGCTATCTTCCTCGATGGTGCCACAACAGGGGTCAACATTACATCCCTTACTCCAAACACAATGTACAATATAAGGGTTGAAGCTTCAACAACGGAGGGAACTCTCATAAATGTTGGAAACATACAAGTCACTACTACTACTATAATTGGTATGTTTTGTAGCTTCGTGTCTTACTTCTACCTTATATATTAATTTATTCATCACAATATTCATTGCATAAGATCAGGTTTTAATACTTAGTATATATTCTTGGTATAGAAGAGCACTTATTTGTGCATTTTGCAAAGATCTTTCATTCATTCATTCATAAAAGGTTTATTAAAAAAGGCCATAGCAGGCCATCTTTAAAAACAGGCCATCTTTAAACATGGGCTGTATTTTCTTACGTATTTAAACGCGGTTTTAAGCTAAACACGTGTTTTACTTTGACTTTAAAACACATCGCTTAACTAAACACACTTCTCGAAAATGTGTTTGTTTAACTTAAACACGCGTTTAACATGTTTAACTCACTGAAAAGTGGCTAACGTTAAACATAGGTGTGGAGGTGTTTAACGCGCGATTAATTAAACTCGTGCACCAACTGTTCGCCTTGAATAATTACTCAACCGAGCCCGGTGTAATCTGACGTGCAGATCGTGTAGTCTGAAAAATACATGTGCATTTGAGTAACTCGGTCGATATCTATTGTAACCTATTCGAGCCAAAATACATTGAATACCCGTATACAGTGAACGCACGACCACTTGGGAGACGAGATTTGCGGAGTTTAAAATCGGGTTTTGTTAAACACGTCGTTTAAAAGATAAACTCGCGTTTAATCAAATGTAGACACTAGTTTAGTTAGACACTGATTTAAGCCGTGTTTAGTACGAGAATTTGGCCCATAAAGGCCAATGATGACCGTATCGGAATTATTCGTATTGACCATTTGCTGCCGTTGATGGTGTAACATAGGATTATTTATAGCTTGTATAAGTTTAGTGTTTTTAATGTATGTTTTTTTTGTAATTCTTGCATTTTTATGTATAGTTTGTATATGGGCCAAATCCAAAACCGCCGTTTTTGCGAGGAACGGAATTTGAGTGGTATTTTAATTATCCTGATATCCCAGTTAGGAAATTAGATACCTTAAGTATATTATTTGAATGATCTACCAATACAGTACAACGTGCAAGAAAAAAACCCATAGCCACGGTTAAGCAAGTTGCCATAGCAACACATTTTGTCCATGCGAGGGACGGAATTGACTACATAAAAAATTCCGTCCCTCGCATTTTAAATAATGTGTTGCTACAGGAACGCAATTCATCCTAGCTATTTTTTGTTTGTCTTTGTTGTTGAAGTGTATTGGTTACTTATATAAATAATATCATTAATTTGTCTAATCAGTGTAAATGGAAAACAGACCATTAAAAGTGTAAAATTCCGTCCCACGCAAAATTACAGAGAAATTCCGTCCCTCGCACACAAAAATGTATTGCTACATTGTTTCTTTGGTTTGTAGTTGAAGTACAATGGGTGCTTATTCAATAAACATACTTGAGCTGGTTAAATTCCTAACTGGAACAAACTGACAATCAAAAATGAAAAGTTGACATACTTTTGGATTTGGCCCATATATGAGTTAAACCATTTGAACTTTTATTTCGTACTGCATCGCATTGAGCACTCTGCAAGAAGATTGATTCTTTACCAGTAGTTTGTATATATTTGCAATTGTAATATTGTGCCAATTCAGCCGGTTAGCTGCGATGACTATACATTATACCATGAATAATCTTAATCTAGTCTATTATTTTCATTATGCTGGTTTTATTCTTGTTACAGAAACGGACGGTTTTCCATTTGCTATTGTTGCAAGCATAACTGCTGCAGTAATTGCTGCCGTTATTGTAGGAGTGGTTGTGGTGTGCCGTATGAGATCGAGGTACGAATATCAAGATGGCAGTGTTAAACATGTGTTTAGGTTCCGACCTACAATTTCGTATATAATGTCATCATTAAAAATTAGAAGTACTTGAGCTTGTAGTAATGCATAGGTCTAAACACTCTCAGGAAAATACACAGTAGATATAGTTCAAGTTCCGAGACCCTTATATCGAATGGTTCTCTGAAGTTCCTTAGGTAATGTACCAAATATAGGAACAGCATGTCGATTCCTCTATGGGATGACTGATATTTTGTGCTGCTGCCCTCTCTTAGTACCTAGAGTAGACAGACACACGTTATTACTTGGTATTTATAATTGCTGGCGTGTCTCTGTGTCTGTCGTTGATCTATATATGTTGACGCAAATAAATACACACAACTGCCGGTATGAAAGGAACCATGGTGTCCTGTAGCCATAGCCCAGCCTCCATAGACCATATACACGGAATAGCGTCTGAAACAAGTGTTGCGTGTAGAGATGAGTGCTCTATACAAATCTATACACCTAGCACCAAACGTCCCAGACCAGGTGCTTTGAGGTTGGCTAATTTAAAATAGATAATCGGTACCAAAAATCTGAGATATACATTAAATGAGCAAATTCCTTTTCCGCAGTTTGATACCTCATTTAACAAAATCGAATGGATACTTTCAAAGTTATGGCGATTTCAAAAACCGCGCATAACAACAGCAAAGTTGCACTAGGTATAGGAAATCATTGATTTGTAAACGAGTAACCATAACGAGTTCTATTAAATGTTTCTATCTACTATTTTGTTCATACGATGTTGTTGTATTATAATTTGGATTGTATGATGGCAAGTAGTAATAAAGGGAAGAGTGTTTTTAAACACTATGTTCTAATGTCACTGTACAATCTAGACGATCGGAGGCGCAATTAATATTTACGCACACGGATGACACGGATGTATCTTCCGGATCAGTCAAGGACAAAGTGACGGCACTTTAGTTGAAATTGAAATCGACTTTGTCTTTACAGGAGACTATCCAAAGGCAATAAATGTGCTTTAAAAAAATGTATCACAACGGCATTTTTTGTTACAGCTCTACATCTAGGCTAAATTAAATGCTTAGGGATGGCATCCAGATTTGTACGGATTGAAAACCGTAGATCGGAGAGGGTAAACGCACTGGGATAAACGGACAGTTTTGTGTAGATAAACGGAACGCGGTTAAATAATGACCAACAAATACGTGTTTAGCCATGCTTAGCGAACGCATTGAACAACTTCCGTGAACGAACAGCCAGTGCGTTTACCCTCTCCGATCTACGATTTTCAATTCGTACGAATCTGGATGCCATCACTTAGATAGTAAGGTTTCCAATTCGAAGGGGGTTACAAAAATAGAAATAGATTTTTTGGTCACTTTCAGCGTAAAAAGACCGTTTTTTGGTGCAATTCATATCTTTGAACAATGCGCTATCCACCAGTTATCAGTTAGACCCGATTTAATGTTTGTTTAGGAATGATCCGTATTTAATGCTGCTAAAATATAAAGAAAATAAATGCACAAGGGAGTACAAAGGGCCCTTTTCTCAGTTTTGTAGTTTTATTTGCCACTTATATTCGCTAGTTGCTTCATCTATCATGCGATGATTACTGGTGGATAGTACATTGTTCAAAGATATGAATTTCACCAAAAAACACAAACATTATTTTTTTGCCCAAAAACTGTATTTTTACGCTGAAAATGGCCGAAAAATCGATTTCTATTTTGTCACCCCCCTTCATTGAAAACCTTACTATCTAAGGCCAAATTAAATGAATTGTTTGTCTCAAAGCTCCTCTCCTGTTGTAAAACTAATGCGGAATGCGGGGTTTTTTCATTTTTTTTTTTTTTAAATATAAAATATTGAAATCCTTGTAAAAGTGAACTTTTGTATTTAAAGGTAGATGACCCGATCACATTCCGATTTTCAACTTGATTTTTTTCTATTCTACATGAAAGGTCATCCTTAAAAAGGTCGTGTTCCAAAGTTTGAGTTGCATAGCTCTTATGGTTCTTATTTTAGACGCACAAGATGCTGTGAACTGTACCCATTGAGTAGTACATAAACTATATCGGTGGTATACCACCATTCGCGGTAATTCGACGTTATTTCATCGATTTCTCCGTAATTATACCGATTTAGGCCGTCAAATTTCAGTATGATGATGAGAAAAACACAAGCTTTCATATGATATGAAAATCTCTGTATGTTTGGAATAATTCTGTGTTACGAAAATGTGATCGGGTCATCTACCTTTAAGATGATGTGATCAATGAAAATCTTCATTGTGCTTGAAATTTTGGGATTTTTTTTTTTTTTGAAAAAAGAAAGAAAAAAAAGAAGTTTTTTTCAGATTTTTATTTTTCTAATGCGCTTCAATAAACTAACGCGCGCGGGAGCTTTGAGACAAACAATTAATTTAATTTGGCCTAAGCATTTAATTTAGCCTGGATGTAAAGCTGTAACAAAAAATGCCGTGATACGTTATTTTAAAGCACATTGCCTTTGGATGGTCTATTGGTTTTCCTAGGTCAACTCGAATAACATTATTACAAGAATTCAATCTTCTATCCTTCGTATACCTTGCTAATATTTATAGTGTGTTGCATATAAACAGAAAGCTGATGAGTTCATCTTTACAATGATACGAAATTTGCAATTAGCATAGCTATTTCAGTGCTAGGTCACTTGCTTGATAACATGGGGCAATTTAAATCTGAATGTGCCAAAATCATCACTACTGTTGTCCTCGTAATTCAATTATAGAGCATCACTCAACACTTGTAAAAATGTAACACATCGTTATACAAGCCAGAGAGTTGTTCACTTGAGCATGACATTTGTGGTAAATATGGCACATTTTGAATAACCCCTCTCTGAAGCAGATGGCCGAAGTCATGAAGCAAGCAATTTTTATGAACTAAGTATCAATGGAAAGATGACCACATCAGCTTTCCGTTGATATGAAATACAATGAATCTATATATTACAAAATATTCACGAAAAAATGAAAATAAATTCCGAACTTTTTGTAGGAGTTTTTATTATACATTTGCTTACTGTCTTGTATCGATGTTGTATCAATGTAGTTGTTCAAAGGGAGCTTTGTCCCTCTTTATTATCTATTTGATTCTACCATCATACAAATTAACAACAACAATTAAACAAATAATTCGATTATATAATTATGATATAATTCAATCATTTACTTCAGTTCATTATTTCTCTTCCGTCATACATTTCCAGACGTTCGGCAAAAGTACCACCAGCGGATGCAAGCACCAATGAGCCTGTATATGATGTAGCCAAAGATAACGAGGTTTACGAAGATCTGCAGCCAACAACACAACATCAAAAACATGTTTATCAACCTCGAATAGAACCCACAGATGTGAGCAGCGGTGAACACGGCATTGAATATGAAGTCCCTCCGTCAGGAACGGAGTACGAGATACCCAAACCAGACCAAGAGTATTTGGAACTTTACAATACTGCCCCAACGACAGTTAATCCAGGATTATTGAAGAATTCGGAGTATATGTCTCTTGATAAGCACACTATGGATAAGGACAACGTCAATACGAAATACGAGAGTCTTGAAGTACAATCAGAATACCTGGAACTTAATAACACAGTCCCAGTTGATAACCATGGTATTGAGGTGCCTGATCCTGATCTAGGAGAAAACCAACCTAAATACTTACCAATCCTCAGCAACATATGATATTACTGGCAACGTATCTACAATATAATTTAACCCCAGTCTACCAAGCGTATTTTTGTAACACAACTAACCAATGGGGGGAGGGAGAGGTGGTTAACCCCTTTATATATTTAACGGCCAATTTATATTTTGTATTTCATGCCATATATATTTTTTATTAAACCCCTATGCAATTGTATATAGTACCGCCGTAAAGCTATCGGTAGCTATCTGTCTTCTCTTCACTTTCCATTAATACCAAACAAGTACCAACATTTACCATATGACGTCATCACCTAAACATTATCACTCGATACTTGTATAATATTATTGTTCCAGTATCGTCCGACACTAGAACACCAAATTGTGTATCAGTATCGAACGATACTGGAACGTGGGAGACTTCAATCAACATAGTGCACATATCAGTTTTATGACGCACTATACCACCCCCGTGAGAGGTGCATCATGGGTGCGTCATTTACCACCACATTCTTGACGTAGGGTAAGAAGATCTGCAGCCAACAACTCAACATCAAAAACATGTTTATCAACGTCGAATAGAACCCACAGATGTGAGCAGCGGCGAACACGGCATTGAATATGAAGTCCCTGCGTCAGGAACGGAGTACGAGATACCCAAACCAGACCAAGAGTCCCGGGGGGGGGGGGGGGGTACTCACCCAAGACGGTATATGGGGGTGTGCCGCTCTAATGGGTAGCTTTTTGGGCACAAAATCCCTAAACATGGGGTATGATTTTGTGCTAGAAATCCCTAATAATGGGGTCAGTTTTTACAAATGGGTCTATTTTCGCGAAATTTGTGTCTATTTTCACGAAATGTTGGTCTATTTTCGCGAAAAATTGCAAAAATTAGGTCTATTTTCTCGATAATTTGCGAAAATTTGGTATAAAATGAAGCAAAACCCCTAAAAATGGGTACCGATTTTTCCAAAATCACCCCTAAAAATGGGTATGGGTTTTGAATCTCCAGCGGCACTCCCCGACCAAACCAAATCCGAGTACCCCCACCCCCCCCCCCCCCCCCCCCCGGGCCAAGAGTATTTGGAACTTTACAATACTGCCCCAACGACAGAAAATCTAGGATTATTGAAGAATTCGGAGTATATGTCTCTTGATAAGCACACTATGGATGGGGACAACGTCAATAGGAAATACGAGAGTCTTGATGTACATGTACAATCAGAATACCTGGAACTTAATAACACAGTCCCGGTTGATAATCATAGTATTGAGGTGCCTGGTCCTGATCTAGGAGAAAACCAACCTAAATACTTACCAATCCTCAGCAACATATGATATTACTGGCAACGTATCTACAATATAATTTAACCCCAGTCTACCAAGCGTATTTTTGTAACACAACTAACCAATGGCGGGAGGGGGGAGGGGTTAACCCCTTTATATATTTAACGGCCAATTTATATTTTGTATTTCATGCCATATATTTTTTATTAAACCCCTATGCAATTGTATATAGTACCGCCGTAAAGCTATCGGTAGCTATCTGTGTTCTCTTCTCTTTTCATTGATACCAAACAAATACCAACATTTACCATATGACGTCATCACCCAAACAGCGCCGTCGTTTGACCAACATGTTTCCTGGTCAAAGAACACCAATACCAACACCCGATGTTCACTATTCTTTCTACATAAATGTTAATTCAAACATTACAAACAACATAAACATACGTTCCGTTAAATGTCGGGGGATGCACAACCATGCCTTATCTTTGAAGGGTCACCTAATCCGGTTAAGGGGTAAAACAAGCGCAATCGGTACGATTTCTCCTTACAATTATTGGAAAAAGTGCACTTTAGGTCCGAGATGCTAGTATACTAGTATCGCACGATACTGACACATGAAATTTGCCATTAGGCGACGAATTTTTGTTTCTCAAATCATGTAAAATCAGCCGTTTCTTGGCCGAAAATCTGTCGACAATTTTTTCCAATAATTCTTAATACAAATTTGTCGAAAAAATGTTTTCACAAATTGTTGACAAAATTCCCAAATTTTGCTGATTTTGGTAACATTTTAGGTTTAAAAAAATACAAAAAACGACCCGACCGACCCTACTACGTGTTTTTTTTCGTCGCCTTATCACTCGATATTGGTATAATATTATTGTTACAGTATCGTCCGATACTGGAACACCAAATTGTGTTCCAGTATTGAACGATACTGGAACATGGGAGACTTCAATCAACATAATGCACACATCAGTTTTATGACGCACTATACGACCCCGGGAGAGGTGCGTCATGGGTGTGTCATTTACCACCACATTATTGACGAATGGGTGCGTCAATGTCAGTCACTTTACCTGGGTGCGTCATCAGAATTCTTTTGCATTTGTCACACACTTGAACATTTTAAAATCCGCCAAGGCATTACTTCGATAATTATGTTGCGTAGGGATGGTACTCCCCTTTATACCAATGGAAATACCCATGTTACAAATAGTCACTGAAGTGTGCAACGTTAGCCTATTCTTGTTCCAATTGAAGTGTGTTTTTGATCAATCTAGTCCGCATATCGACGATTTACTATGGCATGCCACAGGCGTCAAAATACGACGAGAAATATACGCACACGTCGAGAAATATATATACCCACATGTCGAGAAAATGTACGCACACGTCGAGAAATATACCCACACGTCGAGAAATATACCCACACGTCGAGAAAATACCCAACTAGATTTACTATCGACAAAAAGTTGAAATGTGTAGTGTATGGTGTGTACGCAAGCGGCGTTCAAAATGACGTCATTTCGCCAATGTGTCTGTACTTCAAATGAAACCCTCCCCCTTATTTGAAAACAAATATTACATTGTTGATTCTGAGTTGAGATATTTTTTTTGTTATATGTTTTATTGTTATACTTCCATAAATATTTGGTAATTGTGAGAAGACCATACACGAAATTAAGTTGAAAACTGAAACTAGATTTTCATTTTAAAGGACCCGACGTGTGACAAAGTTTGAAAGTTGAAAATCTTGATTTTCCCCAAATAGACCTACTTTGAAACTCATCTGGCCCAGATATGTAGCCATGTTTAATACATCAATCAAGATCGCTTACATGTATGTATGTATATAATGCAAAAGTTTACTTCTCTAATAAGAATTGATCATGCTACCGACGCCAGCCATATTCCTACCTGTATGTATTGTTTTGATTTCCTTCCACGTGTCGAGGCTATACCATAAATTGCTATGTAGGCCTACTCCTACTTTTTTAATTCGTATACCAAAACACCTCCCACAGTCCAACCCCTTTTCATTTCTTAATCACTATAAAACACCAGCCATGTTATATATACCCCGGTATACCCTTCAAGGCTATACTGTTATTATTTATTTGAGCGCCCCTTTCCTTTTAAAGGAATTTTTATTAGGGCGAACATTTGGTATACAGGGTGAGTACTCAAAGTAAAATAATTATTAAAAATATTTGTTATCAGAATATGAAGGCAACCAATACGCGCCGCAATAGATGCATTTATTCACTATCATCAGCAAAAAGAATAATGACATTTCATTGTACCGTTTACCAGATATGACTACTTGTGTAAAGTCACTTAATATATCTTGAAACCGAACACAATATTGAATATTTTACTCAATAATGTTGATATTAATGAACAAGTGGATTCATGTATGGTACACAATTATTAGTTAATAAAGACAAATCAAACATTCTCAGTTATTTTTTCAAACATTAAATGCGAAATAATGACAAAACAATGTCATTATTACACGAATTTAGCAACAACAACAAAGAATTTGCGTTTGTGATAGTCGGACTCAGCTCAGACTGGAGTGTGGACCGTTTTCAATAGTGGAATTCAATAGATCTTATGAGAGAAAATATCGCAAATATTGTTCGGTGTGTAAACTATTCCCTTTTACGCAAATTCGGAGCATAGCATATGTGTTCCTCAACCAATTTCAACCAACTAAAATTCTTAAGAAAGCTAATGAGATAACCCGTCTGCCTTTATAAAAATCACAAAGTGTAGTACATTTTCTTTTACTCACCCTGAATGCTAATGCCAACTGTATCACATAAATTCAAAAGGCTGGCTAATATAAACTACTATTCCTCTTTTATTGGCGATGTATGTTGGCCCACACGCACGCATATGATACTTGCATTACACTAATTTATGGACGAAAAGCATAGGCTAGTTATTGGATTTTATTGATTGCTTTGACATTTGTTACCCCAAACAATGAGTCAGCAGTTGGTCAAGATGATAAATTATTCAAGCATACTTGTGAAATATAATATTTCCCCCAATTTATTCTATTATTTGTCATGACAATTACTAAGTACCAATGTACCTTTTCTAAACAATACGCCCACCCCTAAAAACTCCTGCTTACGGGCCTGAGTTCATTACTGTTCAGAAAACTTAAAAGGCAGAACTGCATGTTTAATGTTAGCCTTTACAACGTTTTTGTAGCTAACAAGCATCTTTAAATTCACAATTTCTACGGTGTTGGTGCCCTTTAGCCTAATTAGACGAGGAACTACACTTAAAAATAAGAATGGTTTTACTTTGTACTTTGAAATACATCAAATAGTAAGTCAACTGAATTAATACACATCATAATAATTTAGTTTGTAGCATTCAATTAATAATACTTTCTAAGGCTAATCCAAACCTTAATGTCCCAAGTCAGCAAAACAGGCCATCTTTAGATTATAACACCTACAACTTAAAGCCTTCATCACATTTTGTCAACTCTCTGAACACTCTACAAATGATCAACTGCAATACTTACCATCTTATTGACATGTAGCATGTTTTGACATGTAGAAAGTTGACATGTAGCATGTTTTGACATGTAGAAAGTAAGGCGTCAAAAAGTTTCCAAATAAGTCATACTGTTCAAAAGTTTGGACCACTTACCCTACTCTCCCCTAAAGATCTAGAGCAGTTTATGCAAAAGTAATTCTTTTGTTTTAATTTCTAAAAATATTCAACATCTATTACGCCGTGTGCTAATTATACCGATAGTTTCATTTGTGCTATCTATATTCAGTGTTCATTCTTGAGTACAATGTGGTCGTACACTTAAACGAAATTTACAAATTCTTATTGACATCAATAAACATCATCATCATCATCATCAATAAATACGCACAAAACACACACACTGATTATAAACGAAATTACATTAATTACGTCCGAATATTGTAATACTTACTACGCTCAGATAACATTGATGCTACTTGGTAATTATGGTTTACTTTGAGATGTTCTATAGGTTATGAAGGCAATGTGCATAGTCAAGATTGATAGTTTATTCAGTCAAGTCTCATTTGTACCGGGTTTTGGACTACCGACGGGCGCAGTTATTGTTAATGAAATGCAGAAGAGTATACAGCAGATCTCCAGCCATTGAAATGCACTCTAAGATGAGGGCAATCCAGTTGAATTCTTCATGATAATCCATCATCTTGCCAGTGACATCTAACAAATACAGTCCACCATACCAGCGCACAAGCCAACCTTGTGCATATTATAAGGAGTGCGTGCCCCAGAAGAGAACGGCCTTTAGCGTCCATTGGCATCAGATTATAGTTGGAGCCATGATTCTCTGATTAGAACTTTTTTCTCCGTGACCATGGGATCGGTTTTTCCATATCCAATTGAATGTTTCGGCAAATGCATGTCGATAACGCTTGCTACTGATGTTGTATATCACTGGATTAATAGCTGAATTCAGCACCTTCGTCACCCGACCCAGCGAAGAAATGGTATTAAATGGCACACGCGTGAAAATATCGAAATCAAACAAGTGCGACTTAGAATATGTACATCCAACAGTACAAAGGGAAAGTAACACAGAAAGAAAACTAGCCCATTCGCAATTAGCATTCTGGACACTTGATTTCTCTCGCGAACGCGAGCAACCATCGCTGGGATTGGAGTCCCGTCAAGGCTGGCCAACGCCACAGGTCGGGCGTTGAGCTTCCACATAATCTTGATATATATACGTACAGGGACACTATAACGGAGAGAGTATACTGAGTGATGTTAAATTGTGCAAGTGCATTGATATTTCTAATTTTTCGAGAAACAAAATATACGCATGTACAGCTGACCTAATTCATACACGACACTATACAAATCAAAATTCACAATTTGAGCATAATTTTGATGTGCAGCTCGCGCTTATGGGGTCTAGGTTGATGTGCACCAATTTTGAAAAACAGATTTTCTCAATGTTACTGTGGGCTTACCCCTTAGAGTCATATATCAAATTGAAGCATAGGTAACAGCGTTTCAAAATTACGCGTTATTTTGATCTGGTTGCTATGGTAACCATGGCAGTCTGGTTGCTATGGTAACCAGACAATGTTTCTGATTGGCTAAACACTGGGGCACAGATAACTAGAAATCTAAATGTTGCATGTTCACCATATTTTGGTAGATGATGTATTTGAACAATGCGCACAAATTAATGAAGCCGGATTTTGTATACGGTTGCCATGGTAACCAGGAACCGACCAATCAGAGGGGTAAGCCCACGGTAATATTGAGAACATCTGTTTCCAAAATTGGTGCAAATCAACCTAGACCCCCTTAATGACCATATGCACGCAATAACCATACGCACTGTAGGTACGAATTAAGTCCCGCACCAAACTTTATAGTAGGGTTGTGTGCCTTGAGTTGGGACCCTCTTGAATTGACATGCTTAAAATGGAAAAATCACATGGATTTTGCTTAAAACATTTTTCACGGGTGAAGGTTTTATAGGGGGCGCACTATCATGGTCGTAGCAAACCAGACGACATGAGACGTGGTGGTTTGTATCGGCTCAAAACATGATTTGTGGCACAAAAATAGTACATCAATGGTTAAAAAAAAGCTGATTGTGATTTAGAGTAGAACTGATTTGCTTTGATGATGGCAGAATTTAGTTCTTATATCACACGAAACATTCAGAATTGGTTATTTGAAATTAATTTACGTAGAAAAAAATACAAATGTTAAATTGTGGATGGCTTCGTATGGCAGTGACAGAGAAGGGGCGTGGCGTTATTTGCATTTCATGAATATTGTAATCAGATCCGTTGGGAAGGACGCCGGATCGCGACGATCACATCGTGTGAGGTCATGAATAGTCATGGCTGAATATTCATTCACAACGAATGATTGACAGTTTACGCTTAACTTCCGGGTGAACAATGGTGAAGAACTGACAGAGTGCCCTATACTGTGAACCAAATCTCAACAATGGGCAGATATGAGAGTCATCCCCCTGACGTCGTTCGCTTTGTGCTGCCATGGCGACACTACTGAGGCATTACAGCGCTCTGAACAGAATGCCGAACCTCCACGCTTGTTTTGTGCATGCACAAAACAAGCGCGGTGCACTGGCGCTCAATGGCGACCATGGGGATCCTCTCACGACCCTCTCACGTCCCAGCCAGTTCCCACTGCGTCACCGAGAGATCATGAAGATCTTGGTGCGCTTGGCTTGGCGTTTTGAGTAATGCTTCAGCGTAATCCAAGCGCCGGCCTGATTGCAGCAGAATGTTAAAGGGTTTTAGTGACCTTGATTTAAAAATGGACACTTTCGGACAGTTTTCCGCACTCTTATCGGGTGTTATTCATATTTGGATATTTTTTGAGCGCAGTGGCCTGATCGCCGTATGTGTGACAGGGCCTTTACTGTTGGGAGCAACAAGTTTTCATCTATTAAATGTATGTATAATAATGTGTCTTTGAAAAGAGGGTGTTTGAAATTATAGTCATTGAAAAGCAAAAAGGTGGTATTTTTCACCCCAATTTTGTCCTCGTTTTGCCAAAAAAGGGGTTTAAAATTGTTGAAAAATCCTTGCAAGCGCAAAGGAGTACTTTGAAAAAATGAAGAACAGTCATGGTTACCAACTTTTGTGTTGAGTTGGGGTGGGGGTGGGGGCTTTTGAGATACTGACAAGTGCTTGATATCCATTTTTGTATTGATGACTATGGTTGTCATTTGTTTATTCTAAGAATTGGCATTTACATTTTAATTATCCAATAGGTCGCGGATTCATTGGCTACTTGATTAAATTTGTTCACAAAAGTGACAATAATCATTTTCAACATAATTAAATTTATTTTATTTTAAATGTATACTCTTATTTGAACTGCGTAGATTGTTCTGTACCTGCAAAACACTAACAGCCTTGGGGAAAAGTCCGGAAATGTATAAGGTCATGATTGTGTTAGAAGCTCGCCTCCTTTCGCGTTACACACGCAGTAGCGTAGCCAGTGGGGGGGGGGGGGGGGGGGGGGGGGGGGCAGAGTGCCCCCCCCCCCCCCACCCCTGAAAAATAATTTGACCCGGGAAATCGGGAAGGCAGTGGAAAATCGGGAAGGTAAAGGAAGGGAAGGTAAGGGAGAAAAGGGAAGGGGGAAAAGGGAAGGAAAGGAAAATAACATTAACACAAGGGTAATATATCATCAAGCACCATTGTTTTGGTGGGTATCTTTTGTTACTGTCCTATTCATTTGTTCGAAAATGTAAACACATTAGTGCCCCCCCCCCCCCCCCCCCCCCCCCCCACCCCTGAAAAATAATTTGACCGGGAAATCGGAAGGCAGTGGAAAATCGGGAAGGTAAAGGAAGGGAAGGAAAGGGAGATGATGCCTAAAAGATTCATCTAAATGCCTATCTAGCCTGTTTGGTCAAAACAAAAACTGAATGTTACTCAAAATGACATAAACAAAGTGTATACTTTCTTTTGTTGAACCCTTTATATCGATGAAAGCAATTTGTATGCATTTTTAAAATCCAAACACAGTGTTTAGAAATCACGGACAGGTCAATGTTTCGTGGATTAAATGCTTATAGAATTTAAACACATACATTGAGTAGCTCATAAACATTTAAACACATAATCGTACAAATGTATTTAGGATAAACATCTACACTGAAAATATTATTTCGTCATTTGTTGAAGACAATTCGTCAAACGGATAAATAAAAATTGTAATGCAGGAAACTTGTCATGTTACGATTCTGTTACTGTGGCCTACGAATCAAACAAGATATGATACGAATCATTGGAATTGCGATACAAATTAAAAACAATGCAAAACTAATTCGATTGATTTGACAACCCTATAATTGCTTACTTGACAAATAAACATCGTCAGTTAGACTAGAAGTGCCGAGGTATTGCTTGCATTACAAATTGCATGACAACTTAATTTGAGCAGTACGAATTAAAATGCAATAAACGATACAAGTTTGCAATACAACCACGGTTTGCGGGGTTTCCTGCGATGTCTTTCAGGATTCGCATTTCTTTCCACACGGCCGCAATTGTAATTGTGAGCCGGCGGCCAGCAGGCAGAAGTCACATTATTTACACCGTATTTTAAGGTATTGTAACTGATTCGTATTGTAATTTTGCTTGTGGTTTGTAAAATATAGAGCATGAAAGATGAATCATTTAGGGCGCCCGGCCGAGATGATTTATGTTACATGGTTGTATGTTGTGGTGTGCTGTGTTTACCTTGTCCGAGAGATAGTCTGCAATGTTTAAGCTTACCGGGATGCTTGAAGTTGTAGTTATACTGGCGGACTATCTTAGCATACTAGGTACAGCACAGCACATATAGGCCTACAGCCATGTAACATAAAACATCTCGGCCTGGCGCCCTGAATGATTCATCTTTCATGCACTCTTTTTTACATACAAGAAAAATTACAATAATCAGTTAAAATACGATGTAAATAATGTGACAAATTAATGTTTGTCACATGACAAATTACACTGCTATCATGACAAATTAATGTTTGTCACATGACAAATTACACTGCAGCATGACAAATTAATGTTTGTCACATGACAAATTACACTGCTATCATGACAAATTATGTTTGTCACATGACAAACTACATTGCAGCATGACAAATTAATGTTTGTCACATGACAAATTACACTGCTAGCATGACAAATTATGTTTGTCACATGACAAACTACATTGCAGCATGACAAATTAATGTTTGTCACATGACAAATTACACTGCTAGCATGACAAATACATTTTGTTGCAATACAAATACATTTTGTTGCAATACAAATTAATTTTGTTGCATTACAATTTTTTTTTTTTAATTTGTCAAATAAGACACCTTTTCATGACAAATTATAATTTGTCATTCCATGCTGCATGACAAATTATTCAGTTGGAAAGACAAATATTTAATTTGTCATATAAGACAGTCTGCATGACAAATTTGTTTTTGTCAAATGACAAACTAATGTTTTCAGTGTAAGTGTTTTTAAACACCATCATTTTTAAACACTGTTTATAATGTTTATACAGTTTATTTAAAAAATGATTTAACAGGAAATAACCATAACATTGTGAAACCAAACATTATGAATGCATAACGGACTCTAATGATTTTGTGAAAACCTTCATACCAATGTGTTTTAGCACACAGGTTACAGTAACATTTCACACCTTACCAAGTCAGCAAAACTTAGATATATCATCTTGTTTTTAAAAATACTCTGGAAGAAGTGATGGATGCAGTTTATTTAGGGGTTCAATAAAGTTTCAGAGTTGTTTATCTTGAATCGACAACGGTAAGACGGGTTTATTTTGCGAGGGCAGCTTTCCCGAGCAAAATAAACCCGTCTTACCGTTGTCGATTCAAGATAAACAACGACGAAGACCTTGTTGAACCCCTTTCAACAACGACCAAACATATTTACATCATTCATATGTGAATAGCGTTTTGGAAAATTGAGGAAAACAAGTAAAAAACGTAGTTTTATAGGCTTAATTTGACATAATAAAAAACAGCAAAAATGGAACAAAATGTTTACGTTTTATTATAATTAGGCCCTTATTTGGACATCGTCCGTTCCCTGTAAACTTCTGAATGGGATGGGTTACAAAAGGTAAACATTAGAGAAGACAAATTATTGCGCAAGTAATTGTGGAATTTAAAATATTTTGTAAATAACATTTTATTCACACATCACCTTTAACATTCAGAGAAAAATTAAATCAAGAATGCGTTTAATTTACATTTTGATATATGTTTACAGAATATTTGTATCAAATTAAACACACCCCTCCATTTCAATAGTGGTACGGTCCAAATAGATCTGAGGGATGTCATTTCACCGCGCGATGATACAAAATGGCGATTCTCTTGTGCTGGGTAGCGACCGTTTCGGCTAAAATTGTGGCTTTAGGAATGATCCGTGACATATGGCCCTCGCCAAAAACATTTTCCTCGGGGATATAGCTACATTTTGGTATATAAAGCTGTTTGCTAACTTTAAGGATCGCATGGCGAAATGCATTTATACGCCGAAAAAACGGGCGAAAAAATGAACACATTTTGAGAACATTTGTTGTTTGTTTACAATTTTGCATCGATGCATGGATTCCAAATAAGGTTCGCCATCCTATTAATTTGATTATGAAGAGTGGGTTTATCTCAAATCAACAACGCTTTGTTACTGTACTTAAGGTATGGGGGAGTTGTTGAATAGCAAATATAAGACTGACTATTTCATCAACCTACATTCTAAATGCATCACGCATGATCATACAATCTCATCATAGCGTACTTCCATGATCGGAGTAACACAACACTCAACATGCAACAATAAATAAAGCTCACTAAATATCATCTTTGTCAGTCTCTGATCCATAGCAGATATCAAAACATCCAAATGATACAATATGTTAATTGTCACTGTTGGAGCAATCACAGCGCCACCGATTTCCAGGTGGAGACCGAAGTGTGATACAGCAATATTACACGCCTAAATGAAGCATTCAAGATAAGCTCCATGTTCAGCCTGCTTCGGAACGGGGATGCGTTCTGCGTTCGACTTGGACCTTCTATTTAATGACGCACTGCCGTCAATGTTTACACGGTGACGCATCGCGTGACGGGAGTCTTTCTTCCGTTGGTATTGCGAATCCTATTTAACCGATTTTCAACCATAATATAATTATCTTATCCAGTCAGATAATGTTAAAAATGAATAACTATAAATATTAAAATACTTATTATATTTAAAAAAAAGGCTTATTATTATTAACGTAAACATATTCACACGTACCTAAACATTATATATAATGGTGTAAACTCGACTAGAAAATGGTGGTCTCATGGCGGTAAGCAGGTTGAAAAAGCTAAAATGTCGACCTGTGTCGTTAGATGTTGGGGTCAAAGGTGAGTTTACATCATCGGACTAGCTGTCGCAAGGAATTCTGGTACATTAGGCTGCCCCCAACTTGTTAGATGTTAAGTTCAACGCAATACGCAATATTTAGGGCTGAAAAGCGAAAATACAATTATTGACAAAATTGACGGGTACACGTTACCATGCAACGCACATCCGTCAATTTTGAACGCCCTCAAGAGAAACGGGCCCGTAAAAAGAGTCGTTTAGCTTTAATTTGTTCGCACGCATCCATGATTTCAGCGAATAATTTGGTCATTAGCAGCGGGTACATCTTCCTCTGACCTCAGGTCAAAACTCGCATACAGCTACGCATCGTCAGCGTAAATGTGATAACCTATATAAAAACGTCTGAATTGGCCGGATTATATTAGTCATATGTTGCGCACACGCAGGGAAAACCGGTGGACCTGTGATTGACTCCCGTGGAACACCGTAGAGTAAAGTTTGTTCATCAGAATAGTCACCAAGAACACACACTCTATTGGTTGTTACGATGACTAAGGGCGTGTTCCCACATAGAACACAATCCCGAGTAGTCTAGACTAGTCCGGACCCGGTCCTGGTTAAATCGCTAGTGGGTACGCGATTCATGTTGGTCCCGGTCCGGACTCAAATTGTTTTCGTTCTTTTTAAGACCACCTTGAAAGGTAGTCCCGGTCCGGAATAAATATTTTTGAATGATTTTAGATTTACTTTGGGTATATTAGGCCTCATCAGACCACTTTGCTGAGTTATTGTGGTAGCGAACGCTCAAGTGGAACACAAGCTCCAAGTGGGTCCCGGTCTGGCCCAATCCCGACCGGGATAACTTATACTTATGAGGGAACACGGCCTAAGGTAGCTAGCAAGCCATTCTTTAGCAGTACTACCTGACGGACCAAATTCCCCCTGCAAAATCATATCGTGGTCTAAAGTATCAAACGTAGTAGAAAGGACCAGAATAACTCAGAATAACTAACAGAAGTGTGTTACCTGCGTCAAGCTCGTTTAACATCATTTTACCCTAAAGGGAGTTGTTTCAGTGCTAAGTGATGACTTATAATAAGTCTATTCTTCCAGAAAAAAACTAAAATTATTCCCTAGCGCTATCGCCGTCTGACCAAATCGTTTCCCAATTGTCCTTCCCAATAATCAGGGCAAACTGCCAAAATCGGTAACCTGTGAAATGGTCCCGAATCTGGAAACATATTGTCGAATCAGGCAACATTACTTTTTTTGCCATATTGGTTATTTTTGTGAATTGAAAAACTACTTCTGCATGCTCAACAAGGTGATTACGTAATATAATAAAGTCAAGATCATTGATTACCACTTATCAAAAAATATAAATTGCAAAAGTTGTGGTATTATTCTCGCGACTTTGAGCCTGCAATATATTCGCGAAATTAAATAGATCGCAAAATGAAGTTGTTGTTTTTTACTTTGGGGTCTTTATTTTAAGATAGGGAATCACGTCTTTTGATGAATCATTCTCAGAAAATATTTTTCTTTTGACCAAGGCTCATTATTTTGACAGTGAGGTTTGATATGTTTTAAAGCAAAAAGCTTAATTAATTAATTAATTAATTAAAATTAATTATTTGAGTGACTAATTAATTATCTTATTGGTCAAAAATGATCTTAAGATATTGTATTTTGATATTGTATTTTAATTAATCACTTAATTAATTAATTAAGCCTTTTGGGGTCGCGACGCTCTTTTAGTGGGGCGCGGACTAGACTTATTTAACAAAAATAAAATGTTATGTTTTTGTACTGTACTTTAGTGTACTGTACATGACCAAAGGCTGCCACTGACGTACCCTCCGTCAAAAATTATTGGTAAACGACGCACCCACGACGCACCTCTCCCGGGGGTCGTATAGTGCGTCTTACAACTGATAGGTGTATTATATAGCAAATATCATGGTAGCACATTTCAAAAAGGTTAAAAGTTGACAACATTTGACCATTTTAGCATATTATCAAATTTTGGCGCGCTGTGCGCACATTTTATCACCATATAAGGTATAATAAGACCAAATGATGCAATTTGCTTACCAAATTAGTTAAAATTAGACCAAATTTGACAGTAATAGCGTAAAATGGCAAAACAAATTGCGCGCATTTTTCAATTCTTGCCCCCACCTAAATGGTTTCTTGCCCCGCCCCCCTCCCCCACCCAATTTATTATGCTGGTGCCGCCACTGGTGACTTTGTTTCTGAGCACTGTATAGCTTTTCTGTATATTTAAATTAATGGTTAGAGGTGGGGTCTATCTTGAATTAAAATCACCGATAGTGATGGGTGCTAGTGGAATCTGAACAGGCGTTCTTTTATGCCCATCACATTAAATAATTTCAAGTTTATACAACTTAACCCCATCTTCCACGGGGTGGTTTTCGGAATACATTTATCAGAAGAACATGAGCCAAATAAAAGGGGGGTGCAGTCGACACACCGCCCCCACCATCTAAATGGAAGTTCCAGCCAGTGGCGTAGCCAGCTTTTTGAAACGAGGGGGTGGAGTTAATCAGATGAGTTAATCATTGATTTAAGATTGACCACGCCGAATTATCGATTGGGTGTGTCTGGCCAGCGCTTGGTTGCGAAATATGACCGTTATTACCAGCAACCAATCGAATCATAAAAGCGTTTTATAAAGATTTCAATTAGCCCTAATTACGGATAAATGATTGCAAAATAAGCTTGTCCATCTACAATGTTCAATGAAGGCTTTATTGCTATTGAGTGATCGGTTTTAAAGGGTTATATATTGGGAGGTGCAACCACAATACGCCTTATAAACTGCGCTGATTTTCTAAAACGTATAGGATTAGACAACAAATCGAAAGACAAAAGTACACCGTTTGACCAACAACCGTTCATTCACGTTTAGAGATAACCGTTCCCCTGGAAGGAAGACTGGTAGACGGACGCCTTGTTAGACGAATCATACGTTCTGTTTACTCACCGACACAACTTGAGACAGGTAAAGAATAAAGTTCATGGTTTTGTCAGCACAGGTTTGCGCCTTACGATAAAAAAAAGGGTTGATCAAACCTTGAGCAAACATTAACGAATTTTGACAGGAAATACCAGCTACGGGGGGGTGGAGTCAAAATATTTCGCACGTCAAAAATTTTCGTACGGACACAAAATTTGGCAGTCCAAAAAGCACTGTAGTCAATGTTTTATGAGTAGTTTTACTATCATTGAAATTTGAAACTAAGAAAAAAAAATTACCTTAAAAAAAAAAGAAGAGATTTTCAAGGGGGGTGCGTCCGCACCCAACGCACCCCCCCCCCCTTCTGACGGCCCTGTAGAGTAGTGCCAGCTAGCGTGCTCCCAAATTTTAAAAAGAGTCACAATTATGACATATAATTTACCGTGAATACAGGGTGTGCCAAAACAAGTTAGAAAATTAATTTAAAATACATCCCATGTATTTTTGTTTTAAACAAACAAACTATTGGTAAGCCCTATTAGTCTGCTATGAAATACACTTTATCCCATTGAATTCCACCATCTAACTGCCGAGATATGATCAATTCAGTAACAAGAGTGCGAATCCCACTTTTGAACAAGAAAATGACTTGCAACTGCCTTTGTGATTATGATGATGAATTTAGGATGTCAACGTATTGTTATGGTATGTCATAGATAATATGGATGGAAATATGTTTTTGTTCAAATTCTACTAACTATCAACATTCAGTAGGTATATTATTATTGATTTGATTGATTATGCTCAACTGCACACTGAATGACGATTCTAATAAAAGAGCTCTCTTCACATGAAAAGTGGCCAAAGCTGAATTTGAAAATGCTCGAGTAGGTTTGCCATAATATGATGGGAGGCTCCAAAATGGACAGACAAAAATGCTTATGGCACATTAAAGATTGCTGAACATGATACTAATATTTATGGTATGTCATGAATAATATGGATGAAAATATGGCGCATTAAAGATTGCTGAAAATGATTAGAAATATGTGAATATTTTTTACATTTTTTCATGGCCAAAAAAAAAAAATCATGTTTCACATGGGACATTTTTTGTTGTTTTGACACACCCTGTACAACGGGTAGTGATTTGATGTGTTGCTTAGATTGGCCTATGCTGGTTCCCTGCATAAATGGGCTGCACAAAACTCATCCATAGATGGAGGTACGCGAAAAGCTTGTAATCACGTTGACGCAAAATAATCCACAAATAAAATCGGTCACGCTTATATACGACTCGTAGAACGATAACAAAGTCCCTGATTGGCACCAAATACACTGTGTCAGCGCCCACAACAGCGTCGGACTTCACATGCATGGTGCAGTGCGCTTCCCATTGCAGTGCGCTTAACATGATACTAGTATTTCGCGAACATTTTTTACATTTTTTCATGGCCAAAAAAAAAAAAATCATGTTTCACATGGGACACTTTTTGTTGTTTTGAAACACCCTGTACAACAGGTAGTGATTTGGTGTGTTGTTTATATTTGGCCTATGCTGGTTCACTGCATAAATGGGCTCCGCAAAACTCATCCATAGATGGAGGTACGCGAAAAGCTTGTAATCACGTTGAAGTAAAATAATCCACAAATAAATTCGGTCACGCTTAGAACGATAACAAATTCGCTGATTGGCACCAAAATACACTGTGTCAGCGCCCACAACAGCGTCGGACTTCACATGCATGGTGCAGTGCGATTCCCATCGCACTATAGCCATGGCAGCGCGATATGCATTCGGTATTCACCTCAATTACAACTTGTGTTGATCGTTATTTCCCGTGTGTGATATACAGAGCGACAACGTAATGTGGTGTAGAGTCGATTCTCGCAAGTAATGGAGTTGCCTATACCTGCACCTATGGATGAGTTTACCCGGGGATCCAGGGTGCAGGGATTTTCTCATTTTTTTTAAACGGCCATGTGAGTGAAGTCAAGGCGTGTCCCCACCAAATCGAAAATGTTCATCCCGCAACAAGCGGAAATCGGTCTGCACTGAAGATAGAACGACTCGAGGGAGGGAAGTACGAGTTCCCACTCGTGCCGTCCATCCAGGAGACTTGAGCTTAGATATTTAAAACTCATAATGCCCTTATTCTGGTCTCCAATTTGTCTCGGTTCCCATAGACATATATGCACACAATCATGGCTTCACATCGCGTTCGTCTTTGCAGCTCTTAAGGCCCTGTCACACCATAACGTATCGCCTCAACGTATGCCAACGTATGCGAAATATCGAAAAATACGTTGGTGTACGTTGGCGTACGCTGATATAAGTTAGGGGTACGTTGGGGATACGTCGTTTACGTTAAGAGCACGCTGTGATACGCTGTGACAATTTGGACCACGAAAAAATATTGAGCATGCTCAAAATTGCTCGACGTACTCAACGTGTGCTTAATACGTTCTGCATAAGTTCCCGGTAAGTTTGTGGTACGTTAAATATACGTTGACATACGCTGACATACATTAGTGGTACGTTACTCGTACGTTACTCGAAAGTTGGTATACGTTGATGAACGTAGGCTGGGGGAAACGTACAGCCAACGTAGTGATAACGAGTTGATAACGTATATGTGCCGTATGTCTAACGTATGCCTGACGTATTTCCAACGAGTTTCGACGTATTCTCACGTATTCACCTTATGCCGGGCGATCGTGTTAGGCCCTGTCACGTATCCATAGCGTATCCATAGCGTATTGAACGTATACATAGCGTATGACTAACGTATTGATAGCGTATCACTAACTTATAACATACTTATGACAGCGTATCACAGCGTATGCGAGCGTATGACTAACGTATATGCTTAACGTATACTTAACGTATTCGTAGCGTATGTCTGCCGTGTTCGACGTATCGTCAGCGTATCCTCGACGTACAACGAACACGTGGCTTATTATGCCGCTGTAGCACGTATAAATACCGCGCCGATCTCACATTACATCATTCCCGCCGATGTCATCAAGCAGTTAACATGCCTCCCAAGAAGAAGCAAGCAACCAGGGGCCGAGGCCGAGGAGGAGGAAAAAGCAAGAAGGCCAAGACAGACCATGAAGAAATGAGGATGAGATACTCAAGGGACCCATTCATTGTACGAAACTCAATTTCTGCAACGGCATAAGTCACGTGTTCGTTGTACGCCGAGGATACGCTGAGGATACGTCGAGCACGGCAGACATACGCTACGAATACGTTGGTCATACGCTCGCCGATCGCATACACTGTCATACGCTGTCATAAGTTTGTTATAAGTTAGTGATACGCTATCAATATGTTAGTCATACGCTATGTATGCGTTTAATACGCTATGGATACGTCCATTCCATCACCGATGTTGACGCAATTCGTTGGGAAGTTGGACGTTCTTGGACGTTCTCGGACTCTGACAATTTTCGTCGGCATACGTTCAGGCCACGTTCAGGCCATACGCTATGGTGTGACAGGGCCTTTAGGTTTTAGTTTTCATCAATGAATAAGTAAGTTATCAGTGTTCCTTTTTCTTATTTATAAAACTTAAGAGCTAATGAAATTCCGCCTTTTTCATAGGTGCACCACTAGAATATGGTGCACGCTCAGCTTGCGTTGCTGATTACACGTGCATATAAATGGACGGTACAAAAGACCATACGGTTAACTCTCATGAAAACAGTGCAAAATGAACTTTTTGATGTCTTTGGTCCATTTCTGTGTTATGCAATGTTTTCTTGCTTGAAAAACTTCTTTTCTAGATAGATATTGATGTTTTCTACTTGGATCTATATACTTTGATATACTTCTGAACGTGTTTTCACTCAAAAAAATGCCCTCATATACCCCAAATTAGCGAAATGTCCATGTCCGCAGCATAAATGTATATTTTGCCTTTATTAATTACAATACAAATAGGGCACCATTTTCTACAAGATATGTCATAATTTGTAGGGAACATATAGCGATATTCCATGGATAGAAAAAAAATGCACATCTTTTACGATGTTTACCTGTTTCAGTTTCATATATGTTGTCCGAGATGTTGATGTTTATTACGTTACCTGCGACATATTGAGGATCAACATTGTTCAAAATTAACATTTAAACATTTAAATGTACATATTCTGAATCTAAAAGAACATGGGTGTTGGAAAATAATATTATCAAAAATCTATAGCAGCATGTCTGACCTTGAGAAGAAATCAAAATGCTGCAAAGCATGCGACCTTGTTAAGGATGTTTATTACGTTGTTGAGATTTCTCCCGAACTATGTATCAAAACACACTTTTTGGTTAAAAACCAATTTGATACATATACATAGACTATGTGGTTACTTGGAACACTCGCTAGCTCTTTCCAGATCGTCTACATGGTACTTTGAGTACGAAAAACGTTTACTACGTTATCGTTTATTACGTTGTCGAATAAAGCGACAGAGAGACAGCTGCTCTCTACGACTGTATTAAACAAAGATACGTGGCAGGCCCTTTTCGCAGGCATGCATGGGGGATACTCGATGAAAGTACAATGCAAAAAAACCACGACGAATGGTAAGAATTCCTCATTTTTTCTTGTAAGTAATATGAACATTAAGCTGAAATACAGTTGAAGACATTATAGATCTCTTAAGCACATTGAAAATGGACCTATGATATCAGAATGGGGTTAATAATGTGAAGAAATGCAGTAGGTATCGTTAACATCTTCATTGATTGCTTTGTATATACGTTATAAGCCAGCATTAGGCACTGTTGCAGTTGCCAATAACGTAATAAACGGGATAACGTAACCAACCTCATTGTCTAGTCTCATGTCAATGTTGGCGTCAATTCAGTAACTTTCATGATTGATGTACTTGAGTATCATACATTGTATCCAATGTTATAATTGTAATATGTGGACTATTCTATGTGAGGACTGAAACCACCTTATAATGGACAACGTAATAAACTTTCCATCATTTGATAAATATAATTGCACCCTGTTCATAGTGATTCAACATTTATTATGTGTTTATGAATGTTAACTTAGTGTACATACATATTGTCTCACATACTGACACAATCTCATTTGTTTGCATGCTTCAATGATGCATAGTTCTATGGCTATTGGATAACGTAATAAACTAATTCGTATAATTGTGTGAATAAATACGGTATACCTAGCTGAAACAGCTGCAATATATGTCATTAACTTTGTTTTGTTTTTGTTATCTTTATTATACAGAAATATATGCCACACAGTGCAAAAAACCAATGGCGATACCGGCAGAACCAAATGCAACAGTGGAGACAAAAAGGTCATCAGAGTACAATCTTATTAACAATTCTACTACCATCATTTTAAATAAAACAAATCAATATCTTACTAATTTTAAGAGATAAAAGGCTATTCAATATTTAGTGCTATTAAAATTTACATAAAGGTAATAATGTCATGGTCTAACAACATATCTGTAAAGTGCCATGTTACATCTGTCGATTTAGTGACCATGTTTATTACGTTATTCACCATATTTACCCTACATCAAAAGAGCAAGTCGACAATATATAGAACTGTCTTTTAGTGGACTTTAGGCAACCTAACTTTTACTAAAATACCATTTACAAGATATGTCTGTGTACAAAATAAACTGACTTGGTCGATGTTGAATATATTTGTTTACATGTGTTTGTATATGTTTATTACGTTACCCACCCCATAAAGTCCGAATACCAATGCCAGCGCTTTTGGTAAAGCATAATAGTTATTGTTTCTGAGCTAACTTTTAAAAACACATTATAACGCTTGGAAAAAGATACGATTAAAGATATATTTTATACTTTGCACAAAGATATTCATTTTGGAAAACCGTGCATTTTTTTACTTTTAAAGCTGAGGTTCAAACAGTGATGTGAAGACCAAAAACAATTCATTATACTTGCAATTTACAAAATTACATTGCATTTTGTTCGCTGTAATTGGTAGAAGTATGCTTTCGTAACTATAATTTTGTGTTTTTGGCATCACAGTTTGTAAACTCGTTCTGATTTAGAGCTGATAGGAAGTATATAACGTAATAAACATGGAGCAAAAGCTGCAAACAAGTGATATTATAATATAAATTCAACGTTATATTGTACAAAAATGCAATGAGTGTTGTTCACAAAATTTTAAATCTAGTATCCAGTACATGTCTACTATTAAAAAATAGTGTAATAAATAAAATTGGAGACAATTTTTTTCTTCAACTTCTGAAATCTCATTTGCACTATTTTCATGAGAGTTGACCATACGCTTGTCGGTGACGAGCTTTGCGATGAATTTGCTAGTTTCCAAATGTATGCATATCCTTTTCGTGTTGATTTAAGTTACAGAGAACAAAAAAAAGTAAGAAAAATGCATCGCCGCGTAGAGCTAGCTTTAGGACTACTCTATCTATAATCCTAGAAAAATTGCTCCCCATCCGAGAACCGACCAACCCGAGAACCGAATCCGTGGAGCACTCTTTTGACTCGGCTAGGATGGCTGACTCAGTGTTTCTATATTCTATCTTAGTATAGTATTTCCCTGGATAGTGATAGTAGCCCTACGAGGAGAGCTAGGCGCCGAAGCTTATTTCATATACCTATACGTGCAGGTTTCTGAGACGAACCTTTTTGTGTATCCCTTAAGTCAGTCAAGCTGAAACACTTCTTGACGTCATACAAATATATTACTTCACAAACATTACAGAACAGTTTCGAGTAAATTAAAATACAGAACATCACATTATCCGCACAACATTTCTACAGATCATTTTGTTGAACACGGTCAGTGATTTCAAATATTTTCGAAAGAGATTCTAGGTCAAACTTGGAATCTACCATTTGTACGAAATACTCTGCAATTTCTGTATGAAATGTCCAATTATAAGTCCAAATTTCCTTTTTAAAAGCGACAAATAATTGATAATATGTAGACTCACAATAACGATGGTACAATTCATAGCCAAATCAATACACATTTCCCAGTGTAAATCATTCTGGGACACCTAATTAAATTAAATGGATTAAATCTGTGTTTCTTTTTTAATGCAGAATGTAAGCAGGGAGCGTCAGGTCCTATATATTGCTGAGAGAGAAAAATGAGTGATCGTAAGTCGCCTTATAATTATTAGAAGCATCCCCTCTTCCCCGATCCCCAGGGGGTACTCACCCAAGACGGTATACGGGGGTGTGCCGCTCTAATGGGTAGCTTTTTGGGAACAAAATCCCTAAACATGGGGTATGATTTTGTGCTGGAAATCCCTAATAATGGGGTCACTTTTTACAAATGGGTCTATTTTCGCGAAATTTGTGTTTATTTTCGCGAAAATTTGCAAAAATTAGGTCTATTTTCCCGATAATTTGCGAAAATTTGGTCTAAAATGAAGCAAAACCCCTAAAAATTTGGTCTAAAATGAAGCAAAACCCCTAAAAATGGGTACCGATTTTTCCAAAATCACCCCTAAAAATGGGTATGGGTTTTGAATCTCCAGCGGCACATCCCCGACCAAACCAAATCCCCCCCCCCCCCCCCCCCGGGTCTGACATTGCCCACAGAACCCTTTACAGCCTAGCTCCCACCAAATCATCCTGTCTCTCGAAAATTGAAATACCCTGAATTATTTTGAGTTTTAAACATTTGAAGATCCTGATTTTTAAGAAAAGTTCGAGAAATAATCATCCAATCAACCCCCTTTTAAAGAAATACGATTTTGTGTTCACTGAGATAACACCCTTTTGGAAAGTTTTGCAAATCTATTGTCAAAAGACCCGTAACATCCATATTCTGGGTCAATTGGCAAACATTCATCTTCTGTCCAATATTTTGTATGCACATTTTCTGTCTCAATTTCCCCTTACACCCGTATTCATTTCATACTGGAGTGCTCCCCCCCCCCCCCCCCCCCCCCTCCCCCCATTCCCCGGTCCACATATGCTATACATGTATAGATAAATCACTGAACAATGTGCCATAATTATTTACATGCTACTTTCTTTGTTTCTTCACTATAAATCATTAATTGCTAATGACTTTGTTCACTATAATTATATTTCCTACCTTTACAGGCAATGGATGCTGTCCTTCCCTGAGTATTGTGTTGGATGGGTTGAAATAGACACTTCATACGGTTTAGTCTACCTCTAGAGAAAATAAGCATTACGTCCGAACAAAAACTATGTTGGTATCACACAATCAGTGTGTAATTGGAAGATTTATGGGATTAACCCAATTCAATTAAAAACGAAATCCGGCGGTAGCTTAATGTAATCTAGTCTCGCCAAGTATTATGTTTGAACTTTCTATTCCATTTGCAGGGAAGGTGCGAGAAATACATTTGGACTTTCTTTTTATAGGCGCCACATTTAGATGCTTCTATGGTAGTGTTGAAGGCTACCAGTACAAGTGTGCGCTTGAAGGCTATAATGCCGTAGTTCTAGAAAGAGCGTCAGTAGATCAATAGGAATTCGCTGAACAAAACCACATGAAGTAGTGTGATACCATGGACCCACTTTGAGCCAAATTTAGTTTGAATATGAGTTATATCAGTATTATGTTATTACATTTTTGAAGCTTTTTGGTAACGATTTTGCAACAACAGAAAGTTCCTCCGAAACATTTGATGACAACATTTTAATTTTGAAATGTTTTAAATATTACGAACATTGTTGAAAATTGCCTAAACTGTACACGGAATTATCGACCCCCTCCCCCCCCCCCCCCCACCAATTTTCTTTTTTTAAATCACCCGACCGGCCGACCGACCGTACCTGAGTGGTCCAATCGCCCGTAGGGTGACAACAGACATCATTCTTGGTTTCAATTCTGATTGTAGCTGGAGGTGTTTTTGTGTGTGTTTTTTTACAAACCACTCAGGGTTAATGCGTTGTTACTGATATTGTCATGATATTAACAGGAGTAATTTGTAACCGAATATAAAGGCCTAATACAGGGGATCTTTGGATTTCAGCGTTAGTTATAGCTATTAAAACGATTAAGTGAATGATAATACAAACTCATTTAGTTTTGTTAAAAGGAGTATGTTTGAATTAAGTGGATCATATCATGTGTAATTTTATTATAAGCCGTCTCGAGTTACAAACCTCCCTGGATTTATCTAGTGTTAATCATATTGACGGTGCTGAAATAAAATAGTCGCTGAAATAGTAAATAGAGACTCCACTTTTCCCCCTTGCTCTCACCGAATAACCACATATTTTTAATGTGACCACTTTCACCCAAATAAACAATTTAAAAAAACCAGCTTTTTCATACAAACCCTTATTTTCTTGAAGATTTGGCAAATGTTCCCCTCAAAACTCATTTTATAAGAAAACCTGGCAAATTTGTGAAGCTGTTGCATTTTAGGCCTAACAATGAGTAAAAAAAAAC
>CM069449.1:68397924-68427368 GCA_035610835.1 Ophiura sarsii | reverse complement strand
GTAAGAAGTATAAAGCCCTCGTTTGGAGGAATTTGGCGCGGTGCCAAGAAGGGATGATTTCTAAGAAATAGAACAATGGAAGAGGGGTGACCCCGTTTCTTGGAAAACAACAACAACAACAATAACAACTGGGACCCAAATTGGCACTCACCCAAAAATGGATGAGAGCCTGGTTTCTCGGAAAGACTAGAACAAGTGGTCAAGAGTTTGGGGTCCACAACATTTTGTTTTCGAATGAGAGTCTGGTTTCTCGGAAAGAGAAGAATCTGTTGTTTATTTAATTGTATATAGAAAACGATTTGACGATCCTCATAGCAAAAACATTGATGCGAAATATTGTTTTCGTTGTCAAAACAAACTCATGACCCTGGACAAAACAACATCCCTATTACGCTATAAAACTGAGCATTCGGTCTACTAGGCCTCAGTTCATCGCTCGATGGAGACGGAGAATAACTTTACTCACTGGAGAGATCACGGGTGCGAAGACGAAAACCTTGAAAAGGAAATGGCTGCTGAACAACTACGCAGACTGTTACGGTATCTCTGTATGCTGATCATATCGCAACAACTTTTAGATTGATGGTAGAGGCCAGATGCGAAGGTTGTAAAACGGATCATCCTTCCCAGAAACAACATATGTGTTTATATCCGGATGAAGACCCTCTGGCGCCCATATTATACGACATAGCTATCAAACAACTGGACAAACTTCATCTAAGTCTAGTTTTCAAGGAGACGGCGAGAAATTTGTGGTTGGATCACCGTGGAATAGACTTTGAACAGTCGCTGTTAGAATTCCAACGATCATGGGAGATGAACAACTACCAAACGCTGTCCGAAAGTCTGGAAGTATCGGAAACGTACGTTATGGCGGCTATGGCAGCGAAGATGAAGTTGGTGTCTCTGGAAAACAGATTCGCCGTTTGATAGAAAGACATTTCATCGATACCGACCATTCCGGAACATTTTCACGGATGATAAATAACATTCGAGACCACTCAGACTATAAGACTCTTTTTAAAGGGACTCCTACGCATTTGAAATCATCGGTCGAGATGGGAATATTAGCTCAACAGACTATGATTGGACCGCACACTCTAGAGAAGAAGTTTTTCAGGGCTTTGACGCTCTATACGTATTCACCTCTGATGTATGTAAAACTACAGGATGATGCTATGAAAAATGACATTCTCCGAGTCGTTGATGAAACTATTGACCGATGTGATGTGGATTGGAGTGTGCTACTGGACTATGACCATACTAAATGGAATATTCTCAAGTTTTTCATTTTAAAGTTAATACAGAGTGTATTGTTCATTTACACAAAAACGTTGATGATGTGAAATAAAATATCTATTATTGTTTGAAGCGCATCACTGTCTCTATGTGTATATTATAACGTTGTACCTTATAATACCATTTTCATTGAGAAGTAGAATGGGTATAGGCCACCAATGTTTTACCTACCATTAAAATTGTTTTTGTTGAGAAAACTTTATGAAATGATGACCTCAAAATCCAATCGAGTACATAACCTTGTAAAATGTGCGTGTATTCCGGGGTTAAAGCTAGGAGATGGCGGGCCAAAGACAGCGTGACGCCCGCACTCGACCCCTATGACGCCCGTGACGCCCGCACTCGACCCCTATGACGCCCGTGACGCCCGCACGTGACGCCCGCACTCGACGCCCGTGACGCATTCCATAAGTCCTGGTCATCTCCGAAGTATAAACTGATTGGTTCAAACTTGAGCATGTTTTTGCGCGGTCCACTTATTGTAGCATAGTAAATACATATAAAGTAAGTTCAATCTGTATTTCTGTCATAATGATCAAATACTCCAAACCTTAAGCATGTACGCCAATCCTAGTCCACTTAATCGATGTACACTCTGTAATAAAAGTTTCACGAGATACTACGATCTTAAAAGACATCTTAAAAACATTCACTCTCAAGACGATTTTGAGATGAATGAAAACTCTGAGACGGGATATGGTGAATCCAAGCGGTCTGAAAATTCTGATTCGGACCGGGAAACTATTGATATGGAATCGGAGATAGGGGACGAAGATGAGGACGAATCTATGGAATCGGAAATGGACGAAAGCGAGGAAGAACCTAGTTCCGAACTTGAAGATAATATAGCGTTTCAAGAATGGTTGGAAACAGCCCAAGAGACCACACATGACACGTGGACTGTAAAATATGATAAATATGTTAATGAGGGAATGAGCGAAGACGATGCGAAGGATAAGGCCAATGCAAAAACCTTGTGGGCAGTCAAGAGAAGTTTCTTCAACATTTATATGGAATTTTTGTCCAGTTATATACATTTGAAAGATGACGAAACGCATCTGGAGATTGTAGAAAATCTTGAAGAGAGATTGGATAAAGGCATGGATATTAACAGAGCCTTAAACAGGGTGGTACCTAAATATTGGTTCAAGTTTAATGCTTTGTTTCATCAAGATGACGAGGACGAGGATGACGAAGAAGAGGAAAATGAAAAAGACAATGACGATTGAATTCTTCATAGACTTTAAAGGTTCATTCAATACCTGTTAGGTTAAATCGTATAGAGTATAATTTGGATAGAAATGTTCTAAGGGGTTAAAAATATGAAGCAGAGAGGGCCTAATTTAGCAAAATGAAACTAATGGGAAAACTTGCGTCGGGAGGATGAGGCTTTTGACTTTCTGATCTATTTATGGGTCTTTTAACGAAGCACCCTTCTTTAAAAATTCGCGATCATATTGTATAGATTACTCATAAATCCATGTCCTGTGCCCTCTGAGTAGTCGGCAGACAGCTTAATGGCTTAAATAGCCTTGAATAAAATGTAAGGTATTGACCTGAAAAAGAAATGTTTGTGTGTTGTCTTTTATCTTGTCTTGAGAAAATTGATTACCCTATCAATCGGACCTATTGATTATTGATTCAGTGTGACCTTAAATACCCCAGATAACCTGTATAACGCAATGAATAGGGGTATTGATTATTGATTCAATACTCATGTAAACATGGAATTCTATGATGTAAAAACCATCATGGTGTTTAACCAGATGCAGGTTTTCGCAATTCTGTAAGGACTAGGATTTTTACAGAGTATACAGACCTCCGGTGCAATTGATGGATTTATTCGTAGAATCATGGAATAATACCAAATTGCGCTTGGTTTCTGCATGGACTTATTAAGTCCATGGTTTCTGGTACTCGAATCAGCGTAGTGAGTAAATACCATCCTGTAGAGATAAGAGTCGTAACAATTCATTGATACTACTACTACGGTACTACAACCATTATATGGGTCTTTCCGTACAAAAGTGACCATAGGCCCAGCAGGACTGACACACATTAAATGTACTGGTAAAACTACAGTTTAGATAGTGTCACCATAATTTGTGTCTTATTTCATTCATTATTACCTAGCTAGATAGTAAAAATAATCTGACCAGGTTATTCATTCGGGTTTTTTAAGAATAACAAAAAAACTTGTTGAGAAAGTTGGTATTTCCCGTCAGAAATTCTGACAACAAAAAGTATTTGGTTTTAACACGTGTAATATGATAAAATAAACCTCCCCAGAAAAAAATGGTAGAGTCTTTATATATGTTGAATATACCCTCAATTAATCACAATGTCTGGCGACCGACTTTTCTTTTCTCTACCCCTCTAATCGCCCACTTGAAGTTCACATCGTGGGACGTAACGCCGTCCGTCTTCAATAGGCTTGTTGCTACGAAACGCGTGTAAACATGTAAACAATACAAAGGCGTGGCTGTTATAAGTTATAACATTGCCCTTGACCACCATTCATCGATAGAACATACATAGGTTGACATCAGTTCACTCCAGTTCACTCCCGTCTTGGATATTCTTTCAAATATTAGAATTCCGTCCAAAACGTTACGTCTGGACTTCCTATCATAAATCGAGCGGGAGAATCTATACTTATCCTAAACTGTACGCACGTGGTTATATCGGTCTTTAGCAGTGTTTCGACCGTGAAATATCCCGGATGCGATCTGACCATGGAGAATTGCGTCAGAGAAAGGTAAGTCCGTCCTTCATTTTTCTTTCGTTACGTCTCGTTCACATATTATTTTTGCTCACTAAAACGCTCGATTAAATACAATTGTTCGCATGCTAATGCATAAATATATTATCATAATGTAGCCAAATATCCCTGGAGCAACTTAAGACTAAGTTTTGATAAATTGATTACGAATTTGGTAGTATTTAGTATCCAAAATGAAATTATTGAAATGCGGCGTAATCTTAAAATAATTTGTCCTGCGTTACGTCTCGTAATATATTTATTACAAATGTGTGTTAGACAGTATTTATTTTACATCCGAATGGTATGTTTCATCAATCAACTCTTAATTATTATTTATGGCAAAAAAGGGCATTGTTGTTGCGATAAATATTTGATAACAGCTCAATAAGATTTTGTTTGCGAAGACGTGACGGGTCTTGAACGGACACCCAAATATGTGTTGTCCGTCATAACGTCTCGATCCTAAACATGTTTCCGTACCAGTTTTGTAATTAAAATGTCAACTTTTCTGTTGAATACACTTGGGCTTTTGTAATTCAAAACGATGCCAAATTGATCTATTTTATTTAGAAGTATGATTAACAACAATATTTAAAAAAGATGCCGAGACGTTATTGTGTTTGGTGGACTTCTTTGAAATACTGACAATAATGTCTACCGTCACGTCTAGATAATTTTTAAATTGTTACTGATAATATTGGGCAATGAATCGATTAATTCTGAAATTTGACACGTTGTGCGATGGCCCAATGTCTTCCAATATATTTGATACAAAATGCTACGACAAATTATTTCATGATTCGTTTTTATCCACAATATTAATATTGAATTAACCGAGACGTTATCATGGACCAATTAAACTCACATACTTTTTGATGTCTCCGTCACGTCCTAACAAGACCTTCAAGGGTTTCCAATTATAATTGGTTTATATTGGCCATTATGTGAATAGTTATTTTGGTATAGCATGTATATTAAGTAAAACCTAACTATTCAATGATTAACACGACTTGTGTCACATTTACTAACAGTTAGTTTTGAAATTGATGTGAGACGTTATTATTTCCTAAATGGACTTCCATAAAATAACGTCCACCGTAACGTCTCCATACAAAATGTTTTTATTTGCTCAATTTTTGTTGATGAAATATAATTAAATGCTGAGTTTGATGCGATAACAGAACCCCACTTTTAAACGCAATTCTAAAGTAAGGGATTCCCAACAAAATTACTGTTTACAATCGATGTCTTCGTCAAACGCGAGACGTTATTGATTGGTTTTGGACGCTGTTTCAATTCTATTCAACTTCGTCTACCGTTACGTACCAATGCATTTGCCATTCTTCATTTTGTTTACATGTATGATACTAATTGTTAATGAATATAAGTTGCATAATAATAGGTGCGCTTTTACAAACTAGAATTTCGGGAAATTATATCAACATTTATCACTTTTTTGAATATTGTATTGAGACGTTATGCTTACGCCATTGGACAAGTTACCAAATTCGAATTAGAAATGTCCGCCATTACGTCTCATTTTTGAAGCGGTTGGAATCATAATTCTTCATTGTGTTTAAATGTATACTAATAATTGTTCATGAATATAAGTTGCATATCAATAGATGCGCTTTTACAAACTGGAATTTTGGGAAATGATATAATAATAAACCACTTTTGTTAAATATTGTATTGAGACGTTATGCTTACGCCATTGGACAAGTTACTGAATTTTAATGAAAAAATCCGCCATCCCGTCTCATTTTTGAAGATGTTTACATCATAATTCTTCATTGTATACTAATATTTGTTCATGAATATAAGTTAGGTACTAAAACATGCGTTTTTACAAACTATAATGCCGGGAAATGATATCATTACGTACCACTTAATTAAATATTTTAAGTCGTTCATCGATTTTTTTTGGAGTATGGTTATGCTTACTACTTTAGGCATTCAAAAAACAACAACCCAGGAACAAGTATTGAAACACAAAATTGTAAATATCATGCCCAATTTATAACTTGCCAATTATATAGAGTCCATCATTAACCAATCTGCAAAACATGAATTCCCAACGAAAGTTATTTTGGTTTATATCCTCAGACCTAAACGCCAAATACTTCCACGCCTGCGGATGACCGCTTATGAGACTCAAGACAGGTCTCCGTCTCCGAAGCGTTCTAAGTCAACAAGTACTCAGAGGTCGGCGATGTGGAAGTTCAAGTTTGAGGCTAAAGATCCAGAAGGATACAAGTCCTGGTGCGAGATCAAAGCAGAAGAGAAAAGATTTTACAGGAAGGAAGTTCAAATGGAAGGCGGTGAGCGATTAAAGATCGCAAATGCAAAGGCTGCAGTGCGGGCCGCACGCTATAGGGCAAAGAAGGCAGCTGAAAAGAAAGCTCTTAAGACTCAGCAGCCGAGTGGGAAAAAGGTTACGAGAGCAGAAACGAAAAAGAGCAAAAAAGAGGAAGACGAGCAACGGACGAAATGGAGAAATTCTAAGAAAGCATGGAGAGCTAAACAGTCAGCACAAAAAAAGCGCCGAGTGAAAGAGAAAGACAATGCTAGGAAAGCAGAGAAGAAGGCCAAGAAGAAAACGAAGCAAAGTGTCTCCTATTGTGTGCATGGGCGGCGTGTATCATCATGATCATCAAGTGCTAGTTGCTTCTTCACGTTCCTAGAGAGTGGATTGACGAGAGCAACATTTTTGATGTCTTATCCGAAGAAGATGGATTTATTTACATCATGAGAAACCAGCATTATTGGGACATAGTCATTTTATGACAGGAATTACTTCATAGGCCTAGCGGTGAGTTTACCGCGTGGGTGTAGAATATCTTAATATTTACACAGATTTTTTAAGAGTTTTTTCGAAACCAGCACGGTTCCGATATTTTTTTTAGAGATAGATATCTCGCTCTTTCACATAACATTTTGCTTTCTGTAAGCAATGGTCACGCTAGACCTATACATGTTTATAGAATTTGATTTGTGTATGTAGCATATTTAGGTCAGTTGACCTTTGGCAGCCCGCTACTGATGAGATTCGTGGAGAATCGAAACGCGTCTAGCTATATCTGCATGCTCCAATTCGACTTATATCTGCGCCGTTAGGCACGGATTTAGTTAACCTCCACGGTTATAGTTTTGAACGTGGTAGGCCTATGATTATCTATATACATAAGTTACTGTATATAGGACATTCTCAGTTGAGAATTTCAGTCTCAGTTTCTACATTATTTTATAGTTTATACAACTATTTTATAAAGCACTTTTCCAGATTTAATTTCGGAGGCACGTGGGCCTTCGTTTCACCAGTATGTTATTCATAGTTTTGAATATCTGAGCTATCTTCGCGTGTTTTTGTTTCTTTACGGAATAAACACATCTTTCCCTCTCTCCAGAATATTCTCTTATAGGTGGCAAGCAGCCACCTGATATTGTTCATAGTCTTGAATAATTGCCTTTTATTTGTTCTTTTTAAGAACGACGCATGCCTTCGATTTTCTATAATAGTCTTTATAGTCATTCCGCCTTTATAATTTCATATAAGTTATATATGAATGCGAGATATTATAGTCATGAATATTTAATTGTGTGTTTTTAAGGTCCTTACGGCCGGCACTCACACAATCTTACACAACTATCAACCAGACATTTGTACTTGTCAACGTCTTCATTATTAGAGTTTTCTAGTTTGAAAATTTTAATTCTTTGTTTATGTCGGATGTTTTACATAGAGCTTGAGTTTTAGCCGAAGTTTGTTTCATGAGAGCAAGTTTATACCGTTCTTATGTCCAGAAGCAGGTTCCGCCTAGTGCCCTCCGCTTTTTCATTATTTTATCTACCACCCGGTGTGTTCCACAGGTGCTTTTCGGAGTTGTTTACATCTCTGGAGGGCATGTCTGCCATACTTGAGGTGTGATTGGGGGATGGGCGGTCAGTATAGTCTCATGTCCTATTCTAGGGCATGGTACGCACTATCCCTCGTCGACGGGCATGTTTGTTTCGGTATATACGCTCTCGTGTTACCCTTTCCTTGTATACGCTCTCGTGTTACCTTTTCCTTGTATACGCTCTCGTGTTACCCTTTCCTTGCGAAAGTTTAGGCTATTCCTGCTTGTAAGCTCTACAATTTCTACTCAGTTCAGTAGATTTTATTCTTCATCCCGACATTTAGTCATCTAGCTTCTCTGATAGTTGTACCTCGTTGTCCCTGTGCGGACTAACTTCTATAGGCGTCAGCATGGCATCTACTCTATAGGACATTCTCAACTTATTTGTCTCCTCCCTAGCAGCTAAAACTCAAGGGAGAGGACATTTTAAGTCAGGAATGGCATCCTAGATTTGACCAAGAGGTCAAATGAATGAATATTCTCTTATTCAAAGTTTTGAATAATCCAAACCCAGCCTGAGTGTTGTGGTTTTTACATCACTAAAATAGATAGTTTTCTATTTTTTATTTGTTTTTGATGGACAGTTTTCCATTCAATATAATTTGGGAGTGGAATGTGCATGAGCTCTGCACGTGAACGATAATACGGTAGCCAGTCGCATAGCAACCCGTTTTGTTCACCTAATTATTATGACCGGATGCAAAGTGTCTCCTATTGTGTGCATGGGCGGCGTGTATCATCATGATCATCAAGTGCTAGTTGCTTCTTCACGTTCCTAGAGAGTGGATTGACGAGAGCAACATTTTTGATGTCTTATCCGAAGAAGATGGATTTATTTACATCATGAGAAACCAGCATTATTGGGACATAGTCATTTTATGACAGGAATTACTTCATAGGCCTAGCGGTGAGTTTACCGCGTGGGTGTAGAATATCTTAATATTTACACAGATTTTTTAAGAGTTTTTTCGAAACCAGCACGGTTCCGATATTTTTTTTAGAGATAGATATCTCGCTCTTTCACATAACATTTTGCTTTCTGTAAGCAATGGTCACGCTAGACCTATACATGTTTATAGAATTTGATTTGTGTATGTAGCATATTTAGGTCAGTTGACCTTTGGCAGCCCGCTACTGATGAGATTCGTGGAGAATCGAAACGCGTCTAGCTATATCTGCATGCTCCAATTCGACTTATATCTGCGCCGTTAGGCACGGATTTAGTTAACCTCCACGGTTATAGTTTTGAACGTGGTAGGCCTATGATTATCTATATACATAAGTTACTGTATATAGGACATTCTCAGTTGAGAATTTCAGTCTCAGTTTCTACATTATTTTATAGTTTATACAACTATTTTATAAAGCACTTTTCCAGATTTAATTTCGGAGGCACGTGGGCCTTCGTTTCACCAGTATGTTATTCATAGTTTTGAATATCTGAGCTATCTTCGCGTGTTTTTGTTTCTTTACGGAATAAACACATCTTTCCCTCTCTCCAGAATATTCTCTTATAGGTGGCAAGCAGCCACCTGATATTGTTCATAGTCTTGAATAATTGCCTTTTATTTGTTCTTTTTAAGAACGACGCATGCCTTCGATTTTCTATAATAGTCTTTATAGTCATTCCGCCTTTATAATTTCATATAAGTTATATATGAATGCGAGATATTATAGTCATGAATATTTAATTGTGTGTTTTTAAGGTCCTTACGGCCGGCACTCACACAATCTTACACAACTATCAACCAGACATTTGTACTTGTCAACGTCTTCATTATTAGAGTTTTCTAGTTTGAAAATTTTAATTCTTTGTTTATGTCGGATGTTTTACATAGAGCTTGAGTTTTAGCCGAAGTTTGTTTCATGAGAGCAAGTTTATACCGTTCTTATGTCCAGAAGCAGGTTCCGCCTAGTGCCCTCCGCTTTTTCATTATTTTATCTACCACCCGGTGTGTTCCACAGGTGCTTTTCGGAGTTGTTTACATCTCTGGAGGGCATGTCTGCCATACTTGAGGTGTGATTGGGGGATGGGCGGTCAGTATAGTCTCATGTCCTATTCTAGGGCATGGTACGCACTATCCCTCGTCGACGGGCATGTTTGTTTCGGTATATACGCTCTCGTGTTACCCTTTCCTTGTATACGCTCTCGTGTTACCTTTTCCTTGTATACGCTCTCGTGTTACCCTTTCCTTGCGAAAGTTTAGGCTATTCCTGCTTGTAAGCTCTACAATTTCTACTCAGTTCAGTAGATTTTATTCTTCATCCCGACATTTAGTCATCTAGCTTCTCTGATAGTTGTACCTCGTTGTCCCTGTGCGGACTAACTTCTATAGGCGTCAGCATGGCATCTACTCTATAGGACATTCTCAACTTATTTGTCTCCTCCCTAGCAGCTAAAACTCAAGGGAGAGGACATTTTAAGTCAGGAATGGCATCCTAGATTTGACCAAGAGGTCAAATGAATGAATATTCTCTTATTCAAAGTTTTGAATAATCCAAACCCAGCCTGAGTGTTGTGGTTTTTACATCACTAAAATAGATAGTTTTCTATTTTTTATTTGTTTTTGATGGACAGTTTTCCATTCAATATAATTTGGGAGTGGAATGTGCATGAGCTCTGCACGTGAACGATAATACGGTAGCCAGTCGCATAGCAACCCGTTTTGTTCACCTAATTATTATGACCGGATGCAAAGTGTCTCCTATTGTGTGCATGGGCGGCGTGTATCATCATGATCATCAAGTGCTAGTTGCTTCTTCACGTTCCTAGAGAGTGGATTGACGAGAGCAACATTTTTGATGTCTTATCCGAAGAAGATGGATTTATTTACATCATGAGAAACCAGCATTATTGGGACATAGTCATTTTATGACAGGAATTACTTCATAGGCCTAGCGGTGAGTTTACCGCGTGGGTGTAGAATATCTTAATATTTACACAGATTTTTTAAGAGTTTTTTCGAAACCAGCACGGTTCCGATATTTTTTTTAGAGATAGATATCTCGCTCTTTCACATAACATTTTGCTTTCTGTAAGCAATGGTCACGCTAGACCTATACATGTTTATAGAATTTGATTTGTGTATGTAGCATATTTAGGTCAGTTGACCTTTGGCAGCCCGCTACTGATGAGATTCGTGGAGAATCGAAACGCGTCTAGCTATATCTGCATGCTCCAATTCGACTTATATCTGCGCCGTTAGGCACGGATTTAGTTAACCTCCACGGTTATAGTTTTGAACGTGGTAGGCCTATGATTATCTATATACATAAGTTACTGTATATAGGACATTCTCAGTTGAGAATTTCAGTCTCAGTTTCTACATTATTTTATAGTTTATACAACTATTTTATAAAGCACTTTTCCAGATTTAATTTCGGAGGCACGTGGGCCTTCGTTTCACCAGTATGTTATTCATAGTTTTGAATATCTGAGCTATCTTCGCGTGTTTTTGTTTCTTTACGGAATAAACACATCTTTCCCTCTCTCCAGAATATTCTCTTATAGGTGGCAAGCAGCCACCTGATATTGTTCATAGTCTTGAATAATTGCCTTTTATTTGTTCTTTTTAAGAACGACGCATGCCTTCGATTTTCTATAATAGTCTTTATAGTCATTCCGCCTTTATAATTTCATATAAGTTATATATGAATGCGAGATATTATAGTCATGAATATTTAATTGTGTGTTTTTAAGGTCCTTACGGCCGGCACTCACACAATCTTACACAACTATCAACCAGACATTTGTACTTGTCAACGTCTTCATTATTAGAGTTTTCTAGTTTGAAAATTTTAATTCTTTGTTTATGTCGGATGTTTTACATAGAGCTTGAGTTTTAGCCGAAGTTTGTTTCATGAGAGCAAGTTTATACCGTTCTTATGTCCAGAAGCAGGTTCCGCCTAGTGCCCTCCGCTTTTTCATTATTTTATCTACCACCCGGTGTGTTCCACAGGTGCTTTTCGGAGTTGTTTACATCTCTGGAGGGCATGTCTGCCATACTTGAGGTGTGATTGGGGGATGGGCGGTCAGTATAGTCTCATGTCCTATTCTAGGGCATGGTACGCACTATCCCTCGTCGACGGGCATGTTTGTTTCGGTATATACGCTCTCGTGTTACCCTTTCCTTGTATACGCTCTCGTGTTACCTTTTCCTTGTATACGCTCTCGTGTTACCCTTTCCTTGCGAAAGTTTAGGCTATTCCTGCTTGTAAGCTCTACAATTTCTACTCAGTTCAGTAGATTTTATTCTTCATCCCGACATTTAGTCATCTAGCTTCTCTGATAGTTGTACCTCGTTGTCCCTGTGCGGACTAACTTCTATAGGCGTCAGCATGGCATCTACTCTATAGGACATTCTCAACTTATTTGTCTCCTCCCTAGCAGCTAAAACTCAAGGGAGAGGACATTTTAAGTCAGGAATGGCATCCTAGATTTGACCAAGAGGTCAAATGAATGAATATTCTCTTATTCAAAGTTTTGAATAATCCAAACCCAGCCTGAGTGTTGTGGTTTTTACATCACTAAAATAGATAGTTTTCTATTTTTTATTTGTTTTTGATGGACAGTTTTCCATTCAATATAATTTGGGAGTGGAATGTGCATGAGCTCTGCACGTGAACGATAATACGGTAGCCAGTCGCATAGCAACCCGTTTTGTTCACCTAATTATTATGACCGGATGCAAAGTGTCTCCTATTGTGTGCATGGGCGGCGTGTATCATCATGATCATCAAGTGCTAGTTGCTTCTTCACGTTCCTAGAGAGTGGATTGACGAGAGCAACATTTTTGATGTCTTATCCGAAGAAGATGGATTTATTTACATCATGAGAAACCAGCATTATTGGGACATAGTCATTTTATGACAGGAATTACTTCATAGGCCTAGCGGTGAGTTTACCGCGTGGGTGTAGAATATCTTAATATTTACACAGATTTTTTAAGAGTTTTTTCGAAACCAGCACGGTTCCGATATTTTTTTTAGAGATAGATATCTCGCTCTTTCACATAACATTTTGCTTTCTGTAAGCAATGGTCACGCTAGACCTATACATGTTTATAGAATTTGATTTGTGTATGTAGCATATTTAGGTCAGTTGACCTTTGGCAGCCCGCTACTGATGAGATTCGTGGAGAATCGAAACGCGTCTAGCTATATCTGCATGCTCCAATTCGACTTATATCTGCGCCGTTAGGCACGGATTTAGTTAACCTCCACGGTTATAGTTTTGAACGTGGTAGGCCTATGATTATCTATATACATAAGTTACTGTATATAGGACATTCTCAGTTGAGAATTTCAGTCTCAGTTTCTACATTATTTTATAGTTTATACAACTATTTTATAAAGCACTTTTCCAGATTTAATTTCGGAGGCACGTGGGCCTTCGTTTCACCAGTATGTTATTCATAGTTTTGAATATCTGAGCTATCTTCGCGTGTTTTTGTTTCTTTACGGAATAAACACATCTTTCCCTCTCTCCAGAATATTCTCTTATAGGTGGCAAGCAGCCACCTGATATTGTTCATAGTCTTGAATAATTGCCTTTTATTTGTTCTTTTTAAGAACGACGCATGCCTTCGATTTTCTATAATAGTCTTTATAGTCATTCCGCCTTTATAATTTCATATAAGTTATATATGAATGCGAGATATTATAGTCATGAATATTTAATTGTGTGTTTTTAAGGTCCTTACGGCCGGCACTCACACAATCTTACACAACTATCAACCAGACATTTGTACTTGTCAACGTCTTCATTATTAGAGTTTTCTAGTTTGAAAATTTTAATTCTTTGTTTATGTCGGATGTTTTACATAGAGCTTGAGTTTTAGCCGAAGTTTGTTTCATGAGAGCAAGTTTATACCGTTCTTATGTCCAGAAGCAGGTTCCGCCTAGTGCCCTCCGCTTTTTCATTATTTTATCTACCACCCGGTGTGTTCCACAGGTGCTTTTCGGAGTTGTTTACATCTCTGGAGGGCATGTCTGCCATACTTGAGGTGTGATTGGGGGATGGGCGGTCAGTATAGTCTCATGTCCTATTCTAGGGCATGGTACGCACTATCCCTCGTCGACGGGCATGTTTGTTTCGGTATATACGCTCTCGTGTTACCCTTTCCTTGTATACGCTCTCGTGTTACCTTTTCCTTGTATACGCTCTCGTGTTACCCTTTCCTTGCGAAAGTTTAGGCTATTCCTGCTTGTAAGCTCTACAATTTCTACTCAGTTCAGTAGATTTTATTCTTCATCCCGACATTTAGTCATCTAGCTTCTCTGATAGTTGTACCTCGTTGTCCCTGTGCGGACTAACTTCTATAGGCGTCAGCATGGCATCTACTCTATAGGACATTCTCAACTTATTTGTCTCCTCCCTAGCAGCTAAAACTCAAGGGAGAGGACATTTTAAGTCAGGAATGGCATCCTAGATTTGACCAAGAGGTCAAATGAATGAATATTCTCTTATTCAAAGTTTTGAATAATCCAAACCCAGCCTGAGTGTTGTGGTTTTTACATCACTAAAATAGATAGTTTTCTATTTTTTATTTGTTTTTGATGGACAGTTTTCCATTCAATATAATTTGGGAGTGGAATGTGCATGAGCTCTGCACGTGAACGATAATACGGTAGCCAGTCGCATAGCAACCCGTTTTGTTCACCTAATTATTATGACCGGATGCAAAGTGTCTCCTATTGTGTGCATGGGCGGCGTGTATCATCATGATCATCAAGTGCTAGTTGCTTCTTCACGTTCCTAGAGAGTGGATTGACGAGAGCAACATTTTTGATGTCTTATCCGAAGAAGATGGATTTATTTACATCATGAGAAACCAGCATTATTGGGACATAGTCATTTTATGACAGGAATTACTTCATAGGCCTAGCGGTGAGTTTACCGCGTGGGTGTAGAATATCTTAATATTTACACAGATTTTTTAAGAGTTTTTTCGAAACCAGCACGGTTCCGATATTTTTTTTAGAGATAGATATCTCGCTCTTTCACATAACATTTTGCTTTCTGTAAGCAATGGTCACGCTAGACCTATACATGTTTATAGAATTTGATTTGTGTATGTAGCATATTTAGGTCAGTTGACCTTTGGCAGCCCGCTACTGATGAGATTCGTGGAGAATCGAAACGCGTCTAGCTATATCTGCATGCTCCAATTCGACTTATATCTGCGCCGTTAGGCACGGATTTAGTTAACCTCCACGGTTATAGTTTTGAACGTGGTAGGCCTATGATTATCTATATACATAAGTTACTGTATATAGGACATTCTCAGTTGAGAATTTCAGTCTCAGTTTCTACATTATTTTATAGTTTATACAACTATTTTATAAAGCACTTTTCCAGATTTAATTTCGGAGGCACGTGGGCCTTCGTTTCACCAGTATGTTATTCATAGTTTTGAATATCTGAGCTATCTTCGCGTGTTTTTGTTTCTTTACGGAATAAACACATCTTTCCCTCTCTCCAGAATATTCTCTTATAGGTGGCAAGCAGCCACCTGATATTGTTCATAGTCTTGAATAATTGCCTTTTATTTGTTCTTTTTAAGAACGACGCATGCCTTCGATTTTCTATAATAGTCTTTATAGTCATTCCGCCTTTATAATTTCATATAAGTTATATATGAATGCGAGATATTATAGTCATGAATATTTAATTGTGTGTTTTTAAGGTCCTTACGGCCGGCACTCACACAATCTTACACAACTATCAACCAGACATTTGTACTTGTCAACGTCTTCATTATTAGAGTTTTCTAGTTTGAAAATTTTAATTCTTTGTTTATGTCGGATGTTTTACATAGAGCTTGAGTTTTAGCCGAAGTTTGTTTCATGAGAGCAAGTTTATACCGTTCTTATGTCCAGAAGCAGGTTCCGCCTAGTGCCCTCCGCTTTTTCATTATTTTATCTACCACCCGGTGTGTTCCACAGGTGCTTTTCGGAGTTGTTTACATCTCTGGAGGGCATGTCTGCCATACTTGAGGTGTGATTGGGGGATGGGCGGTCAGTATAGTCTCATGTCCTAATCTAGGGCATGGTACGCACTATCCCTCGTCGACGGGCATGTTTGTTTCGGTATATACGCTCTCGTGTTACCCTTTCCTTGTATACGCTCTCGTGTTACCTTTTCCTTGTATACGCTCTCGTGTTACCCTTTCCTTGCGAAAGTTTAGGCTATTCCTGCTTGTAAGCTCTACAATTTCTACTCAGTTCAGTAGATTTTATTCTTCATCCCGACATTTAGTCATCTAGCTTCTCTGATAGTTGTACCTCGTTGTCCCTGTGCGGACTAACTTCTATAGGCGTCAGCATGGCATCTACTCTATAGGACATTCTCAACTTATTTGTCTCCTCCCTAGCAGCTAAAACTCAAGGGAGAGGACATTTTAAGTCAGGAATGGCATCCTAGATTTGACCAAGAGGTCAAATGAATGAATATTCTCTTATTCAAAGTTTTGAATAATCCAAACCCAGCCTGAGTGTTGTGGTTTTTACATCACTAAAATAGATAGTTTTCTATTTTTTATTTGTTTTTGATGGACAGTTTTCCATTCAATATAATTTGGGAGTGGAATGTGCATGAGCTCTGCACGTGAACGATAATACGGTAGCCAGTCGCATAGCAACCCGTTTTGTTCACCTAATTATTATGACCGGATGCAAAGTGTCTCCTATTGTGTGCATGGGCGGCGTGTATCATCATGATCATCAAGTGCTAGTTGCTTCTTCACGTTCCTAGAGAGTGGATTGACGAGAGCAACATTTTTGATGTCTTATCCGAAGAAGATGGATTTATTTACATCATGAGAAACCAGCATTATTGGGACATAGTCATTTTATGACAGGAATTACTTCATAGGCCTAGCGGTGAGTTTACCGCGTGGGTGTAGAATATCTTAATATTTACACAGATTTTTTAAGAGTTTTTTCGAAACCAGCACGGTTCCGATATTTTTTTTAGAGATAGATATCTCGCTCTTTCACATAACATTTTGCTTTCTGTAAGCAATGGTCACGCTAGACCTATACATGTTTATAGAATTTGATTTGTGTATGTAGCATATTTAGGTCAGTTGACCTTTGGCAGCCCGCTACTGATGAGATTCGTGGAGAATCGAAACGCGTCTAGCTATATCTGCATGCTCCAATTCGACTTATATCTGCGCCGTTAGGCACGGATTTAGTTAACCTCCACGGTTATAGTTTTGAACGTGGTAGGCCTATGATTATCTATATACATAAGTTACTGTATATAGGACATTCTCAGTTGAGAATTTCAGTCTCAGTTTCTACATTATTTTATAGTTTATACAACTATTTTATAAAGCACTTTTCCAGATTTAATTTCGGAGGCACGTGGGCCTTCGTTTCACCAGTATGTTATTCATAGTTTTGAATATCTGAGCTATCTTCGCGTGTTTTTGTTTCTTTACGGAATAAACACATCTTTCCCTCTCTCCAGAATATTCTCTTATAGGTGGCAAGCAGCCACCTGATATTGTTCATAGTCTTGAATAATTGCCTTTTATTTGTTCTTTTTAAGAACGACGCATGCCTTCGATTTTCTATAATAGTCTTTATAGTCATTCCGCCTTTATAATTTCATATAAGTTATATATGAATGCGAGATATTATAGTCATGAATATTTAATTGTGTGTTTTTAAGGTCCTTACGGCCGGCACTCACACAATCTTACACAACTATCAACCAGACATTTGTACTTGTCAACGTCTTCATTATTAGAGTTTTCTAGTTTGAAAATTTTAATTCTTTGTTTATGTCGGATGTTTTACATAGAGCTTGAGTTTTAGCCGAAGTTTGTTTCATGAGAGCAAGTTTATACCGTTCTTATGTCCAGAAGCAGGTTCCGCCTAGTGCCCTCCGCTTTTTCATCATTAATACATCTTATTTAAAGTTGATTTCATTTAACATTGCGCAAATAAAACTTTGAAACGTTTAACATGTTTGACACAACTGTATACTTACCTTTCGTAACTCAACCTTTTATTTTGAATAGATGAGCGTGTGAACATTGACGACGGGGAGCAAACAACAGTAGCTAACATTCACTGGAAGGTAGGAGACTGGCTTCTGGTTGAATACGACGGCAACACCTACCCTGGATGTGCAATGAAGATTGATGGAATGGATACAGAAGTTGACTGTATGCAACCTAGTGGTGTCAATTGGAAGTGGCCAAATGGATGGCCTGACCCAATCAAAAAAGATATTGCATGGTACACATACGAGAAGGTCATTAGAACGTTGTCGCCTCCATTACCTATGTCGGCAACGAGAAAAAACATCTTCAAGTTTCAGGATTTGTGTGAAATGTAAATTGATCGTTGCGACTCATTGAGGTAGTAACACTACCTCATAGTTTTAATGCAATCCGATTTAACTCGTTATATAAAGCTGTTATCCTACCTGCCTAATCGTTATGACCTGGAAATAATAAAAGAAGAGCGTGTTAGGTTTTAATATACTACTAATACTACTCTACTATTAGTACTACTACTAAAATAATAATACTGGTAATGGTAATTTAATATAGTTTTTAATGTACTAGTTACTTGATTCATCGGAACATGGGTAATGTTACGTTATGACCTGGAAATAATAAAAGTAGAATGTGTTAGTTTTTATTGTTCTAGTAGGCCTAACTTGAATCATCTCAACATGGGTAATGTTATTAGAAGATTACTTACCTACTTGGATATCATGATTGCAAGTTAACTTACTGATCTTGATCGTTATGACCTGGAAATAATAAAAGTAGAATGTGTTAGTTTTTATTGTTCTAGTAGGCCTAACTTGAATCATCTCAACATGGGTAATGTTATTAGAAGATTACTTACCTACTTGGATATCATGATTGCAAGTTAACTTACTGATCTTGATCGTTATGACCTGGAAATAATAAAAGTAGAATGTGTTAGTTTTTATTGTTCTAGTAGGCCTAACTTGATTCATCTGAACATGGGTAATGTTATTAAAAGATTACTTACCTACTTGGATATCATGATTGCAAGTTAACTTACTGATCTTGATCGTTATGACCTGGAAATAATAAAAGTAGAATGTGTTAGTTTTTATTGTTCTAGTAGGCCTAAATTATGCGTGCGTTATCGTTACAACTATAGACCTAATTGTGTTCAGTTTGTGTAGAAATATGATTTGATGTAACGTGTGTGTTGTACTTAAATAAATGTACTGTTTATTAGAGGTGCATTTCTTTATATCCAATGTCTGGTCATGACTGTAGGACATTGTTCTTGTAGTGAATTTTTAATCCTTAGAATCAATCTTTAAACGGTGAAAAGTACTGCTAATTTTGTTTAAGAAGCTAACAAACGTCTATTTAAATGGGGTTTTTTAAAACGCCTCCATTACCTATGTCGGCAACGAGAAAAAAAACATCTTCAAGTTTCAGGATTTGTGTGAAATGTAAATTTATCGTTGCGACTCATTGTGGTAGTAACAATACCTCATAGTTTTAATGCAATCCGATTTAACTCGTTATATAAAGCTGTTATCCTACCTGCCTAATCGTTATGACCTGGAAATAATAAAAGAAGAGCGTGTTAGGTTTTAATATACTACTAATACTACTCTACTATTAGTACTACTACTAAAATAATAATACTGGTAATGGTAATTTAATATAGTTTTTAATGTACTAGTTACTTGATTCATCGGAACATGGGTAATGTTATTAATGTTACGTTATGACCTGGAAATAATAGAAGTAGAATGTGTTAGTTTTTATTGTTCTAGTAGGCCTAACTTGATTCATCTGAACATGGGTAATGTTATTAAAAGATTACTTACCTACTTGGATATCATGATTGCAAGTTAACTTACTGATCTTGATCGTTATGACCTGGAAATAATAAAAGTAGAATGTGTTAGTTTTTATTGTTCTAGTAGGCCTAACTTGAATCATCTCAACATGGGTAATGTTATTAAAAGATTACTTACCTACTTGGATATCATGATTGCAAGTTAACTTACTGATCTTGATCGTTATGACCTGGAAATAATAAAAGTAGAATGTGTTAGTTTTTATTGTTCTAGTAGGCCTAAATTATGCGTGCGTTATCGTTACAACTATAGACCTAATTGTGTTCAGTTTGTGTAGAAATATGATTTGATGTAACGTGTGGGTTGTACTTAAATAAATGTACTGTTTATTAGAGGTGTATTTCTTTATAACCAATGTCTGGTCATGACTGTAGGACATTGTACTTGTAGTGATTTTGATTTTTTAATCCTTAGAATCAATCTTTAAACGGTGAAAGGTACTGCTAATTTTGTTTTAGAAGCTAACAAACGTCTATTTAAATGTTTTAAAAAAGCTATTCGTATTCAGATCGTTAACTTGTTATACTGTAGGCATTTTCATTTAGCCTGACAAATGATCATCATCTAATTCTACTTACCGAAAAACGACATCAGAATATTTATGTAATTCGGCTGTTGAAGGCGGAACTTGTTAACTTAAGACGTCTGAATTCATTCTGTATTCTACCAACAGACTACTGCAATATGTCGTATGAGTGTTGGTGACAAATAAAATGTAACTTGTGTCATACATAACATATCAATTCAGAAACTTTGATGAAACGATTAAAAGCATGTAAAAGGGTATTGTAGCAAATTTAATTTTCTTAATACTGCGTTATTATTTGTTGTTGTCTTCTCATTTTACAATAGTTTAAAACCTTGGCAAGCAGACCAGTATAGCACCCCTCCCCAATGTAAAAACAGATATCTGATAAAAACCCGCATTGAAAAGGCACACGATTATATATACTTTTAAATTCTTATTCTCGATTGTCACTAATTTTGAAGATTTGTTTTATGCTTAGCCCCATCATTTATAGTGGTACTAACTGTACATTTATATTGGGGCCGCTTCACAATTTACGGCAATGGAATTATACAGTTCGAGAATAAGAATTGTAATTTTAATGTCGTGCCTGCCTACCTTTTCCTAGAACTCTAAATCCTTTAAGTGTTTATTCATTTCCCCGAGCCCAAAGTAAATAAAATATGTCGATGTCATTTCGTACCCGTCAATGATTTGAATGAACTGAGAGAATCATAGAATATAAAAGAAAATTTGATAAAAATGCGTTAACTGAAAATGTGTCCCATAGTAACGTCCCCACGGCACGAAAGAATGTCAGACTCATTTATGATGTAGCTATTTGGATCAATTAACTACCTTTCTTCAATAATACTACGTCCTATACATTGCTAATCGCACTTTTCTACACACAAAACCTAGTTTAAATTGGTACCATATGGATTTAAACTGAGGTCATGTGTCCATCGTAACGTCTCAACCAATGAAGGACATTTGACAACACGCATGATAGCAATACTTTGATATCTCTCTTAACCCTTTGTAGGTTGTTGGTTTATTATTACGACTGGTTCAACATATTCAACGACCTATATGGTGTGAAAGGTCATTATTTATTGTGTAATGTAAACAGAATGATGACTGGACCGCGTAACGTCTCCAACATAATTTCATGAGACCACACGTGTAGTAGTATACATTTCGAACAGCATTATTCATGTTTACATGACCTCTGCACCATAGTTGGATTATTTGAAGGTCAGTTGATCACTCTGAAGGACATTTAAAGCAAACAAATAGCTTGGCTTGATGGACAGCGTAACGTCTGGACACTTTGACTAAGGGAAATTCATTGTGCTATATATAGAATTTCATGTTACACTTTATCTTTTTAACAGTGGAAGTAGTTAATAGGACATGTATACATAACAAATACCCAAACAGATTCACCTGGGACAATCTTTAGTGTTTGACCTTGATGTCAGCTTTTGGTTCACTTTTGTATGGAAAGACCCATATCCGTTGGAATTATATCTGTCTTTGGCCCGCCATCTCCTAGCTTTAACCCCGGAATACACGCACATTTTACAAGGTTATGTACTCGATTGGATTTTGAGGTCATCATTTCATAAAGTTTTCTCAACAAAAACAATTTTAATGGTAGGTAAAACATTGGTGGCCTATACCCATTCTACTTCTCAATGAAAATGGTATTATAAGGTACAACGTTATAATATACACATAGAGACAGTGATGCGCTTCAAACAATAATAGATATTTTATTTCACATCATCAACGTTTTTGTGTAAATGAACAATACACTCTGTATTAACTTTAAAATGAAAAACTTGAGAATATTCCATTTAGTATGGTCATAGTCCAGTAGCACACTCCAATCCACATCACATCGGTCAATAGTTTCATCAACGACTCGGAGAATGTCATTTTTCATAGCATCATCCTGTAGTCTTTTACATACATCAGAGGTGAATACGTATAGAGCGTCAAAGCCCTGAAAAACTTCTTCTCTAGAGTGTGCGGTCCAATCATAGTCTGTTGAGCTAATATTCCCATCTCGACCGATGATTTCAAATGCGTAGGAGTCCCTTTAAAAAGAGTCTTATAGTCTGAGTGGTCTCGAATGTTATTTATCATCCGTGAAAATGTTCCGGAATGGTCGGTATCGATGAAATGTCTTTCTATCAAACGGCGAATCTGTTTTCCAGAGACACCAACTTCATCTTCGCTGCCATAGCCGCCATAACGTACGTTTCCGATACTTCCAGACTTTCGGACAGCGTTTGGTAGTTGTTCATCTCCCATGATCGTTGGAATTCTAACAGCGACTGTTCAAAGTCTATTCCACGGTGATCCAACCACAAATTTCTCGCCGTCTCCTTGAAAACTAGACTTAGATGAAGTTTGTCCAGTTGTTTGATAGCTATGTCGTATAATATGGGCGCCAGAGGGTCTTCATCCGGATATAAACACATATGTTGTTTCTGGGAAGGATGATCCGTTTTACAACCTTCGCATCTGGCCTCTACCATCAATCTAAAAGTTGTTGCGATATGATCAGCATACAGATACCGTAACAGTCTGCGTAGTTGTTCAGCAGCCATTTCCTTTTCAAGGTTTTCGTCTTCGCACCCGTGATCTCTCCAGTGAGTAAAGTTATTCTCCGTCTCCATCGAGCGATGAACTGAGGCCTAGTAGACCGAATGCTCAGTTTTATAGCGTAATAGGGATGTTGTTTTGTCCAGGGTCATGAGTTTGTTTTGACAACGAAAACAATATTTCGCATCAATGTTTTTGCTATGAGGATCGTCAAATCGTTTTCTATATACAATTAAATAAACAACAGATTCTTCTCTTTCCGAGAAACCAGACTCTCATTCGAAAACAAAATGTTGTGGACCCCAAACTCTTGACCACTTGTTCTAGTCTTTCCGAGAAACCAGGCTCTCATCCATTTTTGGGTGAGTGCCAATTTGGGTCCCAGTTGTTATTGTTGTTGTTGTTGTTGTTTTCCAAGAAACCAACAATTCGAAAACAACAATGGGTGTGTTGTTGACCTCATCCCACCCCCCCCCCCCTTTGTTCTGTTTTCCTAGAAATCACCCCTTCTTGGCACCGCGCCAATTTAGTCCCAAACGCAGGCTCTATACTTCTGTTGTACGACAGAGCTGTCATCTTTCTGCATTGTTGTTTATTTTATCAATTGAAGTTTTAGCTAGTAAAATAAGACAAAAAAAAGATATTGAGGGTATTTAACTTCCCCTTCAAAATTACTGTAAAGGTGAAGTACATATATCGATGATGTATATGCAGTGGCGGCACCAGCCTCATAAAAAAAAATTAAAAAATGGTTAAATTTGGTCTAATACTAACTAATTTGGCTGTTTTATGCTAACATTTTCAACATTTGGTCTCATTAAACCTAATTTAGTAAGAAAATGTGCGCACAGCGCGGAAAAAATTGCCTTTTTATGCTTAAATTGTCTATTTTAGATCATTTTATGCAGATGTAGATGAAACACACGTCCGTCAAGTTTTACAAATCAAACAAGAATTTCCTACAATATCAGGTGTGAAGCTAAATACGAAGCAATGTGGATTGGGTTAAAAGACTAGCCAGAAAAAGGTGACGTGTTATCTCAAATGGAAACTGTACCCAAATAATATTATAAAATCACTTGGTGTACTAAGTCTGCAAATGAGATTTCTAAGAATTGGGAAGGAAAGGTAACGATGATCAAAAACATGATCAAAGCTCCGGGAAGAGAAGAGATCTGACAATGGTAGGCAAAATCATTGTTTCAAAGAGTTAACTTGCGTCACAACTAGCATAGTAGGCCTATAATAAATCATCTGGAATAATGAAAATATAAAATATCGTGGAAAAAAATTGTATTTCAAACACTGGATACGAAATTGTAATATGACACTATCCTCATTTTTATATAATACATTCTATCAGTATCTTCTACTGATTTATGGTCACGACATAGGTATATAATTTACACAAGCTAACTTGGCCGTGCGCACTGAGTGCGCAGTCTGCGTATCTGTGTTAGCGACTGTATCAGTTTCGACCATTTTCAAACACCCAAACTTCAGGACCCCTCAATTTCTTGGGGACCCCTTAATTTGTTTTATTTGAAGTCCTACGGGGTCCTGAAAAATGTCATGGGACCCCTCACATTTTTGATCCAGTGCTATTCCTGCTTGGCTGGATAAACTTTGTTTAGAAGAAAAACCACGACATTTCGAAATATCAACTTGTCCCCTTATATTGCAGTAGGGATAAAATTTGTTTTAAAAAACACCGACATTACGAAATATCAACCTCGACATATCAACTTGTTTCTAAAAACGACATTTCGAAATATCAACCTAATTGCAGTATGGATAAAGTTTGCTTCGAGAAAAAACCCGACCTTTATGATTTATTGCAGTGAGATGTGGGATTTATCTAAATCTACCCATCTCATCAAACCTGTTGTACATTGGCCTCATACTTGTTGGTTATGTGCCAACCTTGTCTATACCCTGCTATACTTTGGTGTCATATGTGGGATTTGTCTCGGCCTACAGTTATGCATAATGTTAGGCAAATAATTATCAAGCCCATATTGCGTAATTATATAGAACAAAACATCATACTTATGACAAAAACGAATACAAACTGCCATCTCTCAACATGCAATTTTTAAAATTCGCAAAGTCCCGGTGTTGATGAAGTCATAGTCATATGCACATGCGCAAATGTGCGCACCAATTAACAAAGACGTTATCAACACCGGGGCCGCGTTTAGGCGGCCGCGAATTTTAAAAATAGCACGTTGAGAGATGGCAATTTGTATTAGTTTTTTGTCATAAGTATGATGTTTTGTTCTATACATGTTATAACATGACAACATAACAAATTTCTGTTTGGCCTTGGGCCTGATATTTGTAAAATGAGTTAAAGGCATATTATGTGATCTTTTCCAGATAGCGCCCTCAATTCCTGTTTTTTTTAGAAAGTAGATTTTCTTGCAGATTTACATTACTGATCATAAATCGTACATACATTCCAAATTCCAAGAGTGATACGATTCCTAATTACCTCAAAATCATGGTTTAGAGTGAATTTAGTGAAAATATAAACTGTCGTGGTACCACGACAGTTTATTTTCACTCTAAAACCATGATTTTGAAGTAATTAAGAATCGTATCGCCCTGTTACTTATATATATAGAATGTAATTTTGGGGGAGCGTGTTGGCGCAGCGGTTGTTCCCTCGCCTTGCACCAATGAAACCCGGGTCAATTATGTGCACGACCGCGGGCTTTATGTGCATTTGGTTTATCACGATCCATACACGCTCTCGCAGGTTTTCTCCGGGGTCTCCGGTTTCCTCCTGCTTTAAAATCGGTGATCAGTTGTTTCGGTTATCAAAAACGTCCTTGACCCAATGGTATTTGGGGAGCTGCATTGAAACATGGTGGATGTTGTTCATGTGTGTTTATATGTCGCAACTTGGCGCTGATTTAGCTGCTGCCTGAACGTTGCATTGTTTAGTATGATTCACCAGCAGCAAAATTACAGCGCTTTGAACCTATGGAAAAGGCGCTATATAAATACTGATTTATGATCAGAAATGTAAATCTGCAAGAAAATCTACTTTCATTTTTTTTCTCGATGTTGACGGCGTTCCCTGGAAAGATCACATAATATCCTTTAACCCATCGAAACAATTTTTGGCACACATAATGTACGTGTTCACAGCAACACTAGAATATTGCACATAGCGCACAGTTTCATGCAACACACGGATTGTTTATTCCTTAAAGGCACATTAAGTGGTGTTGAAAATTTTAAATGTTTAACAATTTACTTCAGAATTCAAGATGAACATTAAAAATGGCCATTACTGTTGTTTCTACTAGCAAAAACACAGCAAAACTTGATTAAAACAATATCATCGCTATTTATTGAAAAACGCCCTCTATGCAAATATGGTTCGCGTTATCTATCACGCGTACTGCAGGGGGATACTGTCGGACGTAAAATGCTCGTTATATCGACGTTTTCTTGTACATAGAGGGCTGATTTTTCTTAATCCTTATAGGTGTAAGTTCATACATGTAATACAATTATAAAAATATACTAATCCCAGTTTTTATCATAATTGAGGGCGCATCCTCCAACACATCTCTTAGTGCCCCTTTAAATCAGGATGGGTTCTGACTACGCTTTATTCAAATTTAAAAAAATTGGATTGGATTACCACACTTCAATTTTGTTTTAAATCCTTCAATATAAACTATCCATGTTTCCTACTTATTTCGCTATAAGCTCGCAAACTTTTGAACCCAGTTTTTTGGGACACGCTGAATTTCATTGACGCACCACAAAAATATAATTTGCATATCATTAAATAATCTTCTAAACCAGGTTTACTTGAATAATACGTAGTCCTTCAAGGATGATTTTGTCAAAGCTGAATTGAGCCACTTAATATTACAATTATCAATACTGGTATTACTAAAATTATTGATTCAAAATCGGCTGTTACGAAGTGTGATGAAGTTACTTGTATGGTGACTAGAGAAGAGTTAATTAATTATGTCATTGTTTTTGTTAACAATTACATTATGATGCATTTTGATTCATAATATTAGATGTTTACCAAAAGTACATTTCCCTACATGAGTGAGTAATGTAAGATGGATGAGAAGATGACAATAGCTCACATAGTTTGAAGTCACGAGTAGAGGTCTATGAACCACATTACTAATCAAGGGCGCATCCCAATTGTATAGTTTCTAGTTAAATCCTCTTTATATTAAGAGGAAGTAGCTTGACGTCAGTCATGTCTTTGACTTATTAATCAAAGATATGATGATTACCAGGAAAATGTATATAGAGGACAATAGTTTTAAATGTGGGAGTTTGGGGTTAATAACCTGATGTCCTTGTGAATATAGTATTGTGATTGGTTAGTTAACATGAGCGTAGGTGACTTTCATTTGAGATGAAAGTGGTGATGAGAGGAAGTAAGTTAGTTCAGCTTGAAAAGTTAAGAGAGAAACATCGAGTTAAACTTCGCTCGAAGATAGCGACAAATCTCAATTGTACATAATTATTTGTATATACGAGGGGCAGTCAATAAATAATGAAAGCGATCATGGTAAGGGATGCATGACTGATTCTATTGAGGGGATAATGTGATCAATACAAAGTATGAACCTTTGTCTTTCAAACAATACAGTTTTGGATTTTCAAGTGTGAACTATGAGGTTAAGCATTGTCTCAAAGTAAGTACACTTGGGACACTGCTAAATCGGTTATTTGGCGGGAAATTTGAATTGTTTGTATGAAACAAATGGTAAGAAGATTGCATAACATGACACCAGAAGCAGGTAAATCCCATTTTTTTCCGCGTAAGTATGATAAAAAAAGACAATAACTTTAATCCCTGTGTAATTTGATATATGTAGTATAATAGGAAAAAGTAAGAAGAGGCAATCGAATAAAAAGTATACAAATATCAGTATTTCAAATAGCTAATTTTCATTGAAAAATGCCCAGTCAGTGAATCACTAATAATGCGAACAAACTCAAACAATTTAGGAAAAATTCAAGCAACAAACCAGTTTGGGAGATTCCATAGTCAACTAATTATCTGAGCTTATTCGCATGAAACCTGCAGAAAAAATGCGCATGCGCAGACGGCACATAATTTTGAAACGGGCCCAAAATGGCTAAAATCATGAAATTTACCAGATAAAAGCTTACTGTGTCTTCAAATTATATTCAGAAAAAATGAAAAATGCTTAAATCAATGTGTACAAATATTGTGATAGTCAAAATGAAGATATACATGAACGTATCAATCAAAGATGGCTGCCACAACCTCTCTTATTACTGTTATCTTTAGAGCTACTAGATATGTATTGTGTACGTAATCGTCACATAATTTCAATGGTTTGAGAAAATTTTATGAACAGCTCCTTTTGAAATCCCCACTATTATTGCTTTACATCCCACAACAATTTATTCACTTATAATCCCTCCATTGTTCTTTATCTTTTGTTGTTTTCTAAGGTATATTATTGCGGATTTTGCTAAATAAAAGCGTATTTGAGATGGTCCCTTTTTGTTCGTATTAAGGCATTCAGATCTAAAAAAGAGTGTCAAAGAGAGATAAGTGTGTGTTCTAACTATGTGCCAAGTGTTATCTGTTTTATGCTTGCATTGCCGAGATATACGCAAATGTATCAATCAACCCATATTCAACATATTACATATCCAGCCAAATAATTGACAGATTTCAGTCAGTGTCTGAAACCTATTGTGTTTATGTTAATGACGTTACATAACCAACGGTATCTAACAATCCAAAAGTGTATTGTTTGAAAGACAAAGATTCATACTTTGTATTGATCACATTATCCCCTCAATAGAATCACTCATGCATCCCATACCGTGATCACTTTCATTATTTATTGACTGCCCCTCGTATGTTAACACTAATAAAATATATATACATAATTATATACTTGGGCGACGTGATGTTTGCAGTTATTTCAAGTGGTCGAAGCAGTGAATAATTAGGTTATAATTACCAAGCCTAATCGCGTCGTTACACGAAGATTGTCTTTAAATATAAAATCCATATACCACAATCTACCATAGCCTTTTCAATATGTACAAACCTCGTCCATCTTAGATTTTTACAAATGTTCTTATAATAGTTACTTATTAAAAGTATGCATAGCGTTAAAAACGAGCGTTAACATTTTAGTTATATAGTCATGTATGTAAAACCGGTGAATTAGGGCAAGCCAAGGACAATGCAATCGATTCATGATTATAATTGTTACATAATGGTTGACACATTTGTTGACACATAAGCTTATAGAATATAAAATAATCTTTAAAATGAGGTCAAGATCATGTTTGTACCATACGGGGATCAAGAGTTATTGTAAATTGAACGCAGAATTGGGAACATTTTTCATATACCCCATAGAGAATATACACAGCGCCACCGCCACCGCCACCACCCTTGACAGTTTCGAAATATAATCAATCATATCTCAC